>JARYHS010011408.1:10411327-10940593 GCA_031002005.1 Vandiemenella viatica | reverse complement strand
TTCAATATAACTAGGCATCCTAAAATTCTATTCTACACCGCGTAAATAAAAACCCGTTATGCCTGATGCTAAACAAAACGAGTCAATTGTCATCTGGTCCAGGCTGTTGTTTCGCCAGGTACTTACATGCGACTGAAATAATTACATAGAAAATACGGCTATATTGAAAGAAACTTAAATTAAAAATGTTTCATATCCTAATGCTACACCGCGTAGATTATAAAGCTGCAGGCATCGTCTCTTAGGCCTATAACAAAGCATCATATCAGCTGTCAGGTTGCATTTAAAGCGATTCACAACTTGCGATAATGTTGCCACTCAGAAATAATTGTTTCAGTTACATGCCCGTTACTACATAAACTGTACCATGATCACATCTCGACATTTTTGGATTAATTATATCTGACTGAAATAATGACAGTAATGATACGACGATTTGAAATCAAGAGTAGCTCCAATTCACGTAAATTTCTATTTTAAAGCAGGAATAATTGATGATGTATCAACATAAAATAAAACCAATATCCAAAGAACAAAAAATAAAAAACAACAAAAAATAAATAAATCAGAAAAATTGAGATGCTGTGATTATTCGTAACAAATATTTATATTTCAGCACACTTCCAAGAGGACTAAGTCGTAGATTACTGCTATATTTACATAAATTTATGGCACCGCGGTTATGTTGCAATCCTCGGTATCCACATTTAAAAATAAACTTTTTTTAGTTAAGTATCATGGAAACAATATTTTTCATTATATCCACAGATACATCCTTAACAAAGCTTATACCTAGCTATATAATCCCAGGCAAAGTTTACACATAAAATCGCCAAAAAAATTACACATAATGATTATATCAGCTTTCTTAACGTTACAACTGTTATATATCCATTTAAATTTTCGGTACCACGGTTAACGTGGAATCCTCCATATCAGTATTTAAAAGTATTATGTTTTAGCTGAGTTAAATATTGCTTTCAGAAATAATATTATTTATTACTACCACAGATATTCTATATTGTAACCAAGTTTATGCTCATCTATATACTCGCAGCCAAAGTTCACGCATAGTGATAATTGCAGCTGTGAAAATGTTAATTGTTAGTGCTGTGAGTTGGGTAAGTATAAAAGTTTATGATATGCCCTTGCAAAAGAGATCTAATCTGTTGGGGTCAACTTCTGCAGCTAAAAGATGTCGCCGAAATCGGCTAAATGAGACTGAAATAAACCGACAACATCGTCTGCAACGTCAAAGAGAACAAGATGAAATAGCTAGAGCAAATGAAAGTAACCTGCACCGAGAAAAGCGATTGACCTATAACCGGGTTCTATACGCTAAATCCATAGCTTCTGAAAGCGCACAGAAGAAAGAATGTCGTTTGAACCGTGAAAGCCTTTCTAAACAATAAATGTTTATACTTCGCACAATAATTACAACCATGAATTACTACTGTTAATTTTCAGGAACCTTTTCTACTATTGAATCAATTGCATCACGTTAAAATATGAATAAAACAACTCTCTGACATCAGTATGAAAACCGAACCTAACGTATTAACCGAAACAAACGAAACTATTCAGAATACATTAACAGTTCATGCCTTTCCACGTTAATGTCTGATAAGAGAATAAAATCAGTAAATAATTTCTACACCTGCCAAGGCACGCGCGCGTGAAGCAGCGGGCAAATGCTAGTCAATAATAAAAATAGTTTCCTCAATAGATTTGAATTTCATTTTGTAAGAAATCTTCATGTTTCAGTCCCCTATGCCACTTCCTCGAAACCAACACAAGTAGCCCCCCCCCCCCCCCTCAGTTCAGATCTTGCCTCCCTCTAGTTCTGATCCTGGATAACGCCCTTCCAACTGTTGTTGGATATTATTTATTTCATGGACGCGTTTGGCTTCTCGACGAGGTATCTTCAGCTTACACTGTTTTACTGTAATATGTGATTAAATTTAACTTTTAAACAAATGTTTTTTTTAACACACAACGAAACTATTCTTATATGTAGGAAATATAATGTGACTCATATTTACAAATCAGTTTTTGAAATATCATGCAGAATGTTTTGAAAGGCTGACTTTACATTGGTTAAGGTCACACTTGGCTCGACATTTGATATGAGGTTTTATAGCAGGTTTGAAATTTGAATAATGCAGAGCACCATAATAATAGGTTGAGAGAATACAGTGATACATACAAGTGTTCATAATCATGTTGGAAAGTAAGAATTCAACAAGATAAGAGCAGAATAGATGAAAACTTTAGTTATTTGATGTTTTGGAATAAAAGTTTGTGAAATTGTCTTTCTTGTCCGCTCGAGACAACACTGAGGAGGAATTAAAATATAAGGTGGTTGGTACTCAATACGAAACCTTAAACAAGTGTATGCTATTTTTCAAGACATTCTCATACTACACTTTAATACGTGGACATTTTATTCCTAATGCCACAATGAACAGTATCTTCAATCATGTTAATACGAATACTGCACTTAAATTGAAAAATTGTAGCTCCCAGCTTAAAATTCTTTCATCTTAGTCCTTTTAATTTACATTCAGGAGGTCGCAGGTTCCAGTCTCCGATTAACCATCCAGAAATCACTCCATTGGCGGATTCTTTGCCCTAGTCCTTTCCAGCCTATAATAATCGCGACATCGACCAGCCGTAAAGTGATAAGTAAAACTTCTCCTTGTGTACCGCTACAAATGATGTAATTTTTTGGATTAGACTTTAAATATATATGTCAAATCCAACCGGGATTGATCAGGAGTCGGGCAGGTTGAATTGAGTTCCCGGTTGAAGGTAGATGGCTCACTGGCGAAGATAGGCAGTGGATATCTCTCGGACAGTGGAGAGTAACTACGAGAACACAGCTGACACAAGGATCCGGTTTATTACACTCAGTCTCACAATACACAATGACAGATAGCGGAGTGATGTCGCCTCGGCGGTCAGGCAGGAAGAGAGCTCCGTGTGCTGTGCTCTGCCCTTAAGTAGCTCCTCGTAGGTGTCACTGCAGTCGCCGTGGCGCTGGCATCCTGCTCGCTGCATCTGTGGCGCCATCTACTAGCGTAGCCCCATACTCCCAATCCGACATATATTTTTTATTCCTAAAGAATTACAAGGTGAAAGATAAAGCACCTTGCATATCCATAAATATTTTATTGACACAATTATTCATGTTGTACAAACCAGAATAAGTATTCTGCTGATAGATTCAACTCACGGTAACTTAGTATGTTTGAGATAGATGCACCCTCATAAGTTTTTTGGAATTGGGATTTTGGACTAACAGATTAACTGGCGATAGTATTTTACGTATAATACAAGGGCCCATAAACCTATAGGCTAATTTACCAGATTGCCCGTCCTCAGCAGCACCTTGAGGATTCAGATTACGAACGAAAATCTCGTCCCCGACCTCGTGGTTAAAGGGGACTCTGCCACTGTTATACCTTTTGCGTAAACGCTCGTGGGCTAACTTAATGTTCTTACGATCTCTATTACAATTCCGCTTGATGGTATGAGAATTAACTTTATCAGGCAAGAGTTCCTTAATGTCCCACAAATTGGATAACGGTGAATTCAATGGGTAGGAAAGCATCAGACTAGCTGGTGAGGCCTTCAAAACTTCATGACGAGCGGCATTAAAAACTAAATTAATCCATGAAAGAGACTCATCCCATTTGGTACGCGAATTAGCGTGATAAGCAATCAATGCGGCCTTTAAATTACGGTTTACTCGTTCCGCAAATGAAGGTTCGGGATTATAGGGAGTAGTGGTCACATGTTTGATGCCTTGAGAAAAACAAAATCTTTTAAACTGATGAGAAAGAAATGTCGAAGCATTGTCACTAACAATAACCATAGGAGGCCCAAACAAAGCAAATATCTTTTGGAAATGCCCTACAGCAGGGGTCTCCAAACTTTTCAGCCTTAGGGCCATACTGATTACTCCAGTAAGTTCCGAGGGCCAAAACCAACATAAAATGAGAAAACTGAGAAAACTTCAGTAAACTAAACTTAATTTGCTAGGGGGCGTCCGTAAATTACAGTAGAGCTAAAAAAAAAAAAAAAAAAAAGGTCTACAATTCGCCTAGCTCTCCGCGGGCCGGACAAAATCTGTCCGCGGGCCGGATGTGGCCCGCGGGCCGTAGTTTGGAGACCCCTGCCCTACAGTACTCGGGGTGGAGGTAGTACGAACAGGGACAAGCTAACAAAAGTGGGTAAAAGCATCCACAGCAAGTAGGATGTACCTATTTCCTAGCTTTGAATGGGGAAGGGGACGGACATGATCAACGGAAAGTTTATCCATGGGGTTCTGTTCCCGAAGGGAGCACAAATAACGTTTCTTGGGACCAGTATCAGGTTTAGACATGTTACAAATACGACACTCCCCCACCATTTTGCGGACGTCCTTTATTAACCCAGGCCACGTGATACATTCCTTAATTTTGTGTATGGTTTTATGAACACCTAAATGGCCCCCAGCCAAAGAACGATGAAAGTAATAAAAGACAGAAGAGATTAATTCACTTGGAAGACATGTTCTAAGTTGTTTTCTCTTTCCTACCTCACGACACAATATACCTTTATGCAATAGGAACCCCGGAGACGGTTCACCAATGCAAAGTTGTTGATAGATGGGACACAGCAAGGGATCAGACCTCTGTTTAGCCCTGAGATCAGTAAACAATAGGGGAACCTCAGTTAAAATACCCCCCACCGGGCCAAAACCCTGATCGCTACCTTCCGAGGGTTCTCCAGGACCCTCAAACATGCGACTAAGTGCATCAGCAACGTTGTTATCAAATCCCCAAATATGTTGTACCGAAAAGCGGAAGGCGGAGATTCAGACGGCCCACCTAGCCATGCGCCCTGTTTTATGGGGGCGCGCCAGAACCCAGCTTAAAGCTTGATTATCAGTTTCAAGAACAAACTCGCGGTGCTCCAGATAAAAACCAAAATTTCTCTAGGGCAAAGAGAACCGCAAGAGCCTCACACTCGTAAACCGAGTATTTACATTCGGGGCCAGCTAACCTCCTGGAAATGTAAGCCAAAGGACATCTTCCCCGATCACCTTCTTGCAAGAAAACGGCCGCAACACCAGCACTAGATGCATCCATTTGTACCACAAAGGGTTTATTAAAATCAGGAATGGCTAAGACAGGGGGATTCGTAAGTGCAGATTTCAGCGCATCAAAGGCAGCTTGTTGACTAGACCCCCACACAAATTTGCGCCCTTTCTTATGAAGATCATTTAAAGGGGCGGCAATATGAGAAAAGTTGGGCACAAAACGGCGAAAATAATTGGCCATACCAATAAACCAAGCATTAGTAGGGGGTGGAAAGTTTCGAAGACCTTTAGTATGCTCAAGATCTACTCTAACACCATCACCTGACACGAGGTGCCCAAGAAAGGAAACTTGTTGACAGGCCAAGGTAATTTTTGAAGGCTTAACCATCAGGCCAGTTTCTCTAAATCTGGTTAGAACTTGACCAAGATGATGCAGATGTTGCTCAAAGGACGCGCTATAGACCTCCACGTCGTCCAGATAATTATACACAAAGCGAAATTTAAGATCCCCCGGGCACTCTGTCAAGGAGGCGGGATAACACCGCGGCCCCAGTAGATAAACCAAACGGAACACGATTAAACTCAAACAAATTCCAATCGGTGCAAAATGCCGTAACTGCCTTAGAATCCTCAGTAAGGGAATTTGATGATACACCTGATTAAGGTCTAACACAGTAAAATATTTGGCACCGGCAAACCAAGTAAAGGCATTGTGAAGATCAGGAAGGGGAACTGATGCTAATACGACCTTTTTATTTAATACCCTGTAATCAACTACAGGTCTGTATTCCCCTCTCTCAGGTTTAGGAAGTAAAAATATTGGAGAAGCATAAGATGAAGTGGAGGGTCTAATAACTCCATCCTTAAGCATCTGATCAATTGTTTTACGAAGAAAGTTCATCTTCGGGGTGGGGGGGGGGGACAAATGGTAGGGACCCTGCCTCACCGGAATATCATCAGAGAGGCGAATTTTATATTCAATAAGGTGAGTTACTCCTAATTTGTCCACCAAAACATCTTTAAACTGCTCTAACATTTCCAGAAGTTGAAGAGCTTGACTCTGAGACAGATGACCCGTCTTATAATCACCCACTTGTGTAAGGACCGTGTTTACTCGTGATGAGATGCGACAAGAGCAAAGGGCAATTTATTCTGAGGATCAAACTTAAAATAGAAGGTGCTCGAACTACAATCCATGACCAGTCCAGTACCTTTGATAAAATCTATACCCAATATAACGGGTATTGATAATCCTTTAGCGACGACCAGATTAAGGGGTCAGGTATAATTACACACTCTTACCCAAACTCGACACACTCCCACGAGAGGCAACTTCTGACCAGCAACTGTACAACATCCCTGCATGGGGGGTTTGAGTACGGGCAAGCGACAGATGTTACGAAACTCCAAATACCAGTTATAATTGACAAAGGAGAGAGAACTCTCCGAGTCAATGAGGGCACAAACAGGCTCATGATTGATGTTGGCACAAACAAAAGGCAGATGAGAAGCCTTAGGAGTCAAAATACGGTTACGAAAACCTTTAAGCGGCAAACGCCTCGTTTCTCGACAAGATAAACGGTTACCAGGTTGACCCTTGGCTAACGGACATCTCCTGACAAAATGAAGATCAGAACCACAACAGAAACACCACTTAACCACCCTACCTGCAAGAACACTACTACACCAATAAATATTACCAGCAGAACTTGCCCGCTGAAACGCCCGGCGTCAGCTATCAGGTCGTTGTGCACAAAGCGCTCGGCACTGTTTAACGAAATGGTCACCAGCGCCACAACGAAAACACTTGCCTTTAACATAGTAATTATTAGCATGTGAATAATCAGGCTTCCCCTGATCTTTCTTAGTGACTTGTGCCCTACCTTCTGCTCTCTGCTGATCAACAAGTTGCAAGGCCTCAATAGAAGTAATGAACTGATTAAGCTGAACAAAAGATACTGGTCTTATATTAAACACGGCCCTAGCCCTATCCTCCGGACGAAGACCTTCGACAATATTGGCAACGATATCCTTTTCACAAATATCCATTTGTATACCGCTACAGCCATACGAACCCTCTCCACAAATTTCCCCAACGATTCCGTCATAGATTGTACTCTCCAAAAATGAACTCTTTCTAACTCCCTCCATAAATGTATTGGTATTTTCTCTCGAATCACCTTTTGTCTTCAATCTTCTAAGGTCCCCCTTACCTGCATAATCTATGCAAGATAATCTGCTAAACAACCCTTAGCTAAAGGATATAACAAAGCCAAAATACTATGTTGGAGGAACCTGAAGTGCATCTGTGTGTTTTTCAAAACGAACGGTGAGCCACAACAAATGTTCAATTTGTCTCATATCTCCCACTGATAGTTCCTTGACATCCCTTAACAATACCCCCAAAGGATTAGGTAATTTGGCAAACTGATTTGAAATGGCCTGACACTCGGGAACTACTTGGTGCATCTGATGATGATCAGTTCTCACCGTTACCCCTTCTACTGACTCACTACAAGTGTCATTTTCTAAACCCAAGGAATTAACCAGCAATAACGAGGTCTGTAATTCAGCTCTCAAGTGGTCTACAGAGGAAAGTTGATCTTTATCCAAGTTCAAAATTTGCAAATCGGTAAGACGATCATTAAAATGGTTAAGCTGAGCCTGAATCCTATAAATCTGGTGCCTAGTTGGCCTGCTTTCCTTCAAGAAGGCAATATTTCTCCCGAGCTCCTGCAGCCCCACTGAACAAGCGGAAATAGCATCACCTACCTCCCCAATCCACTCCGGTGGGACGACAACCGGAGCGGGACCGGCGGCACGCAAGCATTCGGTGAAGTCAGACACACTACCATCGTCTGATGCTCCCCTAAGTCTGACTCTGTACTGCAGCTGCTCTTTCTTAAGATAACTCCACCCTACAAAGCGTGGGCCTTCCATTACGAATCTGTAGATACAAGATATGAATGTATGACGACAACAAAACAACCAACGACAAGGCTTGACACTTACCAAATATAAGCACGCTCTGCTACCATTTTTTATGTGTGGTCGCCAGCTAAGGACTCAGTGGGAAGCATGTGGGAGCATGGTTATAAAGTGCAAACCTTGTTCAAACATTTTATTACAAGAATCATGGTCAACGATTAAACTTATACAGAATATCACAAATATTATAATACAATATAATACATAAGAAAGCTTTGATCTTGCAGATTATGATCTTAATAAATCCTGTACCAATACAAATATATGTTAATGCGATGACAAGCTTGCTAAGCCATGAGAATATCTCTAATCACAATATCTCCACTTGTATTAAACATCCAAACAGAAAATCCTTACGTGCTTGGAAACGTAATATAACAGGGCAGGCTCTTACCAATTTACCATCATATAACAAATTTACAGTTAGTACAAATCACAAATTTGTACATAGGAGGCAAAATACAGCAATTATTTTAAACAAATAGGAATCAGTTTACCTTAGTATCCTTCAGTTTAACCGTAAGAATCAAGTTCTTATCAAAAGGTTCTGACACATTATAGTGTTTATACATGCCGGTGCATAAGTCGTTACCATGCACACACACTGATAAGGTAGCGGGAACGATTAGCACCACATATCGGGGAATTTTGTCCATTCCCGTAACAAAATTATTAATCACAATTAACAAGAATGCAGTAAGCGACGCACTTTGTAGTTGGGATCATCAGGTATTCTAACTCAAATACCCAACAGTGCTAGAAAATGGCAATTTATCACCTCGAAGAAACCGTCGGCCCCGCCCGCTGCCGTACTCCCCAATCGGCGGAAAACAGCTCGCGAACATAGAGCGCAGCAGAGGAATTCCCTCGATTAATGCGAGTGAGGAACTGTCTCGGTCAGGTAACATATCCACATCATGCGGTACTTCCAGGCCGCCTGGTCAAATTACAAGTGCTCGCTTATACCAGCAGACCTCTAACGTCGCAGTCAATTAGGGAAAATATTAGGCCCAACTAACCAATCTGCTGCTGCCGACCGACTGACTTCCCGGTTTCGTGTCCCTGAAAGTCAACTCCATAAGTCGGTAGAGGGCACCACCAGAGCCACAGCGCGCTCTCACGGGTGAAACTCGCACGTGGCCTCTGCAGGAACCAGCATCAGAAGACAATTGAGGGCAAGGAAAATAAACAATGCGAGCCGAGCACGGCTCAGCTATATTGGACGTAAACGTTAGTGCGGCCTTAGTCATCTTGGATGTGAAATTAGACATAAAATTTTTTTTCGAAGCGATAAGCTGCGTGGCAAGAACAATAGATCCCTTTACGTGTGAATCTGCTATAAATATGACATTTTGACTATAACTTATTTATTAACTACTGAGATAAGTATCAACAATTAATAGGTTAACTTACAAATTAAAAATTACATGTAAAACAAAGAACATTAACTTACATCATTTAAAGAAAATAACTTGTGATATTGAAATATGATTAAGAAACACACTTACTTTTTGATGTCACAGTAATAATTTCAATTATTCACTTTTTCGTATAAAACAATATTCACAAAAAGATTGTAATGTATACAAATTCTGTGGTGCATGCACTAACTTGTTTAGTGTCACTATTCAATCTCTCCAACCAACACGTGACGGCATTCGTAAAAGTTTGTTCATTTTCGGTGTCTGGATGTAAAACTTCGGCGACAGCCAAACCTTCGGCTTATTTTGGCCGAAGCCGATTGTGCGGCCGAAGGTTCTTTTTTTGGTCGAAGCCAAACCTTCGAATTCTCTCAGTTCAGCCTGATTCAAATTTTCATTTAGGAAGATAAGTGTCACCCATTACAATAAGCATTTATCTCAAAACAAATGGGAGTGACCAACACTCAAATCCATAATTCATATTGTAAATTTTTTAAACAATTGTTCTTAAATAACTATTGTGAGCTACCTTCATTCATTAGACCACTTACTTCATTCTTAAGTGCTATTATCCTGTCTTTTATACATTTTCACCAACAAAAGCAACATAAAATCAAATTGTTTAGTAAATACCTGAAGAATATTTTATCTATGATGGAGGTGGTGTGTCCTACAGGTGCTTAAGCGTGAACCTCTGCATCCCAGTACTTCTCACCAGTGTATGTCTGGGAAATCTGAATACAGGGTGCGTCACCAAAATCGGGACAATTTTAAATTTAAATTTCCCGCCACATTTTTCTTCCGCCAGAGGTCGTGTTTGACGCTCTGCAGTGTCTAACGTTTTTAGTAAACAGTGGTAACCTCAAAATGGCCATGATGTTGAAGGGAAGTGCGGAGTATGATAAAAGAGCCGCGATTGTCGAAGGTCTTCGCGCTTGGCACTCAGCAGTTGAAATAATTCGGCTTGCACATGATCCACAGGATATCCCTATTGTTGCCAGAACAAAATTTCCTGCCAGTGTTCACGTGCTAAGTGTTGTGTCGAGCGAGGGTCATGTCATGCCCCCACATTTTTTTAAAAACAAGGAAACTGTGACAAAAGAAGTTTTTTTGAACGTTATTTCGAGTGTTGTGAAGCCGTGGATTGATGCAGTGGCGTCTGGAACTCCGTATGTTTTCCAGCAAGACGGTGCACCAGCCCACACGAGCCATTTGGTTCAAAACTGGATGTCCGATAATTTGGACATGTTTTGGTCAAAGGAGTTTGGCCTCCAAACAGTCCCGATTTAAATCCTCTGGATTACTACGTTTGGAGCGTAGTTGAAAGGATGTCCAACAAGTCTCGGCATCCAAACGTCGCATCATTGAGACCCGCCATTGAAGCAGCATTCGCCGCCATGGACTCGGCTGCATTACGTCGAGCATGCGACCGCTTCAGGCCGAGACTGGAGGCAGTTATTGAAGCTAAAGGGGGATATATTGAATAATTATTTTCTATAGAGGTCCCTGATAAACCATGCAAAAGTATTTTTTTTTATATTTAATATTTTGTGAAAAAAAATTGTTTCAAAAAACTCTTCGATTTGTCCGGATTTTGGTGACGCACCCTGTACATCACTGTTTAAAGGGTGCACAGAAATGTTCTGAGATCATAAAAGAATGTATATTGAGTAATTATTTTCCCACATTGTACTTTGTATTTTTTTACACATTGTTTAAAACTGTGTACTGCAAATAACTTATCAAATTGTCATAAAAATAATTTCACGGCATTGTAAATCATATGCCTGTAATTTTTTATTATTCAGCTTTACAAAATATTAGTCTGAGAAACATATACAAATTAAATATTCATGATGATTTATCCATTGCATTGTTAGGATCAGGAACACGAGCAGGAACAGGATTTGGATCAGGAACAGGAGCAGGAGCAGGAACAGGAACAGGATCAGGAACAGCGCGTTTACGAGGCCAACACGAACTGGAGAACAACGGGTTCTTTGCGATGTGGCGCTGGATCTGTGGACAACACGGTTAACTTCTTGTACGGTCAAAAACCTTATTTTCAGTATTGTTGCATTGTATTTTAATTTTTTGTTTTGCGTTAGTTCAAACATGTAGTCAATTTACAAGTATCAAATATAGAAACAGACAAGCTGGTGCAACAAGTTTACACATATGGAAAATATAATTATGAGGATTCTTAAACTGTGAGTGAGTGAGTAGTCAACCTCAGTAGCAATGGAACTGGCAAAAAAGCCATTGAGACAATATTTATATGGAAAGGAAATATAAAATATACCCACAGCTTACCAAAGTTGAAAAGAGGAGGACTGCAGCAGCAAAAAAACACTTTGACTGTTATGTCACATCCTGGATGTCATTTCATTTCATGCACATCATTGGAAAGAGTTCTATCGAGTCCTGTGAATTATCATACCTCTTTGCTTTGATTGATGTTCCTTGCAATGGGAGGGACCTTTATACTCATCATCAACTGCATTTGAATTTTGGAGGCAAAAGAAAGATTTAACTTTTGTTACTGATAATATCAGCAGGCTGTCCAACTCCTTAAGTGTGAGAAGCTCGGGGAGTTCGCAGTGAAGTGCGAACTCCATAAAGCTCTAAATTCCAGTAAGGGCGTCATCACCTGCCGCGATATTATGGATTTAGAGACCGAGGAACTCCTTAAGGAGTGGTCAACTGAACATGTGGTCGAGGTTCGTCAGATTAAATGAAGGGTTAACGGCAGTCTTGAGAAGACAGCCACCTACGTCCTGACGTTCAACACTGCGACGTTGCCCAAAACATCAAGGCAGGATATTTGAATTTGAATATTCGCCCATACGTACCAGACCTAATGCGCTGCTTTAAGTGCCAGCGGTTCGGTCATACGACGGCGACCTGCAAGGGCAACCCCACCTGTGGGAAATGCGGAAAGGCGGCTCATGAGGCAGGCATTAGTTGCACGCTCCCACAGGTGTGTGTCAACTGCTCCCGGGCACATCCAGCCTGGAGCAGGGAATGTCGATTGTATCTGGAAGAAAAAAAGATACAGGAGTTGAAAACGAAAGAGCGCATTTCGTATGGCGAAGCCAAGAAGCGGTAAAAGGCTCTGGCTCCACCAGTCTTCGCTACCAGCTTCGCGAAGACGTTACCAACTCCTGTCAGGAAAGGAAGTATTGCTACCCAGACGTCCGTTGCGGACATGGGCACAAGTCCAAAGTGCTCATGTCAGTGTAGATGTGGTGCCACACCCATCAACGACATTACACCTAGGACTGCCGACTGTGGGTAGCATCAATCCGGCAAACTCGACCACTGCGACAGCAGGTTCAGCAAGTCTACCAGCAAAGGCACAGCCATCCGTTAGAGTAGCTACAGATGTGGGTGCCTCTGCCAGAGCAGAAAGAGCACCCACAGCTGAAGCATCATCTTTAGCAGATGTATCAATGGCAACGCCATCTGCCAGGTAGTGAATGACAGAAAGTACAGAAAGTTCGGGGTCAGAAGTTTAAACACACGGACCCCACTATGTTCATTAAGTCCCCTTCAGCTTCTCCTCCCAGATCCCCAACTGGTAGGGAGAAGAAGGGGAGAAGGCCTCGGCGGAAGAAAAGTCCGCAAGACTCCGAGGCCTTGGAACAAGAGTCGTGTTCGGACCATAAAGACGACGTAATGCTAGTGGATGAACTTGGTTCCGTTCCTCAGCAGACGCCGGACACTGACCCACCCAAACCGGGGCAGGTGGTTTTAAATAGGTAGGATGGCTCCCATACTTCAGTGGAACGTCAACGGCTTTCAGGCTCACAAAGAGGAAGTCCAACTCTTAGCATTGTGTCTCTGCTTACAGGAGACACATTTCAGACCATCGCACCAACCAGTGCTAAGAGGATATAACATATACCGAAAGGACGATACTGAGGGTGATCGAGCTAAGGGAGGAGTGGCCGTGTTGGTCCAAAACACTGTCCACTCCGAACCCGTCGCTCTCATCTCCTCATTACAAGGAGTAGCGGTGAAAATACGTGGTCCAATCCAACTGACTGTATGCTCTCTCTACCTGCCACCCAGTTTGTCCGGCAATTACAACGACCTGGTTGGCATCATACGACAACTCACTCAGCCCTTCCTCCTTTTGGGGGATTATAACGCCCATGGTGCGTTGTGGGGTTTCACCTGGGACTGCCCCACGGGTCGGGTGGTTGGTAGATTGATAGAGCAGGAGGAAATTTGTATCCTGAATACAGGGCAAATGACTCATTTCACCACTGCTTCCGGTACGTCTTCTGCCATTGACCTTTCTTTGTGTTCTCCCTCAATTGCGGACTCCGTGCAGTGGGAGGTGGATCGCGACCTACATGGAAGCAACCACTTCCCTATTTGGATGCACGTTGAGTGTGAACGTGGAGGAGGTAATAACCAGCGTAAGTGGAACGTCAGTGGTGCAGATTGGCAGCTCTTCTGCCGTTCTGTACAACTGAAACTCTGTGGCAGTATACAGGAGAAGGTGAATCACTTCACAGAAGTGATTCACCGTGCAGATGACGTCTCCATGCCAAATAGTTCCGGAATGCTGCAAAGGACGCCCATCCCCTGGTGGAACGAAGAATGCCATTCTGCCATCCAGGGTCGCAGACGGGCGTTACGTCGTTTTAGGTTGTGCCCAACATCTGACAACCTAGCAGCATTCCATATAGCCAGAGCTAGGGTGCGTTGTGTTATTAAGGAAAGCAAGAAAAGGTCTTGGCAGAACTTTGTGAGCACTATAAATCATTCCAAACCTTCATCGAAAGTATGGGAGTCTATCCGCCGTATATCCGGAAGGTACTCCCACCCTCCAGTATCTGGGTTACTGGATCACGGACGTATAATTACCGACGAACGAAGCATAGCGCAGCTGATGGCGGAGAATTTCACCGCCATCACATCGTCTGCTAACTTTGACCCTCGGTTTCAGCGACAAAGAGTCGCTGCCGAGAGGCGCCCGCTGTGCTTCGATTTGTCGAATACAGAGGTCTACAACTGCCCATTTACATCTTGGGAGCTGGAGTCAGCGTTAAACAGCTCAAACGACACTGCTCCAGGGCCCGATCGGATCCAGTACCAGATGCTGAGGCATCTCAGTAAGGATGCTAAAAAGTACCTTCTAGATATTTTTAATGATATCTGGACCGGAGGACACTTCCCCGACTCGTGGAAAGAAGCAACATTAATTCCCATTTTAAAACCTGGCAAAGACAAATTGCTGCCAGGTAGTTATCGTAGTATTGCCTTGACTAGCTGCGTGGGGAAGACACTGGAGAGGATGGTGAATCTCCGCCTCGTCTGGTGTCTTGAATCCCGTAATCTTCTGAGCCGCTTTCAGTGTGGATTCAGGAAGTTCCGTTCCACCTTGGACAACCTGATCCTCCTGGAGGTGGCAATACAGGATGCGTTCATCCGCAGCCAACACCTTGTGGGTGTTTTTTTTTCGATATTGAAAAGGCCTACGATACTACCAGGTGACATGTTATTTTAAAACAGTTACATGAATGGGGTTTTAGAGGTAACCTACCCCGTTTTTTAAAATCTTTTCTATTTGGTCGTTGCTTCCGGTACTGAGTCGGTAACGAAGTGTCTGATCTTTTTATTCAGGAAAACGGTGTTCCTCAGGGGTCAGTTTTAAGCATGACGCTCTTCGCCATTGCTATAAATAGCATTGGAGCCATAATAAGGAGTCCCATACGGTACTCCTTATATGTGGATGACTTTTTAATTTTTATTGCATCGTCCAGCCTGAGGAGCGCAGAGCGGCAGTTGCAGCTCGTGTTGAACAGGCTGGACGAATGGTCAGTGCACACCGGTTTTCGTTTCTCCACTGAGAAAACCCAGTGTGTATTTTTTACTTGCAGCAGAAGCCTTTTGCCAGAGATTCACCTTACCTTGCGGAACACCGTTTCAAGTTTTACCGATACTGTTCGTTTTCTGGGCTTCATTTTAGACAGTAGGCTCAACTGGCTTGCGCATCTTAAGGATGTGAGAGCCAGAGCCTCAAAAGCTCTAAATGTTTTAAAATGTCTGTGTGGCAGGTCATGGGGCGCTGACCGCTCCTGCCAGCTACAATTTTACAGAGCCTTTGTACGGTCACGGTTGGAATACGGCTGTATCGTATATGGTTCGGCACGGGACAGCTATCTCCGTATACTGGATAGTGTCCACCATGTTGGAATTCGGCTCACTATGGGTGCATATCGCACCAGCCCTATTGTCAGCATTTGTGCTGACTCTGGCGAGCCACCGCTTACCATCTGCTGGCGACTCCTCATGGTGCGACACTACCTGCAGGTTGCCATAACACCTGGCAGTCCCGTGTACGACACAGTTCTACATCCCAACTACGAGCGGCTCTATACCAACCAGCATACAGCCACTAAACCGTTCAGCTACCGTACAAAGGCAATTTTAGAACAATACGGATTCGAGCTTCCCTCCTTTTATCACCAGGGTTGGAGTAAATCTCCTCCCTGGCTTTTAAAGAGGCCCAGAATAATTTTAGACCTGTCTCAGTATAACAAATTGTGTACCGTTGACAGTGTTTTTAATAGTATTTTTAGAGACATTTTAAATCAGCATCATACGTTCACCCCGGTATATACGGATGGGTCTATGCAGGCTAACGGAGTTGGCTGCTCCTTAGTGTTCCCTCGAGCGAATTACACATTCAAACTGGACAGCAGGTGCAGTGTTTTTACTGCCGAGTGCTACGCCGTGCTAAAGTCACTCCAGCATATGAAAGTAAAGCACGATAAGTGGTTTATCAAATGCTGTGATTCCATGAGCTGTATTCAGGCCATAGGAAATATGTATCCAGCAGACCGTCTAATCCAGGACATCCAGGACACCCTCCTTTCCCTCCAATCTCATCGAAAGGAGGTATTATTCTGCTGGGTACCGGGCCATATGGAAATTAGAGGGAACGAGGCAGCTGATGAAGCTGCCAAGTTAGCCTGGGACAAGGTCAGGATTGACTTTGCTCCGGTTCCAAAGTCAGACCTTGCCTCGGCGGCGAATAGATTTGTTTTTGATGTTTGGCAGAGGCAGTGGCTTGAAGTTGAGCATAATAAGCTCTGGCAGGTCAAACCAACCGTTCAGCCGTGGAGCAGCTCCTTCCAGCGGGCGAGGAGGGATGAGGTCCTCCTTACTCGCCTCCGTATAGGGCACTGTCCTCTAACTCATGGCTTCCTTCTCCGCCGAGAGGACCCTTCCGAATGTGTTGCCTGTGGCGTACCTTTGACCGTATGCCACATTTTAACCGAATGTGTATTGTTTTTAGATTTAAGGACAGAAGTTGGCTTAGCCAATGATCTGTCCCTTATTTTAAACGATGAGTGTGACAACGTGGCTAAGGTTTTAAAGTTTTGTATCTTGGCCGGTCTTGTCCCAAAAATTTTGGGCAGATTGGCCTAGGTTTTAGATTGGATTGGTGGCCTTTTACAACCACCAATCCAAGTACTGTTTTTACTTGTGACCTTGTTTATATGGCTGGCCCTTTTACAGCCAACCAGTCAATGTATGTATTTTTACTGTTTGTGGCCCGTCTACAGCCATAGTTTTATTATTATGTTTTATTTTGCCGTTTGTGTGGCCGACCTCCTTACAGTCGGCCATGCAGAGGGTATGCCTGTCAGTACTTTAGTATTTTATTGTTCTGTCGCTGTGACTGACCTTTTTACAGTCAGCCACATAGTCAGCCACGTTGTCACAACTGGTATTTGTTAGGGCGCTAATAACTCCGATGTTGACGCGCCCTACAGCACGAACAACAACAACAACAAAATCCTTCATTTTGTGGAGAGGGTAATAAGAGGATGTACCAGAGAAGTTAGGGAGTTGGGCTACAAAACATTCATCAGACTATTGGTTGAATATGGTGGTGTAGTTTGGGACCCACATTTTGGTTATCAAATACAAGAGTTGGAAGGTGTGCAAAGAAGAGCCGCTACATTTGTTCGTGGAAATTATCACAGGATCCAGTCAGTAATTGATATGATAAAGGAGCTGGATTGGAACTCATTGGAGGAAAGGAGGGGGGGGGGGTGAAGGGAGTGCTGGGAATGCACAGGGCATAGGTTGGTGGTGAGGCTTGGACAGATATAGGTCTAAGAATTAGGAGTAGTGCATGGAAAGAGAAAGGTGATTAATGGTAGTTTTATTGCCACCATTATCCAATCTTATTATATCTGTAATATTAATAAAAGTGGAGAAGTCATTTTGTTACAAATAGTATTCAATATAGCAGTGCAATTGTAAGTAGTGAATAGGACAACGTTTTAAATGAAGTGTCAATTCTTTTTGATAAAGAATAGTTCATAGTTATAGCAATCTGCTGGGCCCCCTCTGGAAATTTCATCTCTTTTTATTACAGTTATAGTCCTTGCTCATACTATGTTTTGTTAGTAACAAACAGTGTTATTTTGAGATTTCAATGTTGACTTTCTGCAATTATAGCAAAAATGCAATAGATAATATGTTTGTGAATATATCTCAGCACAGTAATATTCACAAACATATTATCTTTCGCATTTTTGCTATAATTTCATATTTTGCTATAATATTTCTCAGCACAGCAATAAAAAAATTTTCACAATCAACCAAACACGACTTCAACAGTCATCATGTTGATTGGGGCTACGCACAGAGTAACAATAATGGCTTGGCGATAGGATTGTGGGCAGAGACCAACGACTTGACTCTTATCCATGACCCAAAACAATCTGAATTTTTCCTCAGAAGCCTCTGGAAAAGAGGTTACAATCCCGACCTCTTATTCGTTAGTAACATCAGTCAGATGTGCTTGAAGCAAGTCCTATCCCGATACCTTCCACTCAACACAAGCCAATTATGTGCAGTGTACAGCAAATTACTACTCCAATGACAGTACCTTTCAAAAGTTGCTTCAATTTTAAAAGGGCACAGTGGAGTCTTCTAAGTGGAATCGTTGATAAAGAAATATTAAAATTAGCTCCAGATCCACGTAACTATTAACAGTTTGTAAAAATCGTACAGAAAGCTTCGTGACAGTGCGTCATGTGTGGCTGCAGAACGAACTACATACCTGGACTGCAGTCCAGCGAAGCCGACTTGTACACTCAATACTGTCATCTGTTTGAGGAAGACCCATTTTATGAAGCAACCAGAGAATGCGGGGAATTACTAATGCAAGCAATTGGAACATCGAGAAGAAACACGTGGACTGATCTAATGAGTAACTCTGATATAACTCATAATAGCAAAAAAGCATGGACAACTCTTAAAAAACTCACGCACGGCCCTCGCCAAACCAAGTAGTTCTACAACATCACTCCTGATAATATTGCTCAACAGCTTCTTCTTAATAGCAAACCAGCCAGCAAAGGCAAGAACCGGACCACAGGAACCAAGATCATCCGTGACAGCACCAGTGAAAATTCCACCATTAATGCCCCCTTTTCTTTTGAAGGAATAACAACCTGCATTAAAGCCCTTAAATATGGAAAAGCTATAGGTGTTGACGTTGAGCAGATCAAGCAGCTGTGGGAGAGAGGAGGAAAGTGGCTTCTCGAGATGTTCAATGGATGTTTACACAGTTGTAAGATTCCAAAGCTATGGAGCAAAGCTCGAGTTGTGGCACTACTAAAACCTGGTAAACCCCCAGATGATGCCAATAGCTACCGCCCGATATCACTCCTCAGCCACGTCTATAAACTTTTTGAGAGGAAGCTTCTAAAATGCCTCTCACCTGGTGTTGAAGGCAAACTAATACCTCAACAAGAAAGATTCAGAACTGCTTGCTCCTGCTCTGACCAAGTCGTACATCTAACACAATTTATTGAAGATGGCTTCATAAAGGGTTTAGTTACCGGAGTAGTTCTCGTTGATCTGATAGCAGCCTATGACACGATCAGCATAAAAAACCCCTTCCAAAAGTATACAACACAAAAATAGTCGACGAACTTCTCAGCAATAGCCAATTCTTTGTAAGCTTTCAGAATTCAAAAAGCCATGGAGAGCTAACCAAGAAATGGACTTCCACAAGGCAGAATTCTTGCCCCAGCTTTATTTAACCACTACACCAATGATCAACCCGTAGACAGCCATTGCAAGTCCTTTATCTATGCTGATGACCTGGAGCATCTAATGCCTGTGTGCCACTCTCATATTTAGGCTTTTTTAATTTAGTCCTTTTCACTTTTAAAAAAAAAAAAAAAAAAAAAAAAAAAAGGGAGTACAAAACATGTAGACAACATTAACATTATAATGAAGCAGTTAAAACAAAATTCAGCTGGTCAGTACCAGTTCCTGGCAGGTGGAGAAAGCCCCCTCCCACCCATTTCTGTTGTATCATTATTCTATAAAGGTGACAGCATGGAATGTTGCAATAATAACACAGTTCAACTAACCTTGCGTAGTGAACGTTGGCTTGTTTCAGGTATAAATACCGCTACAAAAATAGCGGCGAGCAGGCAGGAGGATGCAGTTAAAATGACGATTGCAGCTTCGCCATGTCTGATTACCATCTCGGGGTAGATCATGTCGATAGCAGCCCACGACGCCGATAACAGCATGTATGAATACATCATTATGTTGGCCCGCCAACGTGGACCGGATATCTGTCAGAGACAAATTTTAAATGGTGAGGCATCTCCATCTATAAAGAAGGGTGTGGCAATGATAGAGGCTAGGTTGTCTCCCATCTGAGGAAGAATCTTCACCTATCTAGGAAATGAAAATAGAGTGAATCTGTTTTGTATTTATAAATTTTAACATTATATAAAACACTAAATATTAGTAACTTGAACTTATCAGCTTCTTAGATACAAAAATAAAATAAATAAAGGTTAACTACGGTTATAAGCTAGGAAAGAATTGCTTGTTGAAGATTTGAAATGTAAATATCATGGCATTACATTTGATAACAAGCTTAACAGGGCAGGACACATTGGACAGGTAGTAGGAAAAGGTTTCAAAATTCTGCACTTGTTGGAGAGAGTGATGAGAGGATGTACGAGAGAAGTAAAGGACTTGTGTTACAAAAGTTTTTTCAGACCATTGTTGGAATATGGTAGTGTAGTATGGGACCCACATTTTGAGTATCAAATACAGGAGTTGCAGAGGGTGCAAAACAGAGATGCTACATTTGTTTCTGGATATTATTGCAGAATGCAATCAGTAATTGATATGATAAAAGAGCTAGAATAACATTCATTGCAAGACAGGAGGAGGATGAAGAATGTCATGAGAGTGTACAAGTTGTATATTGGTGATGAGGCGTGGAAAGATATTGGTGTAAGAATTAAAAGTAATGCATGGAAGGGAAAAGATGACCATGACCACAAGCTGGCACTCGATTTCAAGCACAAGGGTGTGGGAATTTTCTCTCCTATAGGTAAGGGTGTCAGGGATTGCAATAAGTTACCAAGAGAAATGAAGAATAATTTTATAAAAACATTGAAAGAATTTAAAGTTAAAATTAGTAGAGGGCAAATGTAGGTGGGTGCAGGAAAGGGGTAAAATAGGTGTGTAAGGAAATTGCCACCAGAGCATATGTTCGATTGCAACTTTAATCAAATACTAGCTCGTACCCGCGACTTCGTACGCGTGGATTAAGATTTTTTTTTTGCCAGAATTAAATATAGAAATTTGTTGGTAATGAAGGATTGGTCCCAAACAATATCGAGTCGGAATAATATGACAGGAAAGCTAACACTATATCATTGTACCGTCGAACCTGTCTCTTGAAGAGAATTAATTTCCAACATATTTCTGTCACCATTCGATAAGGTCTCAAAATTTCGTGACTACAACTGTTAATCATACTCAAAAAAATATCCTGTGCTCTTCATACAGATTTCCTTATAAAATTCCATCACAACGATATAGCCATTTAGTCGTCAAAATGTAACAAAAAGACAGAGACTTACTCCGTATTTATAATAATATTACTGTGGAATTCCAGTAAGAGTATTTTCAGAGTATGTGGAGGAAATCGGACCATTTCTGTCTGATATATTCAGTAAATCATTAGAAAAGCGATAAGTATCTTCAGACTGCAAAATAGCGCAAGTAACTCCGATTTTCAAGAAAGGTGGTCGAAGTGATCCTGGAAACTATCATCCCATATCTATAACATCTATTTGTAGTAGAGTTAGGGATCATATTATATGCTCCAAACATCATGAATTTTGTAGATGAAAATAATTTGCTTTCAACAAATAAACACGGACTTCGGAAGAAAAGATCATGTGAAACACAGCTGGCCCTACTTACACACGACGTAATGAAAGTTATTGATGCAGGTTCACAAGTAGATGCATTTGACTCTGTGAAATACAACCGCCTTTTAGCGAAGCTTCTAGTGTATGGTATATCGGATCAGCTTTGTGAATGGATAAAGGATTTTCTAACTGGTTGGTTGCAGTATGTTGTCGTTGAAGGAGAAAGTTCTTCTAATCTAGATGTTACATCGGGTGTACCTCAAGGAAATGTACTAGGACCACTTCTTTCCTTAAGTTCTATAAACGATCTCGGAGACAAAGTGAAAAGCCTTTTTAGATTGTTTGCTGATGATGCGGTTATTTATAGGGAATTAAGAAATTTGGCTGATTTGCTAAGAAATTCAGCATGATCTGGATGTTATTTTGGTTTGGTGCGCTGAGTGGCAACTTACCCTAAATTGTAAAAAGCGCAAGACAATGAGCATAACTAATAAAAAGAATCCAATTGTTCAGAAATACGAGTTAAACAGTATAGTTATTGATCTGGATGATTCTATGAAGTATTTGTGAGTAACAGTACAAAGGAACATGAAATGGGACATACACATTAATTCGTTAGTAGGTAGAGCAAATTCTAGGCTGAAATTCATAGGTCGAATCTTGAAAAATTGTAATGAACAAACAAAGGAGATAGCGTACAAATCTCTCGTGCGTCTCCATTTGGATTATTGTTGTGTCATTTGGGACCAGTTTCATAAGGGGTTGATTGAAATTATAGAGAAAGTACAGAGAAGAGCCGCTCGATTCGTGACAGATTGCTACAGTCCTTATGAAAGTATCACAGAACTGATTAGTAGACTAGGATGAGAGTCTCTGGTAGATAGAAGACACATGTTTCATTAAACTTAATGGTAAACATGCGTACTCCCACTTTCACTTTCGAGTGTAGTGAAATACTTCGTCCACCAACCTATTTGAGCCGGAATGACAGGAAAGACAGGATTAGAGAAATAAGGTGCCACAATGATTCTTATATGAATTCTTTTTTCCCTCCTACCATTAGGGATTGGAATGCACAACAAACAGACTAGCTTTGGTGCTGAGCACCCTCTGCCACCCACAATTTTGTGAATTCCAGAGTACATATGTAGATGTAGATTCAACACTACCCTCTTCACTCATCGTCCCGACTGCAATATTTCGACAAAAACAGATACATGTGTTAAAAAAAAAACAAAAAAACAAAAAAAAAACTCACGACTGTCTCAACATAACTGCCATTCTTAAACTACTCCTGATATCTCACATGACTGCCATCTTACAAGTACACATAATTCTCACAGCGTCCTTACAACCCGTTTCGTAGTGAGAGCTGTCAGAGTTGTTCCTGACACTACTAGCCCTTCAAAACTCCAGAGATGGGAACCGGCCTGCCAACACATCTTAGAAACCAGGCATCCCTCTGGCCTCAACGTCCTTTAAGACTCCACCTGTAAACCTACGAGTTGTGCTATTGCTATAAGTCCCCATAAGGGAGAACGATAAGCAATTTTTATTATATGTGTTCATGTGTTATAGAATGTTTTTCTTGTCAAACCAATATTTTTTTAATTCTTTCACTGACAGTTTTCTTTTCTTTAGAAGTCCAAATGCTTTTAAATCTTTCCCTTTTCCTTTTCCAAAATAATTGCCCACAAGTTTGCTTTCTTTTTAAAAATTTCTCCGTCTGTGACGTCTCCCAAAGCAAAGCTTGCAGACTTCAGGTCTTTCTCCACCTCCTTCATCCATGTGGGTGTTGTTTTTCTGTTTGTGTGTATTCTAAAGCTTTCCTGGACATTCTTTCCTTTGGATGTCTACTCATGTGTCCATAAAATTTAACTTTTCCCTTCATGTCTGACTCTATGTCTGAAATTATCTCTGTAGTTATTCTAGTTTGAAGTCTGTACTGTCCATCTTCATTCATTCTGGGTCCCAGTATTTTTCTGATAATTTATATTTCTTCTTTCTTGATTTGTTCTGTTGCATTTTTAGTGTTCATTGCCAACGTTTTAATTGTGTATGTGACTGCTGTCTTAATCACCGTGTTAATGTCTTATCTTGGTGTTGTCTGAAATACATTTTTTGTTGTAAATATTTTGTACAAACGCTATTGCTTTCTTCATGTTCTGTAATCTTGCTTCCTGTGCTTTCCCTTATTGTCCTTTCGGTTCTGTGTTTTCACCTAGGTATTTAAACTGTTTTACCATGTCGATTTCACCATATTTTGTCCTGAGTTTTCGTGTCTCTATTTAGAGTTATATTATTATGAATATATAAACAATTTTATTTTTATTTAAAGTGATCTATTTTTTTAATAAAATTTATTCATTTTATTTTACTTTGACCATTTAACCTACAACAGTTTTTTGTGTACTTCTAAGTACCTGTATATTTGTATTACATTTGTTGTCACTGTCTTGTTTTCTATGGTGACAGCTATGCATTACACTAGTGAGAAAATAAGTTGAGTTTAGTGTTGAAAGCATTCTTGTGGCACATAAATCTTACAGAGAACACTACATACAAATACAATCAGAGTATCCCTGGAAAGAGAGATTAAATGCTCTCACTTTCATCATACATCCATTGAAACACACACCCTAATATATATATAACGACGAAACACCTGCTTTGAACTGATTGTCATTTCGTTGATCTGTACTCCAAATCAGTTTTAATTAAACAGCTTGTGTCATATTTGCTTTTCAGTTTATTGAAAAAGAAAGAAAAAAAAATACTTGGTGCAAGAAACTGTTTCAAAATTAACTATGTCACTTGTCTTCCTTCACAATAGCTCACCATGGGATGCTTCTGCCATCGGGGGGTATGCCTGCAGGAAGGACTGGAGTGGTAGGTATGTAACAAACAATCACTGCGATGAGGTCTGGATGGATACTGGATGAAGAATAAGGAATAGTAATGTGCTAGGAAAAAGTGGACCAAGTCCAAAAATTAGCAATTCAGGCATAAGAGAATGGAGATGTAAGGAATCCAGCAACTGGAATAAAGTGTCAGTGTGAAGTAAATCATTAAGGCATTTATGTTGGTGATGTCGCTGGGAGGGATATAGGTTTGAAGAATTAGGAATAGTGCATGGAAGGGTAAAGATGATCATGAGCACAAAATGGCACTCAATTTGTTGCATAAGGAAGTAGGAAAATTTTCTTTTATGGGATTGAAACAAATTACCAACTGAAGAGATGGATAATTTATATATATATATATATATATATTGAGAAAGTAGATTGGGGAGGAATTTAATACAATAAAATATAATTAAATAAAAAGGAAGTAATTGGATGACTAATGGAACTTCCTCTGGAGCTTGTGGTCCATCGCAATTAAATTAATGATAATAGTCGAAACCTCTGGTTTTGATCGTATGTGAACTATGATTTGGTTGTGAAACAGAAATCAAATCCAGATATTCCAGCCAAAATAAGTTACCCGACTGAACGCTCAAAGTTTGCATTTCTTTCTCCCGGTTATGAATCATGCTTCATGGAACATTGATTCTGTGAAGCTTTTCATTATTAATATTAATCGTCATGGAGCATCCGTATGACATGGTGGCAGCTACCCTACATTCCTGCTTTTACTTTAATTTAATTTGTGATGGAGTGAACATGCTCTACCGCCAACTTCCCGTATCACGATTTCTCACTGCCTACCACCACTCTTTTTGAATTGCATCGTTAAACTCCTTCAGTGCTTCTGGTAAACTGTCCATTACTTCCCTTGGTGATTTATTCCATTCCCTTACTCTGTTACCTACAAAACAAAATTTTCCGGTACCAACTTGTGATTATAGTCATATCTTCCCTTCCATGTACAACTTCCAAGCCTTATACTAATATCCATCAATGCATTATTGCAATTATAATCCTTCAATAATCCAAACACTGCCTTCACCCATCTTCTGTCTTCCAATGACTTTGCACAAGACGAATATTTAGTTCCAGTTTCTTTACTGTTCAAGATATATTAATTTATTTATCTAAGGGGGTTGTCCATAAAGTAAGGTTCCCAATGATTTTTTACAATGAAAAACATGTTTATTTGATTTTAATTTTACATTTTTGGAAAGTTTAGACTTTTTCCTATTTTTCAACACAATCGCCGTTGAGGTGTAAGCATTGAGTCGTAGAACTCTCCCGCTGTGCTGTGAAGGTAGCTTAACACCTCTTCCTTCGGCTCCTCTCCAGTTCTGAAGTGAGTCCCAACAAGGTATTTCTTCAGTTCAGGGGAGAGATGATAATCACTTGGGGCTAAGTCCAGGCTGTAAGGGTCTGTACGTGTGACAATTTCCCCTCCACACTGGTTGGCGAGAGTGTGGACCAGCGTTGTCGCGATGGATATGCACTCCCCTCGTGAGCGTGCGTCCCCTCTCATTTTGATGGGCGGCGTAGGTTCTTCGACGTTGCACAGTAGTCGCCAGCATTGATTGTAGTTCCAGCAGGTGTGAATTCGCACAGCAATAACATCTTCCTGTCCCAAAACACGCTCGCCATCACTTTGCCGGCAGACGGTGTTTGCTCGAACTTCTGCGGCTTCGGTGACTGGGTGTTTTCCACTGACGGGATCGTTCCTCCGTTTCCGGCGTCGTGTAGTGGACCCATATCTCGTCCCCACTAACAATTTAATCTGAGAATTCTTTCCCATCGGCTTTATAGGCTTGAAGAAATACACGGGCTGCTTCAATATGTTGCCGTTTATGATCTTCCATAAGCATTCTTGGGACCTGTCTTGCACAAACCTTGGCATACCCTAAATGGTCTGTCAAAATTTTGTCACTGGTAGTCTCGCTGACATCAGGGATCATCTCGCAGAGCTCCCGAACCGTCACCCTTCGATCTTTCGGCATTTCTTCTTCCACTTTAACAATCGTTTCGTCCGAAACCGACGGCCGTCCGGAAAGTCGTCCGTCGTGGTCGTCTGTACCTCCGCCTTTGAATTCTCTGCTAGTGTCATACACGCGTAGCCGGATCACGACTGCAGTGTCTTGGGAACCTTATTTTATGGACAACCCTCGTAACTCGCCATATAATAGATTTGCGTACATATATTGGACACTGATAAATATATAAGGTATACAATTATACACAATTTAATATAGATCTGTATTTAAAACTTACTCTTATCTATCCATAACTGTTACTTCATCGAGAAGAATTTTTAATATTAATTTTACTTTATTTAAATACTATTCTACAGAATGGTCAATCTATATTCAATTACTCCCATGATAATTTATTCTTCATCTTCTGAAAATATTTCTCCAGATTTTTCGATCTTGTACATTTCCTCTGCTGCACCATATCTTCTCATTGCTGTTTGTACACTTTGGAGCCAGGAAAACATGGGCCGTCCTCTTTTCCTCCTTCCCTTAACTTGCCATTCCTGTACTAGTTTTCATATCCTAGTGTTTTACATCATTCTTACATGGCCATACCATTCGAGTTTTTTTGTTCTATAACTTCATACATTTCTTCTTTAACTTCCATTAGCCTATTTCGGTATTCCTTACTTTTATTGATATTCTCGCTGATGTTTTCCAGAAATCTATTTCTAATGCTTTCAACTCCTTAATATGTTTTTGGTTGATTGTCCAGATTTCTGATCCGTGTAAGACTATTCTTTCCAATAATGATTTAAATATTTCTTTTTGTTCTATTCATAACATTCTTGCTCCATAGAAGTGAATTGAGCATCCCGATTACTTTCTGGCTATTAGTAATTCTTTTATTTATTTCCGTATTCAATTTTCCTTCTATTTCTAAAATTGAACCCAAATAGCAAAAATTATTTACCTTTCTAAATTTTATTCCATCAATGTACAATTCATCCAGGTCAGTAGTAAAGATCTGTGTTCCAAGTTTTTTTATTGTTGTGTTGGAGTAAAACCTCTGTAGTGACTCCCTAATATACAAATGAAAAATCCCTTATCCCTGAAACCAAGCGCTAGTTAATGGCCATGGTCATTCCTCTTTCTCCCATATGCTTCTTGTCTGTCATCAGTCTTTTCCATCTTGAGCTGATCCCATCATCTCAACATACCTATTTTAACATGTAATGGTATCCTCAGTTATCTACTTCATACATCCAAATCTTTGTCAACCTCTATAGTCTCCAATAACAACAGGACATGCTGGACAAGTAGTATGAATAGGAATGGCCCCAATATGCTACCCTGTGGCACTCCAATTTTCACTTCCACTTCTTTTGATACTGCATTTCCTACCCTAACATTTTGGTTTCTACCTTTTAAAAATACTTCTACCCAGCAAATCACTTTCTCACCCATTCAAATGGTTTTTACTACCATTTTATGGCTCACTGTGTCAAAAGCCAAAGGCTACACTATCAATTTGGCTTTCCTTGTCCATTTCATCTGAAATTGTACATTCAATCTGAGAATTAAATTTCAATAGAAGAACATTAATATAAATATTGATAATTAGATGACTAGGGAAATTGCCACTCGAGAGTTAGCTCGATCGCAATAAATTTAATAACATCAGATAATATCTTGGATATATCCTACTAACTGAAATTTTCATGGATATCCTTGCCTAAAGCCATGTTGCCAACTTGAAAACTACTTACGCTTCTCACCGATATTTTTGATGTGATTACATATCAATCGCTCCATTAATTTATCTACCACTGATGTCAAGCTAATTGGCCTATAATTTTCGACTATTTCTCACCCCTCCTTTATGTACTGCCACTACTATCACACTTTTCCAATCCTCTGGTAAGCGGCAAGTATCAAGACTCAATTTAAATAATATTTCAAGACAAGGCACAATGTCATGTCCGGCTATCTTTAAGATGTCTGTAGTAATATTCTTGCTTTATGAATAATAGCTCGTACCCGCGACTTCGTACGCGTGGATTAAGAACTTTTTGCCAGAATTAAATATAGAAAGTTGTTGGTAATGAAGGATTGGTCCCAAACAATATCGAGTCGGAATAATATGACAGGAAAGCTAACACTATATCATTGTACCGTCGAACCTGTCTCTTGAAGAGAATTAATTTCCAACATATTTCTGTCACCATTCGATAAGGTCTCAAAATTTCGTGACTACAACTATTAATCATACTCAAAAAAATATCCTGTGCTCTTCATACAGATTTCCTTATAAAGTTCCATCACAACGATATAGCCATTTAGTCGTCAAAATGTAACAAAAAGACAGAGACTTACTCCGTATTTATAATAATATTACTGTGGTTCACACTCACACACTGACTGCGAAGAACACCTGAAGGATCATTATAACCTAAAAAAAGTGTACACCTACAACGCTGCAAGACTACCTACGATTTACCTCGCATTGCACCCCTAACTTTCTAATATCTACAGTTTAACATTCAATCCGAATAACCTACGCTCCAGGCCTGACTCTTACGATGAAAGGCAATTTTTAAAAATTTTAGCCTCCACAGAGATTTATACCTGAGACCACGACATTCGAAAGCAAGCGCTTTAACCGCAGAGCTGCCAGTCCACTACACGGAAACACGGTACGGAGACGTCCATATCCAACGTGTCAGTCTGTCGCAGTATTTCGAAATTATGAGACAACATGTGTTATTTATACAGATAATTTTTCAACCAAATGTAGACAATATTTTTCCCCTTGTTTCAAAGGATAAGTGTGCAAAGTTTCATCAAGATTGGATGAAAACTTTGGGTTTGTATGAAGAACAAACAAACAAACATGCATTCATCTTTATATATAAAGATATCGTCTTAACAGTTGGAATATAGCTTTTTACAGTTTCAGGTGACGGTATCATACCTCCGCAATATACGCCATTATTAGAGAGGACCAGCCGGCCGTCTGAGCGATGACGTAGCCGATGAGTAACGGAAGGAACACCCATTTTCTCAGGTATTCGGTGTCGGCATCGATACTTAGGTGGGTGATGGCCATGCCGACGAGACAGGCTGCGGAGAACAGAGCCGAGACGATGAGCAGTGGCCGCCTGCCGTACTTGTCCACCACGAAAGGCACCACGAAACACGTGAAAAGCTCCGACAGCGCCACCTGGAACGTACCTCACAATGCTCTGCACTCTCTCTCAGTCATGTCCCACAAACTGATTAATACAGAAGTTTATAAAATGTAGTTTGGGGACTGCACAACTTTCAAAACCCACACAAAACTGGTACTAACCTGTTGAAATTTGGTTTATTTGTTTTGTCAAAATGTCCTTTTCACATTTTGCGCTATTGCTTTTCGGAAACGTTGCCAGGAATTTAATTTAAAATGCCAAAATGCTATCAGCACTGAAAAATAACATAAAAATTATAGGTACAGGGATCATATCAACCTAAACAATTTAATTTCGTCACAGAGTTCACGATTAGGTTTAAATACCACCTGGACAGAGAGAAAAAAATTTACGAAATTTGTGTACAATGGAAGCAGTCGATTATCTCCAATTGCTCATTTCTATATAAGATGGCGAGCATCACTATATTACAACTCGGGTAAATATTGCATATTTGTCAATTTTGTGTGACTTTTTTACAATAGAGTAAACCTAAACAGCAAGAAATATAAGATAATTTCGTCGTCTATGTGTGAGGAATGTGTCCTGCAAGTTCTGCCGTACATTTTTGTTACACCCTGTATTTTTGTTGGTGATCAGTAGAAACATTTGATTCCATGTCATTCGAGAATTCTGCCTATTTTCCTCGAGATTTTTCCAGCGAATGGCAGAAAAGCAGTGGCCTTGGGCATTTCTTCCTGTTGAAATGGAACTTTCTCCAGCCTACAGTCGGTTGCCTTATGCCGTTGGGCATATAAGGAAGTACGGCACATTACCTGTCAGCTGACCGGTACAGATGTCTTCACACCTGAGGAAGACGACAAAGCTAGTCGTCGAAATATAACAACACAGCAATACACAAAATATAACAATAATACAACACAATCTGGTGGTACACCTGTGAAGACTTCATTGCAAGAAAGGATCTTTGTTGTACTAAGTGGGGAAGAAATCCACGATTTGCTAGATAGACCCACGTAACAGTATGAGAGGTTATGATTCGCTGAGAAACCAGAGAGACGGTCAGTTGTATTAAGTAAGAAGTAGTATTATTTTTGGTGTTGGTCTGTGTAGAAAAATCTTACGGTCAGTGGTGGAATTGATGTGGAAGCCACGGGAAGTGCGGTTTTCATCTTAAACGAGTCCGTGATATTTTAGAATCAAACAAATGATTTCAGAACTGATTGACTGCGAATGATCATGTCGGGACAACAAACGTGTGCCGTACAAAGTAAATATTCCTAATTGAAAACCTGCAAGCTTCAGGAGTGAGGTCTATTGTTAAACACAAACTGCCAAACGTGACTGGTACAGACGTGGATATTTTGTTAAATAAACTGTTTATGAAACTGTAGATCAAGCTGGTGACAATTATTAGTAGACTTGTTTAGAAACAAACTAATATCAAGAATTCCTATTAATAATTTCCCTTAAGGAATTGCAGCCTTGATTAACTGTTGAACCTCTGTATAATAATGAAAGTAAGGAAAATGGAAGCGGCTTCTATGTGATATAAATAATGAAGGAAAGGGAAATTAACCCACCACATACCAAAGTTGACAGCTGTAATGTGAGAAAACACGATGGCAGACAAACAAATATACAATATTTCAGTAACGACTTTAGCCCAATATACTATTTTCAGAAATCTATGTGTCCAGTTACCATTTCCATGCTTCACGTTTGGCCAAACTAAATTCTCACATTCTCTTTCTTCAGTCTTACCTCTCTCTAAAATATTCCACCGAATGGTTTAACTATTAAACTCCCAGTTTCTGGCTGCCATCAACAAATCGCCCGTCACTTCACGATTTCCGTTTCACACGATCCCTTTCTCTCACCTAGCTGGTTCTTCAACAGTATATTTGCACGGCTTATCGACATTTCCAGCTTGTCTCACTCCATAAAATCCTCTGCCTTTCATCCCCTCACCCCATTCACCATATGCAGTCACTGGGTAACGTTCTGTGTGAGCACTCGTACGGAGCCTAATGGCCCGTTTATCTACTACCGAAGGAGGCCTTTGCCGAAATATTGTGTATTTGCTTGTCCGCCTTTGTGTTTTCTCTCATCGCAGCCGTCAACTTTGGTATGTGGTGGGCCATTCATTATAACTGAGAGTGGCTGTGTGGTGAGACCAGCCTGTATATGGATCAGTGCAGTGGCTGCAGGTTAGTCGGTTTAGGACGTGAGCTGTTCAACACGTGGACCCTGTGTATGAGCATCACTGTCTAGTGGTCCCGTACCTCACAGACATTTTATGATCAATGTTATTATAAAAGTTTTGTAGTCACTGCAGCAGAGTACAGTGGAATGGTAATTTGTTCACCGCCATCAGCAAAGCAAGGAGGACAGAACTGTAGCAAATATTGTCAAATAATGAACCACCTTGTAATAATTTACACCACTCAATACATTAAGTACTTGCCATTTTTATACCCCATCACCATCCCGTATGGGAGAAATTCTTCCCTTGTGGATAGAAGAGTTAGAGAGTGGAATAAGTAAATAGAAATATCATTTGTTGTCAACCATTTTTAATTGATATGAATTAAAAAAGTTATTAACAAATGGTATTTACATTTAAAAATATTCAACAACCAACAGTGGAAGAAAATACATATACTCTGTAATTCACAAAATTGTGGGTGGCAGAGGGTGCTCAGCACCAAAGCTAATCTCTTTGCTGTGCATTCCAATCCGTAATGGTACGAGGGAAAAAATAATTCATATAAGCATCAGTGCAGCACCTCATTTCTCTAATTTTATCTTTCCTGTCATTCTGAGTCAAATAGAAAGTGGAAGAAGTATTTCACTACACTCGTAAGTGAAAGTGGGAGTACACATGTTTACCAATAAGTTTAAATGAAACGTGCGTCGTCTATCTACCAGAGACTCCCAGCCTAGTCTACTAATCAGTTCTGTGACGCTATCATAAGGACTGTAGCAAGCGGTCACGAATCGAGCGGCTCTTCTCTGTCTTTTCTCTATATTGTCAATAAACCCCTTACAAAACGGATCCCAGATGGCACAATTGTAGTCCCAATGTGGATGCACCAAGAGATTTGTACGCTATCTCCTTTGTTTGTTCATTATAATTTTTCAAGGTTCGACCTAGGGATTGAAACCTAGAATTAGCTGTAACTCCTAACGAATTAAAGTGGAAGTCCCATTTCATGATCTTTTGTACTGTTACTCCCAAATGTGAATACCTGAAATATTTACCTCGTATTTCTGAACAATCAGATCCTTTTTGTTAGTTATGCTCATTGTCTTATACTTTTTACAATTTAGTGTAAGTTGCCATTCATCGCACCATGGCGAAATAACATCCAGATCACGCTGAATTTCTAAGCAATCGGCCGAATTCCTTACTTCCCTATAAACAACCGCGTCTACAGCAAACAATCTAAAAATACCTTTCACTTTGTCTCCGAGATCATATATAAAAATTAAGAAAAGAAGTGTTCCTATTACACTTCCTTGAAGTACACCCTTGTAACATCTAGATTAGAACTTTCTCCTTCAACAATGACATACTGTGACTGACTAGTTAGAAAATCCTATATCCATTCACAAAGCTGATCTGACATACCCTACGCCCAAAGCTTCGCTAAAAGGCGGTTGTGTGGCACAGATTCAAGGGCTTTCTGGAAATCTAAAACAAAAACCCATCTACTTGTGAACCTGCATCAATAACTTTCATTACGTCGTGTGTAAATAGGGCCAGCTGTGTTTCACATCATCTTTTCTTCCAAAATTGTGTTGATTTGTTGTAAGCAAATAATTTTCATCTAGAAAATTCACATTTTTCGAGCATATAATATGCTCCATAACTCTACTACAAACAAATTTTATAGATATGGGACAGTAGTGTCCAGGATCACTTCGACCACCTTTCTTGAAAATCAGAGTTACTTGCGTGATTTTCCAGCCTGAAGGTACTTTTTGTTCTTCTAAGGATTTACTGAATATATCAAACAGAAACGGTCTGATTTTCACCACAAACTCTGAAAATACTCTTACTGGAATTCCATCAGAGCCCCATGCTTTCCCCCACTTCAGGAGCTCTAATTGGTTTAAGATACCTGGAGTATCTATTCGTAATGATTCCATCACTGACTCGACGTGGGAAAATGGGAATGCTATCCAAATTTTCATCAGTAAATGAATTTTTGAATACAGTATTTAGTAAGTTAGCTTTATCATGGCTTTTATTAACCTTGGAACCTTCACCAATTAGTGCTGGAATATTATTGTTGGTACAACTGACTTTTCGTACATAAGACAAATATTTCTTTGGATTTGCTGTGACACTATTAGAGAGTTGCTAGCTACACTATTTATATTATTTCTTAAGTCTTTGGTGATAGTTATATCAGAATCGGGTGGATGGTAGAAGGTGCGTATGACAAGTTTTGACCCAGCAACATTGAGTTTAATCCATATGATTTCACAGATCGTATCAACGTCTATTTCAATACATGGGAGGAATTTACTCACAGCTATAAATATCCCACCTCCACGAGAATGTAATCTATCTTTACAACAAATGTTCATGCTATCTTTAAAAGTTCCGGCAAGACTTATTTCTAGTTTTAGCCAACTTTCTGTACCGATAACAAAATTCACTTCTGTGCTACAAACAACCCTTTCAAGTTCTGGTTGTTTGTTACAAATGCTTGTACAGTTAATTACGAGAACTTTTAACTGTCGAGATTCTTTTACGTTCCTCCTACATTCCGGTGTTGCATCTGATTGGACCGAGCGAGGTGGTGTAACGGCTAGCGTTCTGGCCTCGCATTCGGGAGGACGGCGGTTCGAATCCCCATCCGGGCATCCAGATTTGGGTTTTCCATGGTTTCTCCAAATCACTCCAGGTGAATGCCGGGATGCTTCCTTCAAAAGGCCATGGCCGAATTCCTTCCCATTCCTTGCCCCCCCCCCCCATCCTTTCCCGTCTCTAAAGACCTAGTTGTTATAGGAGACGTTAAGCAGTTTAAAAAAAAAAAAAAAAATGCATCTGATTGGGTTGCCCATGTGACATACATGCCACATAGCTAACCCACCCAGATCTGTAGTATTTGCTAATCAGTAATTTATTTCAAAATTAATTGTAAATTTTCTGTTTCCTACATTTAAAAAAGTCAGAGAATAATAATCAAGCCTTGTAGACTTACAGACTCCAGTGGTTATCGATAGGCTCGCCAGCTAGCCTGCTGCAAAGAACAATACACTCACGATAGCTACATTTACTTCAGAGCACTCCACAAGAGGTCACCAAAGAATACAGTAATGGTTTAAGATGATAGGATGCGGAGGCAACAGCCCTGATATGTATGAATGCGGTGAATGTGAGAGTTGTGAAAGATTTGAATATAGGAACTTAGTAGTGGTGAACATTATGAATAATTGTAATTTGATTTGTTCTGCAATGAGAACGTAATAAATGAAGTTGTTTGGCATATTGTATTATTATTTCTAAAATAATAATACCTCTCATTTAAGTGTTGATAAAAGAGAAAAGAAGTATAGTAAATTAAAGTGAGTTTTGTTTTGAGAAAAGTGAGGTGGAGGAGAAGGCAACCCGCTCGAATGTACGAAACAGTTAGAGGGCCGACAGTTGGTAGCGAGAGTAGAATGTTTTTATACCCGTAACTGTATTTCGTGATCTGGGTCTTCCTCCCTCAGCCTGAAAAACCACCCAGTGCATTCCACATGGTCCCTGAATGTCCAAAACCCAAGTTGTAAAGCAATATAATTGCCAACATATCATTAATAGCTGTCCCTATTTTTGCATGATGCAATGAAGGTCATAATGCAAGTTCACAAGCTGATGCAATTTTTTAAAATTTTTAATTTTTTTTTAATTTTTCAAGAAGCTTATGACTCTACTGCATAACCAAATTTCAGTGAAAATTCAAGCGTATGGTATATCAGATCAGATTCGTTAATGGATACTGGCCAGTCACTGTGTGTACCATCAATAAATTAATCTCTCATCCATTCCACTAATAGTAAGTCTGACATTCAGTAAATCTTGGTAAGAATGCAAAGAAAGAACTGCAGCGAGGAAATATTTATGTGGAAAGGATAGATAAATTACACCCAACATTCACCAAAGTTGAAGGGAGGACGGCTGCAGCAACACGAAATAATAATAATATTATTTCATATTATTATTATTATTTCATGTTGCTGAAGCCATCCTCCCTTTAACTTTGGTGAGTGTTGGGTGTAATTTATGTATCCTTTTCATATAAATTTAGTAAATCTCATAAGACATTTTCAAGTACATACTTTCTGCTCATAACCCAATTTCGAAAAATAGTCCTTAATGGCTCGTGAGTGCTATTGTATTCATTAGAGTTGTTATCTTTGTCAGTATCATATTTATTAGAATCTAGTTATATCGTCAAGTATTATAAATTGTAAGCTGCCAAATATGTTCATCTCATGGTACGATAAGGACAAAAACATCTGAAGTTCTATATTTTTCCGTACTCAGAAAAAGTGTGTGCATTATTGTGCTAAGGTTGGCCCTCAATTGAAGGAATAAAATGTAAATACAATGAAGTACAAAAGATACAAATGTCCAGGTGGTAGTAGGATTGCAGAAGAAATATATAAATGTTGGGGCTCTCATTTGCACTATCGTAGAGTCATGTGTACAGACGAGGACTGAATGATTCCTGGTATAAAGAGGACAGAATGATAAGAAGCATTCCATGGTGTCGTCTTGCCCTTGGGGTTGGAAATGGCCTCTAAAGGTAGAGGAATGAGAAATATTGTATTTATGTGTTGCCCCTAATATGTTTTCTCTCATCGCAGCTGTCAACTTTGGAATGTGATGGGTTAATTTCCCTCATTATTTATACTGCTTAGAAACTAGTGTCGTAATGTAAGTCATGTTTGTGGATGCTGATCTTCAGTGCTTGACATCCACGGTTGTGGATGTTTTGCGGAAAGCGGAGGGAGATAAATAAATTTATAATTATTTAGATTTTAATATTTTATCAAAAATAAATTTAAAATCAAAATAAGTATATTTTTGTATAAAATTCTATATATTTTCATAACTAAAGACTGTTTCCATATAACCACTATATTGATTTTTTTTTTTTTTTTGCAGCATTTTTCAACAACAAAATATGTAGGATGATTTCACAAGTGAATTAAATTATCTATATAAATATGCACGCGTCTAGAAAACAATGTTTTGTCCTATGAACTTTGTGGAGTTTTCAGTTCAACTAATTCAAGCATCAAGCCCAAGACCACACCACTGCACATTTCCATGCTCGCCACTCACTTTCCACCGCTATAGCGGCACATTCACAGCCCAACTTGTAGGACCTACGATGATGTGATTTTCGATAAAGAACTCTCGATGGGCCGCGAACAGGGTTACGTCACTATATGTAGGACGTGTTCTTGGACTCCCAAACGACCAACAGGGGTCCTTGCTGTCCAACAAGCTGTGGCTAAGATTGAAGGAAACATCCTACGACTGTGCGATAAGGACACACGGTGTGCTGCGAGAAAGTACGAGTGTAAAGGACTGCTTGGAACATTTTGTTGGACCTATTCTAATAGCGTGAATGGGTGAGCGCATCATACGGTAGTTCTACACGGATGTTCTATATGTTGGACCGTTAATAAGCCACTTTACTTTACATGCAATTTCAAACTTGTAAATTTGTTGCTTAGGTAATAACACTTATACAGTTCAATGTTACTTTTACTGCAAGATTGTCAGAAAAACAACATTATTTTTGGATAAGTGACGATGAGCAAAATTTTGTATTAAGAGAAAAGAATAATATATATTGCAATGTAATCAAAACATCTGCTATATATCCACATTAAAAATTGTGGATGCGAAAGCAGATGTAGGATTTCACACAAAAGTTCCGCAATTGCATATGCAGAGCTACGTTACATGGCTACTAGAAACCGCTTCCTTTTTCTTGAGTTCCATTATTTAAGTAGCACACATTCACAACATCGGAAATACGAGCTGACCTCAATCGAGCCAAGCTGCCCGATGTGCTCTACTTGGAGGATTTCACTGCAGTGGCTGATGATGGCCTCGAGACCGCTGAATGCCCGCAGGAGGACCAACCCGCCTGCGATGAAAGCTACCTTCTGCATTGACCCCTGGCGCAGGATACCTCTCAACGTTTGAGGGTCTTCCTCCACAGATTTTTCCATATCTGTCAATTCTTGTTGCACATCCTGTGGATTTTGAGTGCCCCTAAGTGTCATCAGAGACCTGAAAATTAGACAAGGTAACCATTACCTGTCACTTTATTTATCCTCACACAATGTGTTTAGAGAAAAAGAGCACATCACTGAAAAAAAAAAAAAAAAAAAAAAAGAATGGGGAATAATGTATTGAGTTAAATATCCTGCAACTTTCTTTTTTTAAAAAAATAAGATATTTCTGAAGAATTACAATGAAAACAAGACTAATCTCACTTATGTGACTACATACTGTATTATCAATTAAGGAACTTTCTTTTTAGGGTTCCACTTCGTGATCTTACTTCCAAAATGAAATAAACTTTTTAACCGACTTCAAAAAAGGTGCTCAGTTAAAATGTATTTTTTGGATGTATGTTCAGTGATATCTTCACAAATTGTGAACTGATTTTAATGATTTTTTAAATAGATCTTCCCCTTTACTCCCACTAATTTATGAACATGTGTTGTTGTCATTCCTAAGAGATAAGTCACCTCTCCGTAGTTAAAGATGTATGATAATATTTATGTAAATGTTTAATGCTAACCAGTGAGATTACGCCGTGTCTATAGTTTCTCAGTAGCTAAGGCTCAGTTACTTCCTTGGCAACAGGCCTGCAGACTACCCTCTAAGGTGTAGGCAGGTGCCCAAGGGGAACAACCACAGCTTCCCTCTCTCCAGTCTGTCGTATTAAGTGTGAAATTAAAAGGTTTCCGCTCGGCCAATCACACCCACGCGACATTCCAACAACTTATTCTCTTAAACGTAGCAGACTTTATGGCACCCCTCCCAGATCTTGGTCAAGACCCCTATATCTTACTGTAAAAGTGGGTTCCAGGATTTCCCTGGAAATCCTAAACCATGTAAATTACTTTTTCTGAACTTTCCAATTTTCTTCTACCTTTGTATAAATATCTAATACTTCACTTCTATTTACACAGAGCCTCACTATATACTGACAGATACACCAACTTTGAATCATATCAAACAACAGACATTGGTATAACCATAGAACAGCTAAGACAGAAAATGGTTCTGTTTTTACAAATTGTTTGTCCCTTAACAGCAATGTTGCTGACTCGACTGGTAATAAAAATTTACTATTATCACTACTGCAGTTCAGTCTGTCATTACTTCCAACTCCACTATACACTGTCTGATTACTACCAATACCTACCAAACTATCGGAATCAGTACCTACAACTGTTTTAACATTCTTTCACAAAATAAGTATTTTTCTCAGCTACTAGCACTTCACAATTATCTCCTACATCAAAGATTGTTCTAAACATTGTGTCACCTAAGTCACATTCTGTACATTTTTCCAAATCAGAAACTGGTTCAGATAAAATCCATACTCCCACCCATTTCGTCAATACCATCATCTACACCAAATAAAGAGCTAAGTAATATATCAGGTAAGTCACATTCAGAACATGTTTCCAACTTAGGGATGGGTACATAAACCTTGTCAACCTCTCTCTCTTCAGTAGACAAACATTCTAACTCACAATTCTCATCCGCATCTGGGTCTCCTATCCACACCACTGTATCACCCTCATCTTCAAGGTATTTAAGAAACTCCTCAATTTCAGCACTTTTACAAACTTCCTCACCACTTATACAAGCACACATAGTCCCAACTATACCATGCTGGATCACGCCTATTTCAGATAGCCACACTGTACTAAATACTATAAATTCTGCATCCCTTTAGGTAACTAAGCTGTGACCATTCCGTAAATCTTCTACATGAAAATTATTACTTTTACACACTGATGCGAGTGATAAGGTACTATGATGGTCTCCTTTCTGCTCTATCCTATCATCAACCTTTACCTCATCAACATTATTAATTACATCCCTCATTACTATAATCCTATCATGAAATTCACAGTCTGGAGATGTTACTACAGAAACATTACTATCAGAAACTACTTCCTTTACAGTTAAATTAACTACTTGGTCTTCATTAGGAATGACTTCCTTCTTTTGGACAATTTTTTTATTATTAGAGCTACCACTAACAAAATTTTTAGAAACTTTTGACCCACCAGTATTTCTAACTATAGCATTTACCTCATGGGAAACAGTACCTGGACCCAAACTCTTACCCACCACTGTTGGGTCCCACACAGTGGGGGTCTCTAGTTTGACTGCTCCCCACACGGCTTTTTCTTTCCAGTTTGAGGGTACTGTTCCCTCACCTTCCCATTATAATTTCTCCTTGCATAATAATTACCATGACCTCTTCCCTTGGATCTACCATTTCTTGATCTATGATCCCCCCTTGAAGGACTTCTGCTCTCCCTCCTACGGTAATGACTATAATACCGATCAGAGAATGACTCCTGAGCATCCAAACACCTCAATAACTCAGAAACCCTATCCACATTGATTACATCCAAAGTAGCTTTCAAATTTCTTGTTTCCTGAGTTGCCTAGCTCCTATCAAATCAATGAATTCTTCTGCCCCATATGGATGGTCTAAGTATTTACACTGGATCCAACATTTATGAAAAAATTCATGCTGAGTTTGTATGCCAGGTTTGTATGGCCTACCAGTAATCAAATCTCTCTTTTCCTGAATCTGCCTACTAGTCGACCAAAACTGCTTCAGAAAATTTTCTTTGAACAGCTTATAGTCATTTACTTCCCTAGCTTACCTATCGCCCCATGTCCTAGAATAAGACTTCAGATATTTACACACAAGTGCAATTTTCTTACTGTCGGGTAACACATTAAAATAGTCAGATCTTTCAAAATTATCTATAAACTCAATAGGGTGAAGCCTCCCACTGTCATCATAGAATTCAAACTCTTCCTTAATATCAGCACTGACTATTGGATTGCCTGTTAAGGGAACCCCATGACTCAACTGAACTTGTAACCCGGTAACCCTTTTCTCTAACTGATTTACATTTCATTGGGTTGCCTCCAATCCATGGGTAAGCTGTTCCTGAAGATGTACTTTTTTTTTTTTTTTTACTTGTGGCTTTACGCCTCATCAACGGGTAAGGTCATTAGAGGCGGGATGGGACTGGGGACAAGGAACGGGGAGGAATTCAGCCATGGCCTTTTTAGGGAAGCATCCTGGCATTCGCTTGGAGTGATTTAGAGAAACCATGGAAAACCCAAATTTGGATGCCCAGACGGGGATGCGAACCGGCGTCCTCCCGAATGCGAGGCCAGAACATTAACCATTCACCCACCATGCTCGGTGATGATGTACCAAAGCATTAACATTTTGTTTCACCTCATATCTCAGCTCAGTAGCTTTAATATCACTGGCTTGGAATAAACTGACATATTCCTCCCTCATCTCATCACAATTTTCACTGACTTCCTTCACCTCTTCATAAATCAAATTTTCACATTCTGCCTTATTCTGTTCACAAATTTTTGTAAAACTGATCACTAATTTCAGAAAATTTGTTATCAAATTTACCATTGATTTCAGCAAATTGTGAATTTGAGAAACAGGGCTTTCCTGGCGTATCTTTGACACAAAATCTTCTCGGGTTTTCCGCCGGATGATATTTTCAAAGGACAAGCTTTCGGCGGCTTGCACTGCCGCCATCATCAGGTTCATTGTACTTAAAAGAACAACAAGGACTGAACTGGATGGCGGAACTGCAGCAGGCCAGGATCGTATCGTCTTCTGATTGGCTGACTACAATGCCTGTCTCCATTCTGTGTCTGTAATTTGTCAGCTCTGGAACCAGCTGTAGATAGGGTCAGACGATCTGCCAGCACCGTGAACGGCATCCCACTACCCATCAGCTAAAGCTGTGGTTGTTATAGAATAGAGAGAAGATGGTTTACACGCATCAATGTTCACATAACGTCACCGTTCACATTATTCTCACACAAATATATCCTAATAGCTCATTAATGAAGGACTCCCACATTATAGAACAGTCATCATTATCATGCAAATTTTACTACCCATTGCTAAAGTGGGCAATGTATAGTAAAGTATAGTATTTCAACATTTACCATTAATTATGATGTTTTAACTCGAGAAATTCATAGGGAGCCATGTGGTCTTCTGATTGGCTGACTACAACCCCGGTTCTATAATGATTGTCGGTAATTGGTCGGCTACGGACCCAGCTGTAGATGGGGTCGGACGGATCTGCCGTAGCGAATGGCGCTCCTCCACTTTCCTATCATCCGTCAGCGAGACACTTAGTTGTTTAAGAATGGCAAAAGCAGGTTTCCATGCATCACTGAGCCATAGACCCATGTCCCTGTTCACATTATTATCATTCAGACGTATTTCAATAGCTTATTTAATCACGGATTCCCAGAAGAAAGAACACTTAGTTAGAACTCTCATATTATCGAAATCCATACTGTGACCATTTTCAATAACGTGTTGTGCCACTGCAGATTTTTCTAGTTGAAACAAGCGGATTTTGCGCTGATGTTCAGTCACACGGGCCTTGATAGTGCGGGTGGTTTGTCCAATATAACACTCGCCACATTGGCACGGTATGCTGTACACTCCCAGCGTTTTTAAACCTACATCATCCTTCACAGGATGCAGCAAATCTCGGATTTTGGCAGTATGGCGGTAAACGCACTTTATTCCGTGTCGTGTCAAAATACTGCCAATTTTCCCAGAGATGTTAACTGCATACGGTATGAAGGAAAGATCTTTAGGCTATTCTTCTTACTCAATATTATGTTTATCTGCCTTTTTTTGAAGTGCACCTTCTATCAAATGGATCGGGTATCCATTCCACATGAAGCTATGGCAGAGATGTTCAAGCTCGGCCATCAGATTGTCAGCGTCTGAAATTTCACTTGCTCTGTGTACCAACGTGTACAACACTCTGTTCTTCTGCGCCGGATGGTGGAAGCTTTTGGCGTGTAAGTAGCGGTCTGTGTGTGTTGTTTTCCTGTATACACTATGTGACAGGGTTCCAACAGGTCTCCTCCGGATTAGAATATCTAGAAAGGGCAAGCTACCATTTTTCTCTAGCTCCATTGTGAATCTGATATTTTCATGAATACTATTGAGATGGTCCACAATTTCTTAAGGCCTCTGGATCCCATGTGGCCAAACAACAAACGTATCATCTACATAACAACAGAAACATGAAGGCCTAAGGATGGACTCTTCAATTGCTCGATCTTCAAAATGTTCCATAAAAAGATCGGCAACCAGAGGAGACAAAGGTGACCCCATTGTCACACCATCAAAATGTTCATAAAAACTCCCACTATAGGTGAAGTAAGTCGAAGTGAGGACTAGTTCGAACAGGTCAACTAAGTTGGGTTCAAAAAGACCTTGTAACAGCTGCAGAGTGTCTCTCAAAGAACCGCGGAGAACAGCGAGACAACATCAAAACTGACCACGATATACGACTCCGACAACCACATCTTTTGAAGCGTATTGACAAACTGTGTCGAGTTCTTTACATGGCGAGGACAATTTCCTACACAGGGACTAAGCATCTTAGACAAGTGCTTGGCCAAATTATATGTGGGACTACCTACAGTACTTACGATCGGCTGTGAATCTTGGGCAGACCGTAAAGTCTGGGTGGCCTGGCGGCACGAGGTCTAGACCCCTGATGACGTCAGGCATGAATACAGCCTTCTTTAAAAGATCTGACACCTTCCTCTCAACTCTTGAAGTTGGATCTCCATTCAGCGGCTTGTAAGCGGTGTCATCAAGCAATTTTCTTATTTTAGACTCATGCATATCAGAAGTAAGAAGGATAGTGGCATTCCCCTTGTCCTTTGAAAATATCATCCAGCAGAAAACCTATGAAGCTTTGTGTCAAATTGAGAATTAATTTCAGAAACTTTACTATCAAGATTTAACTCATTTTTAAATTCTGAAAATTTGCCGTTGGCATCACTTTTTAATTCACTTCTAAATTCATAAAATTGAGTATTAATCTCAGAAAATTTGTTGTCGAATTTACTATCAATTTAAGAAAATTTTCTGTCATTATCACTCCTTAATGCACTTCTAAATTCTGAAAATTTAGCATCAAATTTGGCTACAAAATATTCTAGAAATGCTTATAGATTCAGACTATCAGATATTTTCAGTTATTAGCAAAATCAATATGAAAACAAAGTTAAGGAGAATTGAAATTTTTCTAACCTGCACAAAAGAACGCGCAAAAGCAAACATTTGAATATTCAGTACCAAAATCGATAAATGAAGTAGGATTATGAAGAGTTATGTCTCTGCCTTGGTGACATCATATATTAAGAATTTTTTAAAAAATTTAAACACATTAAGGGAAAAAGTATAAATGGTTCTACAATGCATTCTTGTGTCACAAGCCATTATTTTCTCTCGATATATAACCGAACGCGAGAAATTGGGTGTTATTTTAGAGATTAGTGTCTGCAGTTTGGTCACATTATATCTTAAAAAAGGAATTTTTTTCCAATTTTGCCCTTACAGGCATAAAGTATCATTATTTTCATACGGTGTTTTTTGTTACAAGCCATTTATCTCTCTTTATCCTTTACCAAAATCCATAAATGAGGCACCATTATAAGGATTAAGATCTCTACTTAGGCAGCACAATAGATTAAGAACAAAATATTTCAGAACTGGACCCTTGAAGGACAAAAGTAATAACTATGAAAGTCACAAACTGGAGACACTTCAGAGCTAAGTCACTAGACAGCAGAAGCAAACATCACAGAGGTATTAATAAACTACTTCACTGGTGCCGACAAGGATTGAGTGTGTCACCGATAAACAGCAACACCACTGATCACTGTGTGTTTCCTGTGCAATTACTGGCTTACCGGATATTTTTTCTGTTTTTCTATGTGGTTCCTATGTCAAAATTTTATTCACGAAATGTTCTCACAGGTTATGATTACAACAATACATATCACAGACATGTGGATATTCTGTGTGTGTTTTCAATGAAAGTTTCACGGGAGTCCAGCCGGATGGAGTCATAAAACGACGACGTTTCGACAACCTGCTCGGTTGTCTTCATCAGGTCTATTTAGATGTTGCTTCTAGGAAATCACAAACAGACTGACTTCGCTGACACTTCCTTCGCTGCCGTGATGTGCTTCGCTCGGTGAAGGATGATTTAGGCCTAAGAATTCCTGGAATTTATTCAATACCTTGCGAATGCGGTAAAGTTTATATTGGACAGACGATCAGAACCATCGTTGAACGTATCACCGAGCACAAACGACACTTGAGACTGGTGCAAGTAGAAAAGTCGGCAATAGCCGAACATGCGTTCGATGAACAACATAAAATAGTGTTTGATGAAACGGTGGTGCTGGCCAGAGTCTCTTCGTTCTGGGACTCGGTAATTCGGGAAGCATTGGAAATTCAGCTTAACGATAACAACATCAATAGGGACAGTGGACTGTATTTAAGTGAAGCCTGGAGACTAATTATTAGGGATCTATGTCATAAAAAACAAAAATCTTCTCAACAAGGCCAAATGGAAGCAAACTGACGCCATGGACATAGTTTGCCAGCTCTTATGTCTACAGGTTAAGCAACGTTGAATGTGGTGAGTGCTTGGATATGTGACCGCGTATGGCTCAATACGCAGTCTGCAACAACTGATACCCTCGGCTTGCGGTAGAGTGGTCAGCGCTTGGATGGGTGACCGTTTTGGCTCCATACGCAGTCCGCAACGCTGATACCCTCACTTCCAGCGCGCTGATTGGGCGTCCTGGCAACCCTCCATACACGACATTCGAATTTCGGCGGCAGCGAAGGAAGTGTCAGCGAAGTCAGTCTGTTTGTGATTTCCTAGAAGCAACATCTAAATAGACCTGATGAAGACAACCGAGCAGGTTGTCGAAACGTCGTCGTTTTATGACTCCATCCGGATGGACTCCCGTGAAACTTTCATTGAATCAATACGCTGGGAAAGTCTCCATTTACATATGTGTGTGTTTTGTTTAGGTCAGTTGTAATCTGTTAAGGTCAGTGACAGTTTGTCATACATATGATTTACATGTTCAAAATTTTATATAATTGTTTCGTAATATGTTGTAAGTATTTTGTTACATACTTATTACAATAAACAATAAACCTTACTGATCACTACATTTGTGAAATTTTTGCACAGCTCATCTAGTTATTTCTATTTGAGTAAGGAATCAAAGGAGATAAATGACTTATGACAAAAAAGCATGTAGAAATATTGATACTTTTGCCCTTTAAGAATCAAGTTCCGAAAAACTCCTTTCTTAAGATATAACATGATCAAAGTGGAAACCTTCATATTTAAAGTAATTACTCATTTCTTGATTTTGTTTTGGTATCAAAATTGACAAAATGGCTTGTGGAAAAAAGCACATTATGGAAAAAATTACATTTTTTGACAAAAAAACACCTTTTAGAAATAATATATGTGGTGTGTATGTATATTGCTTCTGAGACATCAGCTCCATCGCAGTTAATAAAATAATAACGATTGCATCAATACCTGCCCGCTTGCATGCGATTCCCCATGGTGATCAAGAAACTTGGAGCCTCTGGAGCCAAGGTGAAGGTCATCACGAAGACCACCAGTGGCACGGTCGAGAAGACGGCCAGCGCTTCGAATGACAGCTTCGGCCCCACGACGTACTCCATCACGATACCCAGGTTCATCATCACCAGGAACGAAGTGGCCAGCTTGCCACGGATTTCGTCCTGAAACAGGTGGACACGTCAATAAGCGGGCAGTACGAATATTGTGTCCGTTGACAATCGTTGGTTCTCTCCCGTTCGCATGCTTTCCCCACTCAGACAGATGAAGATTCCATCCTATCTTTTTGCTTTTACTTTGACTATAAGTCTCCTACACAACCCTCCGTCCATAATGTTCTCCATTCAAAGGGCCAAGACCCAAAATATACATTGTTTTCCTGTTCTTGTTTTTTTATGCATTCACACCATGAAACATCATTTGAGGTAAGTGGTGGTTCATTTCACTATCCTTTTTTGTAATATATATATATATATATATCTTATTAGTATGTAATCTTTTCTCTTATGAATGGAATATTTGTGGCAGCATGGAGATCTACTACTGGCATGAATCTCAGTGTATTCAGGATTTGTCTAAGAAATTAATTTTGGATCCTTTGTAGGTAAAACATACTCATATTGTTCACTGTTCTCTATATTTGACAGATGTACAACAAGTACAGAAGAACGGCCATCTTATATATTTGTAATTTTGTTTCTAGTGTTAAATTTTCACTTCACATTATTACACTGAGGTTTTCAGAAAAACTGAATCCTCCTCTTTACCTATGAGGAAGTGGTCATTGAAAATAAATTTTTTGCCAAATGTGACACCCCGTTACCAATTGTTGGATACCCAGGGAATAGCTTGTGTCAGGAATAATAGAGCTTGGTTGGTAACGGATTATTTTATTTTTCCACCTTAAATATTCAACAATCATTTCCTTCCCCACCTTTCAATCATTATAAACCGTTTTTTTTATCTGTGTACCTATTAAGCTGACTCTTCTTTCCATTTATCTTCCTCCTATGTAGACCAACCATGTTACATGTCCTGTCCAGATCACCCTGCAACTGTTTATTTATTTATCAATCTTGTTTCATGTATCCCTGCTGAGGAAGGACTTCTGGGATGTGAAACATGTCATAGTTAATACACATACATACAATATGAGTCATAATCATAGTAAAACAATTATATGTTCCAAAGAGAATAACGATTTTTGCAACTGAATTTTGGAAAAGTCATATTGAATACAATTAATTAATTTGTTCAAATTCTTGAATGGAGTAGAAGGAGTTGCCAATAAGATAATCTCTCAGTTTTTCATTAAATATATTTTTATTATCTGCAAACTGTTTTATATTCTTGAGAAGTTTATTAAACAGATGTATACCAGACTAATTAACTCCTCTTTGTACTAATGACAGAGATGTTTGTGTTTTGTGCAAGTTATTTCTGTTTCTTGTATTGAAATTGTGTACCTGTGAATTAGAAGTAAACAGATTAAAATGATCTATGACAAAGCACATGAGAGAATATATATACTGAGAAGTCATTGTAAGAATATTGAGTTTTTTAAAAAGTTGTCTGCAAGAAATTCTTGGTTTTACCCTACACAACATCCTAATAGCTCTTTTCTGTGCTATGAAAACTTTTATACTTAGTGAAGAGTTTCCCCCAAAAATTATGCCATATGACATCACTGAATGAAAATATGAAGAGTACACCTGTTTCGTTAATTCTAGATCTCCTGTTAGAGAAAGTGTTCGTATTGCAAAGGTGGCACTACTTAACTTCTTCAGTAGTGACGTGACATGTTCGTGCCAACTGAGTTTCTCATCTATTTCAATTCCAAGGAATTTTATACTCTTTGTTTCTAATATTGTGTTATTTTTATAGCTTACTTTAGATCTGGCTGTGCATAATTTTTTGTTTTGTACGTAATATAATGCGTTTTTAGCAAAATTTAATTTTAATGAATTTGCCTTAAACCAATTTGCTACTTCACTAAGAACTTTATTTACATTAAATTCTAGATTGCTGTTTGGTGTTTTTCTCACAGTCAGGTTAGTGTCATCTGCAAATAGAACACTCTTTACTTTATCAGACAAGTTTCCAGAAAGGTCATTGATGTACAACAAAAAGAGGAGGGGTCCTAGGACAGAACCTTGTGGAATTCCGTGTTTTATTTTCTCCCAGTCTGATGAAGCATCTTTACTTATTTTAGAATCAAAAATAGAGACTTTTTGCATTCAACTTTCCATGTATGATTTAAACCATTTACCTGCAGTTCCATAAATACCATAGTATTCCATTTTATTAAAAAATTAAATCATGATTTACACAGTCAAATGCGTTTGCAAGATCACAAAATATTCCTACAGGGCTCATTTTATTATTCAGTTCCTCAAATGTGTTATTTAAAAATGAACACATAGCCGTTTCTATAGATGATCCTTTTTGGAATCCAAATTGCGATTGAGTGAGGATATTATTTTGTGTTACATGTTTTATTACTCTACAGTACATGACTTTTTCAAAAATCTTTGAGAATCCTGAAAGTAATGAAATGGGACAATAGTTATCTACACATGTTGCTTCTCCTTTTTTAAACAACGGTTTTACAACTGCATATTTTAGTCTATTTGGAAACACACCTTGCATTAAGGATTCATTACAAATATGGGCAAATACACGATCGATACAATCTGAACATTTTTTCAGTAATTTACTTGAAATATTGTCATAGCTGGAAGAATTTTTAGGTTTTAATTGTTTCATGCGTTTATTTATTTCTGAGACTGTTACAGGTGGCAATTGCATTTCCACAAATCTATTTGGGAAAGTAGTCTCAAGAAGCCTTAGGGCTCTATGTGGGGACTGCTTTTCTATGCCTAATTTCTCTACAACTGTAGTAAAATGTTTGTTAAATATTTCACAAACTTCCCCTAATTCACTATGAACAGATCCATTTTGTTATATTTTTATGTCTTTAGAGTGATTTACAAATTTTCCTGTTTCAGTTTTTATTATATTCCATATAGTTTTCATCTTATTGCCTGAATTCTCTATTTTCTCTGATATATATCTGTACTTGGCCTTTCTTATTACATTTCTTAGTATTTTAGAATAAAGTTTATAATGAGCTTTCAGTCTACAGTTATCTGCTTCTCTTACTTTTAAGTACAGGTCCCTTTTTGTATTACTAGATACTCTAATACCCTTTATTATCCATCCCTTACCCAGCTCATTTTTTGGAGTATTGACAACTTTTTTTTTTTTTTTTTTAATTTCCTTCAAAAAGAGAAATATATTGAGAAAGGAATCAAATTTTTCATTAACACCCTGTGCATTGTACACTTCTGACCATTGTTCATTATTTAAGGAATCTATGAAATGTTTTATATTGTTTTCATTAATATTTCTTCTATAAACCCAGCTTTTCTCTATCTGTTTAATAGTGTTTCTGGACTTGGTACATAACAGCTGGGAATCATGATCTGAGATACCATTTATTACTCGAAGTATGTTGTAATTACTGTACTGAGAAATATCCATAAAAAAATTATCAATTGCAGTCCTGCTATTATTTTGTATTCTAGTAGGGAAATTTACAAGTGCAGTTAAGTTAAAAGACAACATCAAGCCTTCCATGTCTAGCCTCTCATTGCTGTGATTGAGAAAGTCAACATTAAAATCTCCACATAAAACTATTTGTTTGTTATTTTTTAAACATAGTAACAAAGACTCTAAGTGAGATAAAAACAGTCTAAAATTTCCTGAGGTGGGCCTGTAAATTGCTATTACTATGAGCTCTTCCTTACCATATTCTAGTTTAGTAACACAGCATTCAAAGTGTTGTTCTATACAATACTTACTTACACCTACACTGTTGCACTGAATATTATTTCTAACAAAAATGGCAACTCCCCCTTTCTCCAATTTACATCTACAGAAATGAGAACTAAGTTTATAATTTGGGATGAACAGCTGAGATATTCCTGTGTCAGACAAATGATGTTCAGATATGCACAAAACATCTACATTGAAATTCCTGGAATTTTGAATCTCTTCTAGGCATAAGGTAATGTCATCAGTTTTACTAAATATTCCCCTTATATTTTGATGGAGAATAGTGGTCTGAACACTTTGATTCAATTAATTTAAATTGTTAATTTTCTTAGTACATACTGGTATGTCAGATGGAATTTCTAATTTCGATAAGTTTTGATCGGGGGAAACGTTAGTTTCTTTTAGACATCTTAATACATTTATTTTATTTACCCTAAAAAAGGCCGCGACTTAACACCACTTATAACAGGAATACCTCTTTCACTCACCTGGCATCCCCTGATCTCATCAGCAATCAGAAGCGAAAGCTTCCTTTCACCTCTGAAATTCAGATGGAACCCATGGCGAGTATAACTGTCCCTACCAATGCAGGCCACATCTATCAAACCAATGTGCAAATTTGCTGGCTGCCAGAGAACACTTTCCAACGATGCATTTGTACGCCTAATGTTATGCCACATCCAGGGTTTATCATAACGCTCAAGCAAACCCGCAAATCCCACATTCATCTGACGTGTGTTCCTGGAAATGTGAGCAATGCCTTCCTCAATTGAATAATTGAAGTGCTTATCAAGACTATTTCCTGGTCTCCTTTGAGAAATCTTTCCCTAAGTCTTCCACATTTGCTACAACACTTCCAAGATCTGCATTTGGTTTGAAAATACTGCTGACTTCATAATCTGGCCCCAAGTCAGACTGAACCATCTCACTGATTCCCCTCCCATGACTGCTTCCAAGTAACAGTTCCTTCTTACATTTAGATACCCCCTGAAAATTTCTCCCTTTTACTTTACAAGATCCCAGTTTTTTTTTTATCTGCTTAATGTCTCAACAGCGAGGTCTTTAGAGACGGGAAAGGATGAGGGCAAGGAACGAGAAGGAATTTGGCCATGGCCTTTTGAAGGAGCTCCTAGGAGGCCATCAATTCGCTTCAGACGAGGAGTTGAAACAATTCGCGGCACTGTGGCTGGACACGCGACGAAAAGATTTTTACCAGGAGCGAATATTCAGACTCATCCTACAAAGTGAGAAGTGTCTAAACCGATACGGAAATTATGTCGAAATGTATGTACTGTCAGTTGGCTCTATTGGTTGTATGAAATAAAATGTACATATTTTACTGCAGGTTTTGAAACCTTAAGTTTCTTATGACCACTCCTAAATGCGAAGCTGAATAATCAGAACAGTTGCATAAGTGAACAGAAAGAAATGTAGGAAAACCGAAGTAAGCTAAATGAGAACAGTTGTGCTACTAACTAACCCGTGTCGGCCGACTGAACGGTGTCGACGAAATGAGACCGCGTACTGCCCGCAGCGTTCGGATGCCGTCTCAGTTTGACGTACCGGTCGGTGGCTCGGGCCGTTAGAAGGTGACATTCGTGTCGGCAGGTGGAAATATCCTTAGAACGATAGGCCGCACTGAGTTACTGTAACACAAGTGTTAAGAGTGCAGATTTGGTGAACTGTTTAGGTACAGGGGTCGAGCCAGCAAAGAGTATGTTAGCTGGCAAGACAGAACAGTGAACTTCAAGGTTAAATGGAGAAAATAGAATAGAGTGGGCAGACTACACCAAGAAGTAATCTCTGGTGTACAAGGTGTTAAAGAAACACACGATTGATTGGTTAGATCATGTGACAACTAAAATGAATTACGATTGGCTGCAAGATGAACAAGGAGAGAGAAAGTCATATTGAAGTATCCATAGTTTCGAGGCAGTCGAGAAAAGGTGACGTGCTTTTGTGTCGTGTTGGGTCCGTGTGTGAACCGTGTGCAGTGTTTTACCGGGTCGCGAGCGTTTTCTGTTATCTCGCCTAGCAGTAACGTGAGCCTCAAAGACTGTCAAATACGCACGGTTCCCCGAACAGATCGACGTGTGCTATTTAGGGCGCCGAGTTTTCTAACTGCAAACCTGACTTCTTCAAGACGAGGTTCGATGTCTTAAACTTTCATTGTAGTTCGGAACTGGAACCGGCCTGGGAATTTTTGCTTTGAAATAAGCAGTGTAAACATGATCTTTTAGAATCTGGTGAACATTCTTTGGTAGCAACCTCCTAGCGACAAACATTTAAATGCATAATACTAATGAAATTCCCAGACAATGGGGTTAGGGCCATTATTGACTTTGGAATCTGTGAGAAATCCTACCCAGTGCTCAGCACTATACCAGTACATTCCTTTCACAGTCTAAATTATTCCTGTCATCTCTATTAAGTCTTCGAGTAATAATAAGGTACGGAAGAGTGCTTTCTGAAGACTGTGGCAGAGTAACGACATCTTGTGTGGGTTTACAACAGGTGTAAGGATGGAAGCACACCCAGCTACCAAACATCACATCACACATTTCATCGTTAAATTATGACTATATCTACTGTATCACTCCTGGCTTGACACATAATTCAACTTGGAAAAATTTAACTTTTATTAAAATACTAGCATTTGCCCACTGCTTTGCACGCATGTCCTTTGGTATAATTTAGGAATTGGTAATTCTATCACTACCTTTGTGTCACAATATGATGGATTCTTATAGAACTCAATTAAATAAATCAAAAGTAAAGATTTTTTTTTTTTTTTTGAAATCTCGCTTGGTTCTCGAGATGTATTGACTGAAGTATTGTGTAGTTAGGCTGATATGCTACCTGTGCCAAAAGGGTAATTGACAGTGCCATAGCTTTATAATTTGCAATACCCATTTCTGAATACATACTTCTCTAGAAAAAGTATATATAAAAGTAAAAAGAAACGTACTCTAGACCTAATGTGACAGATATTTTACGATGCGCTACAGAATTAATAGTACAGAACAACAATCTCCAATACGTTATTCACGCCAAATAAAATATCGAAGTAAAGAACAAGATCTTTCCATATCTAACCTAGGTTTCTAAATATCTTAATTCAAAATATTCCTAAATTCATGACACAGAGGGAAATGTTACTTCTAGTCCAGGTCACACATCATCCTAATCACATCACTTTTGACATAACGTATCTCTAAAACTAAATGTTTCATATTGTTGCATAAGAATGCTCCTGGCCGGATTTCAACAAAATAACAAAACCTATGACACACGATATAGCTGGAACTAAGTGAAATGTTGAAATGTCTCGCCTTAAGAAGACATCGTAAAATTGTGGTGCCACGGAATTTTTTCTTCTGATACAGGCCACGTTTCGACCTAACCACACAATCTATGTGATACCTACTATATCTCTAGAACCAAGAAAAGTCTGGGAACGTCTCATCGAATTATACAAAAACGCATCATCAACTTGTGGGACCAATGGAAATTTTTCTTCTGGTACAACCAGTGTATCACAGCCGAAAAATCAAGTGAGCTTAAACTATCAAAGAAACCTGAAAAACAAAATATGTACGAATCATGTAAGTCAAAATATGGACAGGTGCATACTTTGTTATTATGCAACAAATTTGCTTTGTTAAATACATCCGAGGAATTTATTCGCATACTTGTATCTTGAAAACTCCAGCATTCTTAAATTCATTGTTACAAAGTGCAGATACCATCTTTGATTCCATGTTGCTGCTGTCAAAAACTAAATAGCACATTATACATTCCAACTCTAAGGTGATAAAAGCTACAACTTGACGCTTGATACATTTGAGTCTCATATGCCGTTAATATTAATGTTTTAAATTTCAGATAACAGCTTAGATAAATAGCCTAAGTCAAGAAACAAAACATGATCCTAAAAAAAGAGATTGTGATTTTATTGTCAGAGTTTCTGCACGGAGTGAACATCTCAACTACAGTGTGATCCATATATTATATTTACCGTTCTAGAAATGAATTTAAATATTATCTCGTTCATTTTGTAGATATAATTCATTAGCTATTCTGCAGGTATTTACTTGGATCATTAGCTGTAAAAATTTGAAAACCACATCCTAATTGCTGTGGTAGTTTCTGCGTGGGTCTTGTTCAAATAAAGAGACACAAGCAACTTGCTTACAGACTTATAATGGTATAGATATATATCTGTTTCAATAATCGATTAGACTCAATGCGACCTTCACAATTAAGAACGAGGAAAGATAAAGTGGAACCGGAGTGAGCAGTGAAATAGCACTTACCGAGGCGATCTCCGTGAGGTAGATGGGCCCGACGGTCATAATCAGGGCGAGGCTGATGCCGGCGACGAACCGGCCGATGTAGATATGGAGGAGGGTACGGGCGAGGGCCAGGAGGATCCAAGAAGCGACGCCTGGCGCCACCGACATCACAATGAGCCACTTGCGGCCCCACTGCAAGCACACCGACAGGAAAACATTGGACAGGTAGTAGCAAGAGGTATCAAAATTCTTTATTTGTCGAAGAGAGTGTTGAGCAGATGTACCAGAGAAGCAAAGGTATTCGGTTACAAATCATTGGTCAGACCATTGCTTGAATATGGTGGTGTAGCATGGGACCCACATTTTTGTATCAAATACAGGAGCTGGGACAGGTGCAAACAAGGGCTGCTAGATTTGTCTCTGAAAATTACCACAGGACACAATCGGCAACCGATATGGTAAAGAGGAGGAACAGGATTCACTGGAAGACAGGGGGAGCGTGTAGAGAATCAAGGGTGTGTATTGGTGATGAGGGGTGAAAGTATGTTGGTGTAAGAATTGGGAGTAGTGCATGGAAGGGAAGAGCTGTCCATGACCACAAGGCACAAGGGTGTGGGAAGATTCTCTTTTGTAGGTATCGGGGTCTGGTATTGGAATAAGTTACCAAGAATAATTTTTCAAAAACATTGAAAGAATTTGAAGTTGCAATTTGTAACCTAAAAAAGTAGGTGGGTACAGGAAACAGAAGAAATGGGTCTGTAAGAAAAATTGCCTCCAAAGCGTGTGCTCCTCTGCAATTAAATTAAATAGATCTGATTACTTCGTTCGCAGCTTCAAGATTTATGCGATGGACTATCCCCACACACATGGTAGTACGAGTCAGGCACTGGACGGAACAGGTAGGACGCTACTTTCATGAGCGGTGCGTTGCGATTGTCAAACTGACTTCGTTCTACTCAATTCTGAGTACGTTTCACCGAAAATATGTGGCTTTGTGCTCGAAGATTTACTACCACTGTAGCTTAGAGCTTAAGGTAGTTTTTAGTGAAGTCAAATAAACTGTTGTACATTCCACACGACAACAAATATTTTAAGAATATGAAATTCGCTAGAAAAATATCTATAAAATTCAAGAAACATTAAATAAAAATTTGGAGTCCCTTTCCCAAGCATACAGAGAGCATGGTAGGAAACAAGCAATTAATAAGAGTAAAGAGAGAAGCAAAGGTTGGGTTTATGAAGGATATTATTGGTGCAGGACGACCACAGAATGATGCATCTAGAAATTTCTATAGCTGTATTAGAAAACTGAGGGGAAAGGAAGGTTATTGTAGATAAGAGTGGTGTTGAAGTCTATAAGGATTTTAAAATAGCAGAGATATTGAGTGACTGATTTAGTGAGACAGCTAAGGACAATCGTCCTGTGATGGGAGGGAATGAATCAGAGGAGAGTCTCCCTGAAGATTGTGGGATACGATATTGTACCTTAACTTGAAATTTTATTTAAAATGAGTTTGGAGTCTTGCTGCTTACCAGAGGATTGGAAAAGAGTGATCAGATCAACAACATGACTTTAAGCCAGGATATTCATATGAATCTCAGATGGTGGGATATATGCAAGATATTTCAGATGAATTGTACAAGGAAGGCCAAGTTGATAGTGTGGCACTAGATCTTTCTAAGGCATCTGACAGAATGAGCCATAAAATGGTTTTAAATAAACTGAAATCTATTGGATTGGATGAAAAAGTTACTTGTTGGGTAGAGGAATTCTTAAAAGCCAGGAATCAAAGCGTTGAAGTAGAAAATACATTATCAAAAGAAGTGCAAGTAAATATGCGAGTGTCACAGCGAAGTATATTGGGACCATTGCTGTTCATTAATATTTAATTTAATTGCAATGGAGCGCATGCTCCGGTGGCAATTTCCCTACCACCCATCTGCCCCCTTCCCTGCACCCACCCCCGTCGGCAAATCTTTATATATATAAAAATCTCGTGTCACGATGTTTTCCCGGAATGAACTCCGAAACTACTTAACCGATTTTGATGAAATTTGGCTTAATGTTTGTAATTTGATCCAACTTAAAATATAGGATAGTTTTTATCTCGATTATTAACTTCAATATTTAATATTGTGAATTACAAAGGGAGGAGGGGAGGGGGACAAGGGACAGAAAAGAGTATAAGTTAATTCTCACATTCGCATATTCACAGCAGCAGTTTTTCTGTTCTTATATATATATAAAAATTTCGCATCACGATGTTTGTCTGAGATGAACTCCGAAACTCCTTAACCGATTTTGATGCAATTTGACTTACTGTGTGTAATTTGGTCCAACTTAAAAGACAGGATAGTTATTATCCCTATTATTGAACTCAATATTTATTATTGCAAATTAAATGTTCATTAAATTATTGAAGACTCAAACTATAAATACCTCAGCTTGAGATATGATAGCAGTCTTAACTGGGCAGGACACATTAGACAGGTGGTAGGGAAAGAGTTAAAAATTCTTCACCTGTTGGAAAGAGTGATGAGGGGATGTACGATAGAAGTGAGGGAATTGGGTTACAAAACTCTGGTCAGACCAATGCTTGAATATGGCGGTGTAGTATGGGACCCACATTTTGGGTGTCAAATACACGAGTTGGAGGGGATGCAGATAAGGGCTGCCAGATTTGTCTTTAGAAGTTACCCTAAAACACAATAGGTAACTAAATTGATAAAGGAGCTTGAGTGGGATTCATTGGAGGAAAGGAGGAGGGTGAAGAGAGTCATGGGAGTGTATAAGGCCTATACTGGTTCGAAAATTAAGAGAGGTGCATAGAAGGTGTAACAGCCCTAATACCTGTATTTTGAATAGTATTGGACTGTGTGAAATATTTGTAGTGAGCCAAAGTTTGCTTGAAAGTGATTTGATATGTTTATTTTGTAATTTCTTGTAAATAAGTGTATATAGACTTTGTTTTAGGTAAGAAAATTATTTAAAGACCATTTAATATGTTTAAGAATCGAATGGTGCAAGAGAATTTCCTAAAAGTTTGTAATTCCATGTATTACTGTAAGTTACGATGTCTACAGGACGATTTTCTACCGTTTGAAAGGATTTCTGTAAATAATTTTGTATTCAAGTATCTCTAATTACCATTTCTAATCATTTTGTAATGTTATTAATTAATTTTGTATCAATTCCGATTGTTTTTAATATGTTTGATTGTTTGAGTGATTGTTAATGATCGAGAAATATCGGGCGGATGCCTTTGAAGAATTCTCGTAATTTCGATAGACTCTATATAAACAGATCGCCTGGACAAAGACATTCATTAAGTTTTCATTCGGTATTAGTATTCATTCCGTTATTCAGTTGACAGTATTCAGAAGTACATCTTTGGATTGTACCTGTGATTGTGAATATCGCTGATCTGTTTTGATCATAAATAAAACGAGCATCTCAACTTAACATTTGTTTGGTGGACTTTTAATTAATTAATGCAGTTATTAAACCACCAAAAGAACCTTAACAAAGGGTAAAGATGACCGTGACCAGAAGGTGGCACTTGAATTCAGGCATAAGGATGTGTGAAGATTTTCTTTCATAGCAAATGGTGTAAGGGATTGGAATAAATTACTAAGAGAAATGATGAATAATTTACCAAGAACAATGAAACAATTTTTTAAAAAAATTAGTAGAGGACAAATGTAGGCAGAAAGAGAAAAGGATAAACACGAGTGTGTAGGGAGATTGGCATTGGTATGTGTGCTACATCGCAATTTGATCAATTATCAACATATATAGTATTTCTACAAGGTTTTTTTTTTTTTTTTGTCACAAGCCAATATTTCCCTTGATAACTAATTAACATGTAATAATGAGGTATCATTTTAAAACTCTAGATCTCCACTTTGATAACATCATATTTTAAAAAGGGAATTTATCGGAAATCAACCCTTTGGGAGCAAAAATGTTAATATTCCTAAAATGGGATGTTTTGTACTATCAACCATTAATCTCACTGCATTCAAAACAGAAATCGATAAATGAAATATCATTTTAAAGATTAAGATCTCCACTTTGGTGACATCATATATTAAGGTAGAAGTTTTTCGGGATTTGACCCTTAAAGTGCAAAAGTATCAATGTTTCCATAATGTATTATTTGTCATGAGCTATTTATCTCCATTGATATCTATCTAAAATCGAGAAATGAGGTATTATTTAAGAGAGTAAGGTTTCCAATTTGGCAAATCATATTTTAAGAAAGGAAATTTTCATAATTTGACCTTTAATGGGCAAAAGAATCAATATGTCCACAACGTGTATTCGTGCCGCGAGTCATTTATTTCCATTCATATCTAGCCAATATAGATAAATGATTTATCATTTTAAAGATTAGGGGCATCATCTTGATCATATTTTTTAAAAGGGAATGTTTCGCAACTCGGCTCTTAAAGGCCAAATTATTATTATTTCCACAATTTTTTTTATCACGAGCCATTTATCTCTCCTGATATCTAACCAAAATAGATAAATGAGCTACCATATTAAAGATGAAGGTCTCTGCTTTGGTCACATAATTTCTTAAGAACGAAATTTTTCGGAATTTGACCCTTAAAGGGCAAAAGTAATAACTGTGAAAGTCACGCATATGAGACAATTCACAGCCCAGACGCGAGACAGCGCTAGTACATATCACAGATATATTAATAAATTACTTCACTGGTGTCGACTTTTGTTACGTACTTATTACATTAAACAGTTGAAACAAATGAGGTGTTTCTGGTTTCATCCTATTGCAGATCCCCAGCCTTACTATTCATTGCAGTCGCCAAATTTCAGCACGGGTCACGTAGTTGTTATTATTACCACAAGCAGACACAATGTCTGTCAATGCCCGGGAGTGTGAGTGACTGACGTGGTTCGAGAGGGTGCCGGCCACCGGCGTGAAGACGAACTCGCCGATGTACATCATGGAGATCACCCAGTCCCCCTGCGTGATGGTGGCGTTGGCCAGTGGTCCCCTCGGGTTTTGCTCGGCGGTGTCACCCGGCGGCTCTGTCGCGTTGCCCTCGGTGGCGTCGTCCGGCGACTCCGTCGTGTTTTGCTTGAAGACTTGCAACAGCACCGGCGACGGCCAGCCCATGTGGCAGCCCACAGTCATGTACCCGAACGACACTGTGCGCCACAACACAGTCACACATTACTTATAGAAGGTGATGTTTCGTCACAAACTCTCTTTCTCCCTTCGTATGTAACAAAAATAGATAAATGGGGTACTATTTTAAAGATTAAGTTCTCTGTTGGTGAGAAATAGTTACTTTAGACCTGTATGTTGTATTACCTGTTTATAATTCGAATTTTTGGCTTGGTTTTCTATCAAGCTGCTGTTAGTTGAGAGAAGCTCCTACAGGTGGCAGCATTTTATGAACTGTGCCTGTGGCTCCAACTTCGGGCTGTTTTTCTAACTACTGTCTAAAGCTCAGGGCAGCAAACAATCACCGCTCCACCTGTTGGCTTCATCATGAACTGCTAGCAATACGAATGAGTTGAAATTCGGCACTTCTGAGTGCACATGTGTGTGTCTGGGTGTGTGTGTTTAAGCATGTGTGTGTGTGTTTAAGCATGTGTGTGTGTGTGTGTGTGTTTGAGCATGTGTTAGGCTCAAGGACAGAAAATGCCCACTGAGTGAAAAGATAAGAAAAAAACGATGTTCTGTTTTCTTGAAAACTTTCAAAAAACAGCCAAAACGCATGGTGGCTAATTCAAAATGGTGAAATTCTCATTTGGTCCAGGTTTCAACCTCAACACATGATGACTAACCTTTCTTTTTGTGAGTGTGTGTGTGTCTTGTAATGCGACGAGTAAGAAAAATCAGATACATTAGCTGCAGCCCGGAATGATTTGTTATGAATACAAATATTTAGATACTGACAAGCCACAACATGTTGTGGCAGTCTTTTTGGTCAATGATCATTTTCATATTTGAGCCTAACATATATATATTCAACTTTTAAATAATAAAACCGATTTTTCCATAAAATTTATCTGGACTTGAAAATAGTATTTCCATCTAACATCAACAGTCCTTCCATAAAGTTCAAATTATAGCAGCAACAGCCAACTGAAGTGTGATTCACTAGTTTATTGTACACTGATGTGCAGAATGTAAAGACGGAAGCAACGTTCGCATGTTGTGTCACCACCAAGTAACAAAGATTGAATAACCTTGAACTATACATAGAAAGAAAAGCTACTGTATGGCACAGTAGGATACTGAAAGAAATACACAATTAGAACAGAAATGACACTTTTAATTATGGACAAAACGTAACAGTGAAGCCATTGCGACTCATTATGATCCCCTTAACATTAAAAAATGGAGGTAATGCATATTTTGGGTCTGCAGTACGGGAGCATGCTACCAGATGGCTATCTGTCATTGTGTATTGTGAGACTAAGTCTAATAAACTGGATCCTTGTGCAAGCTGAATTCTTGTGGTTACACAAGATTATTCATGTGTCTACAAGCTGCCACTTGATGTCAGGCATACGGTTGCGGGAAAATTTTCTTTTATAGGAAAGGTCATAAGGGACTGGAATAAATTGCCAAGAGAAGTGATGAATAATTTACCGAAAACACTGAAAGAATATAAAGTACAAATTGGTTGAGGGCAAAAGTGGGCTGGAGGAGGAAGGGAGAAGAATGGGTGTGCAGGGATATTGCCACCGGAGCGTGCGCTCCATCACAATTTTATTAATTAGTATTATTATTACTGCTCACTCTCCAAGGGATAGCCACACCCCACCTCCAATGTTGTGCCATCTACTTGGACTCCATTCAGTCAGACTCCCGATCTTTCCCAGGTGGATCCGACATATATCAAAATGCTGATTGATCACCACAGACAGCGACACATGCTCTGCATTGTGCTCGCATGCTGAGCACAAAGGTTGCTAAGGAGTTCTCGTGATAGGGCGTTCCATTTCTCCAAAGGCGAGTTTGATAACTGCGGGATGGTTGTCAGTCCATATGGATTTGCTGCAATATGTTTCCGCAATGTATCCCACACGTGATGGATGGGATTTAAATTGGGGGAAAGGGCAGGAAAGCCCATTCGCTGAATATTCTCTCATTCCGAAATCTATTCCACCTGCAATTTTTGATACGATTGCACACTGTCATCCATAAAAATGAATTCAGGGCTGAATGCACTCCTAGAAAGATGCACACAGGGATAAAGCACGACATTACAATAACTCTGACCCGTGCGTGGATCGCGTTCAAAGATTTGATGTTCGGTACGCCCACCCATCATTACGCCTACTCACACCACAAACTTGGACCACAAAAGAGATCATGTTATATAATGATCGTGCGTGCATTACATTTTCCCACGTCTCTCCATATGAGGTACGCCCAGAATCACTATTCAGACTGAATCTGCTCTAATCTGAGAAGAGCAAGCGACCCCACTCCTCGTTGGCGCAGTCCTCGTGCTCCCGGCACCATCACAAACGGAGCCGCAGATGTGCGGGTGTCCACAACACACGAGGTCGACAGGCAAAAAGACCAACCCTGGAAAACACCACCTTACTTTGCTCCCATCTCCCTTTTTGCATAATGTAGAGGTCATATGCCGCTGCAGTTGACTGCGGTCGACCACCTCCTCCCCTTCCTACAGGAGTGCCTCTGGTTTGGAATGCTCGCCACGGACGTGAAACAATGGTGTGAGCAATACCAAACTCCTGGGATACACTCGACACATCGTGTCCCTCTTCCAGTGTCCCGATGATTCTTCTAAAGTCATCCAGATGTTGTATCCGAGCCATTATAGTGAACCGAGCAGAGTGCCGCCACAGAACTCTGCGTTCGCCTCGATCGAATCACTCCCAGATTCATTTTACATGAGATACGTGGCCTTGTGGTCGAAGATACTACACTCCTACTATTACTTAAATACATTGACAAATATATGAAAATAATGGAAATAATGCATGGAAACAGATCTGATGCAAATCAATAATATCACAAATGAAAATCTAGTCACTCGAAGTATCTTTTCCAAGCCAGCAGAGTGTTAGAGGATGCATTAGCCAATACCTGTTACTCATACATGAAGACTAGATGTGGTGTCCATCATGGCAGAGAACAAACTCTCGGAGCGTCAGTCTGAAAGTTCGCTCTCGAGGGGGGGAAATTAGTTTCATTGGCTGTTCATCACATGTCCAGCAAGTGGCTAGCGCATAATTGGCTCATTAGGTCATAATAAGTAGTTAATGGGAGGATGGTTTCTCACGAGAGGTTAACCTTTGCGCTAGCGGCATAGGCAAAGAATTAAGTTACATGGACCAAGTCCTGGGATAGCTGCTTCAAATACGTGAGCTGTACGATGGTGACTTAAAATTATACAAATTCCTCACAACATGTTATAATGAAGAACACCATCACAATACACTGAAACAGTTTGCTGCTTGGCATACTCAAGCTCGCGTCAGGCCGTGTAACATCCAGATTTCTGGGAACTTGTTCTCTGACAACGAGTTTCCCACACTACAGTTGATTACACTGAGTAGTTAATATGTTACATTTCTTTTCCTATATTGTCCTTAAGTTTTGCACACCATTGTAATTACAATTGTGTACACAAGCCTTGGTACAACCCCACAAAATTTTGTCTTAGATTCCACACACCAATTTTCTGCACTTTATGATTATATTTTAATGTGAAAATCTTCCAGTAAAATTCTATCACCCACTGTACTCGTGCCCTTTATCAATTTTATAGTTTTGGTAAATTGTTTAGAATTCCCCTTTCTAAATTATTCCAGTCGTAATGGGATAGGTTTTGTTTCCTATGTAGTAATATTAAAGGGGTTTAGAGAATTTACATACTAAGAACAACAGATGAAGACATAGTTGTTAGGGAATTATATTAAAGCAACATGGTAATTCAAGAGTAACATTTGGAGAAAGACAGGAGGGAGCCAATTAATTACTTGAAGATATTAAAATAAGCAAGGTAAATGAAAGTTTAATGAAAAAGCTGTATTAAATGTGGGATTAATTAACAAATGAGAAGTGATGATATAAATAAGAAGAGCATTTTTTGTTAATTGGGGGAAGTTATAAGCATTTCTAGACAAAGTTGAAAAAGTATAAAATTCACGCAGATATTGTCAACATCAGAACACAGATCATAATCGAATGCAAGTGTTCCTTATTCAAATTTACGGAATGAGAAGTCAACAACTATCTCAGAGTAAACAATCAATTAGCAGAACAAGATTCATTCAAGAATTGGGAAATATCTCTTCTACTTCTATGAAACGAAACTTGTCAAGAATAACTGAAAAACTACTGAGCAATTTCAATAGGGTTTATAACATTTTAAAAATTAGCCCTAGACATGAAATGTGGGATATGTATTATGGGTCGGGGTTAAATGACTTCGCAGTAGTAACTGAAATTGTGAAGGTATTGTAAGAAACACCAAAGAATCAACACCAAATAGATATTGCGTACATCATACTTCATAAAATGGAATCTGCCAGTTCGGTTCTTAAATTTCAGCTGTTCAGTCTTTAATCCACACTGATGACCATACTGAATACGAAGACGAAAGGTACAGAAATTAATAATTAAAAAAAAAAGAAGCGATAGAATATTGTTGCCGCCGAAGTTATCTATGGCAAAGAAACTGCAACCTCTGACTAGTGTCAATAACCCATGTCTATCTAATGCCTTTTCGTGAAAATGAATCTTTGGAATTATCAACATAAAACATTTGGAAAATAATTTTGCATATTTGATTTCAACTGTAAAGGTGCTGGACAGATTTTAATTTCCAGCTCCAGTGCCAGGTGAAATGGGCAGTTTTCAGTTCCAGCGGCAGTTGAGGATGCCTAATGAGACATTCCTTAGTTTATTTATTTAATTAAAATTCCAATGGAGCGCATGTTCCGGTGGCAATTTCCCAACTTCCCGTTTTTTCCCCATTATTCATCATTTCTCAAGGTAACTTATTCCGATCCCTGACACCTTCACCTAAAAAAAAAGGAGAGATAGAATCTTCCTACAACCTCGTGCATCAAATCGAATTCCAGCTTGTGCATATAGTCATCTTTTCCCTTCCATGCATGACTTTTAATTCTTACGCCAATATATTTCCATGTCTCATTACCAATATACGCCTTGTACACTCCCATCACCCTCTTCACCCTCCTCCTTTCTTCCAATGAGTCCCATTCCAGTTTTTTTTTTATCATATTCGTTACTGATTATTTTCTGCAGTAATTTCCAGAAACAAATCTAAAAGCCTTTTTTGCACCATCTTGCACTTCTGTATTTGATATTCAAAATGTGTGTCGTAACCCAATTCCTTTACTTCTCTCATACATCCCCTCATCACTCTATCTAACAAGGGCAGAATTTTGAAACTATTTCTTTCTACCTGCCCAGCCAAGCCTGTCATCAAATGTAATGCCAAGATATTTACATTTCAAGTCTTCAACAAGCAATTCTTTCTCAACCTTATAATCATAATCAATCTTTAGTTTTTTATATCTCTGTATCTAATCAGCTGACTCTTCTTTGCATTTATCTTCATCCCAACTAAATATCCTGTCCAGATCACCCTGCAGCTGTTTACAATCCTCTACGGTTTTGATCCTTTTACATAGCATTATGTCATCAGCAAACAATTTAATTTCTGATAGTAAACCATCAACACAATTATTCATTAGAATAATGATCTGGCCAACACAACACATTGTTTATACAAAGACCCCCAATATAAGAGACATGCTCTATAGGATGTGGAAAGGAGTCAATTTACAGAAAAATAATTACTTGTAAAAACAGATGAATACACCAGTAGATTTGCTGTTACAGAATGGTATTTACATTAACATAATACATATATGAAAAATATGTCTCACATCCCTGATACCTACAGCTTGCTCAGTGACTCGGAATACAGAGCTCTGTACTGACTTGTAAAACTTTGCTCACTCGCCGAGTGATTTGTACAAGTTACTTGATTCCTTAATTTCTCAATGAGAGGTTGCTGCTCAGATAACAACACAGCGGATAACTTTTTACTTTATTTGTGTTTCATAGGAAAAAAAAAAAACTTCAGGAGACCAGAAATGAACTTTAAAACAGACTTAGTTTCCAAGGATTAAATCATAACAACAAATGACGTAGCGTCCGTGTAAGCCAGATCTCTGATCTTTTGAACAACATGCTGAGTAATCGCAAAATCCAGCTCCACTGCGGGGCCCAAGAGAGTCGTTGGCGTGTTCTCAACAATGAACTGCCTCAGGGTTCGGTGCTGGCACCTATGCTTTTTAATTTATATATTGCGGACATACCTCAGCTAAATTGCAGGGAATTTCAGTATGCTGATGACCTGGCAATTACTTTCCAAGATAGAAACTTCCAAATTTGTGAAGACAGACTCTCTGAGAGGCTTAACCAGCTATACGCATTCTTCTACAAGTTGAGACTAAAACAAAATATGACAAAGACAGAGTCTTGTCGCTTCCACCTTTCAAACCAGCTTGCTTACATCTGAATAAGACCAACCCTCGGACTCCTTGGAAGAGTAGAACACAAAGACCACCCCAAATATGTGGGAGTTACCTTGGACCGAGCCCTCACTTCTCATCAACACTGCAGAGAAAATGAAGACCCGTGTGATCCTTGTAAAGAAACTGGCATCTACATCATGGGGTGCACGTGTCCACGTTATTCGAGGAGCAGTCCTTGGTTTGGCATTCTCCCCAGCAGAATACTGTTGCTCTACATGGCTTGGTAGTGCTCATACTGCCAAAGTAGACACCCAGCTTAACGCTGCTATGAGAACAGTGAGTGGTGTCATTAGGTCTACCCCTGTATCCTGGCTGCCTGTACTTTCCAACATTCCTCCACCACATCTGAGGAGAAAATCGATATTGCTTAGAGAATTCGAAGGAGTGGAGGAAAACAACACGATTCCTCTGCATGGTGACCTTCTTCAGCTGCCTCGCACATGACTAAAATCAAGGAGACCTGCCTACATGGAAGCAGCCAGTCTCGGACATAACAACTTTTAACTTGTATGAAGAGTGGAGAAAGGAGTGGGAACCCAACAGCCCACACAATTGTGAGCTTATAAAAGATCCGACAACCTGTGTTCCAGGGTTTGACTTGCCTAGGCATCTTTGGTGTCAATTGAACATATTTCGCACTGGTCACAGAGTGTGCAATGCAACCACACATAAGTGGGGTCTCCGTGAAGATGCATTGTGTGACTGTGGTGGTATCCAAACTGCTGACCACATTGTGATGGACTGTCCTGCAAGAAGACTATCTGGAGGCCTGCTCACACTGCATCAAGCTGGACCAGCTGCCAGAAGATGTCTTGAATCTATAGATATAGTTATTTGATTGTACATGTCTTTTATTGTAATCAGTAGGAATTGCTGGTCTCTGCGTACCACCTGCCCCATTTGTCCTGCCCAATTAAGTTTGTTACTAAACATTTGCCAAGATATTTACAACAAGGTTTTTAGCCTCCACATTATAATTATAGAATGCCTTAAGTTTATTATCCGTGTGCCTAAATCGTGCAAAGAGAAGATAAATAGATTCTAGATACTAATGTAAATTCCAAAAATAATTTTTATATCAGCTAAATTAAAAGATTTTTGCAAGAATGACAGTTACTTACGAGCAAATGCGCTCAGGTACTGGACCCTGTGACTGTAGACGGCGTAGGGTGCCTCATATTGAGAGTCGATTGATGCACGATTCATGCCGCTCCTGTACACATCAAACTTAATACTTACTCCATTACGTTCCCAATATGATTTCAGAAGCGAAAAAATGAGCTCCAAACATAAAAATCGGCAGACTGGATAACTTAAAAGTTTTTTCTATGGCAAATCTTTTGATATTTCATAACTGAAGGAAATCGAGGAGATGTCAATTTAATTTAATTCCTATTGAGCATATGCCCTAATGGAAAATTTGATACACACCTTACTTTCCCATTTCTAGAATTTTTTTAAGCTTTAATTCTGTTAGTAAACTTCCCCAGCCACTTACGTTTGATCTATCATTATCATCACTATCATCAAGTTTCCAGTTTCGTGGATGTGGTTTACGAGCCTTGTTGTGTTTCTGTGTTGATGGTTATTGACGCTCGTCTTCCACTGTCTCCTGTCTAGAAAAGCTTCCCTGTCCATAATAAATTCCCAGTTCCAGCCTCTTCTCTCTAGGTCCTCCTTTAGTTAGTCTGTCCATTTTCTTCTTGATCTTCCAACTGGTCTTTTGCCCGTCATACTTTTTTTTCAAATAAGCTTTTGGTAGGTTTGTAATCTTCATTCTTTTAACATGCAAAAACCATTTACGTCTATAAGACCTCATCCTGATCTGGGCTTTCCACGATTTTCCCAGATCGCTCCAGGTGAATACCGGGATGGTTCATAAAAGTAGCCCAAGGGCACCTCCTGCCATATTCCGTATATCCCTTCCAATGTGCAAATGGTTAGACATTAGGATTGGTGAAATGCACCCCTTGCCACCCACTTTTAGTGAATCGCAGACTAATAATAATAAGTGTCTCTTCCATGGATTCCTTTAACTCTAAGGTTTGATCCAATCTGACCATTCTTTATATGACCCAGTCTCGTTTTCTGGAGGGCAATTCTAAGAAACTTGATTTCTCATGATTGGATCTTGTTTAGGTCGTTAGATGTTAGTGTGTATGTTTCCAAAGCATATGTCAGAATAGGAATGAGATATGATTTTGCCAGTTATTAATTATATTTCAAACTGTTTCACTCTTTTTGGTAAATTGTTCAGCACTGTCATTGGTAATTTGTTCAATATCTGATTCCCTTGTCCACAAACAAAAATTTTCCCATTCCGTTGAGCCTGCAATCGGGTGCCAGCTTGTGGTCGTGGTAATCTCTTCCCTTCCACGCACTACTCCTAGTTCTTCTAACAATATATTTCAAAGCCCCATCACAGATATAAACCTTGTACACTCCCAGACATCTCAACCCAGATCCTTTATCATAACAGTCACTTATTGTGTCCTGAAGTAATTTATACTAGGGGCATCTAGCTGTCCCTTTTTTCTCTCCTCTAATACCTGTGTTTGACACTCAGAACGTGGTCGATACACCACCGTATTCAAGCAATGGTCTGACCAAAGACTCCACAGTACTTACGACTTCCTTCCGTATACTGAACCTTTACCTGAAACATCTAATCAGCTCAGACATACAGGACTGAGGATAGCTCACATCATGTCATACTATATTACAAAATTTAATTTCAGTAAAAGTTTCACCATTTTTGAGATATTGATTTTTTTTTTTTTTTTTTCCTTTTTTAAAAATTTACTCAAGGATGTTTGAGTCACCAAAAGCAATGTTCTTTTTTTTCTTAAAACATTAAAAAACCTGTAAAAAGTGCAAACAAATTTATTGACATGGCTGACTTTGACAGCCTGTATTGTAAAAAAAAAAAAAAAAAAAGAGTAGTAAGTCTATCAAAAGATTCAGGGCGTGCATAAGAGGAAATGGCAGTTATTTTGAACAATTTTGTAATTAACAAAATAAAACATATTACTTGCATTTATTCTGTCTATTATTTGTATGCACACCACAGCAAAAACCTTTTTAAAATCACAATCACCATTTTTTTACTACTTGTTTAAAATGCACAATGGTCTCTTTAGCAGACTGAACTACAGTAGAACTCCAATTATCCGAATCAATTGGAATCGCACCCCATTCGGATAATCAAAAATTCGGATAGTTGGATTTTTTTTCCGAAAAAGGGTCTATTTTAATTAATTACTGTACGTATGTTGAAGATGGGAGAAGAAACAATGTTGAAAGAAAAAGAGTTTTTAATTAATTAAATTAAAAGGTAACACTTTTACATGTTAAGTGCACTTACAAATGCTATAGTCTAGTACAGTATGTACGTACCATACTGTAAATAAAAGTAATTGCTTGCCGAACACCGTGGTCAAAGTAAGCTGTTTGTATTAATCAATTTTCGGGCAGCTAAGTTGCACATCCGATTGACAGTGAGAAGTTGCATGTGGTCACATTCGGGCTGACACTCCTTCCACTTCAACGCAGTTTTCAAGGCCAGCAAATGCTTGACTAGCTGATTGTCCCGTGTCTGCTTCAACTTCGACGTTATGGTCATCTTCTTCATCGACACTTTCTTCTCTCACACTTGATAAGTTCTTCATCATTTAGAATTTCATACCCAGGGTCTGACAAATCACACACCACCCACTTCTTTAGCACTAACTTCTGAACACCCAGGAATTTTCTGAATTCCTCAAGTCACACGTTATCCCCACCTTCTCCTGTCTCTTCCCTTTCTTGAGCTTCTTTTTCCTTTTCCTTCTTTTCCTTCGATGCTTCAGTGGATATGCCTTTTAACTTGTTCCACGCACATTGTCCTATCCCAGATTGAAAGCCACTTAACTTTTGGCCACAACCTGAAATATTGGGGACACGGGTTCGATACCTGAGGCAAGGATTTTTGATGGAAAGTAGGCAGGCAAACTCACGCTAGAAATGACAACGCCAATTCCAGAACATTGGAGTTTAATAAATTCAAACTAGGCTACAGACAGTTTGAAATAGGTTGTTAGGTAATGCTAGGTGCGGGAGAGAAAGTTACTGCTTCCCCAAGTCAGATCCGCTGGTCAACTACGGCAGCATTAATACGCAGCAGTACAGCGATGCAAACTGTACAGCACTACGTAGTAACTTGACGGTACTGGCTCCTCCCTGTGGTCTCCGTGATCCTTTATACTAGTTGACAACAGAGAATGTCGTGCCACTTGGCTAATTCTTATTTGCACATGAGCAGCAGCACGTCTGCTCGCCCAGTGTGGTTGTAAACAAAACCAATGGGTGACACAATTTCTTGGGTACATGATACTCCTTTTCCATCTGACCCTGATGGCAGCGCGCCTTCCTATACGGGCAATTTATCCCAACTGACCATGCTATGCATCTGACCCTATCTGTAGCACGCCTTCCTATACGGGCTATTTATCAGTGCGCTCCAGTGTGCCTGCCAGCTCGGCTGTCCACCACGTATGGTCAACACAGCTTCGGCAATCCACAGGCTACATCTAGGTATCTTTTAACAATTATATTTTACTTTAATATGGAGTATATTACATTTAATATTGAGTATATTACAATGTCTTAATGTGAACACCTTAAGTGATTCGGATAGTCGGAGTTCGAAAAATTGGAGTTCTACTGTGCCATAAAAAATCATTTAAAATTTTTTTCATAAGGTTTTTTTTTTTTAATGCTTTAAGAATGTTTTAGATGACTCAAAAATGTTTGAGTAAATTAAAACAAAACAAGGTTCAAAAAGTCTTGATTTGTAGAAATGGTATAGAATAAAATGAACAAAGTCACATGATTCGAATATATATATATAAAATATCATCTTGAAAATGGTGACTTTTAGTAAAATAAAATTTTGTCATATAGTAGGAAATGATGTGACCTATTCACGGTTGCAGGATTCATTCATCCTCAACAACCTGGAGCTACCTTATTATAACTAGACCTATTTTGGCCAATTATTTACTGAAACTTCCAAAATCCTCCAGAACAGCTACATGATCACTTATTCCCTTAGTACCTGAGAACTCAGAAAGTTATCCTAGCAGATGATAAGATTAAATTCAGGAACAAACAAAACAATAAACTCCTGCCCAATAAAAATCAGTGACACTATTCCATTTAGTGACCCAACACAAATAGCAAACTACGAAAACAATTATTTCTCTAACACAGCTGCAAAACTTCAGACAAAGTTTCCATATAAACAAACATACCACCATTATCATGTCTCAGTAAATTCTATGGTCCTAAACCCTATAACAGAGGAAGAGGTGGAAAAAAACTGTTCTCAATCTAAAAAAATAAAAATCAACTGGCTTGGATGAAGTGCCCGTTTCTAACAACCCCATTAGCACATATAATAAATTAGTATGTCACAACTGGTGTATTTCCTGACTACCTAAAATTAGCAAAGGTCCTACCTATTTTTTAAAATGGGTGTAGAGAAGAGGTAGAAAATTACCACCCAATTTCTATACTGTCATCTTTCTCAAAAATATTTGAATCACCCATGAAAGATAGAATAAGCAGTTTCCTAAGCAAATATAATCTCCTTAGCAACTCAAAGTTTGGCTGCCAGGCAGGAAAAGGAACAACATCAGCAATAGCACAGTTTACAAAAAATGTACTAGAAGCTCTTGACAGAGGTGATCATGCAGCAGGACTGCTTCTAGACTTTTCAAAAACTTTAGTTACTGTGGATCAGAATGTTCTTCTGCAAAAACTAGAAGCGATAGGAATAAGGGGTAGTGTAAAATCCTGGTTCCAGTCATATCTAACAAACAGAATACAAAAAGTTGAAATCTCTGCAATTCCAGAAGACTCAAATATTTAATGTAAGTTCCTGTCAGAACCAAGACATGTAAGTATAGGTGTCCCACAGGGAAGCATTCCAGGTCCCATATTATTTCTAACTTACGTTAATGATTTTACATCCAGCATCAGTCTTGGGGATAAAATTTTGTTTGCTGATGACATTAAAATCATCAGTGATCCCTCAATCAATGGACTTCAGGTTAAAGGAAACTCAGCTCTCATAGAGATCCTAAACAGGTCTTTAAAAAAAATTTACCCTCAATACGAATAAAACAAACACCATTAAATTCAGTTCTGTTAGCAAATCTCATCAGATAGACTTCAAACTAAATAATGAAAACTTTGAATGTGTTGCTAGTACAAAGTTTCTAAGAATGACTTTATTATTATTTTATTTATTTATCAATCTTGTTTCATGGATTCCTGCTGAGGAAAGACCACTGGGATGTGAAACATGGCATGGTTAATACACATACATACAATATGAGTCATAATCATAGTAAAAACAAGTATATGTCCCAAAGACAAATAAAGAGAATAACAATACACATTAATTTTTACAACTGAATTTTGCAAAAGTCATATTGAATACAATTAATTAATTTGTTCAAATTCTTGAATGTTGTAGGAGTTGCCAATAAGATAAACTCTCAGTTTTTCTTTCAATATATCTTTATTATCTGCAGACTGTTTTATACTCTTGGGAAGTTGATCACGACTTAAAGTGGAATTAACACTTACAGTCTCGGAACACTATGGCAGGAAACTCCAAAAATATACCTCCAATCAGTCAGTCAGTGGGCACGGCGTTACATTCACACAACAGAATGGAGAATGCAGAGAAAGAGACAGTTTGGGGCAATGAAGAACTCCAGGCCCCTCTGTCACCTCAAGACAACAGCCAATTTCCAGTCATTCATCTACCACAACACGGACAAGCATACCCTGAACTCCACCCGCACTCAGCAATCGAAGAGATGCAATTCGACCAGTTGGAAGCTCCCACCACTCTTCAACAATCTCGACAGACTCCAAAAGGGCGACTCCACCCCCGCCCACGTTCACGCTCTCTGCAGGAGATCAACCAGCCTAACCCAGTGAGTAAACGAGCAAAATAATTTGAATTAAAAGTGCAACAGGTAGAAAGTTTAGTAGCAGTGATGCAGCCTAGTATTGTAATAGTTCCACCAGCTACGGAAAGTACACCCACTTAAGATTCAAGCTTAACCCCAGTACTAACATCTCAGCCGCAGTCGGCTAGATAGATAGATAGATAGACAGATATGTTCACTTTGATCCCATGTGAGAATAATCTCGAGGATGTGGAACAGTACATACACTTATTAGTAATGTCAATATTACTATATAATTGATAATATTATTATATATTGACAACAAGTTAGCAACAACCCATTAGTATAACCAATATCTCCTGTAATCTACAAATACAATCCCGAGTTAATTAATACTTATTATGTGGAACAGTGTATACACTTGTTACCAGCATCTAATAACCAGTTATTTTCTTACCAACCAGTTACCATGTAAGGTTTCACTGTAATTTGTGACTACATATTATATTATGTTAGTTGCTATTTATGTGGAACAGTACACACACCTATTAGCAATATCAATTATATTACCAACAACTCATAAGCAGTCAATTACTTAAAAACCTGTTAATATGATAATTTTTCACAGCAGTTTTTGAGTGCATGCTATCCCATGTTAGTTACTATATATAAGTGAAATTTTGTAAACAGTGTAATTAGTTCATTTGTCAAGTTTCAACAGAAAGAAAAACCATATATCATTTTAGTAATTGTGGATAATTTTGTCACCTTCCCCTTCCATACACCATATATACTATTTTATCAGTCATTCTTAGTTACCAAATTCCAAGAAGAAAATTCTTTTACAGAGTAAAATGGGTTCTGAAGTAGAAACGCTTTCAGTTTGGACTTAAAGTAGTTGGGTTTTTGTAGATAACATTTAATTTCTGTTGGTAATACATTGAATAAGGAAGCTCCAGTAACTGTTAGCCCTTTCTGAACAATTGACAGTGATTTGTAATCCTTGTGAATATTATATTTATTCCTAGTATTATGGCTATGTATGTCAGCATTAAGATTGAAGTGTTCAGGATTTTCTACTACAAATGATAATACAGAGTATACATACTGTGCTGGCATTGTTAGAACACCCAGGTTTTTAAATAGATTTCTGCACGGTGTCTGTGGGTTTGCTCCACAAATAGTTCTTATAGCACGCTTTTGCAATTTAAATACCCTCTGTGCTTGTGACGAGTTTCCCCAGAATGAGATGCCATAAGTGAGCAGGGAATGAAAATATGCAAAATATACTAACTTTCTGGTTTCTATATTAGCTATTCTAGATATTACCCTCAGTGAAAATGTTGCAGAATTCAGTTTTTTAAGAAGTTGTTGAATATGCTGTTTCCAGTTCAATTTGTTATCTATATATACACCCAGGAATTTTGTGAAACTGCTTTCATCGATTGATTTTCCTTCTGACAATACATTATAGCTGTCCTTTGTTTTATTTTTTGTAACAAACTGAAGTAACTGTGTCTTTTCTACATTAAGCAATTAGCAACCAAGCTAGTCCTAATAACCTTTTAAATCAAAATAATCAAAGCAATAGGTATTCACCTACAGACAATGGGCCTTACTTGGTAATAGTGGAAAGCAGGAATAATAATGTAGGCAGACTCCATCCCATGGCAGTAGGAAAATTACTCTTTCAACATAACAACCAACTAAGATCAGAAATTATTAATATAGCATCTACCGGTCGCAACAGAATCAGGATTGAAACAAAGTCCAGTGCCTCCGCTAACTCATTAGTTGATCTGAAGATTCTTAAGGATAGCCTTTTAGACACATACATCCCTTTTTATATGACCAGAAGCAAGGAGTAATTTGGAACATTGATACCACTTTATCTCCAGATGAAATCCTAAATGAAATATCCTCCCCCTTCCCAGTTTTAAAGGTTAGGAGATTCACAAAAAAAGCCATTGCTGAAAGTGGTAGCCAGATCCGCCCTCTTCCAATGAGCATATTAACTTTCCAGTCACAAACACTCCCCCAATTTGTCTATCTGTTCGGAATGTGAGGCGAAGTGCAACCGTACGTGCCACCTGTCATCCAGTGCTACCAGTGCCTTAGATATAATCATACCCAAACCCAATGTAAAAGCCAACCCCGATATAGCAGATGCGCAGGGCCTCATATCTTAAAAAACTGTACGGCAGAACTCCAGCCACACTGTATTTATTGCCAATGAAACCACTTATCTACAGACCGGGCGTGCCCAGAATATAAACAACGAGTGGAGAGAAAGCAAAAAATGGTAAATAACAGTACTCATTTCTGGTTTCCAACCGTGAATACACGATCATATGCTAATGTAGCAGCACCCAGCCCACATCCTGTCGAAATAGGCAACCAACTTCTAAAGGAAGCTCCTACTCTTGCAGTACCCAGCCAAGCGACACCGCCAACTCTCCTTGCCTCTTCCTCTGCAGCGCACGACGGTAACAGCGGCGAAGTATACCAATCCTATATTCACGATAACACCCCAAATACTATCTTACGCCACCGGACAAAAGCAAACCCGGTCCCTCCCAAAGCAGCGGGAAACAGGGTCAAGATTCCCAGTCATTTATTCTGGAGAAGTGATGGCCCAATAAATCCTATAATCAATAACCTCCGCGAACCAACAACCCATTTAACTCACATTCTAGGGAGTACAGAAGCTACTACTCCAATCAGCAAATCTTCACTACTAATTGAAAATCTTCTGATTTTTATTACTTCCATGATTGAAGTGGCTAGATCATAGGGCCCAATCGACCCGATCTCCATCGGCAATCAACTACAGGAAATACTAATCAACAACGGAACATAAACCACCCAACTATGGACAGCAACACAAGCAATTCTTTAATCTCTCAGCAACTAAACATACTTCAATGGAATGGGAGGTCGGTATGGTCATATAGAGAGAGCCTTATTACAGAATTAATACGAAGCAGGATAGATATAGCGGTGTTATCTGAAACATGGTTTAAACCAAACACAAAAATCACGTTCAACTCATACACCCTCTACAGAAATGACAGAGCAGACGGAAAAGGAGGAGTGGCCATATTGGTACACAATAACGTGCCTCACGACCCAGTTCAACTCAACACGGACAATTTACCTTTCCAAGCAGTGGCGGTACGGATCCGAGCCAACCAATTACCATTCACTATAGCGTCTATTTACTGTAGCCCTAGCTCAGTAATCAGACCGAACGATTGGTCAAAACTGAATGGACAAATAAACCCACCATTAATTCTGGCCGGAGACTTCAACGCACACAAGAGTTGGGGGTGCCACTACAATGACCCACGTGGTACGATAATTAGTGATATGGCAGAAGATTACAACTTGATAATTGTAAACGACGGTAACCCTACTATGCTCCAAAAACCAGGTAAACTTCCGTCGGCTGTGGACTTAACCTTATGTTCGCCTAACTTGGCCTCTATTTCTAACTGGGAAGTCCAGAGAGACCCAATGGGATCCGACCATCTCCCTATTTTGTTAACAATAGGCTGCCCGTACATGAAGGATATCGCAAGCCACCCAACTATCCAATGATATACAAATATTGCAGACTGGCCCCATTATAGGAGACTAATGGAGGAAAAAATAAGCCAAACCAGCGAATATTCCACGGGCGCTGAAACTTACAGAAATCTGGAAAATATAATTTCAGAAGCATCTGAAAAAGCAATTCGACGAAAAAAATTTAACACCAGGAAAAACCGTCCGCCATTATGGTGGAATCCATTATGCTCCAAAGCAGTGGCCCAAAGACGTATCGCACTATCTGCATACAGAAAGAATTCTGATCTGCACCACTGCATAGCATTCCTACAGACCAATGCCAGGACCAAAAAGATTTTAAAAAACCAAAAACGCCTAAATTGGATGAGATACTGCGAAACTATGGGGAAGAACTCAAACATTTCCTCTATCTGGGCCACAATGAGAAGCCTCAAGGATAACAAATTCAACAAGGGCGCCCCTACTATCAACACATCGATTTTGGACCACTTTCTGTGCAGGCCGTTCGTCATTAAAGAATTACACCAAGTCCTCAAGCAATCATCTGACATCTCCCCTGGGATAGATGGTATTCACTACTCGATGATATCAAACATGCCCCAAACTAGCCTGCAGCTACTTCTAAATACTTTCAACCGGATTTGGATGAAGGAACCAATTCCATTAGAATGGAGACCGCAAGTCATAATTCCCGTGCTAAAACAAAACAAAGACCCCCTGGCAGCGACTTCCTATAGACCTATATCACTTATGTCCTGCGTAGGAAAAACGCTAGAGCGACTAGTAAAAAATAGATTAGAATGGTGGGTGGAAGCGAAGAACTTGATACCTAACTCCCAAACCGGATTCAGAAAAGGGAAAAACACAACAGACATCCTCGCTATATTGACCTCAGATATCAACCTCACCTTTCTTAATAAACAATTCCTCGGTGCGATCTTCCTAGACATACAATCCGCATATGATAAAGTTAACATATCCATCCTCATGCATAAATTGCAAATGCTAGGAATCCCGAAGAAATTTGTGGCAGGACTTTTTCTCCCTCCTATCAGAGAGAATAATATTCGTCAGTTCGAAGAAGATAGGTCCGCGTATAGTCTTCCTAGGGCTGCCTCAGGGAGATATATTAAGCCCGCTTCTGTACTTGATATACTCAATGGACATTAATTCTCATCTTCCGACTAGAATCATCTCTTTACAATTCGCAGACGATGTGGTGATCTATGCCATCGGCGATACTCAGGATGAAGTCCTCACTCTTTTGAGCGAAGCTATGACAGCCCTTTCCATTTGGCTACATAACAAGGGACTAGACCTTTCCAACGCAAAGTCATCAGTGGTTTACTTCTCCAAAAGGAAAATCCTCTACAACTCCAGCAACCTACAGTTAGGGCCATATAGTCTAGCTCTGAAAAGACAAGGCCGATTCCTCGGGATGATAATGGACCATCGCCTCAACTGGGCCCAACACATAGATCAACTGATAATAAAAGCCTCAACATAATAAAAATGGTATCTGGTGTCTGGTGGGGCGCTCACCCTCAAAGCCTACTCCTGATATATCGATCTCTTATCATACCACTAATCGACTACGGCAGCATGTTTTATCAAAACGCTAGGAAAGATGCCCTGAACAAACTAGATAGACTACAATCACGCTGCCTTAGAGCCTGCTTAGGAGCCGTTCGGTCCACTCCCACAAACGCATTACTAGTAGAATCAGGGGAACCTCCGCTCCACATTCGACGAGCATACCTAACTGAAAAATTTTTAATGGAAAGATTATCACTCAATAACCACCCCATTCATGAACGTCTCGAGAGGTTATCAACCATAGCAAATAGAGCGAAAAGTCGAGCTCGTCTTCCCCTGTTAAACGCCTATAAATTCTGGCTAAAATACAAAGACAAACTATCCTTGTATAATATGCTCCCAATCATTCAAGAACCTTTCGAGCTTCTTCTAGAAAGAACCCACACAATCCTCTGGGAGGAAGCCAAATCCGGAAATTTGATCCACAAGATATCCAGATTCCTATCAAAACCAGACAACAGCACTCTTAAAATATTCACAGACGGATCAAAAACCACTGGAAATAATAGAGTAGGAGCGGCATACTTCTGTCCCAACACAGGTAAATCGACTCAATTTTCGCTACCCGAAGAGGCATCCATCTATAAAGCTGAAGCAAAAGCCCTGCTGGAAGCCATCAGATATAGCCAAAGTACCAACATGGACAAAGTCGTCAACCTGATGGACTCCCTCAGCGCACTAAAGAGCTTACAAAATACTATGTGGAATAGCCATACTCAAACTATTGTACTGGAAATTCTACAACAACTGAAATGGAAACTTGGCATTACGACTACTCTGATGTGGATCCCATCTCACAGCGGCATCGAGCATAACGAACGGTTGGACGCCCTGGCAAAACAAGCTATCCATGAGGGAGAGGTAATCAACATGCAACTCCCGATCTCGGATATAACACATAATATCAAAGTAAGAGACAAGGAAAAATGGCAAGAGGAATGGACGATCCCCTCAAAAATCAAAGCCTCATATTATGCAACCATTCAACCGAGCATATCTCCAAAACCTTGGTTTTACAATTGGAACAGTAGCAGACGATTAATCACTACGATATCGAGAGCCCGATTTAACCACGGCAACTTCCCCAGCCACCTACACCGAATAGGGTTGAGAGATTCCTCATACTGCGACTGCTCAGACCAGGCAATAGGAATCACATGACTCCAGGACCAAATGATGAAAGATCTTGCCAAGAACGGCTTCCCCTTTCCGACAAATGTAACCCTCCTACTTTCCAGCAACAACAAAGTAATACTTAGCATCCTCGCCAGATACTTAAAAGATGGAGGGATAGAATTCTAACTAATCTTGTAAGTTAAAACAGGAAATGACTATACTTCAAACCTAAAGCCCAAACCATAGCACAACCCCACTTCCGTGCATGCACAACAACTAGCTTGGCAAAATTAACAGTATCCTCACCAATCTACCGATTGTGGCCAACACCAGATAGATCAACCCTCTACAGATGATTTGTCAAAGAAATACGGCGATTTAGACTAATCAATAGAAAATAATGGATATACAGAACCGCCGATTACTAGGTCTAGTTGATGTATTGTCTAGCAACGCTTTTTAGATTATGGTACTTAAGAAGGCACTTGAAATTTGAATATTGTAAATAGCATATACATTCCACAAGATTGTAATAAGTTTTACCTAATATAGATAAGGAAATGTGTAAATAGATAAGTTACGCAAATTGATGTAAGAAGCTTTGTAAAAATGTAGATTGGCTGTATGGTCTCTAACCAAATGCCATTAAAATAAAAAATAAAAAAAATATGATGCATATTAAAAAAAACAATTTACCCGAATTTACCACAAACAGCTCCATCCATAGCGTACATATTCCACAAGATCAAAAAATTATTCCCACATACAAAGGGAATTAAAAAGTAAAAGTTTAAATAGTTTTTTCCACAAGTGATCAAAATTATACAATAAACTGCCAGTGGAAATTAAAAGAGAAAAAAAAAATATTAAGGAAAGATTAAAGATGTACCTGGTAGAAGATTATTTAAAGTAAGACAAATTTATTCTGGTAGAAGATTATTTAAAGTAAGTCAAATTTTATATTAAACAGATTTATTAATAGAAATTATAGAAAAATTGTGCCAAATTTTATGTATGTATATTTATATACCATAAATTTTTAGATGACCTCACGAAATGTATACTTATATTTATAACTACAATGATGAAGCTAATATACATAAAAATGTATCAATATGGTAAATTACCTAAATAAATAAAAATTCAAAGAATTTTTAATTGAAAACTCCTTTTACTCTGTCGGAGAATTTATCTCTAAGGCATCTACAAAATAACTGTGCAAATGTAGTTGACATAATTAATGTAACAAGTATGACTGTACATCTGGTGTATATGTTATTTTGTTGTGCAATTGTTTAACTGTAAATTGACAACTTTCCACAGCCCACAGAGCATCTCTTATTTTGGGATCAATGAAAAATGAATGTATTGTATTGTATCACCAGGATTTACTAGGAAGATATCCACAGTATTTGATCCCCTTGGGTTCTGTTTTACCACTAGTATAAAGCCTCCTATACTTAGGTATTTGGAAATCTTTGTTTCCAGGTGCTTTTAATCTTATTTTCCTCCCAGCCTATACCTGGTGAGTTTTTTCCCACCAGTACTGGCATAACTCGCTCCCTTCTGAAATCTGAAAATGAGTTTAGTAATTTAGTTTCTTCCAAAAAAAAAAAAAAAAAAAAAAAAAAAAACTAAGCGACTAACTCTCTATGTTTTTTCTATTTTAACACTCCAGAAGCAGGTCTGGATTAAGACAGCGTGGGGCCCATAGCAAATGTGAACAAGAGGCCCTTGATTTTTGCCGTCCGGGGTAAAATTTTAGAGCTAAAAAACAAGGTCGCCCATCTAGCCTAGGTGTGTGCCCCCCCCCCCCCCTAGGAGGCGCGAGGCCCTTAGCATTTGCTACCTCCTGCTACGTGGTTAATCTGGTACTGTCCAGAAGTATAGGGAGAGTGGGGAAAATACACGCACCTAAGGAAAAATCGATTTAAATTGTTCATCATTTCATTAAATTTTTCCAAAACAAATGTAAACCTTACTATGAACATTTCTCGACATATTCCAATTGATGGAATTTAATTATGAACATTTCCTTAATTTTTATGATTAAAATAAAAAAAAGTGCAAATGCGTGGTATTCCCCACCGCGTAGGGTAATGACACACATGATATGGGGTAATAACACGTAATACAAACAATACATAAAAACGGACAATGCATGCTATTTTTATTTTCTGTTAGTTTATTTTATTAATTACATGTACTAAACAGTAGGCCTACATTATTGAAGAAAATAATGGTTTTGTAAACTTTTTATATATATAGGCGTGTAAAGAGTGTATTTTCTTGTATAGCAAACATCACACTTGCAATGTTTTGAAATGTTCCAGCCATTACATTCTTCATGGCTTTACCTAATACCCAAAACACATCGGTATCCTAGTTCTCCATCTTTCCCTTGATAATTTTCGTTTTCATTCTTGTAGGCAGAGTAGCTTCGACAATCCCATACTTCTCTTATTTTTCTTCCTGATTTTGTGGCTTCAAGACCCTTATGAAGCTCCTATTGGGTAAATTTTACTTTCTGTTTTTGTTCTTTTATAATATCTAGTAAACTGGAGTATAAAAAAAAAAACTCGTTGGAACTGAAAATATAACCAACTAGTTTTATTATGAAGGGGGAATACCACGCACTTGAAGAGCCGCGTGCCAATACCCCAAAGTGAGTTCGCGGACTAACCTAAGCAGAACTCGGGTCTTAGTTCAAATTAGGGATTGCAATCCAGCAAAGCGGGATCCCTCGTCATTAGACAGTCTGGCGGATCCCGCACAAAATTAAGCGAATCCGCAATCCGCAAAATGCGGATAAAACGCGTGTCAGTGCGTGACTCGCTGCTCCACTCGGTCTCTAACGGATGTATTGCACTGTTTGCCTATTCCCTTCCAGTTGGCATTTGGCGCGCGTGAACAAACGTTTGTTTTTGTCAACCTTCGTCATCCGTAAGTAGATACACTTTTATGTATTCATTTTCGAGTACACATTTCTGTAATTTGAGTTATGTTGCGTATTTGGTACGATTTTGTAACTAAATAATTATTTTTTATGTGTTGCAAACGTTATCTGAACAACAAAGTTAAAGCTTTTTATTCACGGTTTCATTATTCCCATTTTCTGTATTTGCAGATAAAGTTAATTGTGACAATTTCCTTTTTTCTTGCGGCTGAAAATTTGATTATTCGTTGATATGAAACTAATTTTATCGTAATTTTAATCGCATACCTATTTATTTAGCAGTTATCAAAAGGCAATTGTATAGGCGCTGTTTTGGCCGCTGCCTTAATGCGTTTCTTTGACGAAAGACGCCTGTTTAGATGTGCCGCTCAGGCTATAAATTAAAACCTCTTCTCCATGTTATTATTTCGACTAAAGGCAAAATAATGAAGTTTTCAAGGGTGTATCGACGAATTGTGTTGTAGGAACACCATACTTCGACAGCTGCCTCCGCCGTCTCCCTCACGTGTGAAATCTCGTGTTTTTACAATGAAATCCAGAGATACAACCTATGACAACTTCACTGCAATCATTCGCCGAGAAAGTCTCCTTTCTTACTAAATAGTAATAATTTCCACTCTTAAAACGTCGTTACACCACATATGTAAAATTGAAATACTTGACAGTCTAAGTGTTGGTGAGTAGTTTCCTTTAATAACATTGAATCAACTGTAACATCGATCAAGGAATCATGAAATATAATAATGAATCCCACAAAAATAATTTTTGTAAAAAAAAAAAAAAAAAAAAAAAAAAGCCAAGTCTCGTGCTTGTGCAGTGACAAAAAGTTATGGAGATCTTGTTCGGAGCCAAATCTACACTTTACAGAGTATATTAACTTCACTTTGTGTAATGGAATGCTTTCTCTCGGTGTTAAGGAACGTTTATTACAATTTTAAAAAAAGCTCTGGTAACATGGCCACTAAGCAAACCATGTTTTTAAATTCATGTGATGTATTGTAAGGCACATAATATTACCTAACACTGAATATTTTCCATTTTTTATTATTTATTTAAAAATTGGTTTAGATTAAAAAACAAAAATGTAAAACCTCGAAATGTACTTAAGACATGCTAAAAACTTTTAATATCATTTAGCCAATTAAAATATTGTTAACTATTAATTTTTATCATTTAACATTAAAATTGATTCATTAATTTAATTATTATTTAATTTATTAACGTTTTAAGTAACTATGTTTTAAATATAAGCGTTAAAAAAATGTTTGCAAATTCCGCGCGGATCCCGCGGGATTGAAAACACTGCGGGATTGCAATCCTTAGTTCAGATACCTAGACAGATCTACAACTAAATGAAAGGTTACATCTAGGGCTAGTAGTTGATACTCAAAAAATTGCGTTAAAGCAACTTATGGTAACACTTACCTTGCAAAATATAGCTGACAAAAGTTACATCAAACAGATTGAAAATAAACATCACTTTACTACCGCCACAACGCAATCACAAAATGTCCGGAGTGGATGGCACTGTAGCTGTCACGCCTACCAGAAGGTAAACCTTACCACCAACTGGGCAAAGCCTGCTCAATTCAAAATACGTAATTCAGCCTGCGTGTGACTACCCGCATGCGTGTATTTCCCCCGCTCCTTCCTCCATGCTAACTCGACCTTAAACTTAACAATCTTTGTCGAAAACCTCCTCATGTCTACCACTCCACTAAACAAAGACTTTATGGCTACAACCATGGAGGAACCATGGAGGAAGGAATAATATGGAGACGACGCAAGAGACCTTTACCACGCATGGGAGTGAAGCAGGCCGGCGGAGGAGTGGGGGGGGGGGGGGCATGGCCGGAGTGGTGGGGGCTTGACCGCTTCCCAACAAACACGGGGAATATGTACAAACACCTCAAGGGGAATCTAGGATAAACGTGAAGCCGCAATCTGGTGATGGATTATTATGTAACTCGATGAGACAAATAAAAAATGAAGAATAAAATTTTTTGATATCCTGCTTAGTTTTCGAGATATTCTGTCTCAAATGTGAAATGGTTTTGGTTGAAATTCAGAAGAAAAAATTATTCAAAGTCAAATTTTATGATGAATTTTTACTTAAAAAGACGAGACAAATAAAAAATAAATAAAATTTTTCGATATTTCACCTAGTTCTCGAGATATACTGTCTCAAAAGTGAGGTGTCTTGAGTTGAAATGCAGAAGAAAAATTTCGCAAAAGTCAAATTTAATGATGGATTCTTATGTAACACGACGAAAAAACTCGATAATAAGGAATAAATGTTTTCGATATCTTGCTTAGTTTGGGGGATATACAACATCCAAATTGAGGGGTTTAGGTTTGGATGCAGGCTGGACCAAAAATTAATTCTGTCAAAGCCACAATGATTACATGGTTGACATGCAGAATGGATATTTCAGTTTTATTACTACCACTTGTGGTTAGTCTGAAATGTGTCCTAGACCAGAAAAAAAGTAAGAGGACCCACTCTAGGGATGAGCAACCCAGACATTTTGTAGGCTGGTACCAGAAATAAAATGTTTATTCAGTCACCTTAATGAACATTCTCTTGATCAAGATGTGTTGTCTAATTTCACAGCCCTACTTATTAGGACAATTGTAAAAAAATTATCTCTCAGTTAGATTTAGATACGGGGGGGGGGGGGAGAATGTTGTACAAAAAAAAAAGAGACTAAATTAGAAACACATTCCCCAAAATGATTTTGTTCAAAGGCCAATAACTTCTTTATTTATGAAGCCCATTTTTATTTCTGCATGAACCTGTTTCGACATAAATAGATGAGAAAGATTTCAAAATCGGTAAAAATAGGTATAGACGTATTTACAAACAGTAACAAGTCTTATATGGAGCTTTAAAAATAACCTAAGTCAATGGCCTGAAATAGCTATTTAAAAAATTAATAAAACTCACAGCTTTTCACATAACAGTTAATTTCATCATCCATTGTCAGTATAATCAGCAACGTGACGAAAGACATCGTAATAGTAAATTCACTGAATCGCGAAGTAAAACACGCCCCTTTAAATCTCATTTTAAACACTCGTTAAAAAATAATGCTAGTCTATTATGTGCAAAATAGCAAGTTTGCTGATTTTCTACACTACACCAAGAAAAATTTGAGAACAAAGTCATCCCATTGAGAGCTATGACTAAATATTTATAGACGTGCTGCAAAGTTTGTGGTGTCTACCGCTCACTTCAACAACGATAATTACAATTCAACTTACTTATGAAATGATATTCCAGGTTCTTTCCTGTCTGGCCTATTTGTGCAACCGTACGCAACACAAGCTGGCATTTTTAAACACTTATACACAATACTAAATGAAATAATCACTGCATCTACCACAATGTGAACACCTTAATTGTTGGGAAGCGCCATATGGTCGCTGCCGGTGCTGCCACCATGCGGGAGAGTTTAGTGCTTGCTTCACCGATTTAACGTCACTTCTCCTCCATATAATTCCTTCCTCCATGGGAGGAACATCCTCCATGGCTACAACTTCTCGTGGTTTGTGTATATCTGTGATGTAATCAAATTAGATTTCTTAGCCTATTATGCTTCCGCAGTTCAGTGAAAAATTAACAAATAAGTATGGTACCTTCCAGTTGTCGATGTGGTTCTTTTTTCGTTAAAATTATAAGTAGGTCCGTATCATCTTAAAAGTGATCAATTTAGTTTGGTTCTATTGTTAAAAATCGCAATACAAGGGAATGTGTTCTCGCGTGTAGGATTGTTTCACATCTTGATATGAATTGTTTTATGAAATTTTGGATGTTCCTATTGATATTCCTTCCAGTTTAACTCAAGAGATTTGAAATTGGGATATTTAAAATATCTTGAGTGGTGAAAATTTTTTTTTTATTACCAAACAGAAAGAATATAACATTTTGAATACTTAGGTCAATATCCTTAGCTGCTATACTAATGTTGGATTTTATTCTCCGTCTAGTGCAGCTAACAAATGAAAAAATTTGTTAGCTGCACTCATGGAGGAAGGAAATATATGGAGACGACGCAAGAGACCTTCACCACGCATTGAAGTGAAGCAGGGCGGAGGAGGAGTGGGGGGGGGGCATGGCCGGAGTGGAGGGGGCATTGCCGCTTCCATACAGACACGGGGAATATGTACAAAAACCTCAAGGGGACTCTAGGATAAAGGTGACGCCGCAATCTGGTGATGGATTATTATGTAACTCGATATGACAAATAAAAAATGAAGAATAAATTTTTTTGAAATCCTGCTTAGTTTTCGAGATATTCTGTCCCAAATGTGAAATGGTTTTGGTTGAAATTCAGAAGAACAAATTGGTCAAAGTCAAATTTGATGATTGGATTCTTATTTACAAAGACGAGACAAATGAAAAATAAAGAATAAAAATTTTCGATATCTCACCTAGTTCCAGAGATATACTGTATCAAAAGTGAGGTGTCTTGAGTTGAAATGGAGAAGAAAAATTTCGCAAAAGTCAAATTTAATGATCGATTCTTATGTAACACGACGAGACAAATCGAAAATAAAGAATAAAATTTTTCGATATCTTGCTTAGTTTTCGGGATATACTGGGAACATCGCAATTGTTTGGAAGCGCAATATCGCCGCTGCCGCCATTACGCATGCGCGAGCCTACTTCATCAATTTAACGTCACTTCTCTTCCATATATTTCCTTTCTCCATGGTTGCACTAGACGGAGAATAAAACCCAACAGAAAGAATATAGGCCTATCAAAAAACGGCAGTTCTATCATTACAGTGGCGCCAAAATCTGATGATGAATTCCTGTAGGACTCGACGAAATAAATCGAAAATAAAGAATAATTTTTTTTGATACCTCGCTTGGTTTTCGAGATATAACATGTTAAAAATCAGTCATAGTTATAGTTCCTTCTGCTTTTGGTGTTTTTTCTTCTGGTCCAGGCCGTATTTCAACCTAGCAACAAGCGATGGAAGAAAATAAAACACATGTAGTGCATTTCCACCGTGTAAAAAAAAAAAAATTATGGTCCAGGCCGGATCTCACCCTAAACTCCTCACTTTTGAGATACAATATCTCGAGAACTAAGCGAGATATCAAAAAACTTTATTCTTTATTTTCCATTTTTCTCGTTGAGTTGCATACGAATTCATTATCAAATTTGGCGGTAGCTGTAAAATAAGAATGGAGAAAGAAGGAATTGTGGTATTCGCTTAAAATTTACCACCTACGTTCCTGTGGTCATACCTTTTAAGAAAAAGTGTAAATGGAGGCGAAATCACACTTACCTTAGACGTGAAACAACATAAAAAGTTAGGAATTAACGCTACAGAAAATCGCCATATCAGTTCATATTGTCGCGCCAAAGATAATATGCGCACTTTGGAGGAAAGACTGTAGAATCACTAGCAACTATGACAAACACAATTTTAATATACTGCTATGGCGTTATGACGATTGTAATGCAGCGTCCAAATTTTACCATGTACTCAATGTGGTCCAGGCTGCATTTCAACCTAAGTGCATTGACTTCAGGTTGAAAAGAACCATGGACAGCATGAATTCGTTAGCGTTTAGGCTATAATGCAGCCTGGACCACAGTGAAACAACCATCGGACATGATATTGCGAACAACAAACTTCCATGCCGTGTATCGGTACTACTATGACCCAGGCAGCATTACAACATAAACTCGAACGACTACTGACGAAATTATATTTTACAAATATGCGTTTAGTCGTAATGCAGCCTGGCCCATAGCGAAACGTAAACAAACGATATTGTGGATTTCCAATTATCATATAGTATTTATCATTATTACTGTCGTCCAGGCTGCATTACAACCTAAACGCGAAAGGTTGTTGACGAAGTCATATTTTATAAATGTTATATATTTTCGTATGCACGATTGTAATAACAATTTCAGCCACGCGAGCAAATTCTGAAAAACGGAATAAAATAAATCAGTCGATGTCGGATTATTAGAATCAAGAAAAGCTTCTACAACCTTTTGTCATTAAATCGAGTGCGTTTCAAAGGCAATTTTATTACTCAGTAAGTAAATGTATATTAATACGCGGATACATACATAAATTACACATCCAATAAGCTACTGATGGCCGCACATCGCGACCAATCGCAAGCGGCCATTTGCCATGAATTGTACTGCTCACCGCTAAATAGTGCCAAAAGAAATTGGTTCTGCTGCTTTTGTTTATGGACGGTTCACGCAAAAGAAAAAAAATATATTTCTCGGCGTGATGTCTACTTTTTATTGACAGCAAATAAAATCGCAATTCAAATGGAAATATCCTTGCATCTGCCGTATTACACACTGCACTGAAACATATTTATATTGCGTCAGAAAAATTTCACAGTGTTGTGATGATGTAAAGCCAGTGATTTTACAATAACATCATCTTTGGCGTGCCAATATGTAGTGTTAATTCCTAACTTTTTATGTTGCTTCACGTCTAAGGTAAGTGTGATTTCGCTTCCATGTACACTTTTTCCTTAAAAGGTATGACCACAGGAACGTATGTGGTAAATTTGAAGCGAATACCACAAGCCCTTCTTTCTCCATTCTTATTTTACAGCTACCTTTGGCTATAGCGAAATTTTTCTTCTGGTTCAGGCCGTATTTCAAAGTAACTACGTCAATTTTGAGATACGATATCTCGAGAACCAAGCGAGATATAAAAAAAAATATTCTTTATTTTCGATTTGTTTTGTCGAGTTCTATAAGAATCAATCATCAGATTGTGGCGCCACGGTAATGATACAATCCCCCAAAAAACACACGTAACATAATAAAACTCGGTTATGGAAACTAACAATTATTTCTCACTATTTCGTACCTTTTACTCTGGCAGCATGGTTATAACGTCATAACAGTGATTACTTTATTGTTCTGCTGTTTCCCGTTTACTTGGAATGAGATTTCCTGATCTGTAGTGACATCACCAAAGCATATTTGTTTATTTTCATCTATGACGTAAATGTATGACGGTCATCTCTGGAAAAATAGAACTCCGCTAAACGGTGGCCATTAACTCTGTTAATGTAATACTAATATCCACTGTAATTTATGTCTAAAAATAATATCTGTTCTACACATATGAAAGGCTATAAATAATTGTAAGAAAGTAAGTACCGGCATTGCTGAGGAGGCCGTTTTTATTATTTTTTAAATTATTCGAATACGCATCATTTATGCGGAAATTTACAGTATCAAGAATGAGAGAAATCAGGGCCAGAACCGATTCTCTGCTGTGTTCATTTCTTCCACGAGCGATTGGGGAGTGGAGTAGAAATGATTTACCGGGCATGTAAACTTGGAATCCTACAGGAGAAACTTTCGATAAACCTCTCCGGCCATCCTAATCTGGGTTGCCCATGGTTTTCCCAGATCACTCCATGCGAATGCTGGGATGGTTCCTCACAATAGCCCATGGGCGCCTCCTACCATATCCGGTATATCCTTCCATACTATTACCCTTTCGGATAGGTGCAATGCACCCTCCGCCACACACTTTTAGTGAATCGCGGAGTAATAATAATAATAATTTCAGATAATAATTAAAATATTTTCAAAAATTACATACTTCTCCACCAACAAATTTATAAACTAAAAGAACCGTAATTTAGAGCAGCTAATTCACATTGTATGGTATACAAAACTGCGATAAACCTTCCCTTCGTCCATAGGATACATTGTATATAAGGATTGCAATCCGCAGTGTTTTCAATCCCGCGGGATCCGCGCGGGATTTGCGCCAATCCCGCGGGATCCGTGCGGAATTGGCACAAACAGTTTTTTAACGGATATATTCAAAACATAGTTACTTAAAACGTTAATAAATTAAATAGTAATTAACTTAATAAATAATTTTTAATGTTAAATGATAAAAATTAACAGTTAACAATATTTTGATTGGCAAAATGACATTAAAACTTTTTAGCGTGTCTTAAGTGTATTTCGAGGTTTTACATTTTTGTTTTTTAATCTAAACCAATTTTTAAATAAATAATAAAAATGGAAAATATTGAGTCTTAGGTCATATTATGTGCCTTACAATACATCACATAAGTTTAAAAATATGGTTTGCTTAATGGCCAAGTTACCAGAGATTTTTATTTTAAAATTCTAAATAAACGTTCCATAACACCGAGAAAAGCATTCCATTTCACAAAGTGAAGTGAATATACTCTGTAAAGTGTAGACTTGGCTCAGAACAAGATCTCATAACTTTTTGTCACTGCACAAGCACGAGCCTTGGCTTTTTTTTTTTTTTTTTTTTTTTTGTTTTTTTTGTTTTTTACAAAAATTGTTTTTGCGTGATTCATTATTATATCTCCTGATTCCTTGTTTGATATTACTTTATTCAATGTTATTAAAAGAAACTACTCACCAACACGTAAACTGTCAAGTATTTCAGATTTACTTATGTGGCGTAACGACGTTTTTAAGAGTGGAAATTATTATTTTTTAGTAAGAAAGGAGACTTTCTCGGCGAATGATTGCAGTGAAGTCCTCATAAGTTGTATCTCCGGATTTCATTGCAAACACACGAAATTACACACGTGAGGAAGACGGCGGAGGCAGCCGTTGAAGTATGGTGTTCCTACAACACAACTCGTCGATAAACCCGTGAAAATTTCGTTATAACTTTTTTTTGCCTTTAGTCGAAATAATAACAAGGAGAAGAGGGATTAATCGAAAGCCTGAGCGGCACATGTAAGCAGGTGGATTTCGTCAAAGAAACACATTGAGGCAGCGGCCAAAACAACAATAAGTCAAAGGATATACAATTTCCTTTTGATAGCTGTTAAATAAATAGGTACGCAATTGTTAAAATTACGATAACATTAGTTTTATATCAACGAATAGTCAAATTTTCAGCCGCAAATTAGGAAATTGTCACAATTACTTTATCTGCAAATACAGAAAATGGGAATAATGAAACCGTGAATAAAAAGCTGTAACCGTGTAGTTCAGATAACGTGTGCGACACTTAAGAAATAATTATGTAGGTAGAAAATCGTACTAAATACGCACCATAACTCAAATTACAGAAATGTGTACTCCAAACAAACGTAAGTTTTGATGAATACGTAAAAGTGTATTTATTTACTTAAGAATGACGAAGGTTGACAAAAACAAACGCTTGTTCGCACGAGTCAAATGCCAACTGCTCTGGTACAGTGCAAAATATCCGATAGAGATCGAGTGGGGCAGCGAGTCACGCTGACTGACACGCGTTTTCCGCCGGATTTTGCGGATTGCGGATCCGCTTAATTTTGTGCGGGATCCGCCAGACTGTCTAATGATGCGGGATCCCGCGGGATTGCGCGATCCCGCTTTGCTGGATTGCAATCCCTAATTGTATATAAGAATATCTTGGCATAACATTTGATAACAAACTCAACTGGGCAGGTGGTAACAAAAGGTTACATAATCCTTCATTTACTGGAGATTATGATGAAAGGATGTACGAGAGAAGTTAGGGAATTGGGTTACAAAACTTTGGTCAGACCATTGGTTGAATGTGGTGGTGTAGTTTGGGACCCACATTTTGGTTATCAAATACAGGGGTTGGAGAGTGTGCAAAGAAGAGCAGCAGGATTTATTTATGCAGATCATCGCAGGATCCAGACAGCAACTGATATGATAAAGGAGCCGGGCTGGGAGTGATTGGAGGAAAGGGAGAGGGTGAAGAGAGTGCTGGGAATGTACAGGGGGCACAGTAGTTTTCTCTTTGTTTTAGATCATATATTTGGAAAGTTCCATCGAAATCGTATAAAAACTATGGGTTTGCATAAAAATGAAGAGGTGTGTAAGGGGAGAGGGACAGGGTTTTTGAAATTTTCCGTTCAGAAACCTTCTCTATGAAAAAGTACATATATTTTCCAACTTTCATGGTGATCGGTCAAAAGGCGTCGACTATAGCTTTGTGTAAAGAACATTGACAAAAATTAAGGGTATTGAAAGGGGAATGGGATTGGATTTTTGTAAACCAAATGTTTACAGTATTTTTCGCTTTATTTTAAACTATACTTGTTCAAATTTCTATCGAAATCGGAATGAAAATGGTGGGTTGGCATAAGAATTAAGGGGTGTAGAGGAGACAAGGGGATGGTTTTTGGATTTTTGTTTGGTCAGAAATCTTCTCCATGAAAAAATGCATATATATGTGCCAACTTTCATGGTGATCCGTTAAACGGTGTTAACTGTAGCTATGTGTAAAGAACGTTGACAAAAATTACGGTAAGGGAGTGGAAAGGGAGAGAGGGGTTGGTTTTTGTAAAACAATTGTAGACATTACTTTTCTCCTTGTTTTAAAGTAATACCTGTGCAAAGTTTTATCAAAAACTGACAAAAATTGTGGGTTTCTATAATGATAATTGGAAATTAGGAGGGTAGGGGCTATAAGGGGAGAGGGGTGGGCTTTTGCAAATCAAATTGTGAATCTAAACCATTCTCGAATCAACTTAATCACACACACAAAATTTGATAAAAAAAAACAGACAAACCGTTTAGGAGGAGTTCAGTGACATACACACGGTCAGAAGATATATATATATATACAATTACTGCTTTCGAATACACCAATGACAAAAAATAACCAATTCCATTTTTATATCTCCAACATTTTAATTTCAATGTTTGAAGAAAAATGTGTTTACTTATTGCAGAAAGTATATTACTAGTGCTCCGAAGTCCTGGTATAGAGAAACGATGTCACCCGGAATGTAGTGTTTTCAAACTGGTTTGTAAAGATTTGTCAAGTGATTTATACTTTCACTACGGTAAGTTACATAACCAGTGGCGTCGCCATATTGGTCGGTTACAGAAATATAGGGAACAGGCACAAACACCTCAAGGGAATAATACGACAATAGTGGCACCGCAATTTGTTGATCGATTATTATGTAACTCGACGAGACAGATCAAAAATGAAGAATCATTTTTTTTTTTTTTGATATCATGCTTAATTCTCAAGATAAACTGTCTCAAAAGTGAGGTATTTCGGGTTGAAATTCAGTAGAAAAATTTCCCCAAGCTCAAATTTATTGATAGATTCTTATGTAACACGACGAGGCAACTCGAAAGCGGAGAATAATTTTTTCGATATCTCGCTTAGTTCTCGAGATATGTTGTCTCCAGAATTGGGGAGGTTAGGTTAGGATAAGTCAATGTTTAGAATTTTAAACCCATAAATAAATATATAATTGAACCCTTCAAAAGACCTCATAGCTTCTGAGCTTACTCAGAAGATATTGTTGTATAGTGGCCTATGTAACTTCTCCAGCAACATCAGTGCATTTATCTTCTTACCACACATCAAAAGTCAGAAGCTTAGATGGGAGTAGTTTACGTCGCAATACACGTTGTGTCACTAATATGGTGTTCGTGAAGTTACTAACAACTACTATGAAGCACTGTAATATAAGCTGCATCCACGCCATGTTCAGTTAAGGCTTGCAGGACAAATGCCTTTTCGAAGTCTCCAAATGCTACACAAAGAGGCATCTGATATCCGTTTGCGCGACTAATTAGTTCTCGCAGGGCAAGAATGTGGTCGATTGTGCTAAAGTTGCTGTGGAATACTGCTTGTTCCATTGGTTGGGCAGAATCAAGGGTGGAACAGATTCGGTTCAACAACGTGTGGTGAAATAGGAGGGCGGGGAGGGGGGTCCGGTGAAATCTCACCAAGGGCGGGGCTGCCATTGCTATTGCATTTGTTGAAACGATCACTTGTTTGGCGTCTGCTTTTCGTTGTTATTGCGTTCTGTGTTTGTTATTAATATTAATTTGGTTAATTATAGTGATATAATTAAATAACAATAAGCAAGAAATGCCTTACCGTTGTCGTGTACCTTGCTGTAAGGGTAATTATCCTAACGGTCCAACCGATCAGGTGCTAAGAAGAAAGTAGTTACACGCTATTAAACGTGAAAATTTTACGCCCTCCAAGACTTCTAAGGTAAGAATCTCTAAGAATTTTATAATTATGTAGTAATTTTGTAAGTGATGAATAATAATTTGTGACTTGTTTTGACCACGTGAATTAGGTTTAAAAGCTTTAATGTTTACTAGCTGGGATACTATTATTTATTATTTTATACAAAGCAAACATTTATTTTATTTTAGGTGTGTGAATTACATTTTCAAAAGCATGAAATACAGAGGGAAATTCTTATGATCGATGAGAAAATAATAAAAGAAATTTCTGCTCCTCTGTCATATCCGAGGCTTATTCCTCGTAGGTAACAAAATTTTATTACAAAATATGCAGCTTTATGAATTTTAATTAGGTTTAAAGTATTTCCTTTATTAAGATTGCAACAAGTAATGAAAATATTTATAATGCAGGTGCTGTTCCGTCACAGCATTTCAACTGCCCCAAGTATTTAACAAAGCCAGAAGTAAAACAAGTAAGAGAAGATCCCATGGTGCGAAGACATAGGCTAGATTTTGAAGGTGTTAACCAAGCTATTTCTGCGAGTTTGGAAACACTTGCGGACTATAAGACAGATCGTTCTTTTAATACTTTCGATGAATTCAAAAGTAAATTAGCGAATTTACTCGTTGGTGATGAATGGCTACTCTTGAAGAAAGTTAACTGTGTAGATTTTATTTTGTTGAATGATATGCCTAATCTTGCCGTTACGTGGTCAGTGAGAGTCACTCAAAACTTGTTTGGAAAGAAGGTACCAAGTCACATTAGTAATTTAAATCAAGTAAATGATATTATTGACAGCTGCTTTAGGAAATTTTCAATTAATAATATCAAAAGTACTCCTGTTGAGGAGTGCATCTCTGTAATTTTAAATCATCTTGATGTTTTATCGGAAAAAATTGATGACTGTGATACCACAATAATATTCTTAAAAGAGCAAATTTCAATAATTAATACATGCAAAACAAAAACCAGGTATTCATCTCATTTTCTAATATTTTGCAGCTTGTTCTTTACAATATCACCTCATGCCTATCGCTACTTTACAAGTTCTAAGTTGTTAAGGTTTCCATACCCACCAACACTCAAACTCTTGTCCAGCAAGTTGATGACAAATCCTAAATTTGAGCAGAACAGTGAACAACAATTGCATTATATATCATTAAAATTTAAGTTGTTAACTGAGGACGATAAAACTGTAGTCTTACTCATGGATGAAGTTCATTTAAAATCGAATTTAGATTATAAGGGAGGAGATATTGTAGGTCATGCTTTCAATGATTGTGGAAATCCAACAAGTGCCTTTGTGTTGTAACGGGACGTTATCACGCCACGCTACAATTTATATTTTTGTTAAATTGTTTTTAATTTTTATTTTTATTCAGATTAAAATAAATTAAAATTGATCTCGGGCAGCCCAAAATTGTATATGATTAAATAAATATGCAAGGGTATTTCATTTGAGAGGACTCAGCGAAAAATGTGCGAGCATAAGATTTTGTTTAAGCGAAGGTTCGCACATCTCAGGCTAGGGACGGAAGTGAAACAGTTAGTCCCAGTGGACGGACACAATGGGCCGCCTCACTGTCGCCAGCCAAGACCAGTCAGTCACCCCAACGGTTCGCACAGCAAACATGTGAAGGTCATCCTCCCCCGCCCCACCAAGGATGGATGCGGAGGGGACGCTGGCAAAATGCCGCGAATCTGAATGTGCAACGATACCACGTGATTTCCAACCTGCCTATGAAAATCATCGACAGGGTCTCCACAAGTTAATTCAGGGTTTATTCTTTTCTGCCCGGCATGTTCCTTTGCGGAGAGGAGAGGCCATCTTGTCCGGCTGGGCTGCGGTCCAGAACGGTTGTGCTTGGTCAGTACAGTGACCTGCCTATGATCACTGGCTGGTGATCTTTCTATCGCGCTGGGCTGATAGTGCGACGGACTTCAGTGCTGCTGCCTATGCTATGGTAAAGTGTTAACGCCAGGTCTTGCATCGTTGTGTTCTTATGAGACTGCGAATGACCCGTAAACGACTTGAGAAAGAGACTTGTGTTCTTTAAGCAAATTTGACCCTGAGCTAGCCGACATTTTGTTGAACATTGTGGGAGCCTTTGCATATCGCGAGTTCCTTGTTTTCTCCTTGTTATTTAACGGCGCCCGAGACGCATGTTCATATCATGTATTCATTTTGATTGCTGACTGTTTTTGTTGTAGCATATTGTGAACATTGTTCCCGCTTACTAACTTTAACTTCGTCAGAAGATTTTCAATTAAAGTAAAATTCATATAATTGTTTGCTTGAACAAATCGGCCAGTTGTAATCGCTAGGCTTGCATTGATATGTTAGTGATTATTGTATTAATGGTAACGTTAAATATGCCTAGCGGTGTAGTAGCCAAATGAATATAATAAATTATCTATGTCAGTTTCATTGTGATCTGGCAAGGTTAAGATTCTTTCCAACCCAAAATTTATAAATTCTTAAAATAATTAAAAATTTATAAAATCCCCCCCCCCCCTCCTAAAGCCGTCTCACTACAGTGTTTATGATAAACAGTTTAAAATCTAAATACAAAGATGTAGTACATATACTATCCGTGAAAAAAATGTCTATGGAAATCCTGCATTGCTTTTTAAAGAGCATTATAGTTGGTTTAGAGAATATAGGTTTTAAGGTTTTGTCAGTTGTTTCTGACAATCACTCGATAAAATAGGAAAGCAATGTCACTTTTTTCTGATCCTCCAGATTTGAAAATATCATATGAACACCCTAAAGATCCTAAACGGAAGTTTTTTTTTTGTGTTTGACCCTGTTCATATTTTAAAGTGCATTAGAAATAATTGGCTAAATAAAAAAAAAACAGGAAATGATTTATCCCAGCCTTGAAAATCAAAATGTCAATTGTATTGCTTCATTTGGAGCTCTGAAAGAAATGCATTGTTTCGAAAAAAATAGTGTTATTAAATTTGGGTATGGTTTAATTTTAAAAGCATTATATCCCTCAAGTATTGAAAGGCAAACTGTTAGTTTGGCTTTTAAATTTTATAATAGAACCATGGTGAAAAGTTTATCGGAATTGGGTCCACAAAGAAATTTCAGGCGCTGGGAAGATATCAGTAAATATATTGAGAAAATTTGCACTTGGTGGGACATAGTTAATGTTAAAACTCCATTAAAATGATTACGATTGAGAAATACATTTCAAGAACCTATCGCCAAAAATGCAGACCATATAACACAATTTTCAAATATTTTTTTTTTTTTTTAAAGATGGGTGCGAAGTTGGGAAAATTTGCCTAATACTTTTGGAAAATTAAGTAAAGAAACTTTTTCTTCATTAAAACACTCACCAGAAGCTTTATTACAACTTTCAGAGAATTGGATCAATGTAGAAGGCAATTCATATTTTCTATGTGGTAAAATCCAAACTGATAATTTAGAAGGTAGATTTGGCAAGTATAGGCAACTTTTTGGTGCCCAGTATCATATTTATGTTAGAAAAATATTTGTATCAGAAGGAAAGTTAAGGATACAAAGCGAGATGCCTTTGATTTTAAAGTCACATATATATGGCGATATACATTTAGATGCAACCAAATTACCTGCACTTGTTTCAGATTTTTTTTAAACGAAAGACACAAACACTGATAGATTTGAGAATTTACCTCACAATATTTTGAATATAACAGTTGACGATGACGACTTAACAGTCTATTAAAGATTATTTGGGCCTATTATTACATATATTGCTGGTTACTGTTCATATGCGTGTATTAAAACATTGAAACATGATTTTTGTAAAGTGTTCTTAGTGACTGAACACAATGAATCTTGTAAATCTACATCAGAAATTGCAGAGTCTTTCATTATTGCGAATGATAGAGGTGGATTGCAATATTCTAGTTTTGATATAGTTCATTGTGTTATTTATGTTTATGTAGTAGTACAGAAACTAATTTCTAGTGAATTGGAAGACATCTTTTTAAAATTAGGAAACCAAAAAAAAAAGCAGTTGCAAAATTAATTTTACCTCTCTTACCGGAAGATTTTTTTTGGGACATAATTGCACAAAACACGATAAATCTGTTGTTTTAAAATATGTTTTGAGCAGTTCAATAAACATTTTATTGAATAATTATACTAAGAACAAAAATGATTTCATTATTAATAAAAATATGCCACAGGTTAAACGGATGAAACTGGTATAAGATTTGTCACAGTTCTGTTTAAAATTTATATTCAATAAAAAAAAAGTATAATCTGTATGATTTATATTCAGTATACTCTTGCATTCAGAAATAAACATCTTCAAATTTTGCCTGTAAATAAGAAATATATTAAATATTTTCATAAACTATTTTTGCGTTTTATTTTTAATAATTCCCCAAAACTTAAGAAAATAACTATAAGCTGACAACACGTTGAGTTCTACTAATTGTTCTCATTAAAACGTAATTTGGTTGTCTAAATCAAATCAGGAAAATATTGTCAAGAGAGTTGAACTAAATAGTAGGTTCGTGACATATGGATGAATCTATGACTACGACCTGTGACGTCACAAACACAGTAACCTGGCCTTGTTTTCTCGGTGGTGTTGGATGGGCGACGAAAAAGAAAAATGTATAAAAAATACCAGATTATCTTTTAAGTGTGACTCAACATATTTAAAATGCAATTGTTTTCGGTTTGTTAGTTTAAAACGAGTTAATGGCCGCACTCTTCTAGCTTACCTATTCTCCTCGATCATTTAAGCACCGGATTTCTGCCTGGAAAATTTGTGTTATACTCTTTGATTGCAGAACTAAAACAAATGTAAGCCGTCGGGAACCAATATATGACAGTGCAGTGAAAGTGCTACGCAATTATTCACAAAGATGTAACCAACACCTGTAATGCAAACTGCTGCTACAAACATAACTGGTACTGAAGCACTGTACAATTTTAAGCATACAGAATGTGACCGATGAACCGCTGAAGATGCTTCAGAGGATGAAGTGAAACGCGGTCGGAAAATAAAACAGCAAATTCAATTACATTGGCGTGACAATCATTCATAAAAACAAAATTATACCAAAATTATTTTAAAGTTATTTTATACACTCCTGGAAATTGAAATAAGAACACCGTGAATTCATTGTCCCAGGAATGGGAAACTTTATATACACATTCCTGGGGTCAGATACAACACATGATCACACAGACAGAACCAACAGAGCATGCACAATGTCGGCACTAGTACCGTGTATATCCGCCTTTCGCAGCAATGCAGGCTGCAATTCTCCCATGAAGACGATCGTAGAGGTGCTGGATGTAGTCCTGTGGAGCGGCATGCCAAACCATTTCCATCTGGCGCCTCAGCTGGACCAGCGTTCGTGCTGGACGTGCAGACCGCGTGAGACGACGTTTCATCCAGTCCCAAACATGCTCAATGGGGGACAGATCCGGAGATCTCGCTGGCCAGGGTAGTTGACTTACACCTTCTAGAGCACGTTGGCTGGCACGGGATACATGTGGACGTGCATTGTCCTGTTGGAACAGCATGTTCCCTTACCGGTCTAGGAATGGTAGAACGATGGGTTCGATGACGGTTTGAATGTACCGTGCACTGTTCAGTGTCCCCTCGACGATCACCAGAGGTGTACGGCCAGTGTAGGAGATCGCTCCCCACACCATGATGCCGGGTGTTGGCCCTGTGTGCCTCGGTCGTATGCAGTCCTGATTGTGGCGCTCACCTGCACGGCGCCAAACACGCATACGACCATCATTGGCACCAAGGCAGAAGCGACTCTCATCACTGAAGACGACACGTCTCCATTCGTCTCTCCATACACGCCTGTCGCGACACCACTGGAGGCGGGCTGCACGATGTTGGGGCGTGAGCGGAAGACGACCTAACGGTGCGCGGAACCGTAGCCCAGCTTCATGGAGACGGCTGCGAATGGTCCTCTCTGATAACCCAGGAGCAACAGTGTCCCTAATTTGCCGGGAAGTGGCGGTGCGGTCCACTACGGCACTGCGTAGGATGCGACGGTCTTGGCGTGCGTCCGTGCGTCGCTGCTGTCCGGACCCAGGTCGACGGGCACGTGCACCTTCCGCTGACCACTGGCGACAACATCGATGTACTGTGGAGACCTCGCGCCCCACATGTTGAGCAATTCGGCGGTATGTCCACCAGCATGCCCACTATACGCCCTCGCTCAAAGTCCGTCAGCTGCACATACGGTTCACGTACACGCTGTCGCGGCATGCTACCAGTGTTAAAGACTGAGATGAAGCTCCGTATGCCACGGCAAACTGGCTGACACTGACTGCGGCGGTGCCCAACCGCTGCGCAGCTATCGCCCTTCGACGGCCAACACTGCTGTTCCTGGTGTGTCCGCTGTGCCGTGCGTTTGATCATTGCTTGTACAGCCCTCTCGTAGTGTCCGGAGCAAGTATGGTGGGTCTTACACACCGGCGTCAATGTGTTCTTATTTCAATTTCCAGGAGTGTATTTTAATTGTATCTGCCGAGATCTTGGCAACAAAAAGTACCTGGCAATTATAAATTTATACTGTAAAAAAGACATAGAAAATTTTTTTAAAAAAAGAAAATTTGTCATAAAATGATTTCAAAATGCACAATTTTTTCCCTGTACGGAAGGGATGCGCACAGGCAAACGCAGTCGCTCCCAGGTGCGAGACGAACCACATCCATTCCCAAATTCAATAAGAAAAGAAATATAAAAAAAACCCAGCTGACCTAAAATTGTTTCTCAAAAACTTTGTTAAGCTCTTATACTGTAAGTGTGTAAAGTATACCCGCCCTAACATACGTCAGTGAAGAGGTTGTGGTAATACCGATAGGATCATTTGGTCAATCTTTTTACCGATAATTTCGTGCTTAGGTAGTACAGTTTATTGAGTAACCCTGTTAACACACTCTAACCATATTCTGACGCATTTATTCCGAAATATTTGTGGTCAGTTCTCGTTTGAGATTCCTGCACTTTTGAAAAAATTAAAAACCCTTTGTATCTGAATATTATACGTTCAGCTGCGATTTTGTTTAAAAATTTTAGCCACAAGAAGGTAAAGTCGAGTGGTATCACGGTGTGGTCACAAGCTCAACTAGGCAGGCCACATCGGACAGGTGGTAGGAAAATGTTCTCCACTGGTTGGAGAGAGTGATGAGGGGAATAAACGAACTGGGTTTGCAAAAGTATGGTCAGACGATTGCTTGAATATGGTGGTGTAGTATGGGACCCACATTTTGAGTATCAAATACAGAAGTTGGAGATGGTACAAAAAAGTGCTGCTTGATTTGTTTCTGAAAATTATCGCAGAACGCAATCTGCAGCACATATGATAAAAAAGGTGGAATGGGATTCATTGGAAGACAGGAGGAGTGGTGAAGAGGGTCATAAAACTGTGCAAGTCGTATGTTGGTGATGAGGCATGAAAGATATTGGTGTAAGATTGAAAAGTAATGCATGGAAGGGAAAAGATGACCATGACAACAGGCTGGCACTCGATTTCAGGCACAAGGGTGTGGAAAGTTTCTCTTTTTTAGGTAAGGGTGTCAGGTATTGGAATAGGTTACCAAGATAAATGGTGTAATCAAACAAAGACGTGTTCACTTTTAAGTGAACACGTCTTTGTTTGATTACTCCATATGTCCGTTGTAATACTGAGCCATTCAGCCTTCTCTAAAAGCAGTATAAACTTTTTGCTTTATTTTTTCGTATGATCCTGGCATTAAAGATGTTCTAAAATATTTCTCTGATTTTTGTCTGTAGCTAGTTGGAGAATGAGGATCAGTAAAATTAAGTCTGGGAAGTGCTTCTCCTTCAACGAGGTTGTACGGAAGCATGCCTACGATGATGAGGTCCATACTTAATACATTTATCAATCTGCAAACAAACCGGATCACTATCTGGCCATAGTGGCGCTACTTTTTTTCTTCCATAATGTCTGGTAAGGCCGTCATTACACTGTAAAAGATCTTTGTCCAATATCTTTTATAAAACATTTTATGATATTTATTTTATCAAGATATTTTTTCAGTCCCATTACACTACAGTATATAAAATTTTTCGTCATAGTTCTCTGAAATGAATGGAGTAAACTTGTAAGCTTTTGCAGACGCAGTTAGTGCAGCTGTCACAATATGTATTTTATTGAAGATAAAGAAGAGAAGTAAACATATTTAGGTTAGACTGTGGATTACGAGACTTGATAGGAGTTCATCAAATTTTAGTGAAAGAACTGCAATGTGAGGACATGGCAAATTATAAAAATTTGGTCGATGCTGAAGTATGGGTCCAATGAATTCGTACCACAATATTTTCATAAATTTCTACATCAGAATTATTTCCCCGTATATACTATTGGGTGTTTATTTTGACGGTGCTTGTGCAATGTGTTGTACTAGATTGCTGGTGGCGTATCTACACCATTCTGCAATATAGCACATGCATTGGTCTGCGCATTCCGTCTGCTATTATCCAGAAACCTGTCAAATACTAGTTTCTTAACACATACGTTTTCGTCGCCGCTGATTATCATAGCACTGATTAACTTTGCGAAAGTGTTCACCTTATTATAGTCTACATGTTTCTGACTTTACATTTCCTTCTGTTCATACTCAGAAATAAAGATTTTCGAGGATACGGCAGTCATAACCAACTTGGTAACGTCCCTTGCGCCATTTCTTTGTTTACGTTTCAGAGTGGTGAAATCTTTAAAAAAATGTAATGCCAACGTCTTACATTTTATACAAGAAATCTTTTATAAAATATGCCCCATTACACTGTAAAATATTTTATAAAATATCTTTTATTAAAGTTCTTTGACAAAGATCTTTTACAGTGTAATGCCGGCTTAAAGCAGATTGTTTATCTTCTTTTTTCAAATCTTGGGGTGCATATACAATCTCTGATTTTTTTAAATTTAATCACGCTTTGATATTTAGCACTGTCTTCAGAATAGATTTCCCACTCATTTTTATGATTTTTTTGCCAAATGGTTCTTTATATTTGCTACAGTCTTTTTTTTTTTTTTGAAGAGAACTGCCCAGGGACAAAGATTTACTGCCTATTTTACAAATTGCTTTGGCGTCATTCTTTTTGACGTGTTTCCAAATGGGATTCCATGCCACAGGTGGCATTTTGTTATGGATTTCACTACATTATTCTAACTCGAAAATGTGGGACATATCACCAAATTTTTATTTTTACACTTGTAAGTTACGGAAAAGCTTGGGTGGTGGTCTCCTCTGTCTCATCAAATGTATTTAGGGCATTGTTTATTGTGTTGTTGTGGCCACTCAAGAATTTTAGATTGTTAACGCCATAAGTAGACATTTTGAATACGGCAATCGACAAAATCATCGAGTTTTTAGAAGTACTTCTAACCGAAAGTTGTTTATAGAATCCTCTACAGAAAACACAAAAATCATTGTTTTGGGGCTGATGTTTAGCGCCAGATTATGCAAGCAAAGTCATTTTCAACAACTGTGGCTTACTAAAAAATACATTTAATTAAAAATATATGTAAAGATCTGCATAACCTAGTGCGCGGATAAATGCTATACATACCATGGAGGAAGGAATATATGGAGACGACGCAAGGGACCTTCGCCACATACTGGTGTAAAACCGGGTGGAGAGAAGTGGGGAGGGGAGGCCGCCATATTGCTTGACAGGAGAAACACGGGAAATAGGCACAAAAACCTCAAGGGAATCATAAGACAACCGTGGCACCACAATTTGATGATGGATTATTATGTAACTCGACGAGACACATCAAAAATTAAGAATAAAATTTTTTGATATCGTGCTTAGTTCTCGAGATATACTGTCTCAAAAGAGTGGAGTTCCTGGTTGAAATTCAGAAGAAACGTGGTCCCAAAGTCAAATTTGGTGATAGATTCTTATGTAACACGACGATACAAATGGAAAATAAAGAATATATTTTTTCGATATCTCGCTTAGTTCGCGAGATATACTGTCACAAAAGTGAGGTTGTTAGGTTATGAGGGGATTCAACGATAACCGTGGCGCCGCAATTTGATGACGAATTCTTATGTAACTCGATGAGAGAAACTGAAAGTAAAGAATAAAAATTTTTGATATCTCGCTTAGTTCTCGATATATTGTACCTTAAAATTGAAGTGGTTAGGTTGAAATGCGGCCTGGGCAGAAAAAAACTATCGCCATATCCATATTTGATGATGAATTCGGACGTAACTTAATGAGCAGGTAATTCTTTTTAACTTGAATAACAAACTGTTTATTTCTACAGTCCTTAAATTTTAGTTGATGTTCAAATAGGTTATATTTTCACATTCTATTTCAGTAATTGACAAGAAAGATTTCAAAATCTAGAAATATATTTTTAGACATATTTACATACAGAAACAAGTCATATCTGAAATTTTAAAAATAGCATAAGTCAATGTTTATAACTTTTTTTAAAAATAATACTTCATAAAACCTCGTAGTTTCTGAGGTTACTTAGAAGATATTGTACTGTTAGTGGCCTATATAATTTTGCTAAAAAAATCAGTGCATTCATAAATCAGAAGCTAACAGCTAATAATAAATAAATTGTTTGTTCTATTCTGGTATACACGGAATTTCAACCTGCCAACATTTATTAATATTGCCGCTACAAAACCAAACTATGTAGACACATCTAAACACAAGAAATGCATCGCGAACTACATTTCGGACAACAAAGTTTATTTCATCACGTTTAGTAGTTCGCACAGCACAATTATCACAATTAATTTCATAGCACTTTCAGTGTAAACTGAAACTGGACAAAGCATGCAGCATATCGATATTCACTGTGTCGCGATGTAAACATGACCCGGTTAAATTAAATTTCCAACATTTGTCTATATTAAGGCTAGCTTTTCAGGTGCAAAATAGTAACATTTGCTAATTGTTTACACCACACCAACACAAAATTTGAGAATAATATGATCCTATTGAGAGCAATGACTAAATTTATAGCGAATGGCACTTATGTTGCAGTTGCCTGTCAGATACTTCAAGAACGATAATTACAATGTGACTTACTTATGAAACGCTATTCCAGGTTTTTTTCCTATTTAGTCTGTTAGTGCAACCATATGCATCACAACTTGGTATTATAGAAAACTTTAGAATATTCTCAGCAGCTTGTCGGTCAACATATTGAAATAGTGTGCCGGGATAGATAACACCAGTTCCTTCCGACTCACAAATTAGTCCCCTTTATAATTAGTTTTGACCGCCTAAGGTAAGGTCCATCAGACTTCGTTAATTAATTAGTCTTGGTCACCACCATTGTCTGGATAGGGTACAAATCAATACGTATATAGCAAAAAGTTTCTTCAAATAAATCCACGTGTATGCAGAACACAAGCCAAAGATTTATTCACAGTTTTGAACAGCACAAATGTACCCGGCCACCAATGGAAAAAAGTAATTAAAGCACATACAAGTAAAATTACTTGTAGTGACTATATAATCCTAAGATGCAGGTTCTTCAGAGTGTAAAAACAATTCTTTCAATCACTTTCACAAAAACCAGAGGAACAATACACACGACGTTCTCTGCATGACGACACTCTCTCTGACTCATCAACTGTCAGTCTCGCAAGTCACCGATGCTCATAGCATTCGGTACTTGGGATAGAATAAATATAATAATTAAAATAAGTTAATTACTGAAGGGGGAAAGCCTACTTTAATGTGACAACCCCTTCCATGTCACGGTTCTAATGTGAGGCCGCAGGCCAAGACATTTGAACCTGGAACCTATTGTAGGTTAGTTGTTAGTAGGTAGTTAAACAAAAAAAAAAAGTCCCCACCTGCTACAATAACACCGTGAATTAAATTACTATACAAGATTATTGGTGGCCGGTCCCTACCGAACAAAATTACAAACATATTCACAAAATTTCATCCACATACAATTATATCTTCACATACAATTGTATCTCCCTGGGAAGAAAGCACAAAATTACAAATAATAATTTATTGAAGTTAAACTTCTGTTCTTCACTCAAACGCACATGAACATTAACATCATTACATCAGTAATAGTTTTTTTTTTTTCCCCTGTAGATAGTACATCACTCTCTATCCAGGATACATCTTTTTCAGTGAAACACCAGATTGTTACTACCAGAGCTTCCCATGATAAGGTAACTTTTCCTTTCTTTGGAGATGCTCGATTAAAATGAGGTCAATGACCTGAAGGTTTGTCAACAGAGCCTTCAACAATTGCATTTACACTTACTACCCCTTCCAAGAAAATCGAATTAAGACTACACCAAACACTAAAAGAACATATTTATAGTTCTGTTATTAACACACAACGACGTCTATCCTTTCGACACATCCTTTAGGTGGTTACTGGGTGTTACTGACTTGAGATATAAATTACTTAATGTAACTCAAAACATTTATTCCCTAACTCACTATCTATATCAAGTATCTTTGTGATTTGTCTTAAACAAAAGAGAACACCTACCAAGAAGTATTAAACTAAACAACCCTACAAAGTACAAGGCATTTTAAGGAAAAAATAATCAAAATTTCTACAAAACCATTATGTTGAAGACAGACTTCAAACTTCAGCTTTGTGAAAATCACTTTGCCCAACATAAGTAACTTAAAAAAAAAAAAAAAAAACCATTAAAATGTAGTACATTGAGTAACGTGAAATACCTTATGCTAAAAGAAGAATGTTTGTATTTAAATTTAAGTCTGTTGATGCCCTCATGAAATAAGTCCAGTTTCCCCTTGGACCAGAGAGAGATTATTTCCTTCTTCTTAACATGGGTTCCATTATTCGTTTGCTGGTCCCGCTCCCTGCTCCTACTTCTGTGTGATCCTTGATCATTCTGATGGATGCCATAGCCTCTACCATGCTCGCGATTGTCTCGCCTCCCTCGCCAAGATCCTTGTTTATTGTTATGTCTTCTTTCTTGATAATTGTTACAGTCTCCTCCTTCTCTTCCTCGAAAACCATTACTTCCCCCTTTCTCCTGATGTCTCTTCTGTCTCATTCTTTTCTCTTGAGAGTCAATACGCAATGTATGACGCGAAACCGGAGTTGCTTCCTGGACCAAAACGAAACTCTTATCTTTTCCTGATACTCGGAGTCCCAGCTGTGAGTCATTAAGGGGTTTCAAATTACTCTTCCACTTGAACTGATCTTCATTCTTCACGAAACAATCTTGTCGTAATTGCACTAACTGGCCCCTTAATTGCAAGAGTCTATCATCAAAATGAGCAGTGATTTGACAGCGAAGGGCTTCACTTTTCACTCCTATCTCAGATTTAAGAGAAATCACATTATCCTGGACGCCATTTATTTCAGCTTTAAGAGCACTGCTACTTTCAGCAATGTCAGCTCTAAGAGCATTGATGTTTTCACCAATGTCAGCTTGACCGACCTTAAGTTCTTGAAAGTTTTTTCTCATCTCATCCATAAACTTCACCAACATTGCTGGTATGGGTACCTCATCACTCTGCTCTGCTATCCCTTCCATAGCAAATTCCTTAGTTTTCATATATAAAGTTAAAAACTAAACCAAACTTGAATGACATTATTAGATCAATACTTTACTCTAGCAATAGGCTACCTATTCCCCAAACTTAGATAAACAGGTCAAAGGTATATCTTTTCAGTTTCAAATCAACTCACAACAACGCCGTGATAACTCGTCAAATGAAACAAAACAACGCAGTATATATTCCACAACCAAAAACAGATTTGCACCAAAGAGAAAAAAAAGAAAAAAACGTAGGCTGGCTCTTAAAACAGTTAATTTCACTTCTCCAATCTGCTGCTGTAAATAAAACACATGTAGATAATACAGTAATTATCCCTTCTTTTACTACTGCTGACTGTTGGTGTCGAACCACATATGCAGACTACACAGTCTCGTCGCTCAATGGTACTACCACCTGAAAATGGCATGCACAGAAAAAGTTATACTTGTTAACGTAAAAGTTTTCGCGTCTTCCTCAAGCAATGAATGTCTTTGAAAAATGTAAATAATTGCAATCTATTTTATTTTATTTTTCCAGAAAGGAAAAAACTTCATTCCTAAGTAGAACTGAAATTTGAAATTTCTGTACAAAACAAAATCTTATGGCAGAGCGAAATAAAATTTTCCGCGAGTATCAACTCTTACAATTATGCTATAAATTTTCCGGAAGCTCCGGTAAATAACAACCGATGGTACAGATCTTAGAAAAAAATTCCCGTTAATCTGTTATTCTTTTACTTCAAAACTATTATATTTAAAAAAATATTTCCCGGTTGTTTAATAGTATAATGTTGCCTGTTGGATGTCTTCTCAACTCCTCCCACTATTTTCTGCAACGTTTTCACTGCTCGTCTGATCCACGATTTGTTGTTCTGCTATCTGCGTTGCGTTGTTCACAGGTACTGCACATGGAGGAAGGAATATATGGAGACGAGATAACGCGAAATCCGTGAAACCTCGTGAAAAAAATGTGCCTGCGCGGCGGACATTGGGCTGTTTGCACTGTGTCAGCTGCTGAGAATATTTCATTTTCTAATATTCTAAAGTTTTCTATAATGCCAAGTTGTGATGCATATGGTTGCACAAACAGACGAGATAGGAAAAAACCTGGAATAGCGTTTCATAAGTAAGTCACATTGTAATTATCGTTCTTGAAGTATCTGACAGGACACCGCAACATTAGTGCCATTCGCTATAAATTTATTCATTGCTCTCAATAGGATCATATTATTCTCAAATTTTTGTTGGTGTAGTGTAGAAAATTAGCATATTTTACTATTTTGCACCTGAAAAGCTAGCCTTATTGTAGACAAATGTTGGAAATTTAATTTAAACGGGTCATGTTTACATCGCGACACAGTGAATATGGTATTCTGCATGCATTACTAACGTTTAAGTTTACGCTGAAATTGCACGATGAAATTAATCGTGATAATTTGTGCTGTGCGAACTACTAAACGTGATGAAATAAACTTTGTTGACGGAAATGTAGTTCGCGATGCATTTCTTGTGTTTAGATGTGTCTACATAGTTTGGTTTTGTAGCGGCAATATTAGTGGAAATGTTGGCAGGTTAAAATGCGGTGTATACCTGAAGAGAACAAACAATTTATTTATTATTAGCTGTTAGCTTCTGATTTTTGAATGTACTGATTTTTCTAGCAAAATTATATAGGCCACTACCAGTACAATATCTCCTAAGTAACCTCAGAAACTATGAGGTTTTATGAAGTATTAATTTTTTTTAAAGCATTGACTTATGCTTTTTTTTTTAATTTCAGATATGACTTGTTTCTGTTTGTAAATATGTCTACAAGTATATTTCTAGATTTTGAAATCTTCCTTGTCAATTACTGAAATAGAATTTGAAAATATAACCTATTTGAACATCAACTAAAATTTAAGGACTGTAGAAATAAACAGTTTGTTATTCAAGTTAAGAAGAATTACCTGCTCATTAAGTTACGTACGAATTCATCATCAAATATGGATATGACGAAAGTTTTTTTCTGGTCCAGGCCGCATTTCAACTTAACCACGTCAATTTTAAGGTACAATATATCGAGAACTAAGCTAGATATCAAAAAAATTTATTCTTTACTTTCAGTTTCCCTCATCGAGTTACATAAGAATTCGTCATCAAATTGCGGCGCCACGGTTATCGTTGAATCCCCTCATAACCTAACAACCTCACTTTTGAGACAGTATATCTCGCGAACTAGGCAAGATATCGAAAAATTTTATTCTTTATTTTCAATTTGTATCGTCGTGTTACATAAGAATCTATCACCAAATTTAACTTTGGGGACACGTTTCTTCTGAATTTCGACCAGAAACTCCACTCTTTTGAGACAGTATATCTCGAGAACTAAGCACGATATCAAAAAATTTTATTCTTCATTTTTGATGTGTCTCGTCGAGTTACATAACAATCCATCATCAAATTGCGGTGCCACGGTTTTCTTATGATTCCCTGGAGGTTTTTGTGCATATTTCCGTGTTTCTCTGGTCAAGCAATATGGCGGCCTCCCCTCCCCACTTGTCTCCACCCGGTTTCACTCCAGTATGTGGCGAAGGTCCCTTGCGTCGTCTCCATATATTCCTTCCTCCATGGTACTGCATCGCTTTATCCAATGCTGTAGCAGTCGTCTCTGGTTGTCCTTGTTGACTCTTTTGCTTTGTCGTCTTTGCACCAGCTCGCTGCTTGCAGATTATTTCTTCTCGCGCGCACTGTCTTTGGTTGAATCCGCTTCGCGATTCTTAACGGTTGTTCAACTGTTTATTCTTATGCCACGCACTCAACACTCTTTATTTTGTGATTTAGACGGCCTTTCTAAGCACTTCAACCGCCTATTAAATTCACAAGTCCTGTATTTACGGTCGCCATGTCGGTGAACATATTGAAATAGTGTGCCGGGATAGATAACAGCAGTTCCTTCCGACTCACAAATTAGTCCCCTTTATAATTAGTTTTGACCGCCTAAGGTAAGGTCCATCAGACTTCGTTAATTAATTAGTCTTGGTCGCCACCATTGTCTGGATAGGGTACAAATCAATACGTATATAGCAAAAAGTTTCTTCAAATAAATCCACGTGTTTGCAGAACACAAGCCGAAGATTTATTCACAGTTTTGAACAGCACAAATGTACCCGGCCACCAATGGAAAAAAGTAATTAAAGCACATACAAGTAAAATTACTTGTAGTGACTATATAATCCTAAGATGCAGGTTCTTCAGAGTTGTGGCGGTTACGCCTGGGGAGGTAAGGGTGAAAACCTTTTACTTCTTTTTATATATATAAAAAGAAACCCTAGGTTACTAATTTATTGGGTACTCATAATGGCGTACAGGCGAGGCTTATTTATCGTTAACATTGACACATTGAAATATGATAAAAAGAACTATGCAAAGCCTCTTCTTACAATTGCCAACACATATTAACAAATAAACAAAGCATTAAAACAAACCACCTCTAAATTAACCTTGAAACAAACTCCCAATGTTAATTGGCAAGCAAGAAAGCTACACACTTGATTTGTTTAAATGAAAGTTCCCTTCACAATGATCGGGACCCATAAATCAAATACAGTATTGACATTAACTGTATCCGATCTCAAATGCCGGGCGCCAGGACAATTTAAATTATCCACCAAGTGTGGCTTCAAGAAAGTCTGCCCCAGCTAGCTCAGTATTTGGGGGTCTGAGAACTCCTAATCATTCAGTGGTCGTTACAGGGCTGTACTCAATGACCGAATAAAAGTACCACACTGCACTTGTAGAATTGTTACCGTGACGGCGATGTGTTTCCCGCGACGGCGGAATTACTATAGCCCCTTGGCTATAGCGGACAATGCACCACGTCCGTGCAAGCATAATGGATGCGTGCACAGTGACCTCACTGTACAAGACACGCTTATTGACCCTCAGGTTCGAAGCCAAGTCCGAGCGATCTCCAGCTTCGGAAGATCCGCTCCTTCTCGTTTGAAGGCTCGGAGCCAAGTCCCCTTCAGCGTCCGCCGGAAAAAGCCTTCTCTCGTCGCTCGTGGTTTACATAGAAAAAATATACCATCATTATAAAATGCAAAGGAAAGTATCTCTCGATTGGTTCTGCCATTTTTAAGCTCCTCCCTTCGGCTGTCACGATAGGCGAACCTTGTCTTTCTCGGTTCGTGTGAATTCGGGATAGCCTCGGACATTTTCGTCACCTGTGACCTCCAAAACTACCCGTTCGAAGACCTGGGGCTTGGGTAGTTTGTTCACCTCAGGGTACCGTTTCCCCAGAGCCAAGGGATTATACGCTTGACCAACTGCGTGAGAAGGGTAGCTGGTGTCCATTGACCGTGGCCGCCGCCTGCCTGTCGCGACCCTCTGGCGCGTCCTAGCTGGGAGGTCCCACAAACACACTGACAATCCTCTCCGATAATTCCTTTCTTATTCTTTTTATATATAAAAATATGCAAAATAATATATATATAAAAAGTACGGAATGACCCATATTTGGTCATTCTGCTACAGAGTGTAGAAACAATTCTTTCAATCACTTTCACAAAAACCAGAGGAACAATACACACGACGTTCTCTGCACGACGACACTCTGACTCATCAACTGTCAGTCTCGCAAGTCACCGATGCTCATAGCATTCGGTACTTGGCATAGAATAAATATAATAATTAAAATAAGTTAATTACTGAAGGGGGCAAGCCTACTGTAATGTGACAAGCTGACACAGTGCAGACAGCCCAATGATTTGGTACTCCTACGATGTCAGCCGTGCAAGCGCAGTTTTATCACGAGGTTTCATGGATTTAGCATTATCTCGTCTCCATATATTCCTTCCTCCATGATACATACGACTCATTGTTTTGCACATGACATCATGCATAGCGCCCTACAATACACCAAAGCAGCTTCAACCTCCATATTTGAAATAACACTTTGTTTGTTTTGCGCATTATAACTTTAAACGTTAAATGTGTGGCGTTATACGCCGTTGGGGAGTTAAGGGTGAAAACCTTTTACTTCCTTTTATAATTAAAAGAAACCCTAGGCTGCTAATTTATTGGGTATCCATAATGGCGTACAGGCGAGGCTTATTTATCGTTAACATTTACACATTCAAATATGATAAAAAGAACTATGCAAAGCCTCTTCTTACAATTGCCAACACATATTAACAAATAAACAAAGCATTAAAACACAACCAATTTTAAAATTAATCTTGAAACAAACTCCCAATGTTAATTGGCAAGCAAGAAAGCTACACACTTGATTTTTTAAAATGAAAGTTCCCCTCACAATGATCGGGACCCATAAATCAAACACAGTATTGACATTAACTGTATCCGATCTCAAATGCCGGGCGCCAGGACAATTTAAATTATCCACCAAGTGTGGCTTTAAGAAAGTCTGCCCCAGCTAGCTCAATATTTGGGGGTGCGAGAACTCCTAATCATTCAGTGGTCGTTACAGGGCTGTACTCAATGACCGAATAAAAGTACCACACTGCACTTGTAGAATTATTACCGTGACGGCGATGTATTTCCCGCGACGGCGGAATTACTATAGCCCCTTGGCTATAGCGGACAATGCACCACGTCCGTCAGCAAGCGTAATGGATGCATGCACAGTGACCTCACTGTACAAGACACGCTTGTCGACCCTCAGGTTCGATGCCAAGACGGAGCGATCTCCAGCTTCGGAAGAACCCCTCCTTCCAGTCTGAAGGCTCGGAGTCAAGTTTCCCCTCCAGCGTCCGCCGGAAAAAGCCTCCTCCCGTCGCTCGTGGTTTTCATAGAGAAAAAAAAAATACACCAGCATTACAAAATGCAAAGGATAGTCTCTCTCGATTGGTTCTGCCATTTTTAAGCTCCTCCTTCCGGCTATCACGATAGGCGAACCTTGTCTTTCTCGATTCGTGTGAACTCGGGATTGCCTCGGACTTATTTGTCACCTGTGACCTCCAAACTGCCCGTCCGTAGACCTGGGGCTTGGATAGTTTATTCATCTCAGTGTACCGTTTCCCCGGAGCCAAGGGATTATACGCTTGACCAACTGCGTGAGAAGGGTAGCTGGTGTCCATTGTCCCTGGCAGCCGCCGGCCTGTCGCGACAATCTGGCGCGTCTAGCTCAGGTCCCACAAACACTGACCATCCTCTCCGATAATTCCTTCCTTATTCTTTTTATATATAAAGATATACAAAATATGATATATAAAAATGTACGGAATGGCCCATATTTGGTCATTCTGCTACAAATGTAAACTGTAGCCACCCGTTTTAATGTGTATTTTAGTCCGTAATTTTGGCGCGCTATATAGGACGTAAACGTTAGTGTGGCCTCAGTCATTTTGGATGTAAAATTTGACATCAAAATTTTTTTCGAAGCGAAAAGCCTTGTGGCAAGAGCAATAGATCCCTTTACATGTGAATCTGCTATAAATATGATATTTGGACTATAACCTATTTATTAACTACCAAGATAATTATCAACAAACAATAGGTTAACTTACAAATTAAAAAGTACATGTAAAACAAAGCACAGTAACGTACATTATTTAAAGTAAATAACTTGTGATATTGAAATATGATTAAGAAACACACTTACTTTTTGATGTCACAGTAATAATTTCATTTATTCACTTTTTCATTTAAAACAATAATCACAAAAAGACTGTAATGTTTACAAATTCCGTGGTGCCTGCACTAACTTGTTTAGTGTCGCTATTCAATCTCTCCAACCAACACGTGATGGCATTCGTAAAAGTTCGTTCATTTTCGGTGCCTGGATGCAAAACTTCGGCGACAGCCAAACCTTCGGCTTATTTTGGCCGAAGCCGAATGTGCGGCCGAAGGTTCTTTTTTTGGTCGAAGCCAAACCTTCGAATTCTCTGTTCAGCCTGATTCAAATTTTCATTTAGGAAGATAAGTGTCACCTATTACAATAAGCATTTATCTCAAAACAAATGGGAGTGACCAACACTCAAATCTGTAATCCACATTCTAATTTTTTTAAACAATTGTTCTTAAATAACTATTGTGAGCTACCTTCTTTCATTAGATCACTTACTTCATTCTAAAGAGCTACAATGCTATCTTGTGTACATTTTCACCAACAAAATCAACATAAAATCAAATTGTTTAGTAAATATCTTAAGAATATTTTATGTACGATGGTGTGTGTCCTACAAGTGCTTATGTGTGAACCTCTGCATCCGAGTACTTATCACCAGTGTATGTCTGGGAAATCTGAATACATCACTGTTTAAAGGGTGCACAGAAATGTTCTGAGATCATAAAAGAATGAATACTGAGTAATTATTTTCCCACATTGTACTTTGTATTTTTTTACACATTGTTTAAAACTGTGTACTGCAAATAACTTATCAAATTGTCATAAAAATAATTTCTCGACATTGTAAATCATATTGTAGGCTAACTGTCTCTATGACGGCTAGCTGTTGAATACTGATTTTAAATTATTCAGTCCCTTATAGAACACATACATTCTCATTAATTAAACAAAAGGTTCTTTTGCCGCGGTCGCCAGGTTTTAGGTATTATTCTATCGCCGGGTTAGTGAAATTAAAATAGTTCCACAGTTTATGAGCAACTTCGACACACAAAACTTTGTTCTAGTCATTAAATTCTGCTACTACCACCACCAAATTAACAATTAAGTTAAGGAATCGAACTTCTCCGAAGATCACAAGTTCGTGGGATACAAGAGTTTCAAATGCCAACAAAATCCTCCACACTCATTAATGTTCTTTTAACACCATGTATTCACTTAAAAAAAACATTCTATTTCAAATCAAAAGTTCCACTCGTTACACGTCTTCATAATACACTTTTCCAAGTCCGCCACACTTTCAACTGTTAGACTGAAAATGTTACTCCGTGCGACCTTCTCTGACGGAGCTCAAAGACAGACTCCCTGCTACTCAAAGATGATATATTATTAACAGATGGCGTCTGCTATAGATATTACATGGCGCAGACGCTTGTTATGTTACACTCCCCTCCTAACACCTTGTGATAGTTGATCAGGTCTGACATGATCAATTGTCAGAACAAGAAAAAAGAAAAAAATAATTTAAATTCTACTCTGGTGTTTTTCCGTTTTACATTGATAATATTTTACACATTAAGTTCAAGAAACATATAAGAAAAATATTGCACACAAGAAAAATCAGAAACAATAAACATAAGAGAAAAAACCACAGAACACAAAATAAAAAAAAAAAACATGAATTGGTATTTAATGCCAAGTTGAGCAACTTGCTGTCACAGGCATTGCTTCCGATATAAACACAAGCTGCACTCAGGTCAATGACCTGTATACATTTATGCTCCAAAGTATCACCTCACACGCGTCACTTTACCACACTTCTTCGAGCTGCTATATTGCTGTTCGCGCCTTCGAAGGTAAGGGAAAAGTAGGATTTATAGTAGTACAGAGATTTTCTCTCGAAAACAGGATTGATAATTGAGAAAAAAACATAGAAATAACAGGATGGGATTCCTCCTTTTTAACCATCTCCATCCTCTTGCAAAGAATTATAAGGTTTGAGCGCAATTACATTAAATGTACCTCTGACACTTTGGTCCACAGGATTTACAATTACAAAAGAATTCTTCCTTGGACAGCCAGAAATCATGTACGGCCCTTCATAAAGGAATTTAAATTTTTTAATTTCATTGTGAAGACTTGAAGATTTATAGTGAGTTTGCGCCAGAACCAGGTCACCCGGCTTATAGTCAGATACCTTCCCTCTTCTATTGTGCCTCGCCTTTCTTCTCTGCGCTTCACTCTTCATTTTAAATCGTGCTGTAGTAATTAATTCTTGCCGATCTATTGGAATATCTTGAGGAAATTCAACAAATTCAGTTACTATTCCTGGTACATTTTCACCAAACATCACTTCATATGGTACCACTGAAGTGGAATTGTGGGGCAAGTTGTTGAGTACCCGTTCAAGTGACTATTTCCAGTGCCCACCTCTGATGATTGTCCACACAATAACACCTCAGCCACCTCCCTATCTCTCTCATTACCCTCTCAGACGCATTACACTGAGGGTGATATAAAGATGTTTTCAGTACTTCAATTCCTTCTCGCTCAAGGCGTTCTATCCACCTGCGACTACAAAATGATGGAGCATTGTCCGAAATCAGCTTCTGAGGTTTTCCCACTTTCGGTATAAAATCTTCCACAATTTTATTAGCCATGACCTTGGCCGTCACTCTCTTCAAAGGATACAGTCTAACATATTTCGAGAAAACATCAATCACTACCAATATCTGCGTGACTCCGCCTCTGGACCTGGGCAGTGGTCCACACACATCTACTGCTACTAAATCTAACACATTTTCTGGCAAAATGCATTCCATATCACCCCTCCTCAATACACTGTCCACTTTCGTCTTCTGACAAATGTCACATGTAGACAACAACTTCGCTACTCTTCTTGACATATTATTAAAATAACAGTTTTCTTTGATAATCCGATAACATTTGCTTGGTCCAAAATGCCCATAGCTTAGATGGTGATAAGTAATTAGTGCGTCGATGCTTCCTTCTGGAATCCATACCTTCCAGTTTTCATTCATATCCGAATTACGCCAAAAGACTATGTGTTTGTGGATACAGTAATATCTTCTCAACTTCCCTTGGTAACTCGGACATTGTATCTGATCTTTAACCGCTTTTATAACTTATCTTCCTCCTGTAGCTCCTTCATATTCTTTAGCAAACTTATCATCTTATCTTCCTCAGCAACTCCGTGAATATACTATAAGTGTGCTTCCTGAGCAGGTTGGATATTATTTCTTCCTTCCATTAAACCAATTGGTAATCGTGAGAGGCGATCGGCTACTAAATTTTCCGATCCTGGTCGGTACCGAATCTCGAATTCAAATTTTGCATTACAAGCGCCCACCGGGTAAGCCTCCCGTGTACGAGGCGAAAATTCATTAAAAATGACAACGCCTTATGGTCGGTATAGAGGATGGTTTTCCTTCCTAGAAATAAAGCTCGAAATTTTTGAAAACTCCATATAATAGCCAAGGTTTCCTTCTCCGTCATGTTTGTTCAGCATCCTACTAGCGAAAGCAATTGTCCTTTGTTCTACTCGCCCTCCCACGTTTACTTTCTGAAAGACTTGAGCTCCAAGTCCATAGTGTGAACCGTCCGAGGCCAAGCATATGTCAAGATTCCAATCAGGGTGAGCTAACACAATTTTTCGCGAAAGTTCTTGTTTTATCTTCTTAAAGTCCTCCTCACATTCGTCAGTCAAATTCCAAGGCGTCCGAGATTTACTCAAATCCCTAAGGTGTACACTATTAAGTGCCTGCCCGGGTATAAATTTGCGGTAGTATCCACAAAGGCCGAGGAAACTCTTTAGCTGTACTTTATTAGACGGTCTCGGGAATTTGTTAATGGCCTCTAACTTTGAATCTTCTACCGTTATTCCCTCGGGTAAGATGACATGTCCAAGAAAATTTATATTCTTCCGCAAGAACACACACTTCTTCCATTTTAAAGTCACGCCTCCTTTATGCAAAGCGCTAAGTACATCACGTAAGGTTTCGAGATGTTCTTCTAGAGTTAGCTAATCAATGATTATGTCATCAACATATGTGTGAATCCTATCTCTCAAGGATCTTCCCAACACTTGGTCCAAAGCCCTTATAAAATTCGCTACCGCATTGTTAATTCCGAAGGGTAAAACTCGAAAATGAAAATACTTTCCTTCGAAACGAAAGGCTGTATATTTTCTAGACGCTTCGTCAATAGGCACGTGCCAATAGGAAGCAGTGATGTCCAGTGAACTAAGATATTTTACACCATGGAACTTTTGTAATATTTCGTCGACAGGGAGTGGGTGGTCACTTTCTGTAATTAGGATTTTATTAAGTGACCTGGCATCGAGTACTAGCCTCAGAGATTTATCTGCTTTAGTTACTGCCACTAAAGAGTTCACATACTCGCTGTTTGATCGTTCTATTACGCCCCATTCTAGCATCAGGTCTATTTCTTCTAGTGCTTTTTTCACATTGCAAATGGTATAGGATACGTTTTGGCAGCAAACGGCACATCTTCCTTCTTAAAATGGTATTGGTAGCCTTTAATTAATCCGGGCCGATTAGAAAAAACCTCTTGAAATTCCTGAACAATCTTCTTTACTCCCTCCCAATCTTCTTCTGTATACTCTAATTGAATCGTTTATTTCAGAAACCCGTCAACTGACATTTTTGTCAAAATTGAAATAAATACATATTTGTGCTCATGATATGTAAACACACATGTTTGAGCAGAAAACCGTCAATGGCCAAGCCTCTGTATGGGTTTTTTCAAACATGGAATATTGAATTTAGTGCAGAAACCCGCTAACCGGCATCAGATGGCGGGTTCTCCACTAAATTTCGTGTTCGTCTTGTGGCACTCCTGCTTGTTATTATGTTGCACCACCTGTTTTAACCAATCGTTCTACTATTTCAAGAGGCAGTTGTTGTCAAGTGTTCAAGTGTTAAATTATTTAACATTTTGTGTGGTTTCACGTTGTTTTTGTGACAGTTTCCTGTAAGAAATGAATAGTTAAGTTCTGATGATGAACCTAAACCAGAAAAGAAACGAGGCATTTCTAATGAAGATAAATACAAACGTAGTGTAGTGCTATGTTTTGACATCATGCAAAATCTCCCGCTTCCAAATATTCCAGTTCAGGAAGTCTTCTACATGCGTCAGCTCTGGCTTAATGTATTTTGTGTTCACGATATGAAGACAAATAAAGCAAGTATGTACATTTACCAAGAAGGTCAAGCCAACAAATCTCCGGACAAGGTGTGCTCAATGTTATCACATTATTTGAAAACTGAAGTTCCTGTTGGAGTTAAACATATTGTTGTCTTCAGTGATGGCCCATCAGGCCAAAATAAAAATCATTGTGCTGTTCGGTTTCTGATGAACCTTTGTGATAGGGGAATATTCGAGACGGTGACTCACTATTTCCCAGTCAGGGGACATTCATTTCTACCCCGCGACCGTGATTTTGGTTGTGTAAAACATTTTGTGCGACAAGTGCACTCCAGAGCAGTATGCTGAGATGATTATTAGAGCCAGTTAAACAGGGCGTTTTTCTGTCTACCAAGTAACCACTGACATGATCTTTAGTTTCAATACGTGGTGGGCCCAGTTTTATATAAAAAAAAGTGAGCTCAGATGAAACAAATGGAAGGGGTGTTCCCAAGGAAGAAAAAATTCATTTTAAACTCTCATCCTATAAAGAATTTAAGTACAGCAAATCTGCACCAGGAAAATTTGCGGCCATAACTTTATCAACTGATTCATATTTCCAACTTTTACCTTGAAAAAGTATGTTGCTACTCCTGAACTGCCAACAGTGCAAGCATACCCAACTGGAAGAGTACAAATCAACGTAAAGAAGATCAACGACCCGGTGAAACTTAGCAAATATACTAAAGGATATGAAGCTTTCTATGACAACATCCTCCAGTGGCCTACTACTGGAGCAGAGTGTAACGTTGATAGGCAGTACGAAGATGAGTAGTCCCATAGACAGAAAGGAAAAATGAGTAATGGTGTAACTGAATCCGTTTAAATTCTTTATATGCACAGAAGTAATTATGGAGTTTTTGTTGCTTTTAATAAATATTTTAAGTTTATACTATTATGTTTTTGTTGTTAAACATGCTCCTGCTGTTTAAAAAATTAAAAGTTAGCTTCAAAATAACAGTTTTTCATAATGTGAGGTAGTTTATTGCAGAAAACCGTCAACTGAATTTTTTTTAAATGTTTTTTTTTTTGAAGAAAGTAAACGAAATAATATTGAAATACAAGCAACATTTGTTTTCAGAAGACATTAAGTATTCATATAATTTTTTCAAGCCAAAAAGCTCTATTCAAATAAAAGATATAAGTTTTTTCTGTTTTACCGAAAATTTAAAAAAGTGCACTTAGTGGGTTTCTGAAATAAGCGATTCAATTGTGGTACTAATCTACACTCGTCCTCTTCCTGGAAAACGGATGGGGATCTTCCTTAAGTTCATTTTGATCTACCGACTCCTTCACCGTTCCTTTCGAAATAACTCTAATTTGGCACGCTTCTACTTCTTCCCCATGACATATACCTTCGAAAGGGACTTTAACTTCCCTCCCTTCCGTCATAAACTGCAAGCTGTGGTCCTTCCAATCCAATTTCACCTGATTCTCTTCAAACCAGTCCACTCCCAGGATTAAATCTACTGTCAACTCGGGGATGACGAATGCTTTAACTTCGACTACCTGCCCTCCAATTATTCCATCCACTCGAATCTGCTTTGTGATCTTTTTAATCTTGCCACCATTTGCCACTGTAACCGTCATACCTGATACCGAATGAATACCAGGCTTTCTGAGATACATGATACTTCAGCCCCAGAATCCGCCAAAGCTTCCACAACTTTCGTCCGAAATGTTATTACAACTGTAGGTGTCGGTGCCTCTCTCCTGCCTGACATTCGTTCCTCTTCTAGCAGGTCTTCTCTGGGATCATTATGGTAAACCGACACACTCTGTAAATTTTTCGATGAAAATGTATTCCGTCCATCTGGTCCGTTAACAAAAAAACTCTTATTCTCTTTTTTCGTCTGGTCACAATCGAGTAACTCGGGCACTTGTTAGCCCACAGTCATCCGTTTTACACCGTATGGATTTGCTGTCCATTTCATTCTCCTCATTGGTTTTCCACCGTATGGATTTTCTGTCGATTTTATTCTCCTCACCTACAAACTGAGACTGCTTTGCTATACCAGTAACTCCTTGATATTTCTCGCCATCGAAAGTAAGTGATTCTGACAGTTTATCACGTTCCAGTGCGTGACACAACTCGCCCGTTTGTTCTTCCGCGCTCGCTAGTGTTGCGGAGGTAGAATCTTTTGTGGCCCGGGTTCCAACAGTGCCCCGGTATATGCTAGTATGCGCCGACTGTCGGCCACTGCTCCCGCTCCTGTCACTAGTGTCAAAGCCATATGGCCGTCGTACTGCTTTGATTCTATCCAACTTTACTTCTCCGGTAGTTACAGATAAAAATCTCTCCACTTCAATTTTTATAACCTCATTCTCCCGTAATTTAGCCTTCTCCTTCACAAGGGTATCACAAAAAATTCCATCTGCTACCTCAAAAATTTTCTCTTGTATATTTCTCTCCACAAACTCCTCTTGACACTCTTGAACGTCTGTTTCCGCAGCCATAATACCTTCACAATTTACTTCAACTTCATCCTTTAAGACATTACCTAGCATAGTGTCAAACATAACGACTTCTTCCTGAATTTTCTTCTTCCTTAATCCTTCCGTTCTGTGAAATCACGTCTGCATTTGGCCTCTTAACCCTTTCCTACCGGCTATTGGAAAAAAGGGAAATTTATAATTTCAATTATATATTTGTATAAAGGTACTTGAAATTAAACACACATAATTTTTTCAAATTTTTTTTGGAACTCTAAGTGCTAATTACTAAGCCGGTACAAATAAGTACCGTCAGGGACTTTGTGTATCACATGACATACAGAAATAGCAATTGAAATCAATTATGTTCATATTGGTATGAAATGTTTGCTTCATGATATTAAAAAAAAAAAACATTCTTTTTGCTCATTCAGACACAAAAGACATTGTAGTGCAACATTTGGAATAATGTTTTAACTGTATTTTCTTCATTCTACATACTTCACATCTTCATCTGATTTTTACAAATTAGGGACAGTGTATACCTCTGTTTTCCAATCTTACATCTCTCATTGTGGAATAGTATGACTTGTGTTGTTTGAATGGATGAGGGCTTGGTGAAAAATATATAAATGACCTTTTATTCTTACCGATATCCTTCATAGTCATCATACCATGTGCAAAGGATCTTCTAAAAAATTTTACAGACTTTTTTCAAATATCGGACCATTTATGTTATAGGAATTGATAAATACAACATCCAGAATTCCCAAAAACAATCTTTACCATGATTTCGGTTATCTTCTTTCAGCATTGCACAAAGTCATCAGCTGATCAGTAGTATCAACCCAACACATGAAGGTATTGTAGTCCTTGACTACTCCTGAGCATGAAATTGTCGACTACAATCCATCTTTTTCTTTGCATATAAATAGTGGTGTAACAACAGGGTGGCAGGATGGGCAAAATGCTATGGGACCTACTGCCGGAGGTGGCCCCCGATGACCGGCCAGAGAGGCCCTCTGGTCCAAGATCCACCAGGTCACCAATCCAACCCGAGAGAGGGCCCATCTATTGAAGTTGCCATTGACCCCAACCAGTGTAGTGGAGTTTCACCGCTGCCATGAAAATTTGATACTAAATGTGTGACCTTTTTATTCTTCCATTTCCAGTAGCAAATACCTAGGTTTGTAAATTCATTGTCACAATCTCCTCTTTTTAGTTTTCCATCAGCACATTGTTAGAAAGTCCCTTGCAGTAGGGTCTGATTCTCCCACAAACAAAAGTTGTTTCAGTTTTTTAATAATGAAACTGATGAAAAATAATGATAATACTAGATAACGTCAGCATTGCTCCATTTTTTTTTTTTTCAGTCAATTCTAAGACCACTCTTTGACCTAATGAGTAATCTGAGAAAATTCCAGTCATTTCTTCATTTTTGCCTTGATAAATTATAAACTTCTAAGAGAAGAGCTGATAAATTATAAACTTCTAAGAAAAGAGCTTCAATCAGAGCGTATTTCATAAAAATATCCATTTGAAAATATCAAAAACAATGATAAAACCAATTGTATACTTGCTAAATCTATTGACCAATAATCTGTATAAAACTACCCCTAACTCCCTGACGGTACTTATAAGTCCACGTTGGTTTTTCTAGATTATTTAGTAAAGAAACTAGAAAAACATATTTTATAGGTAAAAAATATATGGTTAAATGTTCAAACTAAAAAAGTAATAACAGAAATTGACACTTACCAAGTAAATTATCATCTAAAAATTCATTGTAATGTACCACTTGTTACTTTGGTCAGTATGCTGTCAAGCCCCAACTTAGAAAATTAATTTCTCGGCAATTTCACCCAGAAATTTAAAAATAAATGTTGTCATTGTCTGACTTAATCATACAACAATACATCAACAGGCTTAACAATGCAGTGGACACTGGTACTGTTGAATTATATGGTGGTATATACAGTGGTACTTATAAGTACCGTCAGGGAGGAAAGGGTTAACCGGTTCTGCCCCTGATGAGGCCGCGACAGTGGCAGAAATTAGTTTAAACAATTTTCGCCACTCGCAGCTACTGTGGCTACCCTCTGTTCTCTGTTATGAGGTTGGTTGTCATGGTACCGTTGGTGTTGATTATTAGTTTCTGGCTCTCCCGCTTGGTTATTCGGCCCAAAATTGTTTCTCTGCCTGGCCCCGTGTTGATATGTATTTACCGGCTGTTGTCGGTTATTCCTTCCTTCTTCTCTCCAGTAACCGCCTCCCCGTGTACGCCTATCCTGAAAGTGTCTATACCCATTCTGGAACTTCGATCTCTCTCACCTCATCCTCTCCTCCTGGACATCCAACCTTCCCAACATGTCTATGGCATCCTTAATCGAACATATTTTATGACTGGTAAGAATAAATTGCGTTTGTTCGGGTAAGCGAGCCGCAATAATTTTAACATATTCTTCCTCACTGTGAGGCTGATCTAGGTACCTACAAGATGAGTAGCACCTCATGAAAAAATTAGTTTGGGTCTCTTTATTCGGATCGTAATGCTCGCCCAACATTAATTAGGATTTCATGGCAATCTGTGTTTCTGCTGACCAGTATAGGTTTAAAAAATCTGTCTTAAACTGAGAAAACGTCTCAAATCGGTCTTCGAATTGTTCTGCCCAAAGACGAGGTTCTCCTCTCAAATGTTTAATTACCATTCTAATTTTATTTTCTTCACTAGCCATTAGGAAAGGTGGGAAATTTTCAAAATTTCTAATGAACTCTACAGGATGTATACAATTCTTTCCCGAAAATTCCTCCCAATCTATCTTCACGTCATTGATTTTAAACGGAAAAGCTGAGGGCTTTACTATTTCTTGGTACTTGACAAGCTCTTCCTTCACTACATTGGGTACTAGTTTCAATAATTCTTGTTTCACCACTAGAGGAGTTTGTGCTTTCGCCTTCTCGACATCTTCATAAACCTTTTCCACGTCAGCATTCCAGTTCCGCATAGCTCCGTTGGACACTACCCTGAAACGTCTGCAACTGATCTTCAAGGCACCCTACACGGTGGCTCTGACTGTCGCTTTTTTCTACTAACTGTAAATATTGCGCCTGCAAGGCACCGGTAACCTGGCGCAAACCACTCGTCTCTTGCTCAACCTGTTGTTCTAACTTGGTAACCTGAGAGGACAACTCCTCCGTCCGCCCAAAACACCTAACACTATACTCTTCAAGTTTTCTTTCTAACTCTGCTATGTGCAATCAAATTTGGAATCAAATTTTAAATCCAAACTATCATTTAGGGTTTGAAATTTGGAATCAAACTTAGAATCAAAATTATTATTTAGGGTTTCAAATCTATTATTAAATATTTCACAAAACTTAGCCAGCATGTCAGCCACTTTTGACTCCGTCTCGTCACCCATTTTTGGTATGTCTATATTACAAATCCACCGGGAAAACTCCAATAAAATCAATTACCTAGTCGCTTTACTTTTCCCCTCCAATTCACAGCAAATACGAGATCAACACAACGCCGCTATTCACAAAACACGTTCACCCTATCAGAATTAAATGCATGCAAACTGGAAACAAACTACTTCTGCAGCGTAAATACTACAGCGCCTGGATTGTCAATATACAGTAAGTGTCACTAGAATGACAAAGGAATTGGAAATGGAGAGAAAAACCCAACTCGGTTTTCCTTCCTATGTGTGACTGGAAATTACAGGGAAAAAATTAAAAGAACGGAACGGATAGGAAGAGACGCTTGGCAGCAAATTGCAAGCAGCAGCCAGCCCACACTTAGCTTCCCGTGTCTTCACTCAGGTCTGATCGGCTCCCCTCGGCTGGTCTCGGGTTGGCTCGGATCAGCTGCTCCCCCTCGGCTTCCTTCGGCTGGTTCCGGACACCCTCGTGAAAGTCCGCTCTGCGTAGAAGTCGGCCGCTGTCGTCTGCTCTCGGCTCCGCTCGGAAATTGTCGTCTTGTTCGTAATTTGCCGTAATTTATCTTCTTTCCTCTTTATCCCCGTGTGTATGCTCGGGAATCGAAAGTTTATTTCTTCTCCAGATGCCTATTTCACCACACGTACTGTCACTGAGTCGCCATGTAGGCTAACTGACTCTATGACGGCTAGCTGTTGAATACGGTACTGATGTTAAATTATTCAGTCCCTTATAGAACACATACATGCTCATTAATTAAACAAAAGGTTCTTTTACTGCGGTCGCCAGGTTTTAGGTATTATTCTATCGCCGGGTTAGTGAAATTAAAATAGTTCCACAGTTTATGAGCAACTTCGACACACAAAACTTTATTCTAGTCATTAAATTCTGCTACTACCACCACCAAATTAACAATTAAGATAAGGAATCGAACTTCTCCGAAGATCACAAGTTCGTGGGATACAAGAGTTTCAAATGCCAACAAAATCCTCCACACTCATTAATGTTCTTTTAACACCATGTAGTCACTTAAAAAAAACATTCTATTTCAAATCATAAGTTCCACTCGTTACACGTCTACATAATACACTTTTCCAAGTCCGCCACACTTTCAACTGTTAGACCGAAAATGTTACTCCGTGCGACCTTCTCTGACGGAGCTCAAAGACAGACTCCCTGCTACTCAAAGATGATATATTATTAACAGATGGCGTCTGCTATAGATATTACATGGCGCAGACGCTTGTTATGTTACAATATGCTTGTATTTTTTATTATTCAGCTTTACAAAATTTTAGTCTGACAAACATATACAAATTAAATATTCATGATGATTTATCCATTGCTTCATTAGGATCAGGAACACGAGCAGGAACAGGATTTGGATCAGGAACAGGATTTAAATCAGGAATAGGATTTGGATCAGGAACAGGAGCAGGAACACGAGCACGAGCAGGAGCACGAGCACGAGCAGGAACACGAGCAGGAGCAGGAACAGGATTTGGATCAGGAATAGGATTTGGATCAGGAACAGGAGCAGGAACACGAGCACGAGCAGGAGCACGAGCAGGAACACGAGCAGGAGCAGGATTTGGATCAGGAACAGGATTTGGATCAGGAATAGGATTTGGATCAGGAACAGGAGCAGGAACACGAGCACGAGCAGGAGCACGAGCACGAGCAGGAACACGAGCAGGAGCAGGAACAGGATTTGGATCAGGACAGGATTAGGAGCAGGAACAGGAGCAGGAGCAGGAACAGGAACAGGATCAGGAACAGCGCGTTTACGAGGCCAACAGGAAGTGGAGAACAACGAGTGCTTTGCGATATGGCGCTGGATCTGTGGACAACATGGTTAACTTCTGGTATAGTCAAAAAACTTATTTTCAGTATTGTTGCATTGTATTTTAATTTTTTGCTTTGCGTTAGTACAAACATGTAGTTAATTTACAAGTGTAAAATTTAGAAACAGATAAGCTGGTGCAACAAGTTTATACATATGGAAAACATATGAGAATTCTTAAACTGTGGGCAAGTGAGTAGTCAACCTCAGTAGCAATGGAACAGGCAAAAAAGCCATTGAGACAATATTTATATGCAAAGGAAATATAAAATATACCCACTACTTACCAAGTTGAAAAGAGAAGCACAGCAGCAGCAAAAAATACTTTCAATGTTATTTCACACCCTGGACGTCATTTCATTTCATGCACATCATTGGAAAGAGTTCTATCGAGTCCTGTGAATTATCATACCTGTTTGGTTTGATTGATGTAGCTTGCAATGGGAGGGACCTTTATACTCATCATCAACTGCATTTGAATTTTGTAGGCAAAAGAAAGATTTTCGTTACTGATAATATCAGAATGCCAGGAGAGTAAAAGAGGTATTCCCGTGAAAAGTGGAGTTAACCTGCTACCATTTTTTTAAGGTATATAAAATAAATACATCAAGATGCCTAAACGAAATTAACTCTCTGGTAATCAAAACGTATAAAAAATAGATGTTGTAACTGAGTTACCAGTACATAAGGGAGCATGCACAAACTACGTGGCTCAGTCCACGGGGGGGTTTGCATTGAGGGCTACGTGGGAGGAGGGGGGGGGTTCACAGGAGGCCAAAATGGAGCTGCGTGGTTTATGTACGCTCCCTAATGATAATTCAAAATCATTTAATCCATCTTCAAATCAGCATTCTGTATCAAAATGTAAAAGGAATTTTTAGTACAGTCGATGAAATACTTTATGTCATAAAGAGATTCAAAATTATAGAAAGTTCACAGTAGATTTCTCTGAACATCATTTATCTTACACAAAAATTTCTCAACATTTGATCCTGGAGTTAGAATTAAACTCTTTTTAGCATAGAAAATAAGAAGGGTTGGGGACAGGTTACAAAATCCTTCTTTTAGTGGAGAGGGCAATGAGAGGATGTACCAGAGAAGTTAGGGAGTTGGGCTACAAAACTTTGATCAGACCATTAGTTGAATATGGTGGTGTAGTTTGGGATCCACATTTTGGTTATCAAATACAAGAGTTGTTAGGTGTGCAAAGAAGAGCAGCTAGATTTGTTCGTGGAAATTATCACGGGACACAGTAAATAACTGATATGATAAAGGAGCTGGATTGGAATTCATTGGAGGACAGGAGGAGGGTGAAGAGAGTGCTGGGAATGTACAGGGCATATGTTGGTGGTGAGGCTTGGACGGATATAGGTCAAAGGAGTAGGAATAGTGCATGGAAAGGGAAAGGTGATTGTGACCACAAGCTGGCACTGGATTTCATGCATAAGGGAGTGGGAAAATTTTGTTTTGTTGGTAAGGGTGTCACAAATTACCAAGTGAAGTGATAAATAATTTACCAAAAATGCTTAAGGAATTTAAAATTAACATTTGTAAATCGGAAAAGTAAATGGGGGAGGAATTTAATATTATAGTTATAAAAGAAAATATATATATAAAGGTGTAATTATATGACACTAGAAATTGCCACAGGAATGTTAGTTCCATCACAATTAAAAAATAAAATAATAATAATAATAAAATCACCCATCACTTTTCACAGATGAAAGCAGGAGTGCCAGGCGAACACAAAAATAAAAACATAAAAAGCAAACACACTTCACAATACTGCAGTTTGTAACCTCAATCATGTGGGAGGCGAGACATAATGCATGGGGAATATGAGCTCACATCAGGATCTACCATGAGTGTGTGTTCGATTGGCCCTCCTGCCTTCATATGGGGCAAGTGATGAGTGATTTTTCCCATCCTATCTGTTTTTCAGTGATTAATGGTAGTTTCATTGCCACTATTATCCAATCTTATTATATCTGTAATATTAATAAAAGTGGAGAAGTCATTTTGTTACAAATAGTATTCAATATAGCAGTGCAATTGTAAGTACTGAATAGCACAACATTTTAAATGAAGCGTCAATTCTTTTTGATAAAGAACAGTTCATAGTTATAGCAATCTGCTGGGCCCCCTCTGGAAATTTCGTCTCTTTTTATCCTTGCTCATACTATGTTTTGTTAGTAACAAACAGTGTTATTTTGAGATTTCAATGTTGACTTTCTGAAATTATAGCAAAATATGAAATTATAGCAAAAATGCAATAGATAATATGTTTGTGAATATATCTCAGCACAGTAATATTCACAAACATATTATCTATCACATTTTTACTATAATTTCATATTTTGCTATAATATATCTCAGCACAGTAATTAAAATTTTCACAATCAACCAAACACGACTTCAACAGTCATCATGTTGATTGGGACTACGCGCCGAGTAACAATAATGGCTTGGCGATAGGATTGTGGGCAGAGACCAACGACTTGACTCTTATCCATGACCCAAAACAATCAGAATCTTTCCTCAGAAGCCTCTAGAAAAGAGGTTACGATCCCGACCTCTTATTCGTCAGTAACTTCAGTCAGATGTGCTTGAAGCAAGTCCTATCCCCGATACCTTCCACTCAACACAAGCCAATTATGTGCAGTGTACAGCAAATTACTACTCCGATGACTGTACCTTTCAAGAGATGCTTCAATTTTAAAAGGGCACAGTGGAGTCTTTTAAGAGGAATCGTTGCTAAAGAAATATCACAATTAGCTCCAGAACCACGTAACTATTAACAGTTTGTAAAAATCGTACAGAAAGCTTCGCAACAGTGCGTCATGTGAGCCTGCAGAACGAACTACATACCTGGACTGCAGTCCAGCAAAGCCGACTTGTACACTCAATACTGTCATCTGTTCGAGGAAGACCCATTTTATGAAGCAACCAGAGAATGCGGGGAATTATTAATGCAAGCAATTGGAACATTGAGAAGAAAAACGAGGACTGATCTAATGAGTAACACTGATATGACTCATAATAGCAAAAAGGCGTGGACAACTCTTAAAAAACTCACGCACGACCCTCGCCAAACCAAGCAGTTCTACAACATCACTCCTGATAATATTGCTCAACAGCTTCTTCTTAATAACAAACCAGCCAGCAAAGGCAAGAACCGGACCACAGGAACCAAGATCATCCGTGACAGCACCAGTGAAAATTCCACCATTAGTGCCCCCTTTTCTTTTGAAGAAATAACAACCTGCATTAAAGCACTTCAATATGGAAAAGCTATAGGTGTTGACATTGAGCAGATCAAGCAACTGGGGGAGAGAGGAGGAAAGTGGCTTCTCGAGATGTTCAATGGATGTTTACTCAGTTGTAAGATTGCAAAGCTATGGAGGAAAGCTCGAGTTGTAGCACTACTAAAACCTGGTAAACCCCCAGATGATGCCAATATCTACCGCCCGATATCACTCCTCAGCCACGTCTAAACTTTTAGAGAGGAAGCTTCTAAAACGCCTCTCACCTGGTATTGAAGACAAACTAATACCTCAACAAGCTGGATTCAGAACAGCCCACTCCTGCTCAGACCAAGTCCTACACCTAACACAATATATTGAAGATAGCTTCGAAAAGAGTTTATTTACTGGAGTAGTCTTCGCTGACCTGACAGAAGCCTATGATACGATCAGCTTAAATAAAATCCTTCCTAAAGTTTACAACACAAAAATAGTCCACAAACTTCTCAGCAATAGCCAATTCTTTGTCAGCTTTCAGAATTCACAAAGCCATTCAAGCAAACCAAAAAATGGGCTACCTCAAGGAAATGTTCTTGCCCCAGCGTTATTTAACTTCTACACCAATGATCAACCCCTAGACAGCCGTTGCAAGTCCTTTATCTATACCTATGATCTTGCCCTAGCTGCTCAGCATGTGACTTTTGAAGCTGTTGAGGGTAGACTCACAACAGCTCTTGAATCCCTTAAAACCTACTACAAGCAGAATGACCTCAACCAAATAATACAAAAACTGAAGTCTGTGCGTTTCATATGCACAATAAATGCGCTAAGCGAAAGCTGAATGTGACCTGGAATGGATCGACTCTATTGCACAGTGAAAATCCAAAATACCTGGGCATAAACTCTTGACAGAGGTCTCTCTTTTAAAAGCCACTGTCACAATGTCAAGATGAATGCATCATCACACAACAACATTGACCGAATCTAGCTGGGAAGCTAACCCAAGTGTCATCCGCACTTCTGCCTTAGCATTATGCTACTCCGCAGCAGAGTCTGCAAGTCCTGTGTGGCAAAAATCCAGCCATGCTAAGACAGTAGACGTTGCTATTCACAGAACATGCCGGCTCATCACAGGTTGTCTCAGTCCATCGCCTGTGAGCAAAGTAGAGACACTTGTTGGCATCACACCTGGAGACATACGCCGGGAAGTTGCCACAGCATGGCAAGCCTGAAAGTGAACAAAGATGACCGACACCGCTTAAATGGCTACACACCAGATCCTTGGAGACAAAAGTCCCTATCAAGCTTCACGTGGACTTCAAAGCCACCAAATGGTGCTCCAAGCAATGAAAGAATGCTGGCCTGGGAGGAGAGAGTGGAACATGATTTTGAGTGGATCAACCCAAAAGAGGGTCTACCACCTGGGTCCGAAGAAGTCATTAAACAGGTTCTGAGTTGGAGTTGGCCACTGCAATGATACTCTTGCCACCTGGGGATACCTGGGAGAAAAGCCAGATACCAGTTTAGGTGGAGGGAGAGAGATACCATGGTACATCTGCTGTCCTGTCCACAACTCGGAAAAAAAGCATTTCAATTTGACATCCAATCAGGTATTGACAGAGCTATTGTATTGGCGGAAAAGCTACCACATATCTGATGCTGTCATTGGCTCGAGAAGAAGAAGAAGAGGCACAGTAATTCCAACATACTGCCAGTAAGAATACGTGCTGCTGATCCTGATTCGCAGCTCTTTTGTATTAAGTCTAGAATTCAGGAAAAGAGAGTGAGGTGTGCAATTGAAATATTAATAAAAACAACATAAAACATTTAATAGTGCCCTTAAATAGTGTTTACATTTCATTACATGTGGATACAAAATTTGATTTCTTCTAAATGTGTTTTAAACTTTATGATGGACTTTCTTAAAAAAAAGATTGTCAACTTGCTAAACAGTGAACTGGGTTAGTGTTGGATTGCAAATCAGAATTTCCAGTGAAACAAAAATGAATGTTAACATCAAAGTATGAGAATTAGTTAAATACACAATAAACTTTCTTCTGAAACACTAAGAAATAAAATAAGTCTGTCCTAGAAAATATATGTATCAGAGAAAAAAAAAATCCAGTAATAAAATGAAAATGAAATGGAATATAAAAAAATATGAAACAGTAAAATTTTCTAAATCACTCCAAAGACAAAAAAATAAAACAAAAAGAATTTGTGTATAGTAAATTAAGAGAAATTAGTCAAATAATTAATAAACATTTTACTTTAGTTATGTAGATAAAGAAACTCTGCAAAATACCCTAATGGTACTTTAGACTGATTTCTGATATAGATTTGTGGGGATGTAATTCTCTTCAGTAATAGTCACAGAAATAAATAAAATTATGAAACAATTGAAACCTAAAATTCTTACAGCTATTACAACATTTCAAGTAAGTTATTCATAATGTTTTCAGATTGTATGAGTCACATACAGCCCACATGTGTAATGAATCTTTTGCAAGGTGTATTTCCAAATAGATTAAAATATGCAGTTATTATACCATTACCGGTATTTAAAAAAGAGGTGATATGTATAGATAACTACCATCCAATCTCTTTATTTCCAGGAATCTCAAAATTTATAAACTATTGCATCATAGAGTAATAAAACATACAAATAACAAATAAGGAAAATAACCCATTACTCAACAAAGTTGAAGGCTGTGACAGGTGTACAGCACAAGAGAATACAAAATTAAATCCTTCACTTTAATACAACACGCATTCTTATATATCCTTAAACATCTGGTCGGTCAAATTTAAATTTATGACATTGTAGTGTTTTTTCTAGGGATATATCAATAGTTCACAACAGTTCACCTCCACCAATCCCACCCCATTCTGCGATGCCTGGCCAAAAGTCAGGTAAAATTTGGTGTGTGTGCACCTATCTTAACAAATGGTCTGATCCCTACTGCGTTAATAAGGTTTTAAACTGAAAGACTGTATATCTGTGTTGCTCTCGTATGTTTGTGTTCATCTGTTGTGTTGTATACTTGTCACAGCCTTCAACTTTGGTGAGTACTGGGTCATTTTCTCTATCCTTTGTTAATTGTATTTTCCTTTTTCCTTAGTATCATTAACAAAACGTACAATATAAAATTCTTACTTCTTCACGGTTTAAATTCCAAAAAATCACATTTGAACAACTGTGGAGTTTGCAGTGTGATCTTGCAATAGCATTCGATTGTTTTACCCAGGAATTTAAATAACAATAAAAATTGAATACTATGGTATACATGGAACTGCAGGTAAATGGATTAATTTATATATCAAAAGGTGAAAGCAAAAAGTCTCCCTCTTTGATTCTAAAATCAGTAAAGATTCTTCATCAGACTGCTACAAAATTATGACATGGCATTCCACAAGGCTCTAGCCTAAAACTGCATCTGTTTTTATTATAATGATCTTCCTGGAAACTTAGCCTACGAGGCTAAGGTGCATTTTATTTGCAGATGACTGTAAAATAAACACCACACAGTAATCTGAAATTAAGTGCTAATGAAGCACTTAGTGAAGCAGCCAAGTGCTTTTATCAAAAACTCATATAATAGAACAATAACATTTGGTTAAAACAAAAAATTATCTGCAACAAAATTTACATTTAAATTGTAAAAGTAAAAGAATCTTGTAAACAATGAGCACAAAATTCCTTCACATTCAATTATATTACATGATTAAATGAGTTGACTATAACATTACTACTGAAGTAGTTAAGCAGTGCAATAAGAACTCTTTTGCCAACAGCTGAAATTAATGAAATAGGTATAACAACAATTTTATAAAGTTTGGTATTCTTAGAAAATGACTCCTCAGTATATATATATTCTCTCATGTGCTTTGTCATACAACAAATTCACAGGTATACAATCCCAATACAAGAAACAAAAATAACCTGTAAAAAAACACAAACATCATAGTCATGAATACAATAAATTAATTATTCTGGCAAACATCTGTTTAATAAATTTCCTAAAAGATTAAAACAGTTTGTAGACAATAGATATGTATTGGGAGGAATCTGAGCAATCATCAAATTGCCAATTTCTATTCCATCGAAGAATTTGAATAAAAGAACTAATTGCATCCAACATGCATTTTGCAAAATTCTATTGTAAATTGTAATGTTTAATTGTTGTTAAATTTTTTACAATGTAAAATTTAATACTTTCTCACTGTGATTATTATTCATCTTGAAGGTACATAAACTGATCAGCCAAAAAAATATGTCCACCTTTTTACTACCTACTCGGTCTACTTTACGAACACAATACATCAGCGATTAGGCGTAGCTTGGATTCTGCACGTCCTTGGTAGGCTTTCAGAGATATCTGACACCAGATTTCTATACACAGGTCACGCAATTCCCTTAAACTACAGGCCAGCGGTTTGTGGGCACAACGCCTGGGAACGAGGAACTTGGAAACGGGGAGGCTGGTCGGCTGTTCGCGTGCGACTGTAGTGAGCATCTATGCAGAGCGGTTGAAGGACGGTGAAACCACGAGTAGGCTACAATGTGGTGGACACCCAAGCAACATACTTTTTTAAAAAAATTTATATTAATTGAAATGGAGCATATGCTCTGGTGGCAATTTCCCTAAATGCCCATCTTCCCCTTTTCCTGCATCCACCTACATTTCCCTCTACATATATAATCTTTAAAATCTTTCAATGTTTTTGGTAAATTATTCATTACTAGCTGGTACCCACAACTTCATTCGTGTTTGTAAAGAAGTTGGATGACATCCACCGAAATCTAACAACCATAGTGCACGATGGGAGACTCGATGCTATTTCCACACACAAACAACAGTCATCTGCGCTATGTAGTTCAGGCAGCAAAGTCTTTACTTGAAATACGAAAATATCCTTGATCAACCACTTTCAACCACCATATCTCCCACACTCCCACAGTTACTGAAATTAGGCCAATGTTGTGATCAAAAGGTGACTTTGTTTTCTACCACACACAAATGACAGTGATGTGCGGTAGATAGTTTGGGCTGAAAAGTAATACACCAAGAGACATACATCTTTGGTAGAAAAATGAAATTGCCACAGGTCGACCACTTTCAACCACCATATCTCCCACACCCCCATAGCTACCACAATCTATCGACCACAGTGCATGATAGGAGACATGATACCACTACCACACACAAACACCAATGGTCTTTGCTATGCAGTTGCGGCAGAAAAGTGACATATGCGGAGATACGTCTTTCGTCGAAATATGAAAATATCCTTGATCGGCCATTTTCAACCACCATATCTCCTACACTCCCACAGTTAATTAAATTTGGCCAACATTGTAATCGAAAGGTGACTTTGTGTTCTACCACACACAAACAACAGTGATGTGCGCTAGATAGTTTGGGCTGAAAAGTGATATACCAAGACACACATGGCTTTAGCAAAAAAATGAAAGTGGCACAGGTCGACCACTTTCAACCACCATATCTCCCACACTCCCACAGCTACCGACATTTAACCACCATAGTGCACGATGGGAGATTCCCTGCTATTACCATACACAAACATTAATGGCCTATCCTATGTATTTGTGACAGAAAAGAGAAGTATAAGGAGACACAAATTTTTGGTTGTAATATGAAAATGCCCAGCATCGACCAACTTTAATCATCATATCTCCCATATCCCCACATCTATCAGCATTTGGCCAACGTTGTGCATGATATGAAACTCCATGCTACTACCTCACACAAACACCAGTGATCTGTGCTAGGTATTGATGGCTGAAAAGTGAAATATAGGGAAAAACACGTCTATTTATACGAGGGTGGTCCCAGAAATACCCGACCTAGCAATGAAAAAACAAAATTTTTGGAAAAAACTGTATTTATTTTTCAACACAGTCTCCTTTCAGCTCTATACATTTATTCCAGCGATTTTCAATAGCTTCGATACCACTTTTATAAAAAGAACTGTCTTGCTCCTCGAAATAGCCATTAACTGCCGACATCACTTCTTCGTTGGTCGAAAATCTTTGACCACTGAGCCATTTTTTTAAGTTCGGGAACAGGAAGTAATCTGAGGGAGCTAAATCTGGCGAATAGGGTGTATGAGGTAGCAATTCGAACTTTAATTCATTAATTTTGGCCATTGCAATAACGGATCTGTGAGCTGGAGCATTGTCGTGATGAAACAACACTTTCTTCTTAGCCGAATGTGGTCATTTTATCTTGTTTTCTTCGCTCAAACATTGCAATAACTTCGAATAATAATCGCCGTTGATTGTTTTTCCTGTTTCAAGATAGTCAATGAAAATTATCCCATGCGCATCCCAAAAAACAGATGCCATGACCTTGCCTGCAGATGGAACGGTCTTGACCTTCTATGGAGCAGGTTCTCCCTTTTCAGTCCATTGTTTTGATTCTTCTTTTGTATCTGGGGTGAAGTGATGGACCCATGTTTCATCCATGGTTATGAAACGGCGCAAATATTCAGCTTTGTTGCGGTGAAACATCGCTAAACACTCAATTTAAACATCTTCGGGACCCTGCTTTTGCATGTCCAAATTTTCAGTTAATATGCAATGTACTGTACTTTTTGAAATGCCTACTATGTGTGCTAGCTCACAAACTTTCAGTCGACGATCATCCAGTATCGTTTTGTTGATTTTCTTCACCATTTCTGGAGTCGTCACCTCATTTGGTCGACCACTGTGATGTTCGTCTTGGAAGCTCGTACGGCCTCGTTTAAACTCTGCCACCCAATATTTTACTGTTGTAAACAAAGGAGAAGACTCACCCAGAGTAGAATCTAGCTCAATTTTTATATCGGTTGGGCTGAGGCTTTTCAAATGAAAGTATTGTATCACATAATGATGACCAACTTTCTCCATTTACACAAATTTACTCACAACGTTCAAGATTAATTGTTGCCAAACAAATACGAAACAATGTAGCGTCTTCAAACTTGAAACATGTGCTTCATAGACTATGTGCTTTGAAATAAAGGGATATTATTCCAGTAACTACTTCCAACTCTCAGTCAGGCCGGGTACTTCTGGGACCACCCTCGTATATAGATTTCGCTTGGTAACTTATTCCAATCCCTGATACCCTTACCTAAAAAAGAGAATCTTCCCACACCCTCGTGCATGAAATCGAGTGCCAGCTTGTGGTCATGGTCATCTTTTCTCTTCCATGCATTACTTTTCATTCTTACACTAATATCTTTCTATGCCTCATCACCAATATATGCCTTGTACACTCCCATGACTCTCTTCACCCTCCTCTTGTAATGAATCCCATTCCAGCTCTTTTATCATATCTGATACTGATTGCATTCTGCCATAATTTCCAGAAACAAATCCAGCAGCCCTATTTAGCACCCTCTCGAACTCCTGTATTTGATACTCAAAATGTGGGTCCCATACCACACTACCATATTTGAGCAACAGAAGGTGGAGGCCAGAGGCTTGCCCGCTCGGTATAGGGGGTTTGGGTGATATGTGTCAGAATCATGATTCTTGTACTCTGAAACACCAGAAGCACCAGAATTGTACTCTATTGTCAGATCTGCCACAGGTCACCCCCTATCCAGCTTTACAGAGTGGGCAAGTCTCCAACCTCCACGTTGTGTGCTGTGGCGTGGACGTTCACCACACTGTCGCCTACTCGTGGTTTCAAAGTCCATCAAATGCTTTCCATAGATGCTCATTACAGCAGCACGTGAGCAGCCGACCAGCCTCTCTGTTTCTCCCTTGAGGTTATAATCACATCAGCTGCCCCAAGGTGTTTCTAACACATGGATTGGCAGAGACAGAATGAATCATTCCAGTAACTGTGATGTCCCAGCTCCACTCTCGTTGCTCAGCTCTTTGTGTAAGGAATGAAGTTGTGTTGTCCTCTTTTTTCTTCTACCCCTTTCCACCCACATAGATCAAAACATGGACATTTTAATTAATATATGTGGGATTGTGTCTGTTTGGTTTTCAAGACATCATGCCATTTGACTGTTTCCTCCGACTCCTAGAATTGGCTCTCTTTCCAGAATACATATTAGACATTCTCACCGATTGACGCTGCATACAAGAAATATATATTTAGCTGTTAAGCACAGATACTGTCTCTGACTGGGTGAAATGCATCTGAGATTGGTCTACACACTTCACACTCTTTCGATTCTCCAAGGTACCAGGGAAGGGATACAGTTTGTACAAGACGTACGACGAAGCTGGATTTCTATTTTGCATGTTCTTGTTATTTCTCCCTGCACATTGTTGATTGCACTGTACAATGTTAAGAGCGTTTCACACCCAGAAACTCCAGTCTCCAGGGCATATTGTAGTGTCTCTGTTTGTAGGCACCTTGCAACAATTGTGTTCCAGCTAGCTTTTAGTAGAGGGAGTACTGCCGCACTCCAGGGTATTCGCGAAAGCCTTACTTCGCAACCGTAATAAAATTCCAAATTGGTGACGAGTTCTTCATTGTCAAACCTGTATTGCAATATATGTTATGCACGCACTTTCTGACTGTTATGTGTTACATTATACTCGACTTTTTAATCTCAAAATTGCATTGCTCACTTTGATCAGTATCCATAAAATACTATATGATATTTGTGCTAACATTCCTGCAAAACTTGTACACATAGTTGAGCAAAATCTGTCACAGCTGAAAATATGAAACGTTGGAAACCATTAGAAAATCTATTAAAATCATTAAATTACACAAATATTCGTACACTTGACAAATCGATGTTACTATTATGTGGTGTTATGGCCACCTACTTCAAGTCCCTGGTTTGTACTACCATCAGCCTCTCCAGATGATGCCCCACTCTGAACCCTCAAAAGTTGAATTTTTTCTATTTTATTTACAACCCATGTTGACTTAAACAACTAAACATCCTGTAAAGTTCCTTTTTAATCTGGGATGCTTCCTTCAAAAGGCCATGGCCTAATTCATTCCAGCTTCTTGTCCCCAGTCCTATCCTACCTGTTGATGTAGATGCGTTGTATAGCCATAAGGTTAAAAAAAAAAAAAAAAAAAAAAAAAAAAAAAAAAAAAAAAAAAACCTTTTAAAGCTATTTTCAATCATCTACAGATTTAATCCTCTTATAAAACATAACGTTATTCCCAAACTACTCAATTTGTGACTGTAAACTACCAACACTCTAATTTTTCCAAGGAAATAATAATAACGGAGCTGTGTTTTTTGTGTCTCTGATGAAACAGTGACTGATGTGAAAAGATTTATTTTTGTTGTTGAGTTCTGGCTGGGTATTAACAATATAAATATTTCTCATAAACTGTATGGAGATCTGAGGAAACATTTAAGAGTAACTTAGTTTTCAGGTAAATCACTTGAGTTACTGTCTAAATCTGAACAACAAAGGATAGGTAAAAATAACCCATCACTCCACAAATCTAGAGGGATGTGACAAATGTGCAAAGCATGAGACACACATTTAATAATCCATATTAGTTGTGAGCATAGTAAATTAATGAACTAGTGCTCATAAGATTAACAACTATTGAATTTTTAGTGTGACATGGAAAAAAAATAATTTTATCCCACCACAACCACAATGAGTGGAAGGCTCCAAAAGTTATTCAGAATACACAAATTCTATGGGTGGAAGGGGACATTCTCCACCCAACTGAAACTGAATCTGACCTGTTGAAATTTGTTTTAACTGCTTCAGTATAGTGTCCTTTTCACGTTTTGCACTCTTCTTTTTCAGAAAAGTCACCACGAGTTAAATTAAAAATGCCAAAAAATGAGACACTTTGCAACAGCAAAATATTAGAAGCACCAAAAAATTACACAACAATTATCAGTACAGGGATCGTATCAACCTAAACAGATTTGTTTTGTGAAGGTGGCTGTGGTTAGGTTGAAATTCATGCTGGATCAAGGAAAAAAAAGTTTACGCGAAATTCATGCTGTGGAATCCATCTAAGAAATGGCGTATTTATTTACAACGGAAGCAATTGATTGTCTTGACTGCTTGCATCGATACTAAGATAGGAAGTGTTGTTGTACTACATCTCAGAAAAATATTTTCTAAATTTTAATTTCGTGTGACTTTTACAATGGAGGAAAGTTGAAACAGCAAGAAAACATTACAACAAAGGTGTGTGAGGGAAGACATTCACAGTGTATCGATGCAACAAAATCTTCTCGGGTGTCCAGCCGGATGGTGGTGTAAAAACACGACATTTCGACAGCTGACTCTGCTGGCTTCATCAGGTATCTTGTGGTTGTTCTCAGCTGACTGTCTCTGCCTCGACTGGCTTGTCTTCAGATGGAAGGCCCGCTCGCTCTGGTTGGTCGAGAGCGTTGGCTTAATAAGCGGTCCGAGATGCTGTTGTGTCCACTTCTTATTGGCCGTGACTGCTGGCTTAATCCGCAGTCCGCTGCGGAGCCCGACCGGCGTCATTACCTGGTGAGGATCCTCTATGCTCTTGTCGGAGATCACTAATGATAGGTTTCCAAGCTTCGCTCAGAAAGAGCCCGCCGTCTCTATTTATGTTGTTTTCATTAAGCCGGATCTTCAACGTCTCGCTTATGGCCGAGTCCCAGAAGGAAGAGGGCCTGGCCAGCCCTGCCGTTTTATCAAACACTGTCCTGTGTTCTTCGTCAAATACATGCTCAGCTATCGCAGACGTGTCCATTTGCATCAGCCTCAGGTGTTGTTTGTGTTCGATAAGGCACTCTTTGATCGTTCTCATGGTCTGACCGATATACACTTTACGGTATGGAATAAATCCCAGGTGTCCTCAAGCCTAAGTCATCTTTTACTGACTGTTTTATATCACCTATCTTGGTTGGAGGCCGAAAGATACTTTTAATTCCTTACTGCTCCACGAGTCTTCCAATGTTTCCCGATGTGTTCCCCGCATAAGTAAGAAACGCAAGAGTTTTTGGTGTTTCTTCTCGCTTGGACGGCATTCTGTTTGAAGACGTTCGTAAGATGTTTCATTTCTATCGGCAGGTGTTCGCGGTCGGAGATAGCTCTCGCTCTGAGTACCAGTGTGGCCAATACAGCGTTGCGTTGTGCCGGATGATGGAAGCTGGCTGCACCCAAGTAGCACTCAGTGTAGATAGGCTTGCGGTATACGCTGTGTGACAAAGTACCATCGGGTTTCCGCTTTATCAGGATATCCAGGAATGGGAGGCACCCGTCCTTCTCTATTTCCATGGTAAAGCGTATATTAGGATGGATTCCGTTGAGGTGGTGGAGGAATTCTTCCAACGCTTCAATGCCGTGAGGCCACACTGCAAAAGTATCGTCCACATAGCAGTAGAAGCAAGAAGATTTGAGGGTGGCACTCTTTAGTGCCCTCTCTTCAAAATCCTCCATATAGAGGTTTGCTACTACCGGGGAGAGTGGTGACCCCATAGCCACTCCGTCAGATTGTTTATAGTACCTCCCACCATACATGAAGTAGGTGGATGTAAGAACGTGTTCAAAGAGGTCAGCGATGGCCGGTTCAAAATGGCAGCGATTCAGGTCAAGTGCATCCCATACCGGTACGCGAGTGAGGAGCGATACCACGCCAAAGGTGACTAGTATGTCAGTATCTGAAACCTTAAAGGAGTGGATGGTATTCACAAATTCTGTCGAGTTCCTGACGTGATGACAGCAACGACCCACAAAGGGCCTCAGAAGGCTTGTCAGATACTTGGCAAGCTGGTAAGTTGGTGCCCCAATGGCACTAACGATTGGTCTTAATGATAAATTCTGCTTGTGGACCTTGGGCAAGCCATACAGCACAGGTGGTACAGAAAGTTGGCTGAAACCGGAAATAAGTTCTGCCATAACTTTAATAGATAGCATGAACGCTTTTCGTAAAGACAGATTACATTCTCATGGAGTTGGGGTATTTATAGCTGTGAGTAAATTTCTCCCATCTACTGAAATACACTTTGGATTAAACTCATCGTTGCTGGGTCAAAACTCATCATAGGTGCCTTCTACCGTTCACCCGATTCCGAGATTGCGTAATTACGTTCACATCACTGGTAGCAGGGATAAGGCAGCTACTGAAGTAATTCTCAATTATCAGATACTCATCTCGAGCAGCTAGTTAATAAACTTAGACGGTGTCATAACGGTAGCGAAAAGATTTTAGACTTGCTTGTTCCCAACATGCCGGAATTATTCACCGACATTTCAACGACCACAGGAATAAGCTATCACAAAGCGGTAATTGCGACTATCAACTTAATGACCAAGGAAACAGGGCGGATTTTAAACAGATTCAGTAAGGCCTCAAAGGAGTGTTTTAGAACCTACCTGAGGAATAATTACCATAACTTCAAGTCAACAAAGGACACTGTTGAAGAGATGTGGCATCGGTTTATACATATAGTCAGGGAAGGCAGGGAAATACATATACTGAAGCAGACAATAAAGGGGGGAAAATGATTCACCGTGGTACACAAGATTACTAAAAAAAACAAAGTAAAATACACGCACGCTCAAGAAGCAAGGGGTGTCGCAGCGATTTAGAAACCATAGATGAGTTAAGAGGATGTATTAAGAATGTAATGCATGAGGTCTTCAACGAATTTCATTCCAACTCTCTCTTTAAGAGTCTCACAGAAAACCCAAAGAAATTTTGGATGTATGTACGAAAAGTTGATTGTACTAACAGCAATATTCCAGCACTAATTCCTGAAGGTTGTGAGGTTAATGAAAGACGCAATAAAGCTAACGTACTAAATATTGTATTTAAAAATTCATTTTCTAATCAATGTAAGGATAGTATTCCCGTTTTCCCACGCCATGGCGATTCGGTGAAGGAATCATTACGAATAGATACTGCAGGTATCATTAAGCAATTAGAGCTCCTGAAGTGGGGGAAAGCACTGGGCCTGGATGGTATTCCAGTAAGATTATTTTCAGAGTATGCGGCAGAAATTGGACCATTTCTGTCTGATATATTCAGTAAATCATTAGAAGTGCAAAAAGTACCTTCGCGCAAGTAACTCCGACTTTCAAGAAAGGTGATAGAAGTGATCCTGGAAACTATCGTCATGTATCTATAACATCTATTTGTAATAGAGTTTTGGAGCATATTATATTCTCGAACATTATGAATTTTCTAGATGATGATAATTTGCTTACATCAAATCAACACGGATTTCGGAAGAAAAGATCATGTGAAACACAGCTGACCCTATTTACACATGATGTAATGAAAGTTATTGATGCAGGTTCACAAGTAGATGCAATTTTTTTAGATTTCCAGAAAGCCTTTGAATCTGTGCCACACAACCGCCTTTTAGTGAAGCTTCGAATGTATGGTATATGGGATCAACTTTCTAACTAGTCGGTCGCAGTATGTCGTCATTGAAGGAGAAAGTTCTTCTCATCTAGATGTTACATCGGGTGTACTTCAAGGAAGTGTAATAGGACCACTTCTTTGCTTAATTTTTATAAACGATCTCGGAGATTGTTTGATGATGATGCGGTTATTTATAGGGAACTATGAAATTTGATCGATTGCTTAGAAATTCATCGTGATCTGGATGTTATTTTGGCTTGGTGCGCTGAGTGGCAACTTACTCTAATTTATAAAAAAGTGCAAGACAATGAGCATATATAACAAAAAGAATCCAATTGTTCAGAAATACGAGTTAAACAATACAGTTATTGATATGGTCGATTCTATTAAATATTTGGGAGTAACAGTACAAAGGAACATGAAATGAGACATACACATTAATTTGTTAGTAGGTAGAGCAAATTCTAGGCTGCGATTCATAGGTCGAATCTTGAAAAATTGTAATGAACAAACAAAGGAGATAGCGTACAAATCTCTTGTGCGTCCACATTTAGATTATTGTTGTGCCATTTGGGACCCATTTCATAAGGGGTTGATCGAAAGTATAGAGAAAGTACAGAGAAGAGCAGCTCGATTCGTGACTGCTTGCTACAGTCCTTATGAAAGCATCACAGAACTGATTAGAGACTAGGCTGGGAGTCTCTGGCAGATAGTCGACACATGTTTCATTTAAACTTATTGGTAATCATGGGTACTCCCACTTTCACTTTAGAGTGTAGTGAAATACTTCTTCCACCAACCTATTTGAGTCGGAAGGACAGGAAAGATAAAATTAGAGAAATAAAGTGCCGGACTGATTCTTATATGAATACTATTTTCCGTCGTACCATTAGGGTTTGGCATGCACAACAAAGAGATTATCTTTGGTGCTGAGTGCCCTCGGCCACCCACAATTTTGTGAATTGCAGAGTATATATGTAGATGTAGATACCATTAAGACCAATCATCAGTGCCATTGGGGCACCAACTTACCAGGTTTCTGACAAGCCTTCTGAGCCCCTTTTTGGGTCGTTGCTGTCACCATGTGAGGAACTCGATAGAATTTGTGAATACCATCCAGTCCTTAAATGTTTCAGATACTGACATACTGGTCAGCTTTGATGTGGTATCGCTCTTAACCCGCGTACTGGTAAGGGACGCACTTGATCTGATACACTGTCATTTTGAAACGGCCACCGCTGACCTCTCTGAACACGTTCTTACATCCACCTACTTCATGTATGGTGGGAGGTAGTATGAACAATCCGACGGAGTGGCTATACATTATATGCTACGGTTGGTAAAAGATAACTTAGGCTTGAGGACACCTGGGATTTATTCCATACTGTGTGAATGCGGTGAAGTGTATATCGATCAGACCATCAGAACGATCGAAGAGCGCCTTGTCGAACAGAAACGACACCTGAGGCTGATGCAACTGGACAAGTCTGCGACAGCAGGCCATGCTTTCGACAAAGAACGCAGGATCGAGTTCGATAAAACGGCAATGCTGGCCAGGCCCTCTTCCTTCTGGGACTCGGTCATAAGCGAGGCGTTGGTGATCCGGCTTAATGACAACAACATAAATCGGGACGGCGGGCGCTTTCTGAGCGAAGTCTGGAAACCTAACATTAGTGATCTCCGATAAGGGCGTGGCAGATTCTCACCAGCAAATGACACCGATCGGGCGCCGCAGTGAATTGCGGATTAAGCCAGCAGTCATGGCCAATCATAAGTGGACACAACAGCATCTCGGACCGCCAGCACTTCCGGGCGGGAAGGAGCAAGTGGCGCCAGTGGTGACCACAGCGGGTCGTGTATAAAGCCAACGCTCTCGACCAACCAGAGTGAGCGGGCCTTCCAGCTTAAGGTATAAAGGAGGTTCGTTGGGCGGACAAGCCAGTCGATGCAGAGACAGTCAGTTGAGAACAACTACAAGATACCTGATGAAGACAGCAGAGTCAGCTGTCGAAGTGTCGTCTTTTTACACCACCATCCGGCTGGAAACCCGAGAAGATTTTGTTGCATAACAACAAAGGATTTGACCAACATTTGAGGAGACTGTCATTAATACTGCAGCATCTAATGCCTGTGTGCCACTCTCATATTTTTCCATTTGTAATTTAATTCCTGTTGACTTTTCCAAAAAAATAAAAATAAAAAAGGAGAGTGCAAAACATGTATACAACATTATAATGTAGCAGTTAAAACAAATTTCAGCTGGTCAGTCCCAGTTTCAGGCAGGTGGAGAAAGCCCCCTCCCACCCATTTCTGTTGTATCATTATTCTATAAAGGTGACAGCACGAAATCTTGAAATAACAACACAGTTTAACTAACCTTGCGTATTGATTGCTGGCTTGTTTCGGGTATAAATACAGCTACAAAAATAGCGGCGAACAGGCAGGTGGCTGCAGTAAAAATGACGATAACAGCTTCGCCGTATCTGAACATCAACTCGGGGTAGATCATGTCGATAGCAGCCCACGACGCCGATAACAGCATGTATGAAGACATCATTATGCTGGCCCGCCAACGTGGACCGGATATCTGTCGGACACAAATTATAAATGGTGAGGCATCTCCATCTGTAAAGAAGGGTGTGGGAATAATAGAAGCTAGGTTGTCTCCCATCTGAGGAAGAATCTTCACCTATCTTGGAAATGAAAATAGAGTGAATTCTGTTTTGTATTTATAAATTCTAACATTATATAAAACACTAAATATTAGTAACTTGAACTTATCAGCTCATTAGATAAAAAAATAAAGGTTGATTATGGTTATAAGCTAAGAAAGAATTGCTTGTTGAAGATTTGAAATGTAAATATTTTGGCATTAAATTTGATAATAAGCCTAACAGGAAAGGACACATTGGACAGGTAGTAGGAAAAGGTTTCAAAATTCTGCACTTGTTGGAGAGAGTGATGAGAGAATGAATGAGAGAAGTAAAGGAATTGGGTTACAAAACTTTGGTCAGACCATTGTTTGAATATGGTAGTGTAGTATGGGACCCACATTTTGAGTATCAAATACAGGAGTTGGAGAGGGTGCAAAAAAGAGATGCTAGATTTGTTTCTGGAAATTATCGCAGAATGCAATTAGTAACTGATATGAGAAATGAACTGGAATGGGATTCATTGCAAGACAGGAGGAGGATGAGGAGGGTAATGGGGGTATACAAGTTGTATATTGGTGATGAGGCGTGGATAGATATTGGTGTAAGAATTAAAAGTAATGCATGGAAGGGAAAAGATGACCATGACCACAAGCTGGCTCTAGATTTCAAGCACAAGGGTATGGGAAGTTTCTCTCTTGTAGGTAAGGGTGTCAGGGATTGAATAAGTTACCAAGAGAAATGAAGAATAATTTTATAAAAACATTGAAAGAATTTAAAATTAAAATTAGTAGAGGGCAAATATAGGAGAGTGCAGGAAAGGGGTAAAATAGGTGTGTAGGGAAATTGCCATGCGCTCGATTGCAACTTTAATCAAATATTTATTAACTGCTGTTTTGCAATATAAACGTGTATAAGGAAAATATCCCATCAATTATCACAGATGAAGGCAGAAGTGTCAGGACAAACGCAAAAAACTATGAACACACTTTACAATCTCAACACCCTGTTATGTTTTATGTGCTTTGTTAATTAATAAATTATAATAGTCATGAAGTCAAGTTATGTACCACGACTTTTCACTCCTTCACACACAGCTTTTCAAATTCCTGCACGAAGTAATAGATTCAAATCTCATTGGGTCACCAGTCTGGCAAACCATGCACAACGATTAATTGAATTAATCATAGTCAAAGGACAAAGAATTGCTGCCGGCCGAAGCATACACGCGTTTAGTCTATCAAAGTTCACAAAAGATTTTATTATGTCTATAATGCATTAATCAAATCTAGCTCCCAGACTTTAGATTTGTCACCATACAAAACAGGTTTCGAGCATTAAAGGCAGAAAATAAGTGAATAGTAGCGCAGGTCACCAAAACAGTGTCCATGACACTTCACAAGATCCGTCCACCACAAGTCGCGTTCTTTTGTAGCAGCACACGAACCGTATCAACTAGTTCACCTGATGCGTTTGTAACAAACAACCGGAGCTTGAAAGCGTTATTTGTAGTACAGAAGCGGATATCGTTATCGGTACAGAAAGTTGGCTGAAACCAGAAATAAGTTCCGCCGAAACTTTTAAAGATAGCATGAATGTTTTTCGTAAAGACAGATTACATTCTCATGGAGGTGGGGTATTTATAGCTGTGAGTAAATTTCTCCCATGTAATGAAGTACGATCCTTGAAATCATATGGATTAAACTCACAGTTACTGGGTCAAAACTCATTATAGGCGCCTTCAACCCTCCACCCGATTCCAACATAGCTATCACCGAGCAGTTAAGAAACAATGTAAATAGTATAGCTAGCCATGTTAAGGATCATGCTATGATTATAGGAGGCGACTTCAATCTGCCTTATATTGACTGGCGTAATTACATTCACATTACAGGTATCATGTATAAGGCAGCTTCTGCAGTAATTCTCGATTTGTTGTCAGATAATCATCTCGAGCAGCTAGTTAATGAACCTACGCAGTGTCATAACGGTAGCAAAAACATTTTAGACTTGCTGGTTACCAACAGGCCAGAATTATTCACCGACATTTCAACGACCACAGGAATAAGCGATCACAAAGCGGTAATTGCGACTATCAAATTAATGACCAAGGTAAAAAGATCGGATTGTATACAGAGTCTGTAAGGCCTCAAAGGAGTGTTATAAAACCTACCTGAGGAATAATTACCATAACTTCATGTCAACAAAGGACACCGATGAAGAGATGTGGCATCGATTTATACATATAGGCAGCGAAGGTATGCAAATACATATACCAAAGTGGACAATAAAGGGGAAGAATGATCCACCATGGTACACATGCAAAGTCAAAAGATTACTAAAAAACAAAGGAAAATACACGCACACTCAAGAAGCAAGGGGTGTAGCAGTGATTTAGTAAACTTAGCTGAGATAAAAGGAAGTATTAAGAATGTAATGCGTGAGGCCATCAATATTTTTCATTCCAACTCTCTCTCTAAGAGTCTCACAGTAAACCCAAAGAGAATTTGGTTGTATGTTCGAAAAGTTAATTGTACCAACAGCAATACTCCAGCACTAATTCCTGAAGGTTCCGAGGTTAATGAAAGCCGCGATAAAGCTAACGTACTAAATATTTGTATTAAAAAATCCACTTACAAATGAAAATAAGGATAGTATTCCCGGCACGCCGTCTCAAGTCAGTGATGGAATCATTACGAATAGATACTGGACGTATCAGTAAGCAATTAGAATTCCTGAATTTGGGGGAAAGCACTGGGCCCGGATGGAATTCCAGTAAGAGTATTTTCAGAGTATGCAGCAGAAATCGGGCCATTTCTGTCTGATAAATTCAGTAAATCATTAGAAGAACGAAAAGTACCTTCAGACTGGAAAATCATGCAAGTAACTCCGATTTTCAAGAAAGGTGATCGAAGTGATCCTGGAAACTATCATCCCATATCTACAACATCTGTTTGTAGTAGAGTTATGGAGCATATTATATGCTCGAAAATCATGAATTTTCTAGATAAAAATAATTTGCTTACAACAAATGAACACGGTTTTCGGAAGAAAAGATCATGTGAAACACAGCTGGCCTTATTTACACATGATGTAATGAAAGTTATTGATGTAGGTTCACAAGCAGATGCAATTTTTTTAGATTTCCAGAAAGCCTTTGACTCTGTGTCACACAACCGCCTTTTAGCGAAGTTTCGAGTGTACAGTATATCGGATCAGCTTTGTGAATGGATAAAGGTTTTTCTAACTGGTCGGTTGCAGTATGTCATTGTTGAAGGAGAAAGTTCTTCTAAACTAGATGTTACATTGAGTGTACCTCAAGGAAGTGTAATAGGACCACTTCTTTGCTTAATTTTTATAAACGATCTCGGAGACAAAATGAAAAGCATTTTTAGATTCTTTGATGATGATGCAGTTATTTATAGGGAAGTAAGAAATTTGACCGATTGCTTAAAAATTCAGCGTGATATGGATGTTATTTTGGTTTGGTGCGCTGAGTGGCAACTTACTCTAAATTGTAAAAAGTGCAAGACAATGAGCATAACTGTAAGAAATTTTCTTTATATAATTGTTTTGTATAATATTTAAGTGGTGTATTGAACTTGTGAAGTTATACAAATGGACTCCAAAGTCCGTAAATAAATAAATAAATAACAAAAAGAATCCAATTGTTCAGAAATAAGAGTTAAACAATACAGTTATTGATATGGTTGATTCTATGAAATATTTGGGAGTAACAGTACAAAGGAACATGAAATGGGACATACACATTAATTCGTTAGTAGGTAGAGCAAATTCTAGGCTGCGATTCATAGGTCGAATCTTGAAAAATTGTAATGAACAAACAAAGGAGATAGAGTACAAATCTCTCGTGCGTCCGCATTTGGACTACTGTTGTTTCATTTGGGACCAGTTTTGTAAGGGGTTGATTGAAATTATAGAGAAAGTACAGAGAAGAGCCGCTCGATTCATGACCGCTTTCTACAGTCCTTATGAAAGCGTCACAGAACTGATTAGTAGACTAGGTTGGGAGTCTCTGGTAGATAGACGACACATGTTTCGTTTAAAGTTATTGGTAAACTTGCGTACTCCCACTTTCACTTTCGAGTGTAGTGAAATACTTCTTCCACCAACCTATTTGAGTCAGAAGGACAGGAAAGATAAAATTAGAGAAATAAGGTGCCGCACTGATTCTTATATGAATTCTTTTTTCCGTCGTACCATTAGGGATTGGAATGCACAACAAACAGACTAGCTTTGGTGCTGAGCACCCTCTGCCACCCACAATTTTGTGAATTCCAGAGGATATATGTAGATGTAGATTCTACACTCCCCTCTTCACTCATCGTCCCGACTGCAATATTTCGACAAAAACAGATACATGTGTTAAAAAAAAAATACACTCGTGACTGTCTGAACATAACTGCCATTCTTAAACTACTCCTGATATTTCACATGACTGCCAACTTACAAGTACACATAATTCTCACAGCATCGTTACAACCCGTTTCGTAGTGAGAGCTGTCAGAGTTGTTCCTGACACTACTAGCCGTTCAAAACTCCACAGATGGGAACCAGCCTGCCAACACATCTTAGAAACCAGGCATCCCTCTGGCCTCAACGTCCTTTAAGACTCCACCTGTAAACCTACGAGTTGTGCTATTGCTATAAGTCCCCATAAGGGAGAACGATAAGCAATTTTTATTATATGTGTTCATGTGTTACAGAATGTTTTTCTTGTCGAACCAATATTTTTTTAATACTTTCACTGACAGTTTTCTTTTCTTTAGAAGTCCAAATGCTTTTAAATCTTTCCCTTTTCCTTTTCCAAAATAATTGCCCACAAGTTTGCTTTCTTTTTAAAAATCTCTCCGTCTGTGATGTCTCCCATAGCAAAGCTTGCAGACTTCAGGTCTTTCTCCACCTCCTTCATCCATGTGGGTGTTGTTTTTCTGTTTGTGTGTATTCTAAAACTTGCCTTGACATTCTTTCCTTTGGATGTCTACTCATGTGTCCATAAAATTTAACCTTTTTCCCTTCATGTCTGACTTTATGTCTGAAATTATCTCTGTAGTTCTTCTAGTTTGAAGTCTGTACTGTCCATCTTCATTCATTCTGGGTCCCAGTATTTTTCTGATAATTTATATTTCTTCTTTCTTGATTTGTTCTGTTGCATTTTTAGTGTTCATTGCCAACGTTTTAATTGTGTATGTGACTGCTGTCTTAATCACCGTGTTAATGTCTTATCTTGGTGTTGTCTGAAATACATATTTTGTTGTAAATATTTTGTACTAACCCTATTGCTTTCTTCATGTTCTGTAATATTGCTTCCTGTGCTTTCCCTTATTGTCCTTTCAGTTCTGTGTTTTTGCCTAGGTATTTAAGCTGTTTTACCGTGTCGATTTCACCATATGTTGTCCTTAGTTTTTGTGTTTCTATTTTGAATTATATTATTATGAATATATAAAGAATTTTATTTATTTTTAAAGTGATCTATTTTTTTAAATAAAATTTATTAATTTTATTTTACATTGACCATTTAACCTACAAGTGTTTTTTGTGTTCTTCTAAATATCTGTATATTTGTATTACATTTGTTGTCACTCTCTTGTTTTCTATGGTGACAGCTATGCATTACACTAGTGAGAAAATAAGTTGAGTTTAGTGTTGAAAGCATTCTTGTGTCACATAAATCTTACAGAGAACACTACATACAAATACAATCAGAGTATCCCTGGAAAGAGAGATTACATGCTCTCACTTTCATCATACATCCATTGAACACACACCCTAATATATATATATATATAACGACGAAACACCTGCTTTGAACTGATTGTCATTTCGTTGATCTGTACTCCAAATCAGTTTTAATTAAACAGCTTGTGTCATATTTGCTTTTCAGTTTTTTGAAAAAGAAAAAAAAAAAAAGAAAAAAAAAAAATACTTGGTGCAAGAAACTGTTTTAAAATTGTCTTCCTTCACAATAGCTCACCATGGGATGCTTCTGCCATCGGGGGGTATCCCTGCAGTATGGACTGGAGTGGTAGGTATGTAACAAACAAACACTGCGATGAGGTCTGGATGGATACTGGATGAAGAATAAGGAATAGTAATGTGCTAGGAAAGAAGTGGACCAAGTCCAAAAATTAGCAATTCAGGCATAAGAGAACGGAGATGTACGGAATCCAGTAACTGGAATAAAGTATCGGTGTGAAGTAAATCATTAAGGCATTTATGTTGGTGATGTCGCTGGGAGGGATAATGGTTTGAAGAATTAGGAATAGTGCATGGAAGGCGAAAGATGACCTTGACCACAAGATCGCACTCAATTTGTTGCATAAGGAAGTAGGAAAATTTTCTTTTATGGGATTGAAACAAATTACCAACTGAAGAGATGAATAATTTTTATATATATATATTGAGAAAGTAGATTGGGGAGGAATTTAATACAATAAAATATAAGATAATACAAAAATTAAATAAAAAAGGAAGTAATTGGATGACTAAGGGAACTTCCTCTGGAGCGAGCTTGTGCTCCAACACAATTAAATTGATGATAATAGTCGACACCGCTGGTTTTGATCGTATGTTAACTATGATTTGGTTATGAAACAGAAATCAAATTCAGATATTCCAGCCAAAATACGTTACCTAACTGTACGATCAAAGTTTGCATTTTTTCCCCCAATTACAAATCATGCTTCACGGAACATTGATTCTGTGAAGCTTTTCATTCTTAATATTAACCATCATGGATCATCCGTATGACATGGTGGCAGCTACCCTACATTCCTGCTTTTACTTTAATTTAATTTAATTTCAATTGTGATGGAGTGAACATGCTCTACCGCCACCTTCCCGGATCATGATTTCTCACTGCCTACCACCACCCTTTATGAATTGCATCGTTAAATTCCTTCAGTGCTTCTCGTAAACTGTCCATTACTTCCCTTGGTGATTTATTCCATTCCCTGACTCTGTTACCTACAAAACAAAATTTTCTGGTACCAGCTTGTGATTATAGTCATATCTTCCCTTCCATGTACAACTTCCAAGCCTTATACTAATATCCATCAATGCATTATTGCAATTATAATCCTTCAATAATCCAAACACTGCCTTCACCCATCTTCTGTCTTCCAATGACTTTGCACAAGACGAATATTTAGTTCCAGTTTCTTTACTGTTCAAGATATATTAATTTATTTATCTAAGGGGGTTGTCCATAAAGTAAGGTTCCCAATGATTTTTTACAATGAAAAACATGTTTATTTGATTTTAATTTTACATTTTTGGAAAGTTTAGACTTTTTCCTATTTTTCAACACAATCGCGCCTCCCCTCTTGTTTTGATGGGCGGCGTAGGTTCTTCGACGTTGCACAGTAGTCGCCAGCATTGATTGTTGTACCAGCAGGTGTGAATTCGCACAGCAATAACACCTTCCTGTCCCAAAATACGCTCGCCATCACTTTGCAGGCAGACGGTGTTTGCTCAAACTTCTGTGGCTTCGGTGACTGGGTGTTTTCCACTGACGGGATCGTTCCTCCGTTTCCGGCGTCGTGTAGTGGACCCATATCTCGTCCCCACTAACAATTTAATCTGAGAATTCTTTGCCATCGGCTTTATAGGCTTGAAGAAATTCACAGGCTGCTTCAATATGTTGCAGTTTATGATCTTCCATAAGCATTCTTGGGACCCGTCTTGCACAAACCTTGGCATACCCTAAATGGTCTGTTAAAATTTTGTCAGTGGTAGTCTCGCTGACATCAGGGATCATCTCGCAGAGCTCCCGAACCTTCACCCTTCGATCTTTCGGCATTTCTTCTTCCACTTTCACAATCGTTTCGTCCGAAACCGACGGCCGTCCGGAAAGTCGGCCGTCCGGAAAGTCGGCCGTCTGGAAAGTCGTCCGTCGTGGTCGTCTGTACCTCCGCCTTTGAATTCTCTGCTTGTGTCGTACACGCGTAGCCGGATCACGACTGCAGCGTCTTGAGAACCTTATTTTATGGACAACCCTCGTAACTCGCCATATAATAGATTTGCGTACATACGTTGGACACTAATAAATATATAAGGATACAATTATAAACAATTTAATATAGATGTGTATTTAAAACTTACTCTTATCTATCCACAACTGTTACTTTATCGAGAAGAATTTTTAATATTAATTTTACTTTATTTAAATACTATTCTACAGAATGGTCAATCTATATTCAATTACTCCCATGATAATTTATTCTTCATCTTCTGAATATATTTCTCCAGATTTTTCGATCTTGTACATTTCCTCTGCTACACCATATCTTCTCATTGCTGTTTGTACACTTTGGAGCCAGGTAAACATGGGCCGTCCTCTTTTCCTCCTTCCCTTAACTTGCCATTCCTGTACTAGTTTTCATATCCTAGTGTCCTCCATCCTTCTTACATGGCCATACCATTCCAGTTTTTTTGTTCTATAACTTGATACATTTCTTCTTTAACTTCCATTAGCCTTGAATATTTTTTTTTATATTCTCGCTGATGTTCTATAGAAATCCATTTCCAATGCTTTCAACTCCTTAATATGTTTTTGGTTGATTGTCAAGGTTTCTGATCCATATAAGACTATTCTTTCCAATAATGATTTAAATATTTCTTTTTGTTCTATTCATAACATTCTAGCTCCATAGAAGTCAATTTAGCATCCCGATTACTTTCCGGCTATTAGTAATTCTTTTATTTATTTCCGTATTCAATTTTCCTTCTATTTCTAAAATTGAACCCAAATAGCAAAAATTATTTACCTTTCTAAATTTTATTCCATCAATGTACAATTCATCCAGGTCATTAGTAAAGATCTGTGTTCCAAGTTTTTTATTGTTGTGTTGGAGTAAAACCTCTGTAGTGACTCCCTAATATACAAATGAAAAATCCCTTATCCCTGAAACCAAGCGCTAGTTAATGGCCATGGTCATTCCTCTTTCTCCCATATGCTTCTTTTCTGTCATCAGTCTTTTCCATCTTGAGCTGATCCCATCATCTCAACATACCTATTTGAACATGTAATGGTATCCTCAGTTATCTACTTCATACATCCAAATCTTTGTCATCCTCTATAGTCTCCAATAACAACAGGACATGCTGGACAAGTAGTATGAATAGGAATGGCCCCAATATGCTACCCTGTGGCACTCCAATTTTCACTTCCACTTCTTTTGATACTGCATTTCCTACCCTAACATTTTGGTTTCTACCTTTTAAAAATTCTTCTACCCAGCGAATCACTTTCTCACCCATTCAAATGGATTTTACTACCATTTTATGGCTCACTCTGTCAAAAGCCAAAGGCTACACTATCAATTTGGCCTTCCTTGTCCATTTCATCTGAAATTGTCCATTCCATCTGAGATTTAAATTTCAATTAACAACATTTATATAAATATTGATAATTAGATGACTAGGGAAATTGCCACTCGAGAGTTAGCTCCATCGCAATTAAATTAATAATTAATAATAACAGATAATATCTTGGATATATCCTACTAACTGAAATTTTCATGGATATCCTTGCCTAAAGCCATGTTGCCAACTTCAAAACTACTTATGCTTCTCACCTATATTTTTGATGTGAATGCATATCAATCTCTCCATTAATTTATCTACCACTGATGTCAAGCTAATTGGCATATGATTTTCGACTCTATATCTCACCCCTCCTTTATGTACTGGCACATCTATCACACTTTTCCAATCCTCTGGTAAGCAGCAAGTATCAAGACTCAATTTAAATAATATTTCAAGACAAGGTACAATGTCACATCCGGCTATCTTTAAGACGTGTGTAGTAATATTCCTGCTTTATGAATAATATTATCTTAACAGTTGGAAAATAGCGTTTTACAGTTTCGAGTGACGGTACCATACCTCCGCAATATACGCCATTATTATAGAGGACCAGCCGGCCGTCTGAGCGATGACGTAGCCCATGAGTAACGGAACGAACACCCACTTTTTCAGGTAGTCGGAGTCGCCAATGATAATTTGGTGGGCGCAGGCCATGCCAACGAGACAGGCTGCGGAGAACAGGGCCGAGACGATGAGCAGTGGCCGCCTGCCGAATTTGTCCACCACGAGAGGCACCACGAAACACGTGAACAACTCCGCCAGCGCCACCTGGAACGTACCTCACAATGCTCTGCACTCTCTCTCAGTCATGTCCCACAAACTGATTAATACACAAGTTTATAAAATGTAGTTTGGGGACTGCACAACTTTCAAAACCCACACAAAACTGGTACTAACCTGTTGAAATTTGGTTTATTTGTTTTGTCAAAATGTCCATTTCACGTTATGTGCTATTGCTTTATATTTAATTTAATTTAATTTAATTGCAATGGAGCACACGCTCTGGTGGCAATTTCCCTACACACCCAACTTCCCCCTATCCTACACTCACCTACATTTGCCCTCTATAAATTTTAACTTTAATTTCTTTTAACGTTTTCGGTAGGTAATTCATCATTCCCCTTGGTAACTCATTCCAATCCCTGACACCTTTACCTAAAAAAGAAAATCTTCCCACACCCATGTGCCTGAAATCGAGTGCCAGCTTGTGGTCATGGTCATCTTTTCCCTTCCATGAACTAGTTTGCTTTGCGGAAAAGTTGCCAGGAATTTAATTTAAAATGCCAAAATGCTATCAGCACTAAAAAAATAACATAAAAATTATAGGTACAGGGATCAAAACAACTTAAACAGTTGCATTTTGTCATAGAGTTCATGATTAGGTTTAAATACCGCCTGGACAGAGAGAAAAAAATTTAAGAAATTTTTGTTCTACAGAATCCATCAAGGAAATGGCGTATTTGTTTACAATGGAAGCAGTCGATTATCTCCAATTGCTCATTTCTATATAAGATTCTGGGCATCACCATATTACAACTCGGGTAAATATTGCATATTTGTCAATTTTGTGTGACTTTTTACAACGGAGTAAACCTAAACTGCAAGAAAACATTACAACAAATGTTAGAAGAAGTTACGATGGTGCTAAGCGGTAATTCAATTATATGCAACTCCAGCAAAATTCTTCTAAATGAAGACGAGAGTTATGTACAGTGTAACGGAAAGTGTGGAGAAATATTTCAACACAAATGTGTGCGAGTGTCAAATGCCGTGATCAAGGCAACGGTTACAATTCCCGGAGCAATCTTATGGTGCTGCAAGAAGTGTAAACTTAACATCACCAAATCGAAAGAATCACCGTTCAATTTCCAACCACACAAAGTGAAAGCCGATACTAGTAGCATTTGTAAGGCTGTAAAACATCATGCAGCATCTTTTAAAAGAACTCTGTGCAACCACAGACCTTCAGTTAAAAAATTTTTATGAACTAATCAAACAAACCAATGAATTCAGAAAATGTGTAGACGAACTAAGAAACGATGTAAATAAATGCAAATCAGAAAATTCATTGTTAAAAACACAATCTGAACTTATGCAGGCACAACTGAATGATATAGAATAATATACCAGAAACTACAGCCTAGAATTCTCGGGTATTCCAAATGTTGAAGAACAAAGTATCTATAATGCAGTGGGGAAAGTTGCTTCAGCGTTAGGAATAGACTTTGACGCTGAAAAGAACATTAAATACTCTCATGGGCAACCTACCAGAGATTGGAAAAAGAAAACTCCGCTGATAATATCAAAATTCCACTCACGAAAAACAAAAAATTTGTTCCTAGAAAAGAAGCGGGAGCACGGAAAAATCTTTTGTCTACAAATCGGTGTACATGGAAATTCCATAATTTACATAAATGAACATCTGACAAAGAACCAAAATCTTTATTGGCTGGCAAGAAATGTGATAGGACCATGAACTACAAGTATACCAGGACCAGAAATGGGAAGATCTTTCTCAGGAAAGATCAAAACAGTGCCATCCTTCAAATCAAGTCTGTGGCAGAGCCATCAGAAGCTGACAGCAAACAGGGTTGTGAAGGGCAGCTAATTTAGTGTTTGGGACAGTTTTGCATAAAAATGAATAACAATCTTGAAGACTGAATTAAGCTCTAGTTTTTGTGAGGGTATCATCACAAATATTGTTAACAACTCAAATGATTTGAACGATTTGTCTAAGTACTATGCAGTAATATATGTTCTGCGCATCAACATACGTGGTATCATCACAAATTTTGGAAGTTTCTCTGTCTTGATTGACCAGCTCGAACATACTCCAGAAGTCATCATATTATCAAAGAACACAGCTCTTGTAGAGATACCCTTCACTCTATCAGACTACAATGAACTCTTCATACCTCCAAAAAACTCCACCCATCACAGCTTAAATATATACACATACTCAAAATCCACAGATGATGTTGAAATGTTAGAAATGAATACAATGAAAGCAGCAGATATCTGTCACATAAATCTAAGATACTGCAAGGAAACTTACACAATCCTACGCATATACTTATCACCTTCTACAAACATCAAGGTATTCATCAAAAAACTGAGAAATACTCTTCAGATACTACCTAAAATTAGACATATTATATTGATAGGAGACAAAAATATTGATACCGGTACTTACAACCACACAATGACTAATGAGTACATAAATACATTTAGTGGAAATGGGTTCATCTCATATATAAACTCAGCTACCAGAATAACCTCCAACTCAGAAACCTGTATTGATCACATTTACCTAAAATCTCAAAGAAATGCAGAATTTGTTTCAGCTATTATGCATCCTATTTTTCTTATGCAAAACCATTCCAACAAATGTCAAAAAATGAAACAAGAACAAAGCATACATTTCAAATTTAATTATGAAACACAAATTTCTTGACAAAAGAAAAATGGGGATTTGTTTTAATACAACAAGAAGCTCATAAAGCAGCATACGCTCTCATCCAGATACTGACACAACACCTCATAGAGCACACCTCTTATTCAAACAGACTAGGTCAAAATTTTAAAAAAAAAATTACTCCATGGATTACTGTAGGTCTGATAACCTCTATAAGAATGAGAGATAAATTACACCAAACACTGATAAGGAGAAAGTCCATGAACCATTCCACAGCAAACTTAGAAAGGCTTACAAATTACACTAAAACAAATTCTAGCAATACAAAAACTTTATGGAAAAACATCAATGAAATAACAGGCAGACAGAAAAATAAGAAGCTGCCTTGAAGCCACAAACAGAGGCAAGTACAATAACATCCCAAAATCCCAGACACAGTCTGGCTTCTTCCCTCCCATATCAGAAGGATAAATAGCAAGCCACATAATCATGCTGAAGAATTCACTGTGATAAAGTAAGCAAGGTGATAGAAAAGAAATATGCAATTATACACCAATTTGCCTCACTACTCATCTTTCAAAATTGCTAGAAAAATGTATTAAAAGTAGATTAATGAACTACTTGGAAGAATTCAGTATACTCTCAGAAAATCAGTTTGGTTTTGACCAAATGTAAGTACTCAGGATGCTATATCCTCATTGACAAATCACTTATGCAAGATGATTGATGGTTGCAAAAGGAGAATTTCAATATGTTCAGATTAAAAAAAAAAAAAAATGGACACTGTCGATCATACTATACTATTCGCAAAACTCGAGAAGATTGGTATAAGAGGAACGGCTCTGAAATTATTTAATAGTTTTCTGTGTAAAAGATCACAAATGGTGTGAATTGGAGACCCCATAAGTGAAGTTGGAGAAGTCAAAGTAGGTGTTCCACAAGAAACAGTACTAGGACCTGTTTCTGTACCTTGTTTACATAAATGACCACTGTGAACTAAATCTTAGTGCAAAAATCACTTCATATGCTGATGCCACAGTTTGTGACTGTTAGGGGTAATAAATACTTGGGAAGACAGCTTCAATGCAGCTGAGAAAGCCCTAAACACTGTTCAGCAATGGTTAAACCAAAACCTTCTAACTATAATTGAAAACAAGACCAAATTTGTTTGCTTTACACACAATGTAACACCACAACACCGAACCATCAAACTCTGATACTCCACAAACCCACATGCAATAGTCTCACAAAATGTAACTGCGTCAAAATACAGAAAGCAAAAAACATTATGTATCTAGGCATAGAAATAGACTGTAATTTGCGTTGGAATCATCATACATCAAACTTAGTTGCTAAACTACAAAAGCTTATTTATGTATTCTATAGGATAAGAAACATTCTCCCAATCAAAGCATTAAGAACTGTTTATTTTGCCTTAGTCAAAACACACTTACACTGTGATATAAACAGCTGGAGAGAGATACTTGATACACACTTAGCTCAGGTCAACAGATGCCAAAATTGCTTTCTGAATATGTGACGTATAAAATGCCATACACTTTTCCTACCTGTGATCTATATAAACAAAGCATGTTGCTGAATGTGCATCAGCTGTTTATTCAAACAGCAGTCATTTACACACATGCCAATGTAAAAGTATTCAATGCTAGTGACCTGCCACACTTAAATACTAAATGCAAAAAAGAAATGGAGCATACATCCCTCGCCGAAACACTCTACTAGGACAAAGAAATCCAAGCTGCCTTGGTCCACAAATTTATAATAAATTAACTGCAGTTGTATCAAAGAACACAATGCATACCATGAAGAAATGTATATCCGCTTGGCTTTAATGTGAGGAGGTGTTGATGAAGCAAATAAACCAAATTTCAATAGGTTAGTAACAATTTCACGTGGGTTCCATAAGTGGTGCAGTCGCTGCTAGTTCTTTTTAGCCACTTAATTCAAGATTTTCTTGAATGAAATTCACTTATTCATTTTATTTGGTCCTACACATCATTTACATACAACTTGTATAATGAATATCCTATATAAGTACAAACTACTACTACAAACAATTTTTTATTCTGCCTTTCCTTCCCTCATTCATCAGTTAAATACTCTTTGATTGAGTAGAAGGCTTTATCACATAAATACTCTTTAAGCTTATGTTTGAACTGTTCTCCCTTGTTACTAATCAATCTTATATCTGTCGGAAGCTTATTGAACAGTTGGGCTCCCGAATAGGAAGGACATTTTTCAAATTTTTTTGTGTTGTGTGCGTGTAAATTGAAGTTAATTTTATTACGTGTTTCATATTCGTGCACTTGCTCATTCTTTTTAACAACCTTCTTTGTGAGTGAGAGCAGTATAGTCTTATATATGTATATATAGGGAAATGTTTAGAATCTTTAAATCTACCAAATATTTTCTACATGAAACCATTCTTTTTCTTTTAGTATTGTTCTAATCATATGTTTTTGATTTTTAATATTCTCAGTACATTATTTCTGTGGGCCTTCCCAAGCTGATATACAATATCTCAGTTGGCTTTCAAAAAGGGAGTAATAGATAGTCATCAGAATATCCCTGCTACAGAATTCTCGGAGGTAGCTGACCATAAATACAATAGGGGTTTAGTTTCTTACAGCATTGATCCACCTGTTTTTCCCAATTCATGAATTTGTCTATTTGAATCTCTAGCAAGTTAGCTGATTCTGTCTGCTTTATTTGCTCACTGTTTATGTTTAAATTTACAGAGTACCTTGTTCTTTTTGACTGAAATGATATCATTTGGGTTTGTTTAAGTTGATTACAAGATAATTATCTTCTAACCATTTTGCTAGTCTCTGGAAGTAAAGATTAAGGATTGTTTCTAGATTACATAGTTTGATGTTTGACATCTTCACAGCTGCACCATTGAATCATGATATCATTTATGTATAGGATTAACACAGAGGCTCCAGCACCGAGCCCTGTGGTACTCCTGCTTTTATAGTGAGGGTGTTTGATGTTACATTTTTAAAGTCTGTGTTGCTTTTTATGATCGTAAATTGTTTTCTATTTGACAGATATGATTCTATCCATTTATAGGCCTTACCCCTTATTCCCCATTTGTCTAGTTTTGTTAAGTAACCTCTGATGATTGACTGTGTCAAAGGCTTTTGATAGATCTATAAGTACTGCTGTTGTATACTCTCCATCATCCAGGGATTCTTTACCGAATCTACAAACATTGTGACTGCCGTTTCTGTAGACATTTCCTATAACCATGTTGAGAATCAGTAATTATGTTGTGCTTGTTTAGGAAGTCAATAAGCTTCTGTTCCATTGCTTTCTCAAAAAATTTTGATATACTAGATATTAGTGACAACGGTCTATAATTGTTTACATCTGACATTTCCCCTTTCTTGAAAACAGGTATAACTTTAGAAATCTTTAAGGAACTGGAAATGTTCCACTTGTAAATGAATGATTTATTATGTGTACTAATGGTTTTAAGAGATAGCTATTGCATTCTTTTATAAGCATATTAAATATCTCATCACTTCCCATTAACGTTTTAGTCTTTAAGGACTTTATAATTTTACTTATTCTTTTTCTGTTGTTGGTCTAAGGAATACTGAATCTGTGTTCACCTTAATGCCTGCTAAATCATTGTCTTTTGACTTGCTACTGTGACTGTTAGTTTTTCTGCTATATTTATATAATGTTCATTTAATGTACATGCAATTTGCCTAGAATCATGTACTACAGCCTCATTGTACACAATCTGTTCAATGCTTTTATCCTGGTTCATAATCTGATTTTTCCCTCTCTCCCTATTAATAATTTTCCATAATGCTCTTTGCTTATTGCTACTTCTGTGTAGTATGTTTTGAATGTCATCTGATTTTTCCTTGTTAATCATATTTTTTAATTCATTTTTACACTTTTTCAGATATTTTTTCAGTGATGGATACCCTTCCCTACACAATCTACTAACCCATTTTATATGGTCCTTGTGTTGTATAATGTCTTGTGTATCCCATTTATTGTGTGTTGTTTTATTCTTTGATTGCTTTTTGTTTTTTACCGGGAAAGCTATGTCTTTGTAATAATTAACTAAGTTTATGAATGAGTCATATTTTTCATCTGTTGTGTAAGAATTGACTGTTTCAGTCCATGTTTCTCTCATTAAAAGGTTTTTAAACAATTCAATATTTGTTTAGTATAGGGTCGATATTCTTCAGGGAGCCACGTTTCCTCATGTTCTGCTTCTTGTTTTATACTAATTTCTTGCCGATAGTGATCTGATATTGATGTGTGTATTACTTTTGTTGCATATTCATCCTCTGCGTAGTTAGTTATTACATTATCTATTGCTGTTTTTGAAGTTGCAGTTTCCCTTGTAGGGCTTTTTATACAGATCTTAAGTCCTAAACAGCTACAAGTTCTTTTGATATCTTATTGCACTTTAATAAATCAATATTAAAATCTCCCATTAGAATTACATGGTCATAACTACACACTCTAGCACTTGTATAGGTTTTATAAAATATTTCAATGTTTCCTGCCGGTGCTCTGTATAAACCCGCTACAGCCAAAATTTTGCTTTTTATACAGATTGAAATACCACACATTTCAAAATCTTTTTCACACAATAATTGTGAATTTATATTTACTACTTTAAAATCTAGTTCATGTTTTACTAAAATTAAGATTCCTCCTCCTTTATACATTTCCCTACTGTAGCTATTTCCCACAGTATACCCTTCAATGTGCAGTCCTGGAATTAATTCATTTGTTAATGCATGTTCAATGAGTATTATTATGTTTGGACTTGTTTCTTCTATCAATAATTCTAGCTCATTTGTTTTGCTTCTGATATACTGCACATTTTGATGTATGATTTTATAGTTTCTATTTTCATTCTTGCTAATCTCATGTTTTCCTATAGAATACTTTTGTTCCTCCACTATAATATTGTCTGATGTTGAGTTACTTTCCCTAAAAAATTACTTGTTTTTGACTCTGTTTTGTTCTTGGCTGTATTATGTTTCTTAACCATTTGTCTTGGAATGTGATTCTACTCTTAATTTTATTGTTAGTTTCTTTGTATGTGTTTGTTTCTTTCTTGTCATCCCCAACATTTTTACTGCTTAGCAACCACTTGTCCATGAAAGTTAACTTCTTTTGAACCTTTATGTGGTTTTTACTTTGAGTTTCAGAATTTTTTACTATATCTACCATTCTAACACATATTTTCATTTTTCCATTATAATTTAAATGTAGACCATGTCTGGTGTAATGGTATCGGCATAACCTTTCTATTTCAAAGTTTAAGCTTCACCTTTTCTTATCATTACTTGAACTATTAATGTCTTTTAGCATCTTATCATTAAAACTCATAATTAGACTGTTCATATTTGTTTTGTCATATCTATATGGCACTGGATTTAAGATGACATTTGTCTTTTTATTTACATCTATCAGTTTACCTGCTATATTCTTGAAAATGTCATTATTATATCCTATATCTATATCGTTTGTTCCCCCCATCACTATAACAGTGTCATTTAGTCCATAACTACATGTCCACTCATCAATATTGCTGATAACTTCTGTAATTGTCGCATTTGGCTTCATTACACTTTCTATTTGATAACCATCCCCAAGAAGAGAGATTAAAAAGTTGGGACAGTACCTCCCTTGACTGTCAGATAGTAGAAGCACTTTTTTCTTCTCATTTCTTTGTGTCTGTAGACACTTGAGTTCCTGAACACCTGAGATTTTACTTCTGTTTGCTGTTGTCTGCTTTTCTTCTGTTGTTCTGTCGTTCCTGTTTTTCAGTTCACTCTCGCTGATGTTCGTTTTTGTCTCTTCACTTAAAGCACACTTTTTGTTTACAATACATGATGACGGAGCACACTTAATTTCATCTTTGCACTTTTCTTTAATTGTTTGAGTGGTTTTCTTAACCTTTCCCTTTATTTCTGTTGCACCTGTAACATTTTCCAACTTACTGTTTGCCAGATTTATTGTCTTTTTGTTTGTAAACAATGTCGAGTTTTCGATATAAACTTTTTCCGGTTTAGCAGCTTTTGATTTCTGCTTCATGTTTCTTTCTGCTTGTATCTGGGCTTTCTTTACAGGTTCTTCTTCATAATCATCACAAACTTCATTAAGAACACTAAATACGTTCTTTACTGGAACTGTTGATACCACGATTTTAGGCCTAGGCCTAAACGATGTTTTGCCACTATTTTTCACAACATGTGTCAACTTTTCCGGGTTTTCAACATCACTATTCTTCAGTCTGTTATTTTCTTCTGAAATCTGATCAATTTTCTCCTTCAACGATTTGATAATATCTTCTTTCATTACTAATTCAAGTCTTAGTTTATCACATATACAAATATTATCGAGGTCATTAGCTGTTGGACCTGCTATTGCACTATTTTGTCTAGACTTTGCTCATGTAACAATAACATTTGAAGTTTTCACTTTTACCTTGCACGATGTACACAAATCTGCATCTGTATCTAAGTTTATACACATTTTACACTTAACTTCGCGCATAATTTTATGTTTTTCACCGACCGATCCATCAACGTTACTACTCGTGGCCGCCATTGTAATGCGATTGTAAGACACCGAATATGTGGGAGAGGTGTAACAAACTTTGTTGATATGGGGAGTGAGCAAATAGAGAGCACACCAGCCTATACGTGGAACAATAAAAACTACAGCAATTCGAGAAATAAGTTAGAGAGTAGAAAGACTTAAACAGGAAAGTATCTTTGTGTAAGGACGGAGACTTTCCCGGCGTATAACTGCTATGAAGTCTTCTAGGGTGTACCACCGGATTGTGTTGTGAAAACATATTTCGACGACTAGCTCTGTCGGCTTCCTCAGGTTGGCCGACTGACAGATACTGAGGCGGCTCAGGTGCAGCACTTCCTTATACGCGCAACGACTCTGTCCGCTGCCCACGCCTGGAAGCTAGCTGCCAGTAAGCGTGGCTATAGAGCTTCGTTACGGTCCACGAACCTTAATATGGAGCCGTCTATGATGGCAGCTGGACAGAGGTACCAAGCTCTATACAGGTGTTTTGCCGAGGCTGGTTTCCACGCCTCATTAAGCCATAGCCCACCGTCTCTATTGAAGGTATCGACGAACTGAATTCCGATTGCTTCCTTGACTGTTGAATCCTAAAAATATGAGCATCTAGCCAATATCCTAATGCTATTAAAGTCTACCCTGTGGCCACAGTCAAACACGTGCTGGGCGATCACTGATTTGCTGTATTGTCCCAGGCATAGATGGCATTTGAATCTTCATACTGATTTTGTATACTGTGGATAGTTTGGCCAATGTAAGACTTTCCACACTAAAACAGTATGCTGTAAATTCTGGAAACTCGAAATTTAAGGTCATCCTTAACTGAACGAAGATAGTCCTATATTTTTGCTGGTGGTCGGCAGAAACATTTGATTCCATGTCATTCGAGAATTCTGCCAATTTTCCTCGAGATTTTTCCAGCAAATGGCAGAAAAGCAGTGGCGTTAGGCGTTTCTTGCTTTTGAAATGGAACTTTCTCCGGCCTACAATCGGTTGCCTTATGTCATTGGGCATATAAGGAAGTGTGGCAAATGAGCTGTCTCATTACCCGTCGGTCAGCCGACCGGTACCAGGGCCCGCTCTAGTGGTTTTGCCGCCCCGGACAAATAGATTATGTAGAATTATATATTTAAAAAAAAAAAAAATTTAATCGAATAAAATATTAAATTTTAATAAATTCATATATTCATAAATAAACTTATTGAATTTTGATTTAGCGGCACAAAATAGAGAAATTAATAATGAAATATCTGTATATAGCCACAAATTAACCAAATTTTTTACATTTTTAAATACTATTACAGATCGACATTATCACACAAACAATCTAAATGCCATTATTTTGAAAATAAAACGAGATTACATCAGATACGCTAAAACCACACAAAAAAACTTTTTTTTCTTACTTTCAGGTTGCTAATTTTTTATTACATCTTAAAATTTACTTCATCAGCAATTTCATACTCAATTGCCAAAATGGCTAAATCATTAAATTATCAATTTCTTTGTTTTCGTAAATGCTTACCAAGGGTTTAATGCCTCTATCCTCTCTATCCTACTCTCCCATCTATTGTCACTCCATGTTTTCAAAGTTGAACCCTGAACGTGCTTTAAAAGTATTACCCATCGAAAAGTAAATGCCAAAAAGAATAAATATATTTTTTGGAGCATGTTGAAGAAATTAGCGGCTTCCAAGGATGCTTTTGCCATTAATAACAAGGTTGAGAGAATGGCTACTACACAGAACATTGAATGCTCACGAACTGTATTGTTTAATTCTAGATTGCACTCCTGCTTTATTGCCCCTCATATTGGACCCGTTGTCAGTCCCTGTCCTCTGATATCCTGCAAATTTAAACACAAGTCATTAAGTTCTCCAACTATAACGTCACACATTTGTTTTCTTGTGGATCTTTCGACTGGTAAGAAGCCTTAAAAGCTTACATTAATTTTAATTTCAACATCAGGATTAAATTTATTGGTTGAAACATATCTGATTACCAGAGTAATTTGCTGCATCTTACTAAAGTCAGGAGTACAGTTTAAAATTATGGAAAATATTTGAAATTTTTTATTTCATTAATAACATGAGACTTTACGCTTTGATGCAGCAGATCTACTATCCCGGTTTGTATATTTTTCCCCAAGATATTGAGCTTTAGTCTCTAGTTTTTGGATCACTCAGCAGACGTGCTCTTCCACAATGGGATCGTATTCAGACAGTAACTCAACTATTTTTAAGAATTTACCGTTATTATAATCAAACAACTTGTCGCTTGTACCTTGAAAAATCAGTCAACTTTTACCTAGCATTTTGGTAATTGCAACAATTCTTAGAAGCACCTCATTCCAATGATTTATTTCGTCATTAATAACTCTTTAAGTGGCAGGATCTACAGTTTTACAACAATTTAATCTTTTTTGCCTGAATATGATTTTTCGAAATTTCATGCTCTTTTAAAGTTACGTCGAGGTGCTTCAATTTTTAAAAGCCTCCTTTGGAGAGAACTAACTAAACAGCCAAAAATTTTGCAACAGAAGCAGTAAACGCAGTTTTGTGAAAGATAGTAACTAATCTCGCAATATTTGCTCTCCGTTGCTTAAAATTCGTGCATAATATTTTGCGCTATAATGTAGATCTGTGTCATTGGAACGAAATTTGTAATTATGCAATAGTTTAGGTGGACCTTGGCTTACTAAAAAGCTTCTAACGGCATCTCGTAAAATTCTTGGCCGCTAAGTTTTAGAACGCCTTATGTGAGTCTCACGTTGGTGTCAGTTCCAGTTGGTTTAGAAACTTTGTTCATTTGTTTGCTATTATTCTCTGACGATTCTGTACTTCTTTTGTATCCCGACCTGATATTGGATTCTAAGATTTGTTTTGGTAAACCCTGAATACAGTAAATTTTTTTAACGCACCAGATTGATTCTGCCTTTCCGCTTCCTTTCCCAACCTTCTTTTTTTTGTGCTGATAACCAGATAGTTTTCTTTGACCGCCAGACATTTTGGAAGAGGCACGCACGTAACTCAAACAATGTACACTATAAAATAATATAAAAAGTAAATATTTATCCTTGTTAAGCTAAAACCATAACTAAGATAAATTATTCTCAGTCGATATAAAAAAAAAACATGTATGCACAACACAAAATATTTTCCATACCCTGTGAACATAAAGAAAGTCTAGTGTTACTACACAGTCAAAGCGTATTCGCGGAGGATACTATCCGTAAATTTGCTGCAAATACAGAAACCGTGTATACAGAATGGCAATTTCTATAGGCTTAAACGGAATATGTTCCAAGTTCACAAACAAAAATTATGTTGTGGAGTGATTGTCGTGCAATGCACTTATTAAACAGACTGACAAAGTTATTGACATTCACTAAAATAGTTAATGAATTTCTTTTTGTTGAGACAATTTACAAATGCAGCAATTAGAGTATCTGTAAACCGCATTTGTATATATAATAAGCATCATGGGTTATTATATATTAGCAGTTAACATTCTAAATTGAATATACTAATGGTATGTGAAGGAACTAATTGGTAATCAGCAGCTGGTAATAATATTTATTTATTAATAATTATAAGTACTGTCCCACACCCACTAAACTACAGTATTTTCACAAGCGATCAAAGCTAGCATATGTAATTTAACCCAAACATAACACTTACAATGCCTGTATCTAATTTGTACAACAAATCTGTTAGGCTCGGATTACGAGCAGAAATTATTATGCAAATTATTCCACTTCGATTTCCAATAAGATCCATATTGATTTGTTTTATCAATTCAATAAAATAAATACTCAGCATCTCCCGCCAAGCACTATCGACTCCATGTATTAGAGCCTAACTGCAATTGCGAAAAACACTCCTTTTCACCGGGTCTAGTAACTTGTGGGCAGTATAACGTCGGAATCAGTGCAGGTAGCCGAGGACAGGTGTAACAGCCTCCACCTACTGCGCTTCACTTCTGTTGTGCGCTTTTGTCGTTGTGCGCTTATGTCGTTGTGCGCTTATGTCGTATATCCAACTAAATAACAGTTTAATCATAGAAATTATGAAATCCTGAAGCAAATTTTATGAACTTCCACTTATCACTAATAACGTAATAGTAAGACTAATGCTGTTGTGTAATATAACCACTTTTATAATTAGCAATAATAAGCAAGTTGAGACAACAAACGTCGAAACAGCGTTCTACTCTCGTGCTAAGGCCCAATTCACACAGAAGAGACGTGGCGCGGACTTCGGGCTGAGATATGGCGCGGACGTGGTGCATTTTGCAGTTGCTCCTATGGCAGAATTCACACAGAGGCGGCTGGGCAACGGCCTGCCCCTTTGAGGTCCGCGCCCCGTCTCTTCGAAGTATCTAGGGGCGCACCCAAATAGCTAAGAACTGTAAGTTTTTAACGAACGAAAAATTCGGTATGTGATTTTTTTTATTAATTGGGTATTTAACTCATTAATATTTTTCTCACACTTACAGCCGAAATGGCGCCGCTATATTTTAGCACCCCGGGCAAATGCCCGGTTTGCCCCCCCCCCCCCCCCCCTAGAGCGGGTCCTGCCGGTACAGATGTCTTCACACCTGAGGAAGACGACAAAGCTAGTCATTGAAATATAACAACACAACAATACACAAAATATAACAATAATACAACACAATATGGCAGTACACCTGTGAAGAATTCATTGCAGGAAGGATCTTTGTTGTACTAAGTGGGGAAGAAATCCACGATTGGCCACATAGACCCACGTAACAGTATGAGAGGTTATGATTGGCTGAGAAACCAGAGGGACAGTCAGTCGTATTAAGTACGAAGCAATATTATTTGTGGTGTTGGTCTGTGCAGAAAAATCTTACGGTCAGTGGTGGAACTGATGTGGAAACCACGGGAAGTGCCACATTCGTCTTAAACGAGTCCATGATATTTTAAAATCAAACAAATGATTTCAGAACTGATTGACTGTGAATGATCATGTCGGGACAACAAATGTGTCCCGTATAAAGTAGATATTCCTAATTGAAAACATGCAAGCTTCAGGAGTGAGGTTCATTGTTAAAAATAAAATGCAATACGTGACTGGTACGGGTCTAAAAATTTTGTAGTGTTAAATAAACTGTTTATGCAACTGTAGAACGAGCTGGTGAGAGTTATTAGTAGACTTGTTTAGAAACAAACTCATATCAAGAATTCCTATTAATAATTTCCCTTAAGGAATGGCAGCCTTGATTAACTGTTGAACCTCTATATAATAATGAAAGTAAGGAAAATGGAAGCGGCTTCTACGTGATATAAATAATGAAGGAAAGGGAAATTAACCCGCCACATACCAAAGTTGACAGCTGCGATGTGAGAAAACACGATGGCGGACAAACAAATATACAATATTTCAGTAACGACTTTAGCCCAATATACTATTTTCAGAAATCTATCTGTCCAGTTACCATTTCCATGCTTCACGTTTGGCCAAACTAAATTCTCAAATTCTCTTTCTTCAGTCTTGTCTCTCTCTAAAATATTCCACCAAATGGTTTAACTATTAAGCTCCCAGTTTCTGGCTGCCATCGACAAATTCGCCCATCACTTCACGCTTTCCGTTTCACACGGTCCCTTTCTCTCACCCAGCTGGTTCTTCAACAGTATATTTGCACGGCTTATCAACATTCCTCTCAGCTTGTCTCACTCCATAAAATCCTCTGCCTTTCATCCCCTCACCCCATTCACCATACGCAGAGTCATTGGGTGACGTTCCGTGTGTGCACACGTACGGAGACTAATGGCCCGTTTATCTACTACCGAAGGAGGCCTTTGCCGAAATATTGTGTATTTGCTTGTCCGCCTTTGTGTTTCCTCTCATCACAGCCGTCAACTTTGGTATGTGGTGGGCCATTCATTGTAACTGAGAGTGGCTGTGTGGTGAGGCCAGCCTGTATATGGGTCAGTGCAGTGGCTGCAGGTTAGTCGGTTTGTGACGTGAGCTGTTGAACACGTGGACCCTGTGTATAAGCATCACTGTCTAGTGGTCCGGTACCTCACAGACATTTCATGATCAATGTTCTTATAAAAGGTTTGGAGTCACTGGGCGACAACTACAGCAGAGTACGGTGGAATGGTAATTTCTTCACCGCCATCAGTAAAGCAAGGCGGACAGAACTGTAGCAAATGCCGTCACATAATGAACCACCTTGTAATAATTTACACCACTCAATACATTACGTATTTGCCATTTTTACACTCCATCACCATCCTGTATGGGAGAAATTCTTCCTTCATGGATAGAAGAATTAGAGAGTGGAATAAGTAAATATAAATATCATCTGTTGTCAACCATTTATAATTGATATTAATTAAAAAAGTTATTAACAAACTAGCTTCTAGCCCGTCAAAAATGACGGTTTGAACGCCATATTCTGGCAGTTCATTTTATTACTTACTTACTTACTTCCTCTTCATGGATAGGCCAAAAGCCTGTTCCGACCTCATTCTTCCGACCATCTCTTCCTAGGTCTTCCAATGTCCCTTCTGCCTGTGGGATGGTACTCCAGGGCAAGCTTAGGAAATCTGTCTTTTCTCATCCGTAGGACGTGGTTCTTCCAGTTATCCCTTTTTTGGGTAATTCTATCATTTAGCGGGGAGATATTCAGTTGTTCCCTTATTTCCTCGTTCCTCCTCCTATCATTTAGGGAATACCCTTTTACTGACCTTAAAAATTTCATTTCCGATGATTGAATTTTGCTTTTGTATTGCGTTTTATTTACCCATGTTTCGCTGCCATATAGCAGAGTCGGTACGGCCATTGTTTTATAAAACTTCAGTTGAGTCTCCTCTCGTGCTTTACCTTTCAGTGTTCGTCGAATTGTTCCACACATATACTGAAATCGGTGAAGTTTCTTCTTCACCTCGTTATCCTCATTGAAAGATAATTCACATCCGAGATAAGTAAAGCTGGAGACTTGTTCTATTGGCTGATTGTCTACCACTATTTTAACTCTGATAGGGTATTTCCCCTGCTATGCCATAACTTTCGTTTTTGCACGAGACAACTGCAGATTGTAATCTTTGCTGATAATGTTTAGTATATGAATTGCTTTTTGAAGTCCATCTTCATTTTCCTGGAGGATAAATTGGTCGTCTGCAAACAACATAGTATTTATGTAAGTGTTGTTGCTTATTTTTATACCAAGATGGACATTTTCTTTCCATTTCCTAACTAAGTCATCTATATATATATTAAAAAGTGTTGGAGACAGGCTACAACCTTGCCGCACTCCTTGGTTAATTGTTATTTCTTCTGTAAGTTTATTTCCCAGGTCTAAGACGATTTGTGTCCTTCTATACATATCTTGAATAATTTGTATTAAATGCTGTGGATAACCATTTCTTTGCATTATTTCCCATAGTTTTTGTCTATTTACTTTATCGAACGCTTTTTCATAGTCTATAAAAGCAATGAAAGTCTTTAAATTAAATTCTCTTCTCTTTTCCAGTAGTTGTCTAAGGCAGAATATATTATCTATGCAGGACCTTCCTTTCCTAAACCCACATTGTTCTTCTGATAGGAGAGCATCTGCTATTACTTTTAGCCTGTTATTTATTATTTTTGCATATATTTTGTATCCCGTATTTAATAAACTAATTCCTCAATAGTTATCACATGAATTCCTATCTCCCTTCTTAAAAAGTGAAATAACTTTGGCCTTCCTCCATTCTTCTGGGATGGTTCTCTTTTTCCAACACATATTAAGTGTAAATATCTAAATTTCAGAATCATTCCCCCATACTTAATCAATTCTAAATTAATTGTATCTAGTCCAGGAGCTTTTCTATTTTTAAATGATTTTAGTGCTGCATCAACCTCCTCTATGTCTATAGGATCTATTTCTTTAGTATCCACATGGTCCATTCCTATTTTCTCTTCTTCTTCTTTATAATTACTATTGTACCATAATGTTCTGTAGTGTTTTACCCATGCCTCTTCTTCAATTACATTTATATTAGCACTTTCCTTTTCATCCTTGTTGAGATGTTTCATAAGTTTATAAGCCATCTCTTGTCTACCATGGACATCATCTTCTATTGAACTGATTAATCTATCCCAACCTTCTTGTTTCAACTTCTTTGTTATTGTCTTAACAATATTTCTTCTTCTTTTATATTCATTTTCATTTTCTAGGGTTCGATCCTGTATCATTTTTAGATAAGCTTTTTGCTTTTGTTTGACGGCTTCTGCAATTTCTTCGTTACACATTTTAAGTCCAGTTTTTCTTCTAAATTTCTTTTTCTTGCCAATGGCTTCATATGCTGCTTTCAGTATTGATGAAGCTATAGTTTCCCATTCTTTATTGATGTCATTATTTGTTGGGTTTTCCAGTAAGCGCTGTTGTAATCGGCTTTGATATAGATGTTTTATTCCTTCATCTTTTAAAAGGTAGGTCTTAAAAACTTCTTGATCTTGTTGTAAGTTTTTATTCATTCTTTTCCTCCATTTAGCAAGTATTCTTATTTTTGATACAACGAGATAGTGATCTGTATACATATCACTACCTCTATGTACACTGGTGTCTACTACATCTGGACCTAATTTTTTATTAACCATTACGTACTCAATGATAGACCTTTGTACTCTTGCCGTCCATGTAAATTTATGGATATCTTTTTTTGTAAAGAATGTATTTGTAATCTTTAACTGGTTGAAGGACGCAAATTCTCTCAGTAGTTTCCCATTTTCATTTAATGTGTATTCACCTCTGTTCCCCATTACCTCTGGAATTGGACTATTTCCTACGCGAGCATTAAAATCACCAGCCAGTATTAGGAAATCACTTTTATTAATTCTGTCTATCACCACTTGAAGCTGTTCATAAAATTGTTCAGATTCTTCTCGTTTGTTTTCTTCTGGGGCATATATGGCGATCAAGGTTAGGTTGCCTCTCTCTACTTTCAATCTTAGAGTCAGAATCCTTTCACTTATCATATTGTAACTGACAATTTTATTTTTCCATTTCCTATCCACTAATATTGCCACTCCTACTGCAGCTCTTTTCTCTCGTGCCACTCCACTGTAGATCATTGTATATTTATCTATTTCTTCTGTTCCCTTCAATTTCTTTTTTGTTTCTGTAATTACAGCAATATTGATCCCCTTTCTAGTTAACTCCCTGTCCAGATCATATTCTTTATTATTTATTCCTCTCACATTCCACGTTCCTATTTTCAAATTGTCTTTGATTCCAAATCGTTTGTCCTTTGACCTTGCCTTTGTTGTCCTCATAAGATCCATCCGGCTTTCCTTACTTTGAGGTTTATGAGTAAATATCTTTTTATGTGGAAGGGTTACCAGCCCTTCACACAACCCCCATCCTGGAGGGCCAGGGTTTTATTTCAGGGTGTTCCTTCCCTTAGCCAGAATGTCCCAGTTTTAAGGCGCTGGGGGCTCGCCTTCCATCCTCTCCCGTTAGCTACACTCAAAAAGTGCATTGCCCAGGGGTCACGCGGCTTTCACCTTCGTGGACGTGGGAGTAGGGTTTGCTGGCAGAGCTGCTAAGATAGATCGCAGAGGCATTTCTCAAGGTTTTGTTATCTCAGCCCATCCCGCATAGGCTGAGATCCTTGAGACCATACCAGCCTTGACCCCCTTCATTTTATTATTATTATTATTTTGCAGTTGGTTAATTATAAGGGATTGTTATTAGATAATGCTAGTGGCCTTGATTTTATAATGTTCTACACAGCAATAGAGTAGTAACTTCTACTGAATTAATGAGGGCTGATGTATAAAACCAATAAAATGAAAAATAAATTAGGAATCCAGAAACTTTTGCTATCCATGTAATATCAGTTTTATTCCTAGTCCAGGCACACTTCAGCACGATAGGTAGGAACTACATTCACCCGCATTTATTAATACCTTCGGTAACTTGGCGCATATGAAATCAGTTTAATTGGTTTGTAAAACTCATTTCAGAGTGAATTACGCTGTAATCAAATGTGTCGGGTGGGCTTTCTGGTCAACTTAACCACAACCCTCCATTATGTTGTTGTTGTTGTTATTTGGGTTTTAGGGCGCGTCGACGACGGGGTCATTAGCGCCCTAACAACAACCAAGCGTGACAATGTGGCAAAATTGCCGTCTCTGTGGCCGACTGTAAAGGGGTCGGCCACAGAGACAGCACAATAAAATGCTAACATACTAAATAAAATACCATCTGCGTGGCCGACTGTAAAGAGATCGGCCACATAGATGGCAACATAAGAAATAAAACTGAGACAAGGATAATTTAAAAATTCATACATTAACTGGTTGGCTGTAAAAGGGCCAACCAGTTTAAAAAACGCGTAAGCTGGCTGGCTGTAAAGAGGCCAGCCATATAAGCAGTGTCACAAGTAAAAACAGTACTTGGATTGGTGGTTGTAAATGGCCACCAATCCAATCTAAAACCTAGGCCGATCTGCCCAAAATTTTTGGGACAAGACCGGCCAAGCAACAAAACTTTAAAACCTTAGCCACATTGTCACTATCATTGTTTAAAATAAGTGACAGATCGTTGGCTAAGCCAACGTCTGCCCTTAAGTCTAAAAATAAAATACACTCACTTAAAATGTGGCGTACCGTCAAAGGTACGCCACAAGCATCACATTCCGGTGGGTCCTCCCGGCGGAGAAGAAAGCTGTGCGTGAGAGGACAGTGCCCTATACGGAGGCGAGTAAGGAGAACCTCATCCCTCCTCGCCCGCTGAAAGGAGCTGCTCCACGGCTGAACTGTCGGTTTGACCAGCCGGAGCTTATTATGCTCGACTTCCAGCCACTGCCTCTGCCAAACATCAAAAACAAATCTCTTCGCCGCCGAGGCAAGGTCTGACTTTGGGACCGGTTCAAAGTCGGTTCTGACCTTGTCGCAGGCTAACCGTGCAGCTTCATCGGCTGCCTCGTTCCCCCTGATTCCCACATGGCCAGGTACCCAGCAGAATAAAACCTCCTTTCCGTGAGACTGCAGGGAAAGGAGGGTGTCCTGGATATCCTGGACTAGACGATCTGCTGGGTACATATTTCCTAAAGCCTGAATACAGCTGAGGGAATCACAAGCATATGATGAACCTCTTATCACGGACTACTTTCATATGCTGGAGCGACTTTAACACAGCGTAACACTCGGCGGTGTAAACGCTACATCTACCATCTAGTTTGTATGTGTAAGTCGCTCGAGGGAACACTACAGAGCATCCTACTCTATTAGCCTGCTTAGACCCATCCATATATACCGGGGTGAATGTGTGATACTGATTTAGGATATCGGTAAAAACACTAATAAAAACATTATTATCGCTAAACAATTTGTTATACCGACAAAGATTTAAAATTATTCTGGGCCTCGTTAAAAGCCAGGGAGGAGATTTACTCCATCCCTGGTGATAAAAAGCGGGCAGCTCACAACCATATTCTTCTAAAATAGCCTTTGTACGGTGGCTGAACGGTTTGGTCGCTCTACAGCGATTGGCATATAGCCGTTCAAAGTTCGGTCGCATCACTACGTCGTGCACAGGACTACCAGGAGTTGTGGCAATATGTACATAGTGTCGCACCATGAGGAGATGCCGCCGGGTGGAAAGCGGCGGCTCGCCAGACTCAGCACAGATGCTGGGTATAGGGCTGGTGCGGTAAGCACCCGTGGCGAGCCGGATTCCTGCATGGTGGACACTATCCAATATCCGTAGATAACTGTCCCGTGCCGAACCGTAGACAATGCAACCGTACTCCAACCGCGACCGTACAAAGGCTCTATAAAACTGTAGCAGGCAGGAGCGGTCAGCGCCCCATGACCTGCCACAAAGACATTTTAAAATATTCAGAACTTTCAAGGCCCTGGCTTTCACGTCTTTAAGATGAGGCAGCCAGCTGAGCCTTGTGTCTAGGATAAGGCCCAGAAACCGAACAGTATCAGTAAAAGTTAAAACGGTGTTCCTCAATGGTAAGGTGGGGCTCCTGGTAAAAGACTTCTATTACGAGTAAAAAGTACACACCGGGTTTTCTCAGCGGAGAAACGAAAACCGGTGTGCACTGACCATTCATCCAGCCTGTTCAACGCGAGCTGCAACTGCCGCTCAGCGCTTCTCAGGCTGGAAGAGGCAATAAAAATTAAAAAGTCATCCACATATAAGGAGTACCGTATGGGACTCCTTATTGTGGCTGCAATGCTATTAATTGCAATTGCAAACAGTGTAACACTTAAAACTGACCCCTGAGGGACACCGTTTTCCTGGATAAAAAGATCTGACACTTCGCTACCAACTCGGTACCGGAAGCAACGTCGTGATAAAAAAGATTTTAAAAAGCGGGGCAGTTTTCCCCTAAAACCCCATTCAGTGTAGTTGCTTTAAAATAATGTGTCGCCAGGTAGTATCGTATGCTTTCTCGATATCGAAAAAGACACCTACTAGGTGTTGGCTGCAGATGAAGGCGTCTTGGATTGCAGCTTCCAGTAGGATCAGGTTGTCCAAGGTGGAACGGGACTTCCTGAATCCACACTGAAAGCGGCTCAGAAGATTTTGGGATTCCAGACGCCAGACGAGGCGGCGATTTACCATCCTCTCTAGCGTCTTACCCACGCAGCTTGTAAGGGCGATGCTACAATAACTACCTGGTAATAATTTATCCTTTCCAGGTTTTAAAATTGGGATAAGCGTTGCTTCTTTCCACGAGTCGGGGAAGTGTCCTTCGGTCCAAATCTGATTAAAAATATCTAAAAGGTACTCCTTAGCATCTGTACTAAGATGCCTCAGCATCTGGTACTGGATCATATCAGGCCCTGGAGCAGGTGTCATTGGCGCTGTTTAATGCCGACTCCAGCTCCCAAGATGTAAATGGGCAGTTGTAGGCCTCTGTATTCGACGAATCGAAGCACAGCCCTCGCCTCTCGGCAGCGACTCTTTGTCGCTGAAACCGAGGGTCAAAGTTGGCGGACGAAGTGACGGAGGCGAAGTTCTCCGCCAACAGCTGGGCTATGCTTCGTTCGTCGGTAACTACACGTCCTTGATCCAGTAATCCAGATACTGGTGGGCGGGAGTACCTTCCGGATATACGGCGAATGGACTCCCATACTTTGGATGATGATGTGGAACGATTGATTGTGCTCACAAAGGTCTGCCATGACCTTTTCTTGCTCTCCTTAATAACACGACGTGCCTTTGCTCTTGCAATACGGAACGCTGCCAGGTTGTCGGAAGTTGGCTGCAACCTAAATCGACGCAGCGCCCGTCTACGACCCTGAATGGCGGAACGACATTCGTCGTTCCACCAGGGGACGGGCGTCCTTCGCAGCGTTCCGGAGCTTTTCGGCATTGAAACGTCAGCTGCCTGGTGAATCACTTCGGTAAAGTGATTCACCATCTCCGTAATGCCGTTACAAGGTTGGAGGCGTAGTGACCTGCAATACAACGGCCAATCGGCTTTGCTGACGTTCCATTTGCGTCGGTTATTGCCTCCTCCGCGCTCGAACTCTACATGCATCCATATTGGGAAGTGGTCGCTCCCATGAAGGTCGCGATCCACCTCCCAACGCACGGAGTCCGCGATTGAGGGGGAGCACAACGAAAGGTCAATGGCAGAAGACGTACCGGAAGCAGTGGTGAAATGAGTCATTTGCCCTGTGTTTAGGATACAAATTTCCTCCTGCTCTATCAATCTACCAACCACTCGGCCCCGCGGGGAATCGGTGGTGGAACCCCACAACGCACTGTGTGCGTTGAAATCTCCCAAAAGGAGGAAGGGCCGAGTGAGTTGTCGTATAATGCCAACCAGGTCGTCGTAGTCGACGGACAAACTGGGTGGCAGATAGATAGAGCATACGGTCAGTTTTATTGGACCGTGTATTTTCACCGCTACTGCTTGTAATGCTGAGGTGAGAGCAACGGGCTCGGAATGGACGGTGTTTAAGACAAACACCGCCACTCCTCCCTTCGCTCGATCACCCTCGGTATCGTCTTTCCTGTACAGGTCGTAGCCTCTCAGCATCGGTTGGTGTGTCGGTCTAAAATGTGTCTCCTGCAGACACAAACACAAGGGTTTAGACCGTACTAAGAGGTCTACTTCCTCTTTGTGAGCATGATAGCCATTTACGTTCCACTGTAGTATGGGAGCCATCTCACCTATTCAACCTCACCCGCCCCGGGTCGGGTGGGTCATAGTCCGCGGACTGCTGAGGAACGGAACCAAGTTCCTCCACCAGCATTTCGGTGTCTTCCGGCTCTGAAGACACTTCTGATTCAGTTTTGGCCTCGGAGGCTTGCGGATTGTTCTTCCGCCGAGGCCTTTTCTCCCCCTTCTCCCTGCCAGATGGAGATCTGGGAGGAGAAGAGGAAGGTGACTTCACAAACTTTGTGGGGTCCGTGTTTTTAAACTTCAGACCCCGAGCCTTCTGCACAGTTTTCCATCCGCTACTGACAGATGGCATTGCGATTACTGCTTGTCTTGGGTTCTGTGTTGCATTGGAGGGAACCTCGGCTGCAGATGAAGTAGCGGATGGCAGTGCTGCTGGTGGAGTTTCTGAACCTGCTGTCATGATGGTCGGGGTTGCAGAACTGCTGCTGCCGACGTCCGGGGTCCGTGGCGATAGGACCTTAACGGGCTTTGCGCCGCATTTGCACTGACACGCGCACATTGTGCTCGTGCCCGCGTCTACGACGGACGTCTGCGTTGCAACACTTTCCTTTCTGACGGGAGTTGACAAGGATTTTGCGAAGCTAGTGGCGAAGACGGGCGGCGCAAGCGCCTTAAACCGCTTCTTAGCTTCGCCATAAGAGAGTCGCTCCTTAGTTTTCAACTCCTGTACCTTTTTTTTCATCAAGGTACACTCGACACTCCCTGCTCCAGGCTGGATGTGCCCCAGAGCAGTTGACGCACACCTGTGGGAGAGTACAAGCAATGCCTGGCTCATGTGCAGCTTTTCCACACTTCCCACAGGTGGGGTTGCCTTTGCAGGTCGCCGTCGTATGACCGAACCGCTGGCACTTAAAACAGCGCATCGGGTCCGGTACATACGGGCGTACATTGAGATTCAAATAACCTGCTTTAATGTCTTTCGGCAACGTTGGAGTGTCGAACGTCAGCACGAAGGTGGCAGTCTTCTCTAGACTGCCGTTTACCCTTCGTTTTATTTGGCGAACCTCGACCACATGTTCTGATGACCACTCCTTAAGGAGTTCCTCGGTCTCTAAATCGATTAGGTCCCGGCAGGTGACCACGCCTTTACTCGAATTCAGAGATTTATGGAGTTCGCACTTTACTGCGAACTCCCCGAGCTTCTCACACTTAAGGAGTAGGACAGACTGCTTGTAGGTTGATGTTTCAAGCAACAATGTCCCATTCCTCAGCTTTTTTACTGATTTTAGGGTTCCTGCGATACCCTCTAGACCTTTTTGAATGTAAAATGGAGAGATCTTTTCGAAAGATCCCTCCACCCGTGTCATTATAACGAAGGCATTTTCAATTAAATAATCCTTCCTGTTACTGTTTCCATTACCGGGAGGAGGGCTGTCTACCCTCGCCCGCTTGCCACTTCTTTGGGCGTTAGAGTTAGAATTCCCCTGCGACGTGCCCAAGCCGCAGGTAGAGGGAGATTTTTTGGGAGTTTTGTTATTTTGTCCCACGAGTTCGGAGGAAAGGATGTCGAGTGACGTGGAGCCCCCGCATCACGCCCAATACAACAGGGGTGCGGCAGGTGCCCCTGAGGTTGTACGTTAGCGGGTGGTTTGCCTCACCACCCATCCACCTCCTCGGCACGTTACTCACCTTGAGGTTGAGGGTTTTTTTATAGAGGTTTCTACCGTCCTCGCGATCCGGGCGATGAAGCCAAGATCCCCGTTCTCCTAGGCACACAACGTTCCACCGCCACGCCCTGCGGTGGTCGTTGAAGCATGGTAGGAGTTTACGGTGTGGGAAACTTGCGGCGCTCACAAGTTTCCAGCTCGGGCACCGCGGGTTCGCCAAACCCCCTCCATTAATATTGCTTTTGAAAATCATAACTTCTACTACTCTCAAATGCTGTAGTCAATCGCAAGACATATTGTTTTTAAGCAGTCATTCCGTTGTAATAGAGCCTGTAGACTACCATTATTTTCAGGCAGAAATTAGGTTGTAATACATCCTGGACGGCCATAATACATTTAAATGTACTACGAAAAATATTTCTAGAGGATTCTTGTATTTTACCACAGCAATTCCTGGCAGAATCACGATCTCCATTAATACTGATTTATTTATATTATTTTACTTTAAATGACGGGAAGTATAATATCAAAAACAGATAACTGCCATTTATTTGAATGATAAATTTCATGATTCGTACATTTCGTGTGAACTTCCTTTGATTTTTTAATAAACTTAATCGTTTCTTATCTCTGGCCAAAAAAAAATAAATCAAAAAAAAAATCGTAGGTTGTGTTTTAACCTAGTACTCATTATTGATACAGGTAATATAACGTACACATACAATATCCTTCTCCTTACATTAATTTTGGCATCTAGTTGTCATAGATAAATAAAAAGCAATATGTAAATTTAAACGAACGTACTAATTATAACTTTGTGACACATAATTGCCTCGCATTAATTTTTTTCCCTGCTCTCCGTATTTCTAATATCTCTGCTCACTGCTATTTTGCGGCAATAATATCATTGTTGTATTCCGAGTGTCATATCGCTTATACTGTAAATAGTCATATCCTTGACTGTTTAAATCTAATCAAAAGTTTATATTAAATCTCATTTAATACTTAACACATGTATAAAAAAAACTAATGGTATCATATATAATAGTAGTAAGACTTTATTCTGGAAAAGCTTATAAGGAGAAACGAATTAGTCATTTTTAATGATATATTTTGTTATATGAATACGTTACTCTGGTTAGATTATCAGAGTATTTGGTTAGGATTTTGCATAAATAAATTCATTTTACTTAAGATCACGTAGACTATAATTTCAAAAACGGATAACTGTTATTTATTTGACCAATACATCATTACGTTTCTCCGAGTTTTAAATACACTTCACAGTTTCTTACCGTCTGCCGAAAAAATCTTAGGTTATGGTTTAACCTAGAGCTTATAACTGACACAGATAAAATAGCGTAAATATTTAATCCCTTCCCCTTATATGAATTTTGGCGTATAACTGATACAAATAATATAACATAAACATCGAACGCCATTCTCCTTACACGAGTTTCTGCATCTAACTGTAGTAAATAAACAAAATGCGACATGAAGGAAGGAATACAATATGGTGGCTGTTGATTGGCGAGTGATGGCTGTCACGTGACCGTTCTGTAGCCAATACATGTAGCAGCTATAGACAACGCACGCAGACGCCACGTTAGCGTTTTATATAATAGGATGGTATTTACATTTAAAAATATTCAACAACCAACAGTGGAAGAATCTACATAAATACTCTGTAATTCACAAAAATTGTGGGTGGCAGAGGGTGCTCAGCACCAAAGCTAACCTCTTTGCTGTGTATTCCAATTCCGAATGGTACAAGGGGAAAAATAATTCATATAAGAATCAGTGCGGCACCTTATTTTCTAATCTTATCTTCTGAGTCAAACAGGTTGGTGGATGAAGTATTTCACCACACCACACTCGTAAGTGAAAGTGGGATAACACATGTTTACCAATAAGTTTAAATGAAATGTACATCGTCTATCTACCAGAGACTCCCAGCCCAGTCTACTAATCAATTCTGTGACGCTTTCATAAGGACTGTAGCAAGCGGTCACGAATCGAACGGCTCTTCTCTGTACTTTCTCTATATTGTCAATCAACCCCTTAGGAAACAGATTCTAAATGACATAACAGTAGTCCAATGTGGATGCCCCAAGAGATTTGTACGCTATCTCCTTTGTTTGTTCATTACAGTTTTTCAAGATTTGACCTACGAATCGCAACCCAGAATTTGCTCTAACTAGTAACGAATTAATGTGCAAGTCCTATTTCATGTTCCTTTGTATTGTTACTCCCAAATAGTTCACAGAATCCACCATGTCAATACCTGAACTGTTTACCTCATATTCCTGAACATTTGTTAGCTAAGCACATTGTCTTGTACTTTTTACAATTTAGTGTAATTTGCCATTCATCGCACCATGGTCAAATAACATCCAGATCACGCTGAATTTCTAAGCAATCGGCCGAATTCCTTATTTCCCTATAAACAACCGCGTCTTCAGCAAACAATCTGAAAATTCGTTTCACTTTGTCTCCAATATCGTTTATAAAAATTAAGAAAAGAAGTGGTCCTATTACACTTCCTTGGGGTACACCCTTGTAACATCTCCTTCAATGACGACATACTGTGACTGACTAGTTAGAAAATCCTTATCCATTCACAAAGCTGATCCGATATACCGTACGCTCGAAACTTCACTAAAAGGCGGTTGTATGGCACAGAGTCAAAGGCTTTCTGAAAATCTAAAAAAATTGCATCTACTTGTGAACCTGCATCAATAACTTTGATTACGTTGTGTGTAAATAGGGCCAGCTGTGTGTCACATGATCTTTTCTTCAAAAATCCGTGTTGATTTGTTGCAACCAAATTATTTTCATCTAGAAAATTTACATTGTTTGAGCATATTATATGCTACATAACTATACTACAAACAAATGTTATAGATATGGGACAATAGTGTCCAGGATCACTTCGATCACCTTTCTTGGAAATCAGAGTTACTTCCACGATTTTCCAGCCTGAAGGTACTTTTTGTTCTAAGGATTTACTGAATATATCAGACAGAAATGGCCCAATTTCCACCACATACTCTGAAAATACTCTTACTGGAATTCCATCAGGACCCGGTGCTTTCCCCCACTTCAGGAGCTCTAATTGCTTTAAGATACCTGGAGTATCTATTCGTAATGATTCCATCACTGACTGAACTTGGAAAAACTGGAATGCTATCCAAATTTTCATCAGTAAATGAATTTTTGAATACAGTATTTAGTAAGTTAGCTTTATCATGGCTTTTATTAACCTCGGAACCTTCACGAATTAGTGCTGGAATATTATTGTTGGTACAACTGACTTTTCGTACATACAATCAATATATCTTTGGATTTTCTGTGAGACTCTTAGAGAGAGAGTTGGAATGAAAATCGTTGAAGGCCTCATGCATCACATGCTTAACACGTCCTCTTAACTCAGCTAAGGTTTCTAAATCACTATGACACCTCATCTCCTCAAGCGTCATTGTTTTTTGAGTAATCTTTTGACTTTGCATGTGTACCATGGTGGACCATTCTCCTCCTTTATTGTCCGCTTTGGTATATGTATTTCCATACCTTCCCTGAATATAACTATAAATTGATGCCAAATCTCTTCAACAGTGTCCCTTGTTAAGTTGTGGTAATTATTCCTCAGGTAGGTTCTAAAACACTCCTTTGAGGCCTTGCTGAAACTGTATATGATCCGTACCATTTTTCGCTTGGTCATTAATTTGATAGTCGCAATTACTACTTAGTGATTGCTTATTCCTGTGGTCGTTGAATAATTCTGTCAACCAGTATGACATCGCGTAGGTTTATTAACTAACTGCTCGAGATGATTATCTGAGAACAGATCGAGAATTACTTCAGAAGCTGCCTTATCCCTGCTACCTGTAATGTGAACGTAAATACGCCAGTTGATATAAGGCAGATTGAAGTCACCTCCTAGAATCATAGCATGAATGATCAACCAATTATTCCTGGAACAAGAGCATTCATTTATGCTGATGATACAGCAGTTGCAGCTCAAGGCACAACCTTTGAGGCGGTGGAGGTGAAGCTGACAACAGCTCTTGAAGATATGGCCAAGTATTATGATGCTAATCCCTTGAAGCCCAACCCTGGAAAAACACAGGTCTGTGCATTCCATCTGAGAAACAGAGAAGCCAGAAGGAAGTTGAACATCAACTGGAGGGGGCAACAACTACTACACTGCGATACTCCAAAATATCTAGGAGTAAAGCTTGATCAATCTCTCACATTCAAAACCCATTGTGAGGATCTGAAACTTAAAATATCTGCCCGGAACAACATCATCCGGAAACTTACAAGTACCTCCTGGGGAGCACATCCAAATGTGTTTCGTACATCTGCCCTGGCACTTAGTTTCTCTGCAGCAGAATACTCAGCACCAGTTTGGCAAAACTCTGCACATTCTAAGCAGGTTGATATAGCATTGAATGATACTGGTCACATTGTAACAGGTTGCCTAAAACCAACTCCTATTAGTAAAATACACCAAATCATGGGTATAGCACCACCTGACATTCGTAGGAAAACAGCTGCAGAGAGGGAGAAGAGGAAACAGGAAACACACCCCAGACACCCTTTGTTTGGACACGAACCTCAACCCACAAGGCTGAAGTCAAGGAAGAGCTTCGTACAATCAACTACAGCCATAACATCTTCTACTGGAGCAGGCCGTGTAGAACTATGGCGAAATTCGTTGCCTGAAGAACAGTGGAGGAACATCGAAGAGGCCCCGGCTGCGGGATGTAATCAGCCATATGCTATATGGAAGGCTCTAAACATATTAAGAACTGAAGTGTCCCGATGTAAATTAAATATTAAAAAATGGGGGTACACTAATGACAACGACCTATGTGAATATGGTGAGCTTCAGAACCCACAACATCTTCTGATATGCAGGAATCTCCCTGAAACCTGCAATATCGATGACCTTTATAGGGCAAACCAGAAGGGCATCAAGATTGCGGAATTCTGGTCACATTCAATTTAATTGTGTTTATAGTTTAATATTAATTAATTAATGTTATTTTTTTCAACTTGTTATGTCCTGGACACGAGAAATAAAATAAAATAAATCATAGCATGATCTTGAAAATGGCTAGCTATACTATTTACATTATTTCTTAACTCCTTGGTGATAGTTATGTCAGAATCGGGTGGATGGTAGAAGACGCCTATGACAAGTTTTGACCCAGCAACATTGAGTTTAATCCAAAGGTTTTTTACAGATCATATCGACGTCTATTTCATTACTTGGGAGGAATTTCCTCACAGCTATAAATACCCCACCTCCATGAGAATGTAATCTATCTTTACGAAAAATGTTCATGCTGTCTTTAAAAGCTTCGGCAAAACTTATTTCTAGTTTTAGCCAACTTTCTGTACCGATAACGATATTCGCTTCCGTGCTACAAATAACCCTTTCAAGTTCCGGTTGTCTGTTACAAACGCTTATACAGTTAATTACGAGAACTTTTAACTGTCGAGATTGTTTTACGTTCCTCCTACATTCCGGTGTTGCATTGATTGGGTTGCCCGTGTGACATACATACTACATAGCCAACCCACCCTGATCTGTAGTATTTGCTAATCAGTAATCTATTTCAAAATTAATTGTAAATTTTCTGTTTCTTACATTTAAAAAAGTCAGAGAATAATAATGAAGCCTTGTTTTGGAAATTATAGTCTCCATTGGTTATTGATAGGCTTGCCAACTAACCTGCCGTGCAGAACAGTACACTTGTAACATTGCTACATTTATTTCAGAGCACTTCGCGCGAGGCTACTGAAGAATACAGTAATAGTTTAGGACGGTAGGATGTGGAGGCAACAGCCTTGATATGCATGAATGCGAAGAATGTGAGAGTTGTGAAAGATTTGAATATAGGAACTTAGTAGTGATGAACATTATGAAGAATTGTAATTTGATGTGTTCTGCAACGAGAACGTAATAAATGAAGTCGTTTGGCATATTGTATTATTATTTCTGAAATAATAATAACTCTCATTGAAGTGTTGATAAAAGAGAAAAGTATAGTAAATTAAAGTGAGTGTTGTTTTGAGAAAAGTGAAGTGGAGGAGAAGGCAACCCGCTCGAATGCACGAAACAGTTAGAGGGCCGACAGTTGGTAGCGAGAGTAGAATGTTTTTATACCCGTAACTGTATTTCGTGATCTGGGTCTTCCTCCCTTAGCCTGAAAAACCACCCAGTCCATTCCACAATGTCCCTGAATCGCCAAAACCCTAGTTGTAAAGCAATATAATAGCCAACATATCACTAATAGCTGTCCCTAATTTTCCATGATGCATTGAATGTCATAATGCAAGTTCACAAGCTGATGAAATTTTTTGAATTTTTATTTTCTTTTATTTTTCAAGAAGCTTATGACTCTACTGCATAACCAACTTTCAGTGAAAATTCGAGTGTACTGTATATCAGATCACATTCATGAATGGATTCTGGCCAGTCACTGTGTGTACCATCAATAAATTAATCTCTCATCCATGCCACTAATAGTAAGTCTGACATTCAGTAAATCTCGGTAAGAATGGAAAGAAAGAACTGCCGTGAGGCAATATTTATGTGGAAAGGATAGATAAATTACATCCAACATTCACCAAAGTTGAAGGGAAGATGGCTGCAGCAATATGAAATAACAATAATATTATTTCATATTATTATTTCGTGTTGCTGAAGCCATCGTCCCTTCAACTTTGGTGAGTGTTGGGTGTAATTTATGTATCCTTTTCATATAAATTTAGTAAATCTGATTAGACATTTTCAAGTACATACTTTCCGCTCATACCCCAATTTCCAAAAATAGTCCTTAATGACTCGTAAGTGCTATTGTATTCATTAAAGTTGTTATCTTTGTCAGTATCATATTTATTAGAGTCTAGTTATATCATTTTGTGTTATCGAGTTTGCGAAGTGCAATTCCCTGATTACAGTGCAAAGACAATTCAGTTTGAGGTACCAAATGCATCCTCCGAATGGGTGGAACATTTGTAGAAGGTATCGACAGTTTGTAGATACCGGATGTGTATGTAAAGGAAAGAGTCCTGTCCGCCCTCATGTTTCTGAGGCACATTTTGCACAAATTCAAACTGCTTTCCAACGTAGTCCTTCAAAATCAACTCGTCGTGCCAGTCGGGAGTTACAACTACCTACAACAACAATTTGGCGTGTTTTGAAACGTCGGTTGGTTATGAAGCTGTACAAGTTACAGTTGCTACAAGCTCTGCATCCTGATGACAAACGGAAATGTGCGGCATTTTGTAACGAGATTAATGATGCTATTGACAATGATAACACTTTCGCACAACGCATCATTTTCAGTGATGAAGCGACTTTCCATGTTAGTGGTCAGGTAAACAAATGCAACGTTCGAATTTGGGGTCTACAGAACCCACATGCAGTCATTGAACATGTACGAGATTCGCCTAAAGTCAATGTGTTTTGTGCGATATCCTGATCATCTGTTTACGGCCCATTCTTCTTTGATGGAAACACGGTTAACGGTCAGCAGTATCTCGCTATGTTACAAAACTGCTTGTTTCCGAGGCTGCACGAAGACAACTTCATTTTTCAACAAGACGGGGCACGCCCTGACTGGAGTCGCCAATTGCATGAATATCTGAATGAAACTCTACCGAACCGTTGGATTGGTCGTCATGGAGCTGGCGACTTAGCATGCATCAGCTGGGCTCCACGGTCACCGGATTTGACACCCTGTGACTTCTTCCTGTGGGGTTTAATTAAAGACAACATTTATGTACCACCACTCCCACAGAACCTTTAGGACTTGAGGAACCGGATCCATCAGTGACGAAGGACATGCTAGCCCGAGTATGGGAGGAATTTGAGCATCGATGTGATATTGTTCGTGTGGCTGATGGAGGACATATTGAACATCTGTAATCTGAACTTAAGAGGTTCGTAAATATGTGTGTAAGGTTTCATATTCGTATGTCTTACAGTTTAAAAAATATATGCATTTGAAATATGTATATTCTTTTTTAAACACTCTGTAAAGTGAAGTACAAAAGATGCAAACGTCCAGGTGGTAGTAGCATTGCAGAAGAAATGTATAAATGTTGGGGCTCTCATTTACACTATCGCAGAGTCGTGTGCACAGATGAGGACAGAATGATAACAAGCATTCCATGGTGTCCTCTTGCCCTTGGGGTTGGAAATGGCCCCTAACAGTGAATGAAATATTGTATTTATGTGTTCCCCCTAATATGTTTTCTCTCATCGCAGTTGTCAACTTTGGTATGTGATGGGTTAATTTCCCTTATAATTTATACTGCCTAGAAATTAGCGTCGTAGTGTAAGTCATGTTTACGGATGCTGATGCGGATCTTCAGTGCTTGACATCTACGGATGCGGATGTTTTGCGGAAAGCGGAGGGGGAAAAATAAATTTATAATTATTTAGATTTTAATATTTTATCAAAAATAAATTTAAAATCAAAATAAGTATATTTTTGTGTCAAATTCTATATATTTTCAGAACTAAAGACTATTTCCATATAACCACTATATTGATTTGTTTTTTGCTCCATCTTTCAAAAACAAAAGGATGATTTCACAATTGAATTAAATTATTTATATAACTATGCACACTTCTATGAACTTTGTGGACTTTGAAGTTAAACTAATTGAAGCATCAAGCCCAAGACCACACCACTGCACACTTCCATGCTCGCCACTCACTTTCCACCGCTATAGCGGCCCATTCACAGCCCAACTTGTAGGACCTACGATGATGTGATTTTCGATAAAGAACTTTCGATGGGTCGTGAACAGGGCTACATCACTATATGTACTGTATGTACTATATGTCACTGTATGTACCGTGAATGTCCCCGGAGTGCATGCCGGCTACCAGAAGTCAGTTAAGAACGCCCGCGAACCTGACATATGGCACCCATGAGTCTTCCTGGAGCGGCCGAGCTCATCGGGCACGCCACCCGTGTGCCAGTTTTTCTCGAACTGCTCTTTTTAATGTTGAACTGTTTTTGGTTAGAGCTGTGTAAATGCCAGTGTGATTTATAAAGAATTGTTAACGTGAACCATTTTAACTAAGAATTCTGCAACCATCGGGTATATAAATAGAAGTCTGATGAACTGTATAAGATAACGACTGGTGTGGGTGAAGATTTAGAACTTTATTAAACTTTCAGTGTTGATACTAAAGTTAATATTGTTATTCTTCTTTGTGTGATTCTTCTTGACACGGTTAAGTGTGTTAATAAGCTGAATCACTGGTGACCGCGTCAGCAGAATTTGTGGCTTCAAACATTTTCAATAAAATGTACTAAATCCCATCAACCGCGAACATTAGTGTGCGCTACCAAGAGAGAGAAATGCAACAAGCTGCGTTACATTACTACTAGAAACTACTTCCTTTTTCTTATGTTCCATAATTTAAGTAGCACATATTCACAACATTGGAAATTTACTTAATATACGAGCTGACCTCAATCGAGCCAAGCTGCCCGACGTGCTCTACTTGGAGGATTTCGCTGCAGTGGCTCACGACGGCCTCGAGACCGCTGAATGCCCGCAGGAGGACCAACATGCCGGAGATGAAAGCTATCTTCTGGAGTGACCCCTTGTCCAGCATATCTCTCAACCTTTGAGGGTCTTCCTCTATAGATTTTTCCATCTCTGACAATTCTCGTTGCACTTCCTGTATATTCTGTGTGCATCTAAGAGTCATCAGAGACCTGAAAATTAGACAAGGTAACCGTTACCAGTTTCATTATATATCCTCACACAATGTGTTTAGAGAAAAAGAGCACCTCACTGAAAAAAAAGGGGGAATAATGTATTCAGTTAAACATCCTCCAATTTTCTTTTTTTTTTTAAATTAAGATATTTCTGAAGAAGTACAATGAAAACAGAACTAATGTGACTTATGTGACTACATACTCTATCAAAAATTGAGGAACTTTCTTTTTAGGGTTCCACTTCATGATCTTACATCCAAATGAAATATACTTTTTATCCGACTTCAAAAAAGGTACTCAGTTCAATTGTATTTTTTGGATGTATGTTCAATGATATCTTCACCAATTGTGAACTGATTTTAATGATTTTTTTTAAGTGGATATGGTATACCTTCAAAGTGTTCCCATATAAATTTCACTGGGAAACTGCACTTTTACATTCCTTAATTTTTATACAAACCCAAATTTTTTATGTGATTTATATGGATCTTTGCACAAGTATAATTTAAAATAAAATGAAAAATACTGTCAACATTATTTGACTGATCTCCATGAAAATTGGCTTATATATTTTTGATGGACAAAGTTTCTAACCAAAAAAATGAAAAACCACCCCCACTTCCCCTTTACTCCCACTAATTTTTATACGAAAGCACATTTTTTTATCCAATTTTGATAAAACTTTGACCATATATACTTTAAAACAAAGAGAAAAATACTGTCAACTTTAGGTTTGAAGAGTGTAACCTCTCTCTCTCTTTCCACCCCATTAATTTTTGTCAATAATCTTTATACAAAGATACAGTCGACACTGATTGATAACCATGAAATCTGGAATATATATACTTTTTTCATGGAGAAAACTTCTGGCCAAAAAAGTCCTAACACCAAACCCTATCGCCCTTTAGACCCCTTCATTTTTATACAAAGACACATTATTTATTCGATTTCAATAGAACTTTCCACATGTGTACTTTAAAATAATGAGAAAAGTACTGTCAACATTTAGTTTGCAAAAACTTAACCCCTTTCCACCACCTTAATTTTTTTCAATGTTGTTTTTAAAAAGCTATAGTTGGCACCATGTCAGATTATTTGTGGTTTAATTAATGTGGTAATTAAGTAGTCCACAATGTATTTCAGTTTAGACTTGCGTTTATTTTCAAACAACACGTCAACGATACTGCTTACATGCATTCATTCAATCCAGAGATTGCATACAAAACTACTAACGCAGTCCTTTGCAGTCACAAAGTGAATCTGTATAAACTACTACCGTCCTTCTGCTGATTTCTTTATATATGCTCTATCAAAATTTCTAGAACTCTTCAAAAGCGTCTGCAGATATTTCTCAAACATTAACAATTACTTAAAATGTTTGAAACATATTAAAAACAATCAGAATTAATACATAATCATTTATCATCATTACAAAATGGTCAGAAATGGAAATTAAAGATACTTAAACACAAAATTATTTACAGAAATCATTTTAAACTGTAGCAAATTGTTCTTTAGACATCATAACTTGCATTAATACTTGGAATTACTAACATTTGAGCATTCTCTTTCACAATTCTCTTATTAAACACATTAAATGGCCTTTAAATAATTTCTTCTCATAAAACAAAGTCTATTTACATTGATTTACAGTTAATTGAAAAACAAACATACAAGATCATATTCAAGCAAACTTTAGCTCACTAAAAATACTTCATAAAATACAATTCTATTTAAAGTTCAGGTATGAGGGCTGTTGCAACCAGTTGATTGATCTCATGAAAATTGGCATTTACATGTGTTTTTTTTTTTTTTTTTTTTTTTTTTTTTTTTTTTTTTTTTTTTTTTTTTTTTTTTTTTTTTATGGAGAAGGTTTCTGAACAAAAAATAAAAAATTAAATCCCTCAATTTTTATACAAACTCACATTTTTTATCTGATTTTAATAGAACTTTGTATATGTGTATTTTAAAACAAAGAGAAAAATACTGTCAACATTTGGTCTGCAGAAACTCAGCCCTCTCCACCTTTTCACTCCCAAAATTTTAAGATGGTAAACTATCAACTGATTTCATATGCAAGGGAGTGGGAATATTTTAATTTATAGGAAGGGGAGTAAGGTAAAGAGGGAACAAACAATATACCTTGAACCATGAAGGACTCTAAGGTAAAAATATTTCTTAATTATAAATATACTAGATGACCAGGGAAAAATTTTCATGAATAAAATATGACGAATGGTAAGGTTGGTGATTTGTGAAGGATGACAGGAGAACTGCCTCACTTGTAGCAACTGTTTATTTGTTTAGAGTAATAGGTATGAAACAATTATGTAAATGTTTTGCTTGCATAAAACATATGCATGGCAAACTGTTACTAACATTAACAGAACTAACCTGAACAAAATGTGCTCAGCATATCCATATCTCTGTGATATGTGTTGCTGCGATCATTGCCTGTGAGATAATTTCGCAAATAAAATATTTACATAGGAACTGTGTAGTAAAGCAGAAATGTTTCTGTAACACACACACACACACACACATGTTCAAAAAACTATTTATTGTACAAATAACACACGACTGTTTATTAATATCTCTGTGATATGTGCTGTGATCTAGTGGCTTGGCTCTGAACTGTCTCATTCGTGCGACCTTCATACTTATTACTTTTGCAATTTAAGGGTGAAATTCTGTAAAATTTCTTTCTTAATTTATGATGATATCTAAGTAAAGACCTTAATTTTTAAAATGATATCTCATCATTTATATTATTTCTACAAGTTGTTTTTTTTTTTTTTTTTTTTTTTTTTTTTTTTTTTTTTTTTTTTTTTTTGTCAGAAGGTATTATCTCCCTCCATACTGAACCAAAATTGATAAATGAGGTACCATTTTAAAGCTTGAGGTATCAGCTTTTGTGATGACATATTTTAAGAAACTAATTTTTCAAAATTCGGCACCAATATTTCTAAAATGCGTTATTTTGTGTCTTGAGCCATTTATCACTCTGTATACCTAACCAAAATCGATAGATGAAATAGGATTATGAAGAGTTATGTCTCTGCCTTGGTGACATCATATACTAAGAAATGTATCTTTTTGAAATTCAAACACATTAAAGGAAAAAGTATTAATGGTTCTACAATGCATTCTTGCGTCACGAGCCATTATTTTTTCTTGATATATAACCGAACTTGATAGATTAGTGTCTGCAGTTCAGTCACATTATATCTTAATACAGGAATTTTTCAGAATTTTGCCCTTACAGGCATAAAGTATTATTACTTCCATATAGTGTTCTTTGTTACAAGCCATTTATCTCTCTTTATCCTTTACCAAAATCCATAAATGAGGCACCATTATAAGGATTAAGATCTCTACTTAGGCAGCACAATAGATTAAGAACAAAATATTTCAGAACTGGACCCTTGAAGGACAAAAGTAATAACTATGAAAGTCACAAACTGGAGACACTTCAGAGCTAAGTCTCTAGACAGCAGAAGCTCACATCACAGAGATATTAATAAACTACTTCACTGGCGTCGGCAAGGATTCAGTGTGTCACCGATAAACAGCAACACCACTGATCACTGTGTGTTTTCTGTGCAATTACTGGCTTACCGGATATTTTTTCTGTTTTTCTATGCGGTTCCTATGTAAACATTTTATTCACGAAATGTTCTCACAGACTATGATTACAGCAACACATATCACTGACATGTGGATATTGTGTGTGTGTTTTGTTTAGGTCAGTTGTAATCTGTTAAGGTCAGTGACAGTTTGTCATACATATGATTTACATGTTCAAAATTTTATATAATTGTTTTGTAATATGTTGTAAGTATTTTCTTACATACTTATTACAATAAACAATAAACCTTACTGACCACTACATTTGTGAAATTTTCACACATCTCATCTAGTTATTTCTATTTGAGTAAGGAATCAAAGGAGATAAATGACTTATGACAAAAAAGCATCCGAAAATCTCCTTTCTTAAGATATAACGTGACCAAAGCAGAAACCTTCATATTTAAAGTAATTACTCATTTCTTGATTTTGTTTTGGTATCAAAATTGACAAAATGGCTTGTGACAAAAAACACCATTTGGAAATAATATATGTGGTGTGTAAGTATATTGCCTCTGAGACATCAGCTCCAACATAGTTATTAAAATAATAACGATCGTATCAATACCTGCCCGCTTGCAGGCGATTCCCCATGGCGAGCAAGAATGTCGGAGCCTCCGGTGCCAGGCTGAAGGTCATCACGAAGACCACCAGTGGCAGCGTCGAGAAGGTGGCCAGCGCTTCGAACGACAGCTGCGGCCCCACGATGTACTCCATCACGATACCCAGGTGCATCATCACCAGGAACGAAGTGGCCAGCTTGCCACGGATTTCGTTCTGAAGCAGGTGGACACGTCAATAAGCGGGCAGTAAGAATATTGTGTCCATCAACAATCGTTGGTTCTCTCCCATTCATATCCTTTCCCTAGTCAGACAGATGAAGATTTCATCCTATCTTTTTGCTTTTACTTTGACTATAAGTCTCCTACACAACCCTGCGTCCATAATGTTCTTCATTGACAAAGCGCCAAGACCCGAAATATTCATTGTTTTCCTGTTCTTGTTTTTTTTTTTTTATGCGTTCACAGCATGGAACATCATCTGAGGTAAGTGGTGGTTCATTTCACTATATATATAAATATATTATTATCTGCAATTGGACCCTGTCGGATCACGCAAAGCCTTAACGATTCAGTTTTCTGAGTTTCCATATAGCTTTCATTTTTTCTCCGTGGATTCTCTTCCTTTCTTCAGTCCACTTCGTCCCCGGTCTCTTAATGACTTCATTCTCTGGCGGTACTTCCCACTTGTTAATTTTTTCTCTGTATGTTTGTCTATCTACGATTTCTGATGAGTTTATGTGGGCTTTTTCCATGTCTTTTTTGATCTCCTGGACCCAGGGCATAGTTTTTAGCTGTTCTATATACGTCACAATTTTATGAATCAGTCTTGTTGCTGGAAGTCTGTGGATATGTCCATAAAATCTTAATCTTCGTTTCCTGATGTCTGCCGCGAGGTTTGACAGTGTTTCTGTTGTCTTTCGAGATTTAAGTCTATATCCGTCATCTGTTTTTTCTGGGCCAAGAATCTTTCTTATAATTTTGCGTTCTTCTTTCAAAATGCTTTCTAGGTCACCTTTCCTGTGTAGTGTTAAAGTTTCGCTGGCGTACAGGGCTTCAGGTTTGATAACTGTGTTGTAATGTCTGACTTTTGTATATATGGACAAACATTTTTTATTATATATGTTGTAGGTTCTACCGTAGGCTCTTCTAAGTTTTTGCATGCGAACTTTCTGTGCTATTTTCTCTCCTCCTGTGGGTTCGATGATTTCTCCCAGATACTTGAAATATGGGACTCTCTCAATTTGTCCATATTTTGTGACCAGATTTTGAGTGTGGAGTTTTGAACAGATGAATTTGGTTTTTTGGAACGATATTTGTAAGCCTACTCTTTCAGCGCATTCTTTGAGAGTTTCTATCTGTTTGATTGCTGTGGTTTCATCATCTGCTAGTATGGCTAAATCATCTGCGAAGGCTAGGCAGCAAATTTTAATACCATTCTTACGTCGTCCGAGTTGTATAGGTTTCCAATAGTTCTGCTGTTTAAGTTCTTTCTCCCATTCTCGGATGACTTTATCCAGAACAAGGTTGAAGAGTATCGGGACAGACCATCACCTTGCCGAACGCCGGTATTGATCTGAAACGGTTCAGATATCTCTCCCATGAATTTCACTTTGGAGGTTGTGCCGGTGAGTGTTTGTTTATTGAGGTTTCGGGTTTTTGGATCGAGCCCTTGCTCTTCGAGGATGTTGAAGAGAGATTGCCGGTCGATTGAATCATATGCCTTTTTGAAATCTACAAAGGAGCAAATGACCTGGGCTGTTCCTAAGTGCTTTATATTTTAGTGTAGTTTTTAAATTGAATATTTGTTCTATGCAACTCCGACCGGTGCAGGAAGCCAGCTTGGTACTCGCCAATTTTGTGGTCGAGTTGCTCTTGTACTCTTTTGAGAAGACATGCTGAAAGAATTTTGTATGCAACTTGAAGAAGGGAGATCCCTCGATAGTTGTTGACGTCCGTTTTATCTCCCTTCTTGTGTAGTGGGTGAATGAGGGCGCTTTTCCAGTCTTCAGGTAATTTTTCTGTCTGCCAGATCTCTTTAATGATTTGTGTGAGTTCTTTAAGTGAATTTGGTCCAAGATTTTTCAATAGTTCCGCATTGATACCATCCTCTCCAGGTGCTTTGTTGTTTTTAAGTTTGAGAATATGCCTGTGGATTTCCTCTTGTGATGGTGGTGGGGATTCCGGATAGGTATAGGTGGGGGTTTCCTTCGGGAATCTTGATGGAGGTTCAGGGCAGTTGAGCAGTTCAAAAAAGTATTTTGACAATTCTCGACAATTTTCCTGATTAGTTAGTGCGAGCTTTCCATCCGATTTCCTGAAGCATAAGTTTTGAGGAGTATATCCTCGGATTGTTCCTGCGAAAGTTCTATAAAAGTCTCGGGTATTATAGTTGCCGAAATTTTCTTCGATGGAATCCAGTTGCTCCTTCAGGTACTTTCTCTTGGTTTGTCTGATGATTTTTCGTCACTTGTTTCCGGATTTCTTGAAAGTGCTGCAAGTTTTCCACTGATTTTTTATTGTTGTATTTAAGAAAAGCTTCTTTGCGTTCCGATAGTGCTTTCTCACATTCTGAATCCCACCAAGGAATGTCTCGTATTCTTTTTCAATGGTATTAGTATTTTGGCCTTTTGTGTAGTATTGGTGTGGAATTTTTCTCAGGTATCTGCTTGTTCTTTCTCCCATTCTTCTATCAGGTTAGTTTCCATGATCTTCCTTGTGTCAAATTTCTGTAGGTGTGTTTTTTTTCTGATGTATTTTATTTCGGGTGAATTTCATTTTAATTCTTGTTAAATAGTGGTCTGTGTCTATGTTTGCCCCTCTGCGGACTTGAACATCATAGACTTCTTTTTGTAGAGGATAAGAAATGGCAATGTGATCAATCTGATATTCACCAAGTTCTGGTATGGGTGATCTCCAGGTCTTTTGTTTTCCGTGGATCTTTTCTCTAAGGAAGTTGACATGATTTTTAAGTTGCTGTGTTGGCATATTTCAATAAGTCTCGTGCCATTCTTGTTTGTGAATCTGTGGGTGCGATATTTACCAATGATTTTCCGATATTCTTTTTCTTTCCCGAGTTGTGCATTAAAATCACCAAGTAAGATATTTGCATCCTCTTTAGGGATTTTTTCCATGACTTTCTCAAGTTTGTCCCAGAATTTTTCGGTTTCTATTGGTTTATATATATATATCTTATTAGTATGTAATCTATTCTCCTATGAATGGAATGTTTGTGGCAGCATGGAGATCTACTACTGGCATGAATCTCAGTGCATTCAGGATTTGTCTAAGAAATTAATTTTGGATCCTTTGTAGGTAAAACATACTCATATTGTTCACTGTTCTCTATATTTGACAGATGTACAACAAGTACAGAAGAACAGCCATCTTATATATTTGTAATTTTGTTTCTAGTGTTAAATTTTCACTTCACATTATTACACTGAGGTTTTCAGAAAAAGTGATTCCTCTTCTTTCCCTATGAGGAAGTGGTCATTGTAAATAAAATTTTTGCCAAATGTCACACCCCGTTACCAATTGTTGGACCCAGGGAATAGCTTGTGTCAAGAATAATAGAGCTTGGTTGGTTATTTTTACACCTTAAATCATCAACAATCATTTTATTTCCCCACCTTATAATCATTATCAACCTTTAGTTATTTTTTATCTGTGTACCTATTAAGCTGACTCTTCTTTGCATTTATCTTCCTCCCATGTTGACCAACCATGCTACACGTCCTGTCCAGATCACCCTGCAACTGTTCACAGTCCTCTACCGGTTTGTTCCTTTTATATAGCACTAAGTCATCTTCAAACACTCTAATTACTGACAGCAAATCATTAGCACAATCATTAATTACAATACTGAAAAGTAATGATCCCAATACACTATATTCTTAATACTGCTTTCCTGTCATAACTCTTTGCTGTATATATTTTAAACATTCTTCCTCCCAGTAAATGAAGTTTTGAACCACTCCAATAGTTTTTACCTTATTTACTATCATTTTATGGCTCACTCTGTCAAAATACTTTGAAAGATCTAATGCTGCACTATTAGTTTTGTCTCTCTTGTCCATTTCTTCTGAGATCTTGCACACAGACCACTAACTGTTTTCACATGAGTATCCTTGCCTAAAGCCCTATTGTTTATTTTAAAATCAATTTATTTCTTCACATATATTTCTGATATGGCTACACATCAATCTCCCCATTAATTTACCTAACACTTATGTCAAGCTGATCTGCCTCTAATTTCGAGCACAATTTGTTGCCCCTCCTTTATGGACTGCTGATACTATCTTAACTTTTCCAGTCCTCTTGTGACCAAGATGTGTCCAGACTCAATTTAAATAAAATTTGGATAAGATAGAATATTGTATTCTGCTATGTTTCAGTCATAGAGCATTAATAGAAGTTAATTTAAGCATTAATGAGTTCTCAGAAACTAAAATTAAAAATTATATTATTATTTTACATCAAAATATCAGAGAGTTATTGAACAAAGAGGATAAATTGCTAGTTCACATAAATGACTTTATTGCTTTCAATAGAACTGATGTTCCATGCATGACTGAACACTAAGTAACTACAGGAATCAGCGTGTCAAATATTACAGACTTTAATATAGTTTCTCACTTCTGTAGAACTAACTTTGCGAAATGTCACTTATATTAGAAATGGTTAGAGTTTTGATGATATAAATATGGGTAAGTATTCTCTTGATCAATAATTTGAAGCTTTTGCAACATGGCTAAATTTTAATAATAAAAATTTCATAATAGTAACTGTATTACAAACCAACTTGTGGAAACTTTTCTAATTTTAAAAACCAATTTGAACTCTTATTAACATTTTTAAACAAAAAAGTCCAGAATAGTGATTTTATTGTGCATTTTTTAAAATAACTTAACCTATAGAGTCGTGTTGGAATCTTAAATTAAATTACAATGGAGCACAAGTTCCAGTGGTAATTTCCATACACACCCATCTTCTCCCATTCCTGCACTCACCTACATTAGCCCTCTGTAAATTTTAATTTTAAATTCTTTCAAAGTTTTTCGTAAATTATTCATCATTTCTCTTGGTAACTTATTCCAATCCCAGACACCCTTCCCCAAAAAAGAGAATCTTCCAACACCCTTGTGCCTGAAATCGAGTGCCAGCTTGTGGTCATGGTCATCTTTTCCCTTCCATGCATTACTTTCAATTTTTACACCAATATCTTTCCATGCCTCATCACCAATATTTGCCTTGTACACTCCCATGACTATCTTCACTTTCTTTCTGTCTTAAAATGAGTCCCATTCCAGCTCTTTTATCATATCTGTTACTGATTGCCTTCTGTGATCATTTCCAGGAACAAATCTAGCATCCCTTTTTGCACCCTCTCCGACTCCTGAATTTTATAAGCAAAATGTGGGTCCCATACTACACTACCATATTCAAGCAATGATCTGACCAAAGTTTTGTAACCCAATTCTTTTACTTCTCTCGTACATCACCTCATCACTTTCTCCAACAAGTGCAGAATTTTGAAACCTTATCCTACTACTTGCCCAACGTGTCCTGCCCAGTTAAGCTTGTTATCAAATGTAATGCCAAGATTTTACAGTTCAAGTCTTCAACAAGCATTTTTTCCCCATTTTATAATCATAATACACCTTTAGTTTTTTTTATTTGTGTATCTAATAAGCTGACCCTACTATGCATTTATCTTCATCCCATGTTTACCAACCCAACTAGATATTCTGTCCAAATAACCCTGCATCTGTTTACATTCCTCTACCATTTTGATCCTTTTATATAGCATTATATCATCTGCAAACAAACTAATTTTTGATAGTAAACTATCAACACAATTATTCATTAGAATAATGAATTGCAATGGTCCCGATACACTACCCTGTGGCACTCCCATATTCACTTCCACTTCTTTTAATACTGCATTTCCTACCCTAACTTTCTGCTTTCTACCTTTTAAAAATTCTTCTACCCAGAAAATCACTTTCTAATTCACTCCAATAGTTTTTACCTTATTTACTGCCATTTTATGCCTCACTCTGTCAAAAGCCTTTGAAAGATCTAGTGCTATACTATCAATTTGGCCTCCCTTGTCCATATCATCTGAAATTTCTTGCATATATCCCACCAACTGAGATTTGCATCAATATCCTTGCCTGAACCCATGTTGCCTGGTTGTAAACCACTTACGTTCCTCACATATATTTCTGACGTAGTTGCATACCTATCTTTCCATTAATTTACCTACCACTGATGTCAAACTGATTGGCCTGTAATTCTCAACTCTATTTCTCACCCCTCCGCCACTACTATTCCACTTTTCCTGTCCTGTGGTAAGCAGAAAGTATCCAGACTAAATTTAAATAATATTTCAATATAAGGTACAATGACATATGCAGCTATCTTTAAGATATCTGTAGTAATATTATCTATACCAGTCCCTTTATATTTTTTCAGCTTTCTTATTTCCTTCACAATAACGTCAGAATAAATTTCAAATGTTTTGGTCCGTTCATTTCTAATTGTGTTGTTAAGCTCGTATTCTGAGTTAGACCCTCCAGTGTCTGATTCATTGTTCCTAATATTCTCACTAAACCAGTTACTTAAAATTCAAACTCTCAGTAACTTCTTCTCCATCCTTATCTATAAGTGTCTCAACACCCTCCCTTCCCCTCAGTTTTCTAAAATAGCCATAGAAATTTCTAGATGCATCAGTAAATGGTCCCCCTGCACTGACAATACTCTTCGTAAACCCGTCTTTAGCCACGTTCTTAGCTATTATTAAGTCCTTGTTTAGGTGTTTCAAATAATCTCTTCTACCCTGCTGTCGCTTAACTCTTATCTTGTCTTCTTACAAACCTATTTAACCTCCTCACCTCCCTATTGTAATACAGAGGTTCTCCAATTTTCTTTATTTTCTGGTCTGGAATAAATTTTTCTTCTCCCTTTTGTAATTATCTCCTTGAATTTTTACCACCTTGACTCTACTGTACTTATGCCTTCTTCAAATTGCTGAAACATTCTCTGAAATATCTCTTCAATTTCGAAATTTTTGCTTTTTTATAATTGTACCTATTGTCAGAGGCATAATGAATTATAGTAACTATTACTAAAGTACATGAATTTGTTCGAGCGACAAGAGTCACCAGCCCAGGCGTTGACCTGATGACAGAGGCGATTTCGCCACTTACGGGGCCGCGCGGGCATCGCCACTTCAGGAATGTGCAATTCGTTTGACGGTGGGTGCAATGTCTGACAGGTTATTGCCGCCCCACTAAGCAGGTCAACCGAGCCTTCGTTTTAGGTAATGTAGCAAGGAGCGGGCACTTGGAGAAAAACTACAGCAACAACAACAACTCCAATCACACTCTCTGCCTTTACGGAACTAATGTCAACTAAACTCGTCACATTATATTGGATGAACAATATTTTAAATTCCACAAACACACCTTTAACCGCCAATGTGGCCTATGAACTAATAAAAAAATGTATTAATAAGAGTTTATTTTTAAACAATTTGATATAAAATATAATAATGTTCATTTTTACATATATGATATGTATTTTACAACAAGTGAGAAGGAGATAGTGAATGTAAAAATAATCAACTTGACGTGGGCTCGAACCCAGTACCCTGACCTCCGCAGGCCAATGCACAACCATTCAGCCACTTTGCCTTACGCAGAAACCTGCCTCGTCCATTATATAACAAACACACACACACACACACACATATATATATATATATATATATATATAAAGATACAACATTTCAAGTTGAATAGTTAATGATGATCTATATAAAGAATCAAACTGTTATAACAGAAATAATCAGTCAAATAAAAATATGATAGATAGACGGGGAAGGAAAGTAAATTTCTATTTAGGCAATGTGTCTGTTCTCTTGATACCGCCTAGCTGTAAGATACGTTTCCTTGAATAGGAAATTACCACAGCACTGCCAGAAGTCAGAAATCGTGGCAACACTGGAAGAAGTAGTTGTGGCAATGTCTAACAGGAAGTAAGTGCCAACTTTCTTATTTCCTTTGGCCATGAAGAATACCTTTATAACACTAAATAACATGTAATAATTTATCACGATCAGCTCATTTGGCTGAAGATTTTATCGATGTTCACTACAACTATCCAACTTAAGGCTGCAAATCACTGTTTTTAATTAAAAATACTGTTGGAATCCATATTAATTGTACGAGGGCAATCCGAAAAGTAATGTCTCCCAAGCATTTATAGATAAAGGCTTAATTTATTTTCTTTAATGTATACATTGTTTAAAAGATTGAGCAATCATCTATTTTTCTACATCATCACAATTTGGCACACGCTTTTTTGTAGATGCTGTGACAGTTTATAAAAATAATGGAGCATCGTGGGATAAGCGCTGACGCTCTGGCCTCTCATTCGGGAGGTTGCGGGTTCAAATCCTCGTCCGGCCATCCAGATATGGGTTTCAATGGTTTCCCCAAATCACTCTATGTGAATACTGGAATAGTTCCTTTAAAAGGCCATTGGAGAAATCCTTGCTACAACTCCTTTCAAGCCTCTAATGACCTTGATGTCATAAAACTATAAGCAAAAAAGGAAAAAGAATGTATGCTCACCTCATGTCTTTGAGCAAGCATTGAACTTCATCTTTAATATCTAAGTAGGTCAAATATTTTCGTAGCTTAGGAAAAGGTGGTAGTCACTGTGTGCCAAGTCTGCAACTATATGGTGGGTAGGTGATTATTTTCCAACCAAAGTTTTGCAGTAGCGCGACGGTGTGATGAGCAACGTGTGGACCAGCTATGTCGTGAACAATGCTTACATTTCGTCTTCTTCGGTTCTGAATTGAACTTCTGAGTTTTTTCAGTGTTTTCCAGTAGCTGTAGTAATAATAGTTGTTGTGGTCACAGCTTGCATTAACCAGACTAATAATGACTCCTTCCCATTCAATTATTTTCCTTCTTATGGCATTACGTTTCATCAACGTCGTGGTCGTTAGAGGCAGAGAAGGACTGCGGAAAAGGAACTGGAAGAAATTCGGCCTTGGCTTTTTGAAGGAACTATACCACCATTTGGCTGGAGTGATTTGGGGAAACCAAAGAAACCCAAATCTCAATAGATGGAGGTATTCGAAGCCGTCTCCTCCCGAATGCCACACTATTAGCTTAACTTTTTCATTACTAGTCGTATTTGGTCTATGATTACATCCATAAAATTATTTAAAAATCTACTTAAAGCAAAGTTAATAATCGTAAATGATAAAATGTCGGTAGAAGTGAGATAATTCGATGAAAGGGTGAGTTTCCAAAACAATCTCTGAAATCAGAAACGCAATTCAAATTTATTTTTTTCTGTCTCTCTTTCTCATTCTCAACCCCTCTCCCTTTTTTTCTATTTTTAGCAGCTATAAATTAAAGGAATTAAAGATGGCGGATCCTTTATATTCTGTTCCGCTCATAAAATTCATATATTACTAAGGTGATAGATATAAGAAGATTGTCTTGCACCGCACGCGTCTGCACCAAACAGCGTGTGACGGAGGTGAAAGGTTGATTTTTAAATGCTCCACTTCTATAGCCAACTTCCTCCTTTCGGGTCATTATAGCTCCGTGATGATGCGCGGTGTCAGATACGGCGTCACCTGATTTAAGCTCCGGTGGTTGAAGAACTTTTTAGAACTAGGACATGTTTCGGTGGCGGTGCATTATTACTAATTATCAGATGGTGCATGAAAGTCGTGGGTTAAATCCCAAACCTTTCTGTAGCGCGTATGGAACGAATGCATACCACACTTCTGACAGTGACTCGTCCGCCGGATTTGGACGTTAAGCTGTCGGCCTCATCGATGTATTTCGGGAGAGCAGGACTCAATCGGTCAGCACCTTCTGTCTTATTTCATCTCTTATCTCTTATTTTACTGTCGTCAGTCCCTCGATTGGTTTGATATAAACCACCATCCCTTCTTTTTTGCACTATTCCCTTCATCTCAAAACACCTCTCTTAAAACACGTCCATCGTTAACTGCTTCATACGTAACCAATCCCACATGTCTTAAAAAATCACCCACGACTCTGTTTCTTCTTTGTGTAAGATTCTTCCACAAACTTCTTACGCCAGCCATCATTTACAAAACATATTAATTTTGTGGTTTAACTGTCCACTTAATTTTCAGCATCCTCCTATAGCACCACATTTCGAATGCTTCAATTTTCCTTCTTTCAGGTATTCCTGAAGTCCATGCTTTGTTACCATAAGGTGCTATGCTCCATACATCATCATCATCATCCTCAACAGTTTCCGGCCTCTGGCCGGGTCTGCATTATGCACAAGCCTCTCCATTTCCTTCTTTCTTCCCACCACCTCTCTGTCACCACTTTGTTCCAGTCCTCTCCTCTCTTCCGTACACCCTCCTCCACTCCTTTCAGCCATCCATCTCTTGGTCTTCCTCTGGGTCGTTTACCTTGCATCTTACTTTCATGGATCTTTCTCGGGATTCTCTGAGCCCCCATTCTCTTGACATGCCCATACCATCTCAGTCTGGTCCTCTCTACCCTTTCCTGTAGGGGTTCCTCTTTCATGGTGCGTCTAATCACTTCATTCTTTATTCTGTCCATTTTAGTGACTCCCATTCTACCTCTTAAAAACTTCATTTCACTTGCTTGTACTTTGCTGATGTCCCGCTTTTTCACTGTCCATGTTTCAGCAGCATAAGTTAAGATAGGCACATAGTACGTATGATAGATTACTCTCTTGCTTCTCTGTGGCACCTCTTTATTCCATATCAGGCTTCTAATGCTCCTTAGAAACGTCTCTGCTTGTCTTCCTCTTTCACTTATCTCGCCATCATTTCCTCCACATTCCTCTAATACACTCCCCAAGTACTTGAACCTGTTTACCTTCTTTAGTTGTTCCCCTACCATTACAATTCCTTGGGCTACTCTATTCTTTTTCCTGGTTGTTACCATGTACTCACATTTCTTTACATTAAATTTCAGGCCATATTCCTCCACACAGTCTGTCCATACATCCAACTGCCGCTGCACTTCCTCTTCTTCACCTCCCCAGATCATCAGATCATCCGCAAAAGCCATCACCTCGCTGCCACCTTCTGCATAATTTCATCCATGATTACAATGAATAGTAGTGGTGATAGGGCACTTCCTTGTTTTAGTACATTCCTTTGTTCCAGCCAATCTGATCTTACTTCCCCTATTTTCACATAGCTCACACTTCCTTGGTACAGTTCCATCACTCTCTTGATGGTTTCTTTGGGAACTCCTCTCTTCTCCAAGGCCTTCCATACCTTACTCCTGTGTACACAATCATATGCTTTCTCGATATCGAGGAATACCAACAGTAGATCCTTTCCATACTCATAATGTTTTTCCTGCAGCTGTCTCATGGCAAATATCAAATCTACCGTCGATCGACCTGATCTGAAGCCATACTGCTCTTCCCTTAGCCCCTTTTCCACCCTGTCACGCATTCTTTTTTCAATTATCTTCTCATACACTTTGGCACAGTGGCACATCAGTGTAATACCTCTATAGTTTTTAAACTCCTTCCTGCTCCCTTTTTTGAATATAGGTACAATTATTCCTTTTTTCCAGTCTTCAGGAGTTGTGCCCTGATTCCATACCTTTCTCATCACACGGTATAGCCACTGCTTTCCTACTACTCCCGCTGCCCTTATCATTTCCACGCTCACTTCATCGATGCCTGGTGCCTTTCCACCCTTCATCTTACCCAGAGCTGTTTCCACTTCTTCCCAAGTTAGATCCTTCTCTTTCTCTCCTACACGGTTGCTATTTTCCTTCTTCTCCTGAACAACTGTATCATCCTGTGACCAATTTGGGTGCAGTAAGGCTTCAAAATACTCCTTCCACATCCTTTTTAGTTTTTCTGAGTTGTTTATTTCGTTTCCATCTTCGTCCAGCATGTTGACATTTTCTATCCTCTCCTTCCTCTTCCTTTTTACCATTCCATATAATACTTTCTTATTTCCTTTGCTATCTTCTTCCATCATGTTGGTCCACTTCTCCAGCCACTTCCTCCTTTCCTCGGTTACTATTTTTTTTGGCCTCCTTCTTTTTCTTCGCGTAGTCATCCCTTGTCTCCTGTGTCCTCTGCTTGAACCATTCCCTAAAGGCCCTGTTCTTGAGTTACCACTGCTTTTTTAACTCTATCATTCCACCATGCTGTTTCTTTCCACCTTTTTGTGTTACCAGTCCTTCCACACACTGTTTCTGCTGCTTGGACTAACGTTGTTTTAAAATATTCCCACTCCTCTTCCACTGTCCCCATTTCCGCTATTGGTATCTTACTCCTTATTATTCTCTGGTATTCCTCTTCATTGCTCTTCTCTTTCAACTTCCATATTCTTAATCTCCTATCCTGTCTTTCTGATTTTCTCCTCTCTGTCGCAATCCTCAGCTCCATTACTAATAGCCGGTGATCACTATCCAGTGCCTCTGATGGTATTACCTTCACATCTGACACACTCTGCTTTAATTCACCATTAAATATAAAGTAGTCCACAACTGACTTCCTCTGCCAATCGCTACTGTACCATGTTACCTTATGGCTCTCTTGTTTTTGTACCAAGAATTTCCTATTTTCAATCCATTTCTTTTGCAGAGATCCAACAGCCTTTCCCCTTCTTCATTTCTGCCACCCCATCCTTCTGTTCCTATTACTTCTTCATATCCCTGCCTTTCTGTGCCTACATGGGCATTTAAGTCTCCCATAATTATAATATTTTGCCCATTTAACTGTCTTTGCAACTCCTGCTCAAATTCCTCCTTCTCTTGAATTTGACAGCCTACTTGTGGAGCGTATACTTGAAGTATGTCTAGTTTTCTCCCTTTGACTGCTATCCTAACCTTCATCATTCTGTCACTAATCTCTTCCACTTCCTCTTTCAACCCCTCTCTTACAACTATCCCTACTCCATTTCTTCTCCCTTCCTCATTTCCATTCCAATACAGTTGGAAACCATTTCTCAGTTCTTTTCTGCCCTTTTCTTTCCACTTTGTCTCACTCAACCCCAAAATATCCAACTTCCTTCTCTCCATCATGTCTACAATTTCCTCCACTTTCCCGGTTAATGTCCGTATATTCAAGGATCCAAATCTTAAACCGTTTCCATTGCCATGTCGTTTGTCCATTGCTCCGTCCTTTCCGAGGCTTGTTTTAGTTTTGCAAGGATGCTCTATCCACTACCGGCTTGCTAGGCCTGTCGTAGCTTCACCAGAGCCCCGTTGGCCGTCATTTTTCAGGGTTCCTGTAGGGCCTTCACAGCTACCGTATTGGTCCCGGGGCACACTAGGTCCCCACTGTACCTCACCCCCACAGGCAATCCCCTACTTTATGCCGTTGCCCATCTCCCACCACGTGGAGGAGGGGTTGGACTTTGGGAGACGCTATGCTCCATACATACAGTTTTAAAAAGTTCTTTCTGGTTCCTAGGTCAATATTTGAAACTACTTTTTCATGAAGGTTCTTTTTGCTAGTGCTTTTCTACATTTAACACCATTCCCGCTTCGGCTATCAGTTGTAATTTTACTTCCTAAGTAACAGAATTTATTTACTTCTAGTTTTGCATCTAATCCCATTTTTATATTTAACCTACTATTATTTCTTTTACACTTTCGACTTGCTTTGATCTGTGTTTATTACAGTACACTCCGTCATTATTTTGTTCATGTTATTCAGTAACTCATCCATATACTCAGTTCATCCTGTTAACAGGACAGTGTCATCAGAAAATCCTATTATATTGGTTACTGGTTTTGTTTTCGTGAACACTGAAGCCACATCCATATTCCTCTTTTACTTCTTTTGTAGCTTCCTCCACATATAAGTTGAATATTAGTAAGGATGAGCTGTAACCATATCTGATACCCTTTTCAACTGATTGGTGACTCTCATGATTCTCTACTTGTATTATAGCCACTTGATTCTTATATCGATTATAAAATATTTTCCTATCTCGATATGAAAGACCTGACTTTTTTTAAATTTTGATCATTTTGTCCCGCCTTACATTATCAAAAGCTTTTTTTCTAAATCAACAAACGCTATGAAAGTAACTTTGTTTTTCTTGATCGGTGATAAGAATTGATTCTCTTGCGGCGCGGTTTTTCCAAAATTCAAACTGTAGCTACTGTATATTTTATTCCAACCCATAAAATTTACATTATAATGTCTGTCTCAGAATGACAAGAGGCAATTACTTCTGAAAGTTATTTTTTTTTAATTTAATTTAATTGCCATGGAGCACACGCTCCGGTGGCAATTTCTCTATTGCAAAGTCTTATTTATAGGCATTCAATCAGAACATTGTAGGAGGAAAACTGAGGCATAAAATTGAAATTCAGAGCGGGAATGTCAGCGTGGCAAGAAACAAGGAAACCAGTATTAAACGCTTTGTAAACACTACGTTTCCGTCTACTACGATATTTTAGAATTAAACTCTAGCTGCGGAGAGTAGTACTGCCAATTTATAAAAAAATTTAACAATTAGCTGTGTTATTGCTCAGCGTGATAGTTTCATTCCAACTAACTCTTAATCTTTACTGAAAGACATACTTGAAAAAAAAGAATATTATAGAGAATTACATCATAACTATATTGAAATTTCTTATTTTATCACATTTTATTGAGACTGCAAATTTCTGTAGTTTAGCATCCTGTTTGAGGTCTTTGCTCAAGTAGAATGTGCAGTAGGATTCACTTTTTTTTCAATATTTCTACGAAAAGACTGAAATGTTACCTATTTGGTTACTAGTGTAAGAGGTCATTTTGATGACAATTACTATTTGGGGAATTATAGCAATATTCATTCCTCGAGCTACTGGCAATCGGCGATCATTGACAATGCTGAGCGCGGTCGAGCATTGACCAGACAGGAATCTGCACGCTTGCAGTCAGCACCTTAGAGTGCAGTCCCCTTCGTAATTGTAGGTCAGCTGAGGTGGCTTGGGAAGTACTAGCTAGCAAGTAGTGTCTTTACTGTCGAGCAGTCGGCGAGAGTAGTCGAGCATACTTTGATAGCCACCTGTTAGGAGCCTGCCACCCTCCCATGCATCTCGTATCCGGGGCGACCATCTGCCTAACAATTAACTATTACAGTTCAGGGCTTAGATAAGTTGGTGATAGTTGGAATCCACTTTGCAGCACGCTATAAACTGTACTACTCCATGTTAGAAGCCAATAAACTGTTCCATTGCAAGTCTCACATTATTTCATGTAGCAAGAACTTTATATCAATTTCTAACCTTCGGTCTGTGGCCGTCAAACCACAGTGGTGTCAAACATTAGCTCAAACAGTCCAATGGTAAGATTCTAGTTGTGCTGCCAGAAGAACAGAAGAGATGCTTCGAGCAGAACTGGAATTCCCTAAGGTTAGTTCATCAGCACACCTATCCACACACACACCCACTAGCCTTGGCCAATCAGCCCCTGACACTAGCAAACCGATCAATTTTGCTCGTCATTTTTGGTTTAATGCTACTTCATTAAACAACGGGATTAATATGACAATATCTTCCATATAAGAGGGAGCTTATATTCACTTTGATTTGATAGCTGCTAAAAATTAAAAAAAAAGTACCGGGCGTGGTGCGTGAACGGTTAACGTTCTGGCCTCGTATTCGGGAGGACGCGGGTTCGAATCCCCGTCCGGGCATCCAGATCTGGGTTTTCCATGGTTACCCCAAGTCACTCCATGCGAACGCCTGGATGCTTACTTCAAAAGGCCATGGCCGAGTTCCTGCCTGTTTCTTGCCCAAATCCGATCCCGCCTCTAATGACCTTTCTGTCGCCGAGCCGTAAAGCCCTAGCAAAAAAAATTAAAAAAAAGAGAGAGGGGCGAAAAGAGTAGAGAGAGAGAAAATGAAATTTGAATTGCGTTTCTGATTTCAGAGATTTTTTTGATATCTCCGTTCTCATCAGATGAACTCACTTCTGCACATATATTTTAATTCACGATTTTTAACTTTTCAATAGATTTTTTAAATAATTTTATGGATGGCATCATAGACCAAACACGAAAAATATTGAAAAAATGTATCTAATGGCTGAGCGTTAATGATATTGCTCCGCATTCGAGAGGTAGCGCGTTTGAATTCCTACCGGCTATCCAGATTTGGATTCTCCTTCGTTTCTCTAAGTCACTTCATGTGAATGGCGGGATTATTTCTTCGATAACCCACGGTCCCAATTCCTTCCCATTCCTTGTTTCCATTCCCTTCACACCTTTAATGACTTAGACGTTGACGAATCACAAATCTAGACGCATAATAAGAAATTGGTATAGTAATATTATTTAGTTTTCCTTCTCCTTGACGATGGTGCGAACTCGTTATAGTCCACCTAACGTAACCAGACGACACGATTTCAACGATTTTGAAGCCCGAGAAGATTTCTTTCAGTGTTACCTCTGTGAAAGCTTTCATAGTTACGTGTGCAGTTTATTAAGAAGAACTCAGTTATGAGTCTTTCCTTAAGTATGTTATTTCCTGACGCAAGCAGGTAAGAGTCGGTGTTATATTTTACGCATAAGCCAGTTGTAGGTTCGACTTGTTTAAAATAAATGCAAAAAAATAATTGGAAAACCTAGACTTGAACCAAGGACCACGCGTTTACAAGACTAGATGGTTAGCCACAAGCAAATGGAGCTCATGTTCAGAGATGGCTCATGCAGTGTGTAAACAACCCTATCCTGCCTCGGAAGTCAGTTACATTCAACTGGCATTAGATAATTATCCGAAATAATCTCTTCATAATCGTTTCAATAGTTTTGTAGAATTGAACATTCTTGATCTTTGAACATTTACACCCACTTCTCGGACCACACACCTCATTATGTGTTGCATTATTGCAACTGATTAGCCACATCAATATATAAATAAATATCGTTACAGTTTTATGCTAATCATTTGGAATAAAATGTATAACTGAACCTCATTTTTATTGCGCTTTATTGCAATCTTGTTAATTACAACTTTAACGATATGTTTCACAATCTGAATTTAAGAAAAGTATAGCTAGAACCGAATTTAGTGCGGTTGAGGTATGGTCGGTGATATCTTGCCGAATATTACAGTCAATCCAGGGACAGGAATATGTGTTACTTGTCTCGGGATTGGTCAGTAGCCTTTTACTGAAATGTGGGGAAAGATAGATAAACTACCCTGCCAAGAAGAATCATCAATGGGCGGGCGGAGTCTTCCTGCTTTGTTCGAGGCTCGACTTAAGGAAATGATGGCGCTGAGTTGAATGATGCCACATTGTGTGAAATAAGGGACTTAGACTCACGCACCCACAGTCAATTTTTTTGCCAAAGAGTGTACATATTTCACTGCAGGTTTTGAAACCTTAAGTTTCTTATGACCACTCCTAAATGCGAAGCTGAATAATCAGAACAGTTGCATAAGTGAACAGAAAGAAATGAATCAAACTGTATAGGAAAACCGAAGTAAGCTAAACGAGAATTTTGCTACTAACTAACCTGTGTTGGCTGACTGAATGATGTAGACAAAATGAGACCGCGTACTGCCCACAGCGTTCGGATGCCGTATCAGGTTGACGTACTGATCAGTGGCTCAGGCCGTTTGAAGGTGACATTCATGTCGGCAGGTGGAAATTTCTTTAGAACAATAGGCCGCACCGAGTTAATGTAACACAAGTATTAAGAGTGCAGATTTGGTGAACTGTTTAGGTACAGGGGTCAAGCCAGCAAAGAGTATGTTAGCTGGCAAGACAGAACAGTGAATTTCAAGGTTAAATGGAGAAAATAGTGGGCTGACTATACCAAGAAGTAATCTCTGGTATACCAGGTGTTAAAGAAACACGCGATAGATTGGTTAGATCATGTGATGACTAAAATGAATTATGATTGGCTGGAAGATGAACAAGGAGAGAGGAAGCCATATTGAAGTAGCCATAGTTTCGAGGCAGTCAAGAAAAGGTGACGTGCTTTTGTGTTGTGTTGGGTCTGCGTGTGAATCGTGGGAGGTATTTTGCCAGGTCATGAGCGTTTTCTGTTATCTCGCCTAGCAGTAATGTGAGCCTCAAAGACTGTCAAATACGCACGGTTCCCCGAACAGATCGACGTGTGCTATTTAGGGCGCCGAGTTTTCTAACTGCAAACCTGACTCCTTCAAGACGAGGTTCGATGTCTTAAACTTTCATTGTAGTTCGGAACTGGTACCGGCCTGGGAATTTTTGCTTTGAAATAAACAGTGTAAACATGATATTTTAGAATCTGGTGAACATTCTTTGGTAGCAACCTCCTAGCAACATACATTTAAATGCGTAATACTAATGAAATTCCCAGACAATGGGGTAGGGACCATTTATTGACTTTGGAATCTGTGTGAAATCCTACCCAGTGCTCAGCACTATACCAGTACATTCCTTTCACAGTCTAAATTATTCCTGTCATCTCTGTTAAGTCTTCGAGTAATAATAAGGTACAGTAGAGTGCTTTCTGAAGACTGTGGCAGAGTAACGACATCTTGTGTGGGTTAACAACAGGTGTAAGGATGGAAGCACACCCAGCTACCAAACATCACATCACACATTTCATTGTTACATTATGACTATATCTACTGTATCGCTCCTGGCCGACACATAATTCAACTTGGAGCAATTTAACTTTTATTAAAATACTAGCATTTTCCCACTGCTTTGCACGCATGTCCTTTGGTATAATTTAGAAATTGGTAGTTCTATCACTACCTTTGTGCCACAATAAGATGGATTCTTATAGAACTCAACAAAACAAATCGAAAGTAAAGAATAAATTTTTTAGATATCTCGCTTGGTTCTCGAGATATATTGACTCAAATATTATGTAGTTAGGCTGATATACTATGTGGACCAAAAGGGTAATTGGAAGTGCCACAGCTTTATAATTTGCAATACCCGTTTTTGAATACATACTTCTCTAGAAACAGTGTATATAAAAGTAAAAAGAAACGTACTCTAGACCTGATGTGACAGATATTTTACGATGCGGTACAGAATGAATATTACAGAACAACCATCTCCAAAATGTTATTCACGCCAAATAAAATATCGAAGTAAAGAACAAAATCTTTCCATATCTAACCTAGGTTTCTAAATATTTTAATTCAAAATGTTCCTAAATTCATGACACAGAGGGAAATATTACTTCTATCCAAGTCGCACATCACCCTAATCACATCGCCTTTGACATAACGTATCTCTAAAACTAAATGTTTCATATTGTTGCATAAGAATGCACCTGGTCGCATTTTAACAAATTAACAAAACCTTTGACACACGATATTGTTGGAACTAAATAAATGTCAAAATGTCTCGCCTTCAGATGACATCGTAAATTTGCGGTGCCACGGAATTTTTTTCTTCTGATACAGGCCACATTTCAACCTAACCACACAATCTATGTGATACCTACTATATCTCCAGAACCAAGCAAAGTCTGGAAATAGCTCATCAAATTATAAAAAAACGCATCATCAGCTTGCGGGACCAATGGAAATTTTTCTACTGGTACAACCAGCGTATTACAGCCGAAAAATCAAATAAGCTTAAACTATCAAAGAAACCTGAAAACCACAAAATATCTACTAATCATGTAGGATAAACCAAAATATGTATAGGTGCATACTTTGTTATTATGCAACGAATATGCTTTATTAAATACATCCAAGGAATTTATTCGCATACTTGCATCTTGAAAACTCCAGCATTATTAAACTAATTGTTACATTGTGCAGATACCATCTTTGATTCCATGTTGCTGCCGTCAAACCCAAATAGCACATTATACGTTCCAACTCTAAGGTGATAAAAGCTACAACTTGACACATGATACATTTGAGTCTCATATGCCGTTAATATTAATGTTTTAAATTTCGGATAACAGATTAGATAAATAGCAAAAATCAAGAAACGAAACATGATCCTAAAAAAAGAGATTGTGATTTTATTGTCAGTTTTTCTGCAAGGAGTGAACATCTCAACTACAGTGTGATGCATATATTATAATTACCGTTCTAGAAATGAATTTAAATATTATCTCATTCATTCTGTACATATAACTCATTAGCTATTTCTGCAGATATTTACTTGGATCATTAGCTGTAAAAATTTGAAAACCTCATCCTAATTGGTGTGGTAGTTTCTGCGTGGGTCCTGTTCAAATAAAGAGACACATGCAACTTGCTTACAGACTTATAATAGTACAGTCATATATATTATTTCTATAAGGTATTTTTTTGTCACAAGCCTGTATCTTCTTTCATACTTAACCGAAATCAATGAATGAGGTGTCATTTTAAAGCTTATGATCTTCACTTTGGTCACATCATATTTTAAGAAATGAAGTTTTCGGAATTCGACCCTTAAAGAGGAAAAATGTCAATCTTTCTAAAATGCTGTTTTCTGTGTTACGAGTCATTTATCTCCCTGAATACGTATATGAAATCATTTAATGTAGTATCATTTTAAAGATTAAGATCTCCGCTTTAGTGATGTCATATATTAAGACAGATATTTTTCGGAATTCGACCCTTAAAGGGCAAAAGTATCAATATTTTTGCAATGCGTAATTGTGTCACGAGTGATTTATCTCTCTTAATATCTAACCGATATAGATAAATGAGGTATCATATTAAAGATCGAGGTCTCCGCCGTGGTAACATTATATTTCAAGAAAAGAATTTTTCGTTTTTCGACCCTTAAAGGGCAAAAATGTCGATTTTTCTAAAATGCGTTTTTTGTATCTCGAGCCATTTATCTCCCTGGATATCTAACCAAAATCGATAAATGAAGTAGGATTATGAGGAGTAATGTCTCAGCTATGTGACTTGATATATTAAGAAATAATGTTTTTGGAATTCCACCCTTAAAGGGAAAAAGTATAAATTTTTCAATAACGAATTTTTGTGTCACGAGTGATTTATCTCCCTTAATATCTAACCGATATAGATAAATGAGGTATCATATTAAAGAATAAGGTTTCCGGCGTGGTAACATTATATTTTAAGAATGGAATTGTTCGTAATTGGACCCTTAAAGGGCAAAATGTCAACTTTTCTAAAATTCGATTTTTATGTCTTGAGCAATTTGTCTTCCTGGATATCTAACCAAAATCGATAAATGAAGTAGGATTATGAGGAGTAATGTCTCAGCTTTGTGACATCATATTTTAAGAAAGAATGTTTTTGGAATTCAACCATTAAAGGGAAAAAGTATAAATTTTTCTATAATGCATTTCTGTGTCACGAGCCATTTATCTCCCTTGATTTCTAACCGATATAGATAAATGAGATATCATATTAAAGACTAAGGTCTCCGCCGTGGTAACATTAACTTATATTCTGAGAAAGGAATTTTTCGTTTTTCGACCCTTAAAGGGCAAAAATGGCGATTTTTCTAAAATGCGTTTTTTGTATCTCGAGCCATTTATCTCCCTGGATATCTAACCAAAATCGATAAATGAAGTAGGATTATGAGGAGTAATGTCTCAGCTTTGTGACATAATATTTTAAGAAAGAATGTTTTTTGGAATTCAACCCTTAAAGGGAAAAAGTTTAAATTTTTTAATAACGTATTTTTGTGTCACGAGCAATTTATCTCCCTTAATATCTAATCGATATAGATAAATGAGGTATCATATTAACGAATAAGGTTTCCGCCATGGTAACATTATATTATAAGAAAGGAATTGTTCGTAATTGGACCCTTAAAGGGCAAAAATGTCAATTTTTCTAAAATTCGTTTTTTATGTCTTGAGCTATTTGTCTCCCTGGATATCTAACCAAAATCCATAAATCAAGTAGGGTTATGAGGAGTAATGTCTCAGCTTTGTGACATCATATTTTAAGAAAGAATGTTTTTGGATTTCAACCATTAAAGGGAAAAGTATAAATTTTTCTATAATGAATTTTTGTGTCACGAGCCATTTATCTCCCTTGATATATAACCGATATAGATAAATGAGGTATCATAGTAAAGATTAAGGTTTCCGCCATGGTCACATTATATTTTAAGAAAGAATTTTTCATTATTCGACCCTTAAAGGGCATAAATATCAGTATTTCTAAAATGCGTTTTTTGTGTCTCAAGTCATTTACCTCCGTTGACAATTAGACAAAATTGATAAACAAGGTATCATTTAAAAGATTAAGGTCTTCGTAATGTCTTCGGTTCTGTTACCACATTTTAAGAAAGAAATTTTTAAAAATTCTAACCTTAGAGGGCAAAAGTATTAATATTTTTATAACGCATTTTTCTGTCATGAGCTATTTATTTCCCTTGATACCTAATCGAAATCAATAAATGACGTATCGATTTAAATATTAAATTATCCACTATCGTCACATCATATTTTAAGAAAAAACTTTCTTCAAATTACACCCTTGAGGGGCAAAAATAACATAATTTCTCAAAACGTTTTTTTTTTTTTTACCTTGCTTGATAACTAACCGAAATCGATAAATGAGGTATCATTTTAAAGACCAAGGTGGCTGCTTTGGTCACACCATATTTTATAAAAGAAATTTTTTGTAATTTGACCCTTAAAGGGCAAAAGTATCAATATTAGTTATAGAACGTGTTGATTTTTTTAATTTTTGTTTTTATTATATGCCTTTTATCTTCTTCGATACCTAGCTGAAATAGATAAATGACATATCGTTTTAAAAATTAAGGTCTTGTAAGCATCTTAGGATTTTGGTTAAATTCTAGCCTCTCACCTTTAGACATTAGAGGGAAAGCTTATTCTGTAGTGAAAGATCGTTTTCAGTTCATGTTTAGGTTATGGGAGGAAAGCTTTGTATAGCATAGAGATACCGTAACCAAACACACTAAATAAAACCTTTAGGGATAATAAATGCACCCATAATTAAATAAAGGCTCTAAATAAACCTTTGATAACAAAAAGAAGACATCAGTTTGGGAGGAAAGAGATTAAATCCCACAACTTCAATTTCAAATAATAAATTTTGATATAGGCTAACTTCGGAGTTTCTAAACCAATTTGAATGCAGTAAAGACCTTTAGTAGTTGCTAAACGCCGAATATAAACTCTGAATAATAATAAACAAACTTTTAATCAACTGGAAATTAAATAATCAGTAATAATATTACCTTGGACTTAGGAATTGCTAACTGGGGAACATTTTGTCATTTTAAACCAATTTTAGGAGCAGTAAAGTAACTTAATAGTGAATAAACCAACTAAAGTAACTTTCTGGAATAATATTGAAACCTTTTACTAACCTTGAATATGTTAATCCAAAATAATCCAGTTCAGTGCACAAGTAATTTCCTAATATTTGGCATTTCACTATTTTAACACACTTTTGAACCAAATAAAGTAATGGTAGGGAAGTAATCAGGCAATTAAAAGATAAATTCACTAAAATCTCGTAGTTTCTGAACGTTTAAATGACTTAAATAAATTTGTTTATACTTCGTCAGGTACACTTCACTTATAATAATTTTTATCTCAAAATCCTAGAGGATCTCCGAAATAAAAAGTAGATTTCCGGAAAGAACCAAAAATCTAATATAACATATAATTATTTCAAGTAATTCCAGTAAATAGAAACGATTTTATAGATTCAGTTTTCATTTCGACCATGAGGTCAACTTAAAAATTAATTCCGAAAGATCTATAGTAGATACAGAGATGAGACAACTTTCAGAATACGTGATTTAATGCAGTGAATCTCTTGGTAATTTTATATTTCGAATAAAATTAATAGAAATAAAGTTATAAAATTAAAACTGAAATCACACTTTGGTTACGTAGTAAGTAAACTTGCCCTGCACCGATCTTAATAAAAATCACACCAATAAACTCAGGAATTTTTGTAGAACACAGTGATAATAAAACAATTTGCATAAACCGTGGCATTAATAAAATGACGAAATGTAGAAGTTTCCAGAACAATAGTAGTTCCCCAGGTACGAAAGTAGTCCACTCCTCCACTTAAAACTTTTAAACCAGTTGCTTAAAATTATTCACTAAATATTCATCATTTCACAATTAAATATGTAGAAACACTGCCACACTTAAAGTTTTGGATAACCGTTTAGTTACTGAGATATTTCAGGCCTAGATCGCCTAGGCACCAGTAGAAACTGGTATTTTGGCTCTGACGTCAGCGAGGGTATAAATGTTAGGTCGCGGTGACGTCTTTGTCTTTTTCCTGGTTGCAGTCGTGTTAGTAAGATGAATTAGGCGTGTGTTGGTAGGTTGGCTATTCCGACGTTAGGTTGGTAGTGCAGGTTACAGTCTGCCATTGCGGAAGTCGGCCATCATGGTTTCAAGGGCGTGGTACTCATTCTCGTAATATGAACTTGTAAATCTCCGTCGGGGTTGGTGCGGGTTACCTCTCTCCATGATCTGTAATTTTTGGATCGATTGTTCGATTAGCCTGTGCAACTTAAGAATGCTGTTTGAACTTTGAATTTCTTTTAAATAAACTTGAAGACTTTTTGGAAAAGTGAACTGTTTCATTTCAATAACTGCTATCATACCTTTTCAATATTTGGGTCATCAAATATTGTGGCGACCTTTTTGCATTCTCGTTGTATCCTGGCAACATGGTCAAACTAAATTAAAATATGCAACAAACTTTCTTTGGACAGTAAGGTGCTACCAAGACTGTTAGTTAAGGTACTTAAGCGATACTCAACCCCGGTATGCAGCTTAGTTCCTTACATGGAACTGTAAGGCTCGTGTTTGTTCAATTTCAAACTGTGGAGAGGGTTTACCGACCAGAAGTGCTGTGAGTGAGCCCATACACATGGTTAACATCTACTACGAGACCGACTACGCCAACCTTTGCGGACCTGATGCAACACCCGATACCAGATGGACGTCGCTGCGCCAGGGTCCATTACGCCTTCACAACACGACAACGAGTGTCGGATATCATCAGCTGATCGACGAGACATGTGGCGGGACACAGACATCAAACCAATGGCTTCGCCGGACAACAGCTGTTCCCGCGGCTCAGCCCACGACAAAAGATCTACAGGCTGCTTCTCATCTTGCAGCTTCCTTCAAAGCTAAGTGCAATTTTCTCACCAACGTTTCTGCGAGAACTTCGTGTGATTTTTTTTTATATACTGTCTTCTCTTTTGCAACAGCATTTCATACAGTGAACAAATTTTTCGCGTTGCAATTATTATTTACTGAGGCAGAACCACATTTTTAAATTCTACTTGTTTCAAGCGATCGAATATTTCAGATTCATTCCTTGGTTACTTTGTACACAAAGTAATTATGTATGGCAGATGTGCCATATTCTTCATTCGGGAGAATTCAGTGCAAAGATTTTATTGATGTTTCATATATCGTAACACAGACAGTTTTCAAAAATTTTCAAGTATTGCCCGTCTGATACAGTGTTCATCTTTGCTCTGTTTGATAACCAATACCTTTCTGGAAGGATCATATTTATATGTTTTTTTTTGTTTTTTTGATTAATGTGTGTATTTCAGGTTAGGTTAAGTATTTGTTTCTGTGCATTTTGGAATGGGGATTACTAATTTTTTTAAAAAAATAAGAGTGATACGATTTGAAAACAGCTGTTTGCTGTGCTCGTGTGGAGACTAATTTGTTGTATGCTCTTTCATACCTTTTGTTTCGAGCATTTATACCTCACATTCCAAATTGTTTTTCCATTATTGCATTAATATGGATTCATACGTTGCAACACTGCCTACCAGTATAGCACACCAATCACCACCTGAAACCACTATTGGTAATGTACAGAACGTACCACCAGAATTTCAGTGGATGGTTCCACTCTTCCAACATATTGAGAACAAGTTAGATGAACGAAAGCAATGCTTTCAACAACTTATTAATAAATTTGATAAACACAATGATGAATGCAATAGTAAACTTGATCAGCTTAAAGAAAAATTTCATACTCTTAATGATAAATTAGACAAAAAGTATGTTGAGAACTCTGAAACTTATTCTGCACCCACAGAGGTGACTGAACCTAGCATTAATGCATCAGCTGATCCATTACCACTTACTGACCACTTAGATTCTATTGCAGTAGAAACAACTAATTTTTCCAAAACTGAAATTCAGGTACAGCCCTCAGCTGATCTTCCACAGGCCATTGACCCACCTGTTGTATATAATAATATTGTATCTGAACTTGTCAATATTGAAACTGATGTTCTGCCTGCTACGGCGGAGCCTTCACAAGTGATTAACGATAATGAACATTCAACAGTAACTTTATGTGTTAGTAAAGATTTTATGGATGTCGCTACTGTTCAAATGGAAGAACAGATTCGTAATATACAATCAGCTGATCCCACAACACAGGCTGTTTGCTCATATGAGCCTAATATTTCCAAATCCAAACAGCTTGTAAGGCGATACAAGCCTACAGTTGGGGATAAGCTGAAACAGCAATTATTTCAGAAAATGTTTCCTGAAAACATTCATACTGATTTGCCACAACTTACTATTCCCAATTGGGAACACTGTGGTATTAATAAACAATTTTTCAATTCTATTCTTTTTCAGAATGTAAGAGATTTTTCAGGCAGTGAGTACTTCATTAAATTTTATCCTGATAATTTCAGGAAACCCTTTGCATTCTGTATGGCAAAAGAAAACAGGGTTTCTTTTTCACAAACTCACTTGTCTATGCGGTACCAGCACAATAAGACTACTTTGAGTTATGATTGTTTTGGGAGGGGGATAAAGATGAAAAGTATGTTGAACCCCTTACCATCAAACAGAAGGCCAACACTTTTTGCTGAATGGAGGAATGTCTTAAAACTTAAACCTACTAATCCTCCTGTTCAGGTACACCCATTGGAAATCTACGCTTGCACACAGTCTCAGACAACCTGTGTTACTTTAAATGTTTTTTCATTTTTGCACCTTTTTAATAGTTAGTATTTGTTTATCTGAGTCTTTTACTCAGCTGAGTTTGATTTTTGAAGTTGTATTGGGACCAGAAGTTTTGCAAACTCTTTACTTTTCTAATGAGTACTTTCATCTAATAATATTTGAACATCTACCTTGGGAAGTCATATGCCAGATTAGATTGGATAGAATTTCTGAGACACCAAGGGTGGAACTTATGGATGTTGAGATGGATTGTCAAAGGGATAAAGTTGTTTGTGCAAGTGAGGAAGTTGATGCTCTAGTTAGAGTAGAGGTGGAGATATAACATGTTTTCCTATATTTTTGGGGGAGGCTGGAAGAGAAGAAAGTACCATTTTGGGGGAATGCATTATTGTTATTTTATTAATAGGGCCAGGAAATAGAGTCCTGCCTGCGAATCCCATTATTATTAGGGCCAGGAAGCAAAGACTTACCTGCGAATCCCATATTTATTATTAGGGCCAGGAATCAGAGACTCACCTGCGAATCCCATAATTATTAATTGCATTTCCACCCATCATTATTATCATTATTAGTGTAACAAGGCGACCTCACACATTTGGCATCACCCAGGGATGACCTCACATATTAAAAGTGCCCTCACTCATTTGGCATCACCTAGGGATGACCACACATATATAACATATAAAGGCGTCTTTCATTTTTATAAGTTACACAACACAAACAATATAGGAAACATGAGCAATCAACACACTATAGAGACAAAAGCGGAAATGACCAAGTTTGTTACACATAATGGAATCTTGGAGATATGATATTAAAACTGATGTGAGTTTACATTCTTGTTGCTGAAGAATGAATTGAAAGCTATTTTGGAAGTTATGTACTGTCTTAAGTGTTTATCTATGTACCGTAGAACGGTTTTGGGATAGCAATCACTTTTGTCTTGTACACTAAGAAGGTTGAATGATGTTAGTAATGTGATGAGGATACACACATACTTTCAAATATTTTTATAGTAAAAATAAACCACTCTAAGCAAACTTTTTATAGTAAACTTTCCTATACATTTTCCTACTTTAAGTAACACTTTCTTCGCTTTGTCTTATTTACCCAACTTAGGTTGAGGATTTTTTGTGCTTTGTTGCACCTTAGGCACATCATAGTGGCCTTAAGCAATCAGAATTTTGAGAGTAAGGTTCATTATTAACAATACACTATAACACTTGAACTAACTTTCCTAAACTATAACTGATTTGAGTATACAACCTTTTCTTGTGACATTATTCTGAGATATTGGGTCCAGGGGACACACACACCCCATTATAAGCACACATAACCAGGACCTACCTCTGTTACAGAATAAGTTGTTATAATATTTATAAAGGATATGTGACTTTTTTTGCACCAGTGTACTGGTGAACACAACTAGTGTTGTGATACTTTAACATAAGAGATCTTTTGTAACATTTCATGCACACATACACTACATAAATTACTTATCTACACTCATTTTACACAGCAGTGTACTGCTGCTTGGAACTACGTTTCCTTATAAGTTACAATTTACCCCTACACATTTTTAGATGTTTCTTTTCTTTGGGGATAATACTATGTAAATAAATCTAATAAGTAATATTTCTTATGATTGTAACAACTTCTGTTGAGTTAAGTGATCCAATAACTTGGCAGAGACCAAGTTCATTTCACTAGGTTTTAATGTGATATGGATATGCTTGTATTTTTCTTTGTACTTTCTTTATATGTATTCCTCTGGATCATTTCTTGTAACATTAATTACTTACAGGACTTATAACTTGTACTTGTTTTTCATTTTTCTTGCTATTTGTAATTACCATCTTTGCTAGAAAAATAATTAATTTTGTTTCATTTTCCAACAACTTGTGAAAATTTCATTGTAATTACCATGGTTATTGTAATCTTACTTTGGTAGCCATTTTTGTATTGTATCTTAATTTTTCGTTATGTATATGTTAGTGGTTAAGAACAGTTTGGCCACCACTGATCCCCATATTTTGTTTTCTGTTTTGTATCTTTCACAGACCAGCTAGCTGACCGAGTTCCCCAGGCTACTCCTGCTGCGTCAGGAACCGGGGATGAGGGACTTTGCTCGGCAGAGCTAGCCATAAGGCTGTTGGTTTATATAATTACGAGCCTTAAAGTCTGCGCCCGTTTCAGGACTTGGGTTTTCACCCATTAGGGGGTTCTGCGACAAGGGTTTAAAGTGTAAAGGGAAAGTGGTAAGGCCATAATAAAACAGTGTAATATGCAAACAAGGACGTTCACAGAACGAAAGACTTTCCAAAATGGAATTCTAAAAAGAGATTATTTGTAAAACACCATTTTGTTCTTTATGTCTATGTTTATAAAATGTTAAACTTTAAGGTTTTTTTTTCTGAAAACAAATCTGATGTTCCATTGTAACAATATTTTTCAGTGTACTGTTGTAATTTGCATGTATACAATTTATGTCTTATATTTTGATAATATGTTTGAGATTTTGAGAAATTTTGTGAGAACACACAGGCTTATGATTTTGTGATTATTTAATATTTTGTATTTTACATTTTTGCCATTTGATCAGAAATTCTCATTAAGATAGATCTTTTAAGAGTGAATGAGTTTGAAGATTTTTGTAATAATTTTGTGAGTGGAAATTAAAAGTTTTTGGGATTGTTATAAGTAAGAATATTTTGTTTTGAGTATGAATGATGGAGAGAGAACCGAACCAACAAGAGATAGTTAGATTTTGTGGGAAAAATTCATTTCATTTGGGGAATTTAATTTTTTTTTGTTTTTCTTTTCAAGATATTCAGTTAGTTTTCTTGGGAAAATAACCTCAATCTTCGGGGGGCATGTAAGCATCTTAGGATTTTGGTTAAATTCTAGCCTCTCACCTTTAGACATTAGAGGGAAAGCTTATTCTGTAGTGAAAGATCGTTTTCAGTTCATGTTTAGGTTATGGGAGGAAAGCTTTGTATAGCATAGAGATACCGTAACCAAACACACTAAATAAAAACCTTTTAGGGATAATAAATGCACCCATAATTAAATAAAGGCTCTAAATAAACCTTTGATAACAAAAAGAAGACATCAGTTTGGGAGGAAAGAGATTAAATCCCACAACTTCAATTTCAAATAATAAATTTTGATATAGGCTAACTTCGTAGTTTCTAAACCAATTTGAATGCAGTAAAGACCTTTAGTAGTTGCTAAACGCCGAATATAAACTCTGAATAATAATAAACAAACTTTTAATCAACTGGAAATTAAATAATCAGTAATAATATTACCTTGGACTTAGGAATTGCTAACTGGGGAACATTTTGTCATTTTAAACCAATTTTAGGAGCAGTAAAGTAACTTAATAGTGAAGTAAACCAACTAAAGTAACTTTCTGTAGTGAATATTGAACACCTTTTACTAACCTTGAATATGTTAATCCAAAATAATCCAGTTCAGTGCATACAAGTAGATTCCTAATATTTGGCATTTCACTATTTTAACACACTTTTGAACCAAATAAAGTAATGGTAGGGAAGTAATCAGGCAATTAAAAGATAAATTCACTAAAATCTCGTAGTTTCTGAACGTTTAAATGACTTAAATAAATTTGTTTATACTTCGTCAGGTACACTTCACTTATAATAATTTTTATCTCAAAATCCTAGAGGATCTCCGAAATAAAAAGTAGATTTCCGGAAAGAACCAAAAATCTAATATAACATATAATTATTTCAAGTAATTCCAGTAAATAGAAACGATTTTATTGAGATCTTAAGATTCAGTTTTCATTTCGACCATGAGGTCAACTTAAAAATTAATTCCGAAAGATCTATAGTAGATACAGAGATGAGACAACTTTCAGAATACGTGATTTAATGCAGTGAATCTCTTGGTAATTTTATATTTCGAATAAAATTAATAGAAATAAAGTTATAAAATTAAAACTGAAATCACACTTTGGTTACGTAGTAAGTAAACTTGCCCTGCACCGATCTTAATAAAAATCACACCAATAAACTCAGGAATTTTTGTAGAACACAGTGATAATAAAACAATTTGCATAAACCGTGGCATTAATAAAATGACGAAATGTAGAAGTTTCCAGAACAATAGTAGTTCCCCAGGTACGAAAGTAGTCCACTCCTCCACTTAAAACTTTTAAACCAGTTGCTTAAAATTATTCACTAATATTCATCATTTCACAATTAAATATGTAGAAACACTGCCACACTTAAAGTTTTGGATAACCGTTTAGTTACTGAGATATTTCAGGCCTAGATCGCCTAGGCACCAGTAGAAACTGGTATTTGGCTCTGACGTCAGCGAGGGTATAAATGTTAGGTCGCGGTGACGTCTTTGTCTTTTTCCTGGTTGCAGTCGTGTTAGTAAGATGAATTAGGCGTGTGTTGGTAGGTTGGCTATTCCGACGTTAGGTTGGTAGTGCAGGTTACAGTCTGCCATTGCGGAAGTCGGCCATCATGGTTTCAAGGGCGTGGTACTCATTCTCGTAATATGAACTTGTAAATCTCCGTCGGGGTTGGTGCGGGTTACCTCTCTCCATGATCTGTAATTTTTGGATCGATTGTTCGATTAGCCTGTGCAACTTAAGAATGCTGTTTGAACTTTGAATTTCTTTTAAATAAACTTGAAGACTTTTTGGAAAAGTGAACTGTTTCATTTCGATAACTGCTATCATACCTTTTCAATATTTGGGTCATCAAATATTGTGGCGACCTTTTAGCATTCTCGTTGTATCCTGGCAACATGGTCAAACTAAATTAAAATATGCAACAAACTTTCTTTGGACAGTAAGGTGCTACCAAGACTGTTAGTTAAGGTACTTAAGCGATACTCAACCCCGGTATGCAGCTTAGTTCCTTACAGTCTCCAGCTAGGTAAAATCATAAATTAAGAAAAAATGTTCAGAATTTGGTGCTAAAAGTGGTAGCGCGTATGAGACTGTTCAGAGCCAAGTCCCCAGATTTCAGCAGCGGATATCACAGAGAAGTCAATAAACTTTTTTTTATTCAATAAGTAGTTTTTCGTATATATTTTTTTCTTTTACGGAAACACTGTCGTTTTGCTATACAATTCCAATGTAATCATTTTATTTGCTCAGCAACAAATATCACAGAGATGTTGATATGTTGTGTGCAGTTTGTTAAGGTTGGTTTTATTCTACCAAGGTCAGTGACAGTTTGTCATAAATAAAGTGTGTTTTAAATTTCCCTAACTGTTTCATAATATGTTGTAAGTATTTTGCTGTGTATCTATTACACTAAAAAACATATTTGCTACAAAACTACGGTTCTACTATTCATTATATTACAAGCATTCAACCTCACTATTCGTCGTATTTTATTCGCGAAATTTTCGCACGGGTTGTCTAGTATATATATGTTTCAATAATCGATGAGATTCAATGCAACCTTCACAATTAAGGACGAGGAAAGATAAAGTGGAACCCGAGTGAGCAGTGAAGTAGCGCTTACCGAGGCGATCTCCGTGAGGTAGATGGGCCCGACGGTCATAATCAGGGCGAGGCTCATGCCGGCAATGAACCGGCCAATGTAGATGTGGATGAGGGTACGGGCGAGGGCCAGCAGGATCCACGAAGCGACGCCGGGCACCACCGACATCATAATGAGCCACTTGCGGCCCCACTGCAAGCACACCGACAGGAAAACATTGGACAGGTAGTAGCAAAAGGTTTCAAAATTCTGTACTTGTTGGAGAGAGTGTTGAGCAGATGTACCAGAGAAGTAAACGAATTGGGTTACAAAACAGACCATTGCTTGAATATGGTGTTGTAGCATGGTACCCACATTTTTGTATCAAATACAGGAGCTGGGAGAGGTGCAAACAAGGGCTGCTAGATTTGTTTCTGAAAATTACCGCAGGACACAATCAGCAACCGACACAGTAAAGAGGAGGAATAGGATTCACTGGAAGAATCATGGGTGTGTACAAGGTGTGTAATGGTGATGAGGGGTGAAAGTATGTTGGTGTAAGAATTAGGAGTAGTGTATGGAAGGGAAGAGATGACCATGACCACAAGTTGGCACTCGATTTCAGGCACAAGGGTGTGGGAAGATTCTCTTTTGTAGGTATCGGGGTCTGGTATTGAACAATTTACCAGGAATAATTTTTCAAAAACATTGAAAGAATTTAAAGTTGAAATTTGTAACGTTCAAAAGTAGGTGGGTAAAGGAAAGGGGAGAAAAGGGTTTGTAAGAAAATTGCCTCCAAAGCATGCGCTCCTCTGCAATTAAATTAAATAGATCTGATTACTTCGTTCGCAGCTTCAAGATTTATGCGATGGACTATCCCCACACACATGGTAGTACGAGTCAGGCACTGGGCGGAACAGGTAGGACGGTACTTTGATGAGCGGTGCGTTGCGATTCAAAAACTGTGAGTTCGTTCTACCTCCTTAATTCTGAGTATGTTTCACCAAAAATTTAATTTAATTATATGTGGCTTTGTGCTCGAAGATTTACTACCACTACAGCTTAGAGCTTAAGGTAGTTTTTAGTAAAGTCAGATAAACCGTTGTAAATTCCACATGACAACAAATATTTTCAGGAAATGAAATTCGCTAGAAAAATATCTATAAAATTCAAGAAACATTAAATAAAATCTTACTCATTTGGAGTCCCTTTCCCAAGCATACAGAGAGCAATTAATAAGAGTAAAGAAAGAAGCTAAGGTTGCATTTATTAAGGATATTATTGGTGCAGGACGACCACAGAATGATGCATCTAGAAATTTCTATAGCTATATTAGAAAACTGAGGGGAAACGAAGGTTATTGCAGATAAGAATGGTGTTGAAGTCTATAAGGATTTTAAAATAGCAGAGATATTGAGTGACTGGTTTAGTGAGACAGCTAGGGACAATCGTCCTGTGATGGGAGGGAATGGATCAAAGGAGAGTCTCCCTGAAGATTGTGGGATACGATATTGTACCTTAACTTGAAATTTTATTTACGATGAGTTTGGAGTCTTGCTGCTTACCAGAGGATTGGAAAAGAGTGATCAGATCAACAACATGACTTTAAGCCAGGATATTCATATGAATCTCAGATGGTGGGATATATGCAAGATATTTCAGATGAATTGTACAAGGAAGGCCAAGTTGATAGTGTGGCACTAGATCTTTCTAAGGCATCTGACAGAATGAGCCATAAAATGGTTTTAAATAAACTGAAATCTATCGGATTGGATGAAAAAGTTACTTGCTGGACAGAGGAATTCTTAAAAGCCAGGAAGCAAAGCGTTAAAGAAGAAAATACATTATCAAAAGAAGTGCAAGTAAATATGTGAGTGCCACAGGGAAGTGTATTGGGACCATTGCTGTTCATTAATATTTAATTAAATTGCAATGGAGCGCATGCTCTGGTGGCAATTTCCCTACCACCCATCTTCCCCCTTCCCTGCACCCACCCCCGTCGGCAAATCTTTATATATATATAAAAATCTCGTGTCACGATGTTTGCCCGGAATGAACTCTCCATGCATTACTTTCAATTCTTACACCAATTTCTTTCGACGCCTCATCACCAATATAGGACCTGTATACTCATACTTCCTCTTCAGCCTTCTTCTGTCTTGCAATGAATCCCATTCCAGTTCATTTATCATATCTGTTACTGATTACATTCTGCGGTAATTTCCAGAAACAAATCTAGCAACCCTTTTTGCACCCTCTCCAACTCCTGAATTTTATAAGCAAAATGGGGGTCCAATACTACACTGCCATATTCAAGCAATGGTCTGACCAAAGTTTTGTAACACATTTCCTTAACTTCTCTTGTACATCCCCTCATCACTCTCTCCATCAAGTGCAAAATTTTAAAACCTTTTCCTGCTACCTGTCCAATGCATCCTGCCCATTTAAGCATGTTATCAAATGTAATGCCAAAATTTTACATTTCAAGTCTTCAACAAGCAATTCTTTCCCCACCTTATATTCATAATTAACCTTTTGTTTTTTTATTTGTGTACCTAATAAGCTGACTCTTCTTTGCATTTATCTTAATCCATTATGTCATCTGCAAACAGTCTGATTTCAGATAGTAAACAATCAACACAATTATTCATTAGAATAATGAATAACAATGGTCCCAATACACTACCCTGTGGCACTCCCATTTTCCCTTCCACTTCTTTTAATACTGCATTTCCTACCCTAACTTTCTGTTTTTCTACCTTTTAAAAATTCTTCTACCCAGCAAATCAAATTCACTCCAATAGTTTTACCTTATTTACTGCCACTATGGCTCACTCTGTCAAAAGCCTTTGCCAGATCTAGTGCTATACTATCAATTTGGCATCCCTTATCCATTTCATCTGAAATATCTTGCATATATCGCACCAACTGATCAGTAGCATAGCTGGTTCAACAAGGGCCCAGGTGCAAAAAATTATTTTGTGCCCTCAGGCTAGATGGGCGACATTTTTTAGACTCTACCAAGTCTAGTAAGGGGCTCCTTGCCGTAGGGGCCTCATAAGACTTGGTAGAGCTTAAAAAAAAATTAGGGCACCCATTTGCCCTGAAGGCCCGTGGGCCCTCTGAGCTGCACTTAGGTGCCCCCTTAGGTGCACTCGGGGGCCCCTGAGCCTGAGGGTCTTGGTGCACTATGGTAGATATGCCCCTGCAACTGATATTTCAAATGAAATGGATAAGGGAGGCCAAATTTATAGTGTAGCACTAGATCTTTCAAAGGCTTTTGACAGAGTGAGCCATAAAATGGTAGTAAATAAGGTAAAAGCTATTGGAGTGGATGAGAAAGTGATTTTCATTATTCTAATGAATGACAGTGTTGATGGGTTATGGTCAGAATCTAGCTATTCTGCAGATATAATGGTATACAATAGGATCAAAACACGTGAATACTGTAAACAGCTGCAGGGTGACCTGGATAGAATATCTAAATGTGTAGGTCAGCCTGGAATGAAGATAAATGCCTAGAAGAATCAGCTTATAAGGTACACAGATAAAAAAATAAAGGTTAATTATGATTATAGGGTGGGATCAGAAATGCTTGTCGAAAGCTTGAAGTGTAAATATCTTGGTATAACATTTGATAACAAACTCAATTGGGCAGAGTACATTGAAAAGGTGGTAGGAAAAGGTTAAAAAATCCTTCATTTATGGGAGAAGGTGATGGGAGGATGTACAAGAGAAGTTAGGGAATTGGTTTACAAAACATTGGTCAGACCATATGGTGGTGTAGTTTGGGACCCACATTTTGGCCATCAAATACAGGAGTTGGAAGGTGTGCAAAGAAGAGCAGCTAGATTTGTTTGTGGAAATTATCGCAGGATGACACCAGAGCATTTAATCTAGCCAAGTAGTTATTGATAGATTGTCTCTCGGTACTGTTATCAACTATCCTGGCCAATATTGACTTATTGATATTTCTTCTTATTTCACGATGACAATCTTCTTTTTTGCCTCTGACACCAGATAATCTACAGATGAAACAGAATGACCAAACTGCATAAATTGGTAAGTGACTGATGGCACCTAAATATCTATTGAAGATTTTATGTCTCTGAAACGAGGGCTGGAATGAACTTTTCCTGATTTGAGTGTTATTGGTCTGAAATGGGTGGGTTTGGCATTGCTAATTAAGATCAGCTGCTACAAGTAACAAGTAAGATTTATGAAGAGTCCGTTGTACATTCCAATTCACGTACATAATACACAATGTAGCTTTTGCCCACAAGGTCCATTAGACTAATATCTCTGCTAGCTTGAATTTGGAGAACACTGCCAAAATGGGGGTCAAAGTGATACAGTTGGTAGTGCAGTTAATCCACGTATGCACTGCTTCGAACGTTTCTTCTCAGCAACAGCCCGGTATGGCTCCGGGACAGACTCACACGGCGGCTTACATATCAAGTATGATACGCATGTCCACTGACTACCAGGCTTTTTTTTTTTTTTTATGGCTTGACGCCTCATCAGTTTCGAGGTCGTTAGAGAGTGGAAAGATGTGGTGAATGGAATGGGAATGAATTTAGCCGTGGTCTTTTGGAGGAATCATACCTGCTTTCGCCTGGAGTGATTTGGGGAAACCTATGAATACCCAAATCCGTATGTAGGGATGGGAGATTTGAACTGGCGACCTGCCGATTGCGAGGCCAGAGTGTTAATGCTCAGAATGCCAGGCCTCGTGCGCTTAAGAAAGAAGGATAATTCACTCACACAACTGAGAAACATGACAGGAGCTATCAGTCCCCTTATATAATAACTCTTTAGAAAGTAGCTGTTACATCATCTCACCGTTTGAACTGACTGCCTCGGTGACCGACTTAAAATACCCTCCACACTGGAGTCTGGGCTGGAGAGAACATTGCTTTGGTTGGCAACTGTTCCCAGGTATGTGGAGTCGTTATACTTTAACTGGGGGCATCATTTAACAGCTCGGAGTGAGAATATCTTAACCTCGAGGAAAGCTGGCTTGTAGGATTTAACATTACTATTGTCTTATAGCTTGGTGGAAGTGGTTGTCTAGCTTAGCTTCTAATATCTTACTTAAAATACACTGGATCACAGTGCAGTTCTGATGGATGTAAGAGGATTCAGTATAACAGCAGCCAGGAATAAAGATAAAATTATAAAAATGCACAAATTTTCAAAATGAAAAGATATTCAAGGGTTAATTTTTATTAAATGGAAGGATGGCACAAGTACAGTAGAGACGAAGTGGGAAGAGTTCAAGGAAATAATAAAAAAAAGTGTTGAGAAATGTTTATTCCAAAACAGAAAATAAAGAGACGTACATAACCTACATATTATAACAGGGAGGTAAGAAGGTTGAAGAGGTTGGTGAGATCAGAACATTACAGAGTTAAGAAACAGCAAGGTAGTAGGGAAGTCTTGAAACAATTAAACAAGCAATTAATAATGTCAAAGAAACTGGCAAAGGATCAGTTTATGAAAAATATTATTGGTGCAGGGGGACTACTAACTGATGAACCTAGAAATTTCTATAGCTATATTAGAAAACTGAGGGGAAGAGAAGGTGTTGAACAATTATTGGTAAGGATGGATGCAACTGAGGATTTAAAAAAGGAAGAGTTATTAAGTAACTGGTACCATGAAACCATCAAGGATAATAATTCAGGAATGGTAGGCATTATATCAGGAAACATGCCTATCTGGACAGTTAGAAGTGAACAGATTAGAAAATTTTAAATTAAATATGAAGACGATACAAAGGCAATAATATACTACAGATATGTTAAAGATTAGAGGATGTGAAATTATACCTTATTTTGAAACCTTACTTAAATTGAGTCTGGATGCTTGTTGTTTGCCAGAGGACTTGAGAAGTGTGAAAGTAGTACCGGTTCATAAAGGAGGGGTGAAAAACAAGGTTGAAAACTATAGCGCAATTTGCTCGACATCAGTGGCAGGTAAATTAATGGAGAGATTACTATGTAACCATATCAGATGGGTCTGTGAGGAACATAATTGGTTTACAAGTAAGCAACATGGTTTCAGATAGTAGGCATATGCAAGAAATTTCTGATTAAATGGACAGGGAAAGTCAAGTTGATAGTGTAGCACTAGATCTTACAAAGGCTTTTGACAAAGTGAGCTATAAAATGGTGGTAAGTAAGGTAAAAACCATTGGGGTTGATAGAAAGATGATTTCCTGGATAGAAGAATTCCTAAAAGCTAGAAAGCAAAACATTAGAGTAGGAAATGCAGTATCAAAAGAAGTAGGCGTGAACATGGGAGTTCCACAGGATAGTGTATTCGGGTCATTGCTATTCATTATTCTAATGAATGATTGTGTTAATGGTTTTTTGTTCTACCTCACTATTTAAATCTTACTATTGTCTTCTGTGTCCTTTCCTGCCCAGGTGCCTGTTACCGAGCGGGGCGGTGTAACGGTTAGCGTCCTCGCCTTGCATTCGGGAGGACGGCGGTTCAAATCCCTGTCGGGGCATCCAGATTTGGGTTTTCCATGGTTTCCCCAAATCACTCCAGGCAAATGCCGGGATGCTTCCTTCAAAAAGGCCATGGCCGAATTCCTTCCCATTCCTTGCCCCCCATCCTTTCCCGTCTCTAAAGACCTCGATGTTAAAAAGAGACGTAAAGCAATTACAAAAAAAGAAGTGGATGGAAGGGTAAAGATGACCGTGACCATGGCCAGAAGGTGGCACTTGAATTCAGGCATAAGGGTGTGGGAAAATTTTCTTTCATAGCAAATGGTGTAAGGGATTGGAATAAATTACCAAGAGAAATTATGAATAATTTACCAAGAACACTGAAAGAATTTAAAACAAAAATTAGTAGAGGACAAACGTAGGCAGAAAGAGAAAAGGAGAAAGACGAGTGTGTAGGGAGATTGGCATTGGTATGTGTGCTCCAACGCAATTTGATCAATTATCATCGTAAAAGGTATTTTTTTTTTTTTTTTGTCACAAGCCAATATCTCCCTTGATAACTAATCGACATGTATTAATGAGGTAACATTTTAAAACTCTAGATCTCCACTTTGATAACATCATATTTTAAGAAGGGAATTTATCAGAAATCAACCCTTAGAGATCAAAAATGTTAATATTCCTAAAATGGGATTTTTTGTACCATGAACCATTAATCTCACTGCATTCGAAACAGAAATCAATAAATGAAATATCATTTTAAATATTAAGATCTCCACTTTGGTGACATCATATATAAAGGTAGAATTTTTTTGGAATTTGACCCTTAAAGTGCAAAAGTATCAATGTTTCCATAATGTATTATTTGTCATGAGCTATTTATCTCCATTGATATCTATCTGAAATCGAGAAATGAGGTATTATTTTAGAGATTAAGGTTTCCACTTTGGCAAATCATATTTTAAGAAAGGAACTTTTCATAATTTGACCTTTAATGGGCAAAAGAATCAATATGTCCACAATGTGTATTTGTGCCGCGAGTCATTTATCTCCATTGATATCTAACCAATATAGATAAATGATGTATCATTTTAAAGATTAGGGGCTTCATCTTAATCATATTTTCAACTCTTAAAGGCCAAATTATCATTATTCCCACTTTTTTTTATCACGAGCCATTTATCTCTCTTGATATCTAACCAAAATTGATAAATGAGCTACCATATTAAAGATGAAGGTCTCTGCTTTGGTCACATAATTTCTTAAGAACGAAATTTTTCGGAATTTGAACCTTAAAGGGCAAAAGTAATAACTGTGAAAGTCACGCGTATGAGACAATTCACAGCCCAGACGCGAGACAGTGCTATTACATATCACAGAGATATTAATAAACTACTTCACTGGTGTCGACTTATGTTACGTACTTATAACATTAAACAACTGAAACAAATGAGGTGTTTCTGGTTTCATCCTATTGCAGATCCCCAACCTTACTATTCATTGCAGTCGCCAAATTTCAGCACGGGTCACGTAGTTGTTGTTATTACCACAAGCAGACACAATGTCTGTCAATGCCCGGGAGTGTGAGTGACTGACGTGGTTCGAGAGGGTGCCGGCCACCGGCGTGAAGACGAACTCGCCGATGTACATCATGGAGATCACCCAGTCCCCCTGCGTGATGGTGGCGTTGGCCAGTGGCGCCATCGCGTCGTGTTCGGTGGTGTTGTCCGGTGGCCCCATCTCGTTGTGCTCGGTGGCGTTGTCCAGTGGCTCCGTCATGTTTTGCTTGAAGACCTCCAACAGCACCGGCGACGGCCAGCCCATGTGGCAGCCCACGGTCATGTACCCGAACGACACTGTGCGCCACAACACAGTCACACATTACTTATAGAAGGTGATGTTTCGTCACAAACTCTCTTTCTCCCTTCGTATGTAACAAAAATAGATAAATGGGGTAATGTTTTAAAGATTAAGTTCTCTGTTTGTAACAAATAGTTACTTTGGACCTGTATGTTGTATTATCTGTTTATAATTCGAATTTTTGGCTTAGTTTTCTATCAAGCTGCTGTTAGTTGAGAGAAGCTCCTACAGGTGGCAGCATTTTATGAACTGTGCCTGTGGCTCCAACTTCAGGCTGTTTTTCTAACTACTGTCTAAAGCTCATGGCAGTAAACGATCGCCACTCCATCTGTTGGCTTGATCACTAACTGCTAGCAATACGAATGAGTTGAAATTCGGCACTTCTGAGTGCACATGTGTGTGTGTTAGGCTCAAGGACCGAAAATGCTCGCTGAGTGAAAAAGAAAAAAAAAAAGACGTTCTGGTTCCTTGAAAACACATTATTTGAGCCATGGCACTTACAAAAAAACAGCCAAAACGCATGGTGGCTAATTCAAAACAGTCACAATGTGAGATTCTCATTTGTTCCAGGTTTCATTCTCAACACATGATGACTAACCTTTTCTGTGTGTCTTGTAACGCGACGAGTAAGAAAAATCAGATACATTAGTTGCAGCCCGGAACGATTCATTATGAATACGAAGATTTAGATAGTGACATGCCACATGTAGTCACAATCTTTTTGGTCAATGATCATTTTCATCTTTGAGCCTAACATATATATTCAAGTTTTAAAAAATAGAACTGATTTTTTCATAAAACTTATCTGGACTTGAAAATATTATTTCCACCTAACATCAACAGTCCTTACATAAAGTTCAAATTATAGAAGCAACAGCCAACTGAAGTGTGATTCACTAGTTTATTGTACACTGATGTGCAGAACGTAAAGACGGAAGCAACATTCGGATGTTGTGTCACCACCAAGTAACAAAGATTGAATAACCTTGAACTATATGCCGGCCTCGGTAGCGTAGGGGCTAGAGCACTAGCTCCACGTGCCGAAGGTCGCCGGTTCGAATCCGGCCGCGGGCATGGAAGTTTAAGTGTTGTGTGTCTGTGTGAATGTCCTGTCCATCATGTGGTGTCTATACATAGGAAGCATAAACACACTGGAGAAACTAAATTCACATGAAGAGATATCATAATCACAGTGAGCTGGCTGAATGGCTTAGTCGCCGAAAGCCAAAAAAAAAAAAAAAAAAAACCTTGAACTATACATAGAATGAAAAGCTACCGTATGGCACAGTAGGATCCTGAAAGAAATACAGGATTACAAGAACAGAAATGACACTTTTAATTATGGACAAAATGTAACAGTGAAGCCAGGGGCGGATCCAGGATTTTGTTTGGGGGGGGGGGGGGGGGGGGGGCTTGAGCGGACTTTGGTTTGGGGGGGGGCTTGGCTTGAGTGAATTTTGGTTCATAGGGCTTGAGTTCAGTGGATTTTGGTTTTGGGGGGCTTGAGTCGGGAAAAAGGTAGTATTTATAGCCTCCTCGGGCCTCAAATCCGTAGAGCTAAAAAAAAAAAAAAAAAAAAAGTCTCAAAACTACAATGTCAAGGGTGGCCTAGATACGTTTGGGGGGGGCTTGAGCCCCCTAGCCCCCCCCCCTTGATCCGCCCCTGAGTGAAGCCAATGCGACTCATTATGATCCCCTTAACATTAAAAAATGGAGGTAATGCATATTTTGGGTCTGCGGTATGGGAGCACGCTACCAGATGGCTATCTGTCATTGTGTATTGTGAGACTAAGTCTAATAAACTGGATCCTTGTGCGAGCTGAATTCTCGTAGGTTACAAAAGAATATTCATGTGTCTACAAGCTGCCACTTGATGTCAGGCATACGGTTGCGGGAAAATTTTCTTTTATAGGAAAGGTCATAAGGGACTGGAATAAATTGCCAAGAGAAGTGATGAATAATTTACCGAAAACACTGAAAGAATATAAAGTACAAATTGGTCGAGGGCAAAAGTGGGCTGGAGGAGGAAGGGAGAAGAATGGGTGTGCAGGGATATTGCCACCGGAGCGTGCGCTCAATCACAATTTTATTAATTATTATTATTATTACTGCTCACTGTCCGAGGGATAGCCACACCCCACCTCCAATGTTGCGCCATCTACTTGGACTCCAATCAGTCAGACTCCCGATCTTTCCCGGGTGGATCTGACATATATCAAAATGCTGAGTGATCACCACAGACAGCGACGCATGCTCTGCATCGTGGTCGCATGCTGAGCACAAAGGTTGCTAAGGAGTTCTCGTGATAGGGCGTTCCATTTCTCCGAAGGCGAGTTTGATAACTGCGGGATGGTTTTCGGTCCATACAGATTTGCTGCAATACGTTTCCCCAACGTATCCCACACGTGATGGATGGGATTTAAGTTGGGGGAAAGGGCAGGAAAGTCCATTCGCTGAATATTCTCTCATTCCGAAATCTATTCCACCTGCAATTTTTGATACGATTGCACACTGTCATCCATAAAAATGAACTCAGGGCTGAATGCACTCCTAGAAAGATGCACACGGGGATGAAGCACGACATTACAATAACTCTGACCCATGCGTGGATTGCGTTCAAAGATTTGAAGTTCGGTACGCCCACGCATCATTACGCCTACTCACACCACAAACTTGGACCACAAAAGAGATCATGTTATATAATGATCCTGCGTGCATTACGTTTTCCCAACTCTCGCCAGGTGAGGTACGTCCAGAATCACTATTCAGACTGAAGCTGCTCTAATCTGAGAAGAGCACGCAACCCCACTCCTCGTCGGCGGAGTCTTCATGCTCCCGGCACCGTCACAAACAGAGCCGCCGATGTGCGGGTGTCCACAAAACACGAGGTCGACAGGCAGAAAGACCAACCCTGGAGAACACCACCTTACTTTGGTCCCATCTCTCTTTTTGCATAATGTAGAGGTCATATGCCGCTGCAGTTGACTGCGGTCGACCACCTCCGCCCCTTCGTACAGCAGTGCCTCTGGTTTGGAATGCTCGCCACGGACGTGAAACAATGGTGTGAGCAATACCAAACTCCTGGGATACACTCGACACATCGTATCCCTCTTCCAGTATCCCGATGAATCTTCTAAAGTCATCCAGATGTTGTATCCGAGCCATTATAGTGAACCGAGCAGAGTGCCGCCACAGAACTCTGCGTTCGCCTCGATCGAATCACTCCCAGGTTCATTTTACCTGAGATACGTGGCCTTGTGGTCGAAGATACTACACTCCTACAAGTATTACTTAAACACATTGACAAATATATGAAAATCGTGGAAATAATGCATCAAAACAGATCTGATGCAAATCAATAATATCACAAGTGAAAATCTAGTCACTCGAAGTATCTTTTCCAAGCCAGCATAGTGTTAGAGGATGCATTAGCCAATACCTGTTACTCATACATGAAGACTAGATGTGGTGTCCATCATGGCAGAGAACAAACTCTCGGAGCGTCAGTCTGAAAGTTCGCTCTCGAGTTAGGCCTGGAGTGGGGGAAATTAGTTTCATTGGCTATTCATCACATGTCCAGCAAGTGGCTAGCGCATAATTGGCTCATTAGGTCTTAATAAGTAGTTAATGGGAGTCAGGGTGGGAGGTTGGTTTCTCACGAGAGGTTAACCTTTGCGCCAGCAGCGTAGGCAAAGAATTAAGTTACATGGACCAAGTCCTGGGATAGCTGCTTCAAATACGTGTGCTGTACTATGGTGACTTAAAATTATACAAATTCCTCACAACATGTTATAATGAAGAACACCATCACAATACACTGAAACAGTTTGCTGCTTGGCACACTCAAGCTCGCGTCAGGCCGTGTAACGTCCAGATTTCTGGGAACTTGTTCTCTGGCAACATGTTTCCCACACTACAGTTGATTACACTGAGTAGTTAATATTTTACGTTTCTTTTCCTATATCGTCCTTAAGTTTTGCACACCATTGTAATTACGATTGTGTACACAAGCTTTGGTACACCCCCACAAAATTTTGTCTTAGATTCCACACACCAATTTTCTGCACTTTATGATTATATTTTAATGTGAAAATCTTCCAGTAAAATTCTATCACCCACCGTACTCGTGCCCTTTATAAATTTTATAGTTTCGGTAAATTCTTTAGAATTCCCCTTTCTAATTTATTCCAGTCATAATGGGATAGGTTTTGTTTCCTATGTAGTAATATTAAAGGGGTTTAGAGAATTTACATACTAAGAACAACAGATGAAGACATAGTTAGAAGACAGAAAAACAAAGTGTCCAGAGGATTTAACTCTCCTGAAATAGTTGTTAGGGAATTATATTAAAGCAACATGAAGGTGTGATAATTCAAGAGTAACATTTGGAGAAAGACAGGAGGGAGCCAATGAATTACTCGAAGATATTAAAATAAGCAAGGTAAATGAAAGTTTAATGAAAAACAGCTGTATTCAATGTGGGAATAAATAACATGAATGATACAAATAAGAGGAGCATTTTTTGTTAATTGGGGGAAGTTATAAGCATTTCTAGAGAAAGTTGAAAAAGTATCAAATTTACGCAGATATTGTCAACATCGGAGCAGAGATCATAATCGAATGCAAGTGTTCCTTATTCAAATTTACGGAATGAGAGGTCAACAACTATCTCAGCGTAAACAATCTATTAGCAGAACAAGATTCATTCAAGAATCGGGAAATATCTCTTCTACTTCTATGAAACGAAACTTGTCGAGAAAAACTACTGAGCTATTTCAGTAGGGTTTATAACATTTTAAAAATTAGCACCAGACTTGAAATGTGGGATACGTATTATGGGTCAAGGTTAAATGACTTTGCAGTAGTAACTGAAATTGTGAGCGTATCGTAAGAAACACCAAAGAATCAACATCAAATAGATGTTGCATACATCATAATTCATAAAAACTGTAAGACATCTGCCAGTTCGGTTCTTAAATTTCAGCTGTTCAGTCTTTAAACCACACTGATGACCATACTGAATACAAAGACGAAAGTACAGAAATTAATAATTACAAAAAAAAGAAGTGATAGAATATTGTTGCTGCCGAAGTTATCTATGGAAAAGAAACTGCATCCTCTGACTAGTGTCAATAACCCATGTCTATCTAATGTCTTTTTTTGTGAAAATGAATCTTTAGAATCATCAACACAAAAAATTTGGAAAATAATTTTTGCATATTTGATTTCAACTGTAAATGTGCTGGACAGATTTTAATTTCCAGCTCCAGTGCCAGGTGAAATGGGCAGTTTTCAGTTCCAGCGGCAGTTGAGGATGCCTAATGAGCCATTCCTTAGTTTATTTATTTAACTAAAATTCCAATGGAGCGCATGCTCTGGTTGCAATTTCCCAATATACCCAAGTTCCCGTTTATTCCCCATTATTCATCATTTCTCATGGTAACTTATTCCGATCCCTGACACCTTCACCTAAAAAAAAAAAAAAGAGAGACAGAATCTTCCTACAACCTTGTGCATGAAATCGAATTCCAGCTTGTGCATATAGTCATCTTTTCCCTTCCATGCATGACTTTTAATTCTAACGCAAATATATTTCCATGTCTCATCACCAATATACGCCTTGTACACTCCCATCACCCTCTTCACCCTCCTCCTTTCTTCCAATGAGTCCCATTCCAGTTTTTTTTTTTTTTTATCATATCTGCTACTGATTATTTTCTGCGGTAATTTCCAGAAACAAATCTAGCAGCCTTTTTTTCACCATCTCACACTTCTTTATTTGATATTCAAAATGTGGGTCCCATACTACACACTACCATATTCAAGCAATGGTCTGACCAAAGTTTTGTAACCAAATTCCTTTACTTCTCTCATGCATCCCCTCATCACTCTCTCTAACAAGGGCAGAATTTTGAAACTATTTCCTTCTACCTGCCCAGCAAAGCCTGTCATCAAATGTAATGCCAAGATATTTACATTTCAAGCCTTCAACAAGCAATTCATTCCCAAACTTATAATCATAATCAATCTTTAGTTTTTTATATCTCTGTACCTAATTAGCTGACTCTTCTTTGCATTTATCTTCATCCCAACTAAATATCCTGTCCATATCACCCTGCAGCTGTTTACAATCCTCTACGGTTTTGATCCTTTTACATAGCATTATGTCATCAGCAAACAATTTAATTTCTGATAGTAAACCATCAACACAATTATTCATTAGAATAATGATCTGGCCAACACAACACATTGTTTATACAAAGACCCCAATATAAGAGACATGCTATGTAGGATGTGGAAAGGAGTCAATTTACAGAAAAATAATTACTTGTAAAAACAGATGAATACACCAGTAGATTTGCAGTTACAGAATGGTATTTACATTAACATAATACATATATGAAAAATATGTCTCACATCCCTGATACCTACAGCTTGCTCAGTGACTCGGAATACAGAGCTCTGACCTGACTTGTGAAACTTTGCTCACTCGCCGAGTGATTTGTACAAGTTACTTGATTCCTTAATTTCTCAATGAGAGGTTGCTGCTCAGATAACAACACAGCGGATAACTTTTTACTTTATTTGTGTTTCATGGGGGGGGGGGGGGGGGGCACTTCAGGAGACCAGAAATGAACTTTAAAACAGACTTAGTTTCCAAGGATTAAATCATAACAACAAATGATGTAGCATCTGTGTAGGCCAGATCTCTGAACTTTTGAACAACATGCTGAGTAATCTCAAAATCCAGCTCCACTGCGGGGCCCAAAAGAGTCGTTCTCAACAATGAACTGCCTCAGGGTTCGATGCTGGCGCCTATGCTTTTTAATTTATATATTGCGGACATACCTCAGCTAACTTGCAGGAAATTTCAGTATGCTGATGACCTGGCAATTTCTTTCCAGGATAGAAACTTCTCTGAGTCTCTTAACCAGCTATATGCATTCTTCTACAAGTTGAGACTAAAACCAAATATGACAAAGACAGAGTCCTGTCGCTTCCACCTTTCAAACCAGCTTGCTTACATCAGAATAAGACCAAACTCCGGACTCCTTGGAAGAGTAGAATACAGAGACCACCCCAAATATCTGGGAGTTACCTTGGATCGAGCCCTCACTTTTCATCAGCATTTATCTATCACTACAGAGAAAGTGAAGACCCGTGTGAACCTTGTAAAGAAACTGGCTGGTACGTCATGGGGTGCACGCGCTCATGTTCTTGGAGGAGCAGTCCTTGGTTTGGCATTCTCCACAGCAGAATGCTGTTGCTCTACATGGCTTGGTAGTGCTCATACTGCCAAAGTCGACACCCAGCTTAACGCTGCTATGAGAACAGTGAGTGGTGTCATTAGGTCTACCCCAGTATCCTGGCTGCCTGTACTTTCCAACATTCCTCCACCCCATCTGAGGAGAAAATCGATATTGCTTAGAGAATTCGAAGGAGTGGAGGAAAACACAATCATTCCTCTGCATGGTGACCTTCTTCATCTTCCTTGCACACGACTAAAATCAAGGAGAGATGCCTACATGGAAGCAGCCAGTCTCAGAAATAACAACTTTTAACTTGTATGAAGAGTGGGGAAGGGAGTGGGAAGCCAACAGCCCACACAACTGTGGGCTTATGAAAGATCCGACAACCTGTGTTCCAGGGTTTGACTTGCCTAGGCGTCTTTGGTGTCGATTGAACAGATTTCGTACAGGTCACAGAGTGTGCAATGCAACCACACGTAAGTGAGGTCTCTGTGAAGATGTGTTGTGTGACTGTGGTGGTATCCAAACTGCTGACCACATTGTGATGGACTGTCCAGCAAGAAGATTATCTGGAGGCCTGCTCACACTGCATCAAGCTGGACCAGCTGCCAGAAGATGGCTTGCATCACTATATATAGTTATATGATTGTACATGTCTTTTATTGTAAATGTCTTTTGTTGTACTTGGCATACGATAATAATAAAATCAGGAGCTACTATAGTCAGTATAGAAATTCTAGAAAGCATTCAGAAGGTTGACAGTACTTTTTGGAGAGCAGACAATTGCTCCAACAATAGAAACTGTACAAAAGCAGTTGAAATTTGTTAAAAATCACTTTAAATTATAAGAAAACAATCTTAAATGAAATTAAAAAGTATTTACAGGCAATTAACCGCACATGTACCAAATTTAATGCTTTCAAACAAAATATCACTCAGAACGTATTTACTGGCACATTATTTCCAATTACTGTTCTTTTAATTAATATTTCATACAATGTACTGATTTTAACATGACTACAACAGTCATTCAGTCCGTTGAATCAATTTTCATCCATCAAAATGAAATAAAATCCGCAGGTTGGTTGGATCTTTCCAAAAGAGGTATACTCAGCCTGGTACTGGGATGCCGGGATGCTTCCTTCAGAAGGCCATGGCCGAATTCCATCCCATTCCTTGTCCCCCATCCTTTCCCGTCTCTAAAGATCTAGTTGTTATAGAAGACGTTAAGCAGTTAAAAAAAAAAAAAAAAAAAAAAAAAAAAAAAAAAAAAAAAATGGTACTGAGGAAGAGTTGCAAGTTCCTTCCCCCCTTACATCAACTAACTCTGTTAGCCCACCCACAATTTCACGTGGAATTCGAACCACAGAAGCGTTCTGGCGTACTTCACACTACACTGCAAGTTGGGCTACAGCTTGAAGGCCGGATTAAGGGCTTTTGAAAATATTTACAATCAATCACTTTGTTTCTTTCTCAGACAAGAATTTAGTTCATTGCAGGTATTGTAATCAGTAGGAATTGCTGGTCTCTATGTACCACCTGCCCCATTTGTCCTGCCCAATTAACTTTATTATTAAACATTTGCCAAGATATTTACAACAAGCATTTTAGCCTCCACATTATAATTATAGAATGCCTTAAGTTTATCGTCTGTGTACCTAAATCGTGCAAAGAGAAGACCAATAGATTCTAGATACTTATATAAATTCCAAAAATATTTTTTATATCAGCCAAATTAAAAGATTTGTGTAGGAATGACAGTTACTTACGAGCAAATGCACTCAGGTACTGGACCCTGTGACTGTGGACGGTGAAGGGGCCCTCATATTCAGAGATGAGTGATGCACGATTCATGCCGCTCCTGTACACATCAAACATGATACTTACTCCATTACGTTCCCAATATGATTTCAGATGCGAAAAAATGAGCTCCAAACATAAAAATCGGCAGACTGGATAACTTAAAAGTTTTTTCTATGGCAAATCTTTTGATATTTCCTAACCGAAGGAAATCGAGGACATGTCAATTTAATTTCTATTGAGCATATACCCTAATGGAAATTTTGACACACACCTTACTTTCCCATTTATAGAATTTTTTTTTAAGCTTTAATTCTGTGAGTAAACTTCCCCAGCCACTTAGTTTTGATCTTTCATCATCATCACTATCATCAAGTTTCCAGTTTCGTGGATGTGGTTTATGAGCCTTGTTGCATTTCCGTCTTGGTGGTTATAGACGATCGTCTTCCACTGTCACCTGTCTAGAAAGCTTCCCTGTCCGTAATAAATTCCCAGTTCCAGCCTCTTCTCTCTAGGTCCTCCTTTAGTTAGTCTGTCCATTTTCTTCTTGGTCTTCCAAAAGGTCTTTTGCCCGTCATACTTTTTTTCCAAATAAGCTTTTGGTAGTCTTGTATCTTCATTCTTTTAACATGCGAAAACCATTTACATCTATAAGACCTCATCCTGATCTGGGCTTTCCACGATTTTCCCAGATCGCTCCACGTGAATACTGGGATGGTTCAAAAAAGTAGCCCAAGGGCACCTCCTGCCATATTCCGTATATCCCTTCCAATGTACAAATGGTTAGACATTAGGATTGGTGCAATGCACCGTCTGCCACCCACTGTTAGTGAATTGCGGACTAATAATAATAATAATAAGTGTCTCTTCCATGGATTCCTTTAACTCTAAGGTTTGATCAAATCTGACCATTCTTTATATGACCCAGTCTCGTTTTCTGGAGGGCAGTTCTAAGAAACTTCATTTCTCATGCTTGGATGTTGATAAGGTCCTATGACATTAATGTGTATGTTTCCAAAGCATATGTGACAATAGGAATGAGATATGATTTTGCTCTTGATGAATTATATTTGAAACTGTTTCACTGTTTTTGGTAAATTGTTCAGCACTGTCATTGGTAATTTGTTCAATATCTGATTCGCTTGTATACAAACGAAAATTTTTCCCATTCCGTTGAGCCTGGAATCGGGTGCCAGCTTGTGGTCGTGGTCATCTCTTCCCTTCCACGCACTACTGCTAGTTCTTCTAACAATATATTTCAAAGCCCCATCACCGATAACACCTTGTACACTCCCAGACATTTCAACCCAGATTCTTTATCATAACAGTCACTCATTGTGTCCTGAAGTAATTTATACTAGGGACATCTAGCTGTCCCTTTTTTCTCTACTCTGATAACTGTGTTTGATACTCAGAACGTGGTCGATACAACACCACCGTATTCAAGCAATGGTCTGACCAAAGACTCCACAGTACTTATGACTTCCTTCCGTATACTGAACCTTTACCTGAAACATCTAATCAGCTCAGACATACAGGACTGCAGATAGCTCACATCATGTCCTACTATACGACAAAATTTAATTTCAGTAAAACTTTCACCATTTTTGAGATATTGATTTTTTTTTCTTTTTTGATTCAGTTTATTTTATGCCATTTCTACAAATTAAGACTTTTTGAACCTGTTTTCTTTTTTAAAAATCTACTCAAGGATGTTTGAGTCACCTAAAGCAATGTTCTTTTTTTTCTTAAAACATTAAAAAACCTGTAAAAAGTGTAAACAAATTTATTGACATGGCTGACTTTGATAGCCTGTATTGTAAAAAAAAAGTAGTAAGTCTATCAAAAGATTTAGGGCGTGCATAAGAGGAAATGGCAGTTAGTTTGAACAATTATTATAATTAACGAAATAAAAAATATTACTTGCATTTATTCTGTCTATTATTTGTATGCACGCCATAGCAAAAACCTTTTTTAAAATCACAATCATCATTTTTTTAATACATGTTTAAAATGCACAATGGTCTCTTTAACAGACTGAACTACCATAAAAAAACATTTAAATTTTTTTTCATAAGGTTTTTTTTAATTCTTTAAGAAAAAAAAGAACATTGCTTTAGATGACTCAAAAATGTTTGAGTAAATTAAAACACAACAAGGTTCAAAAAATCTTGATTTGTAGAAATGGTATAGAATAAAATGAACAGTCACATGTTTCAAAAAAATGTAGATATAAAAAATATCATCTTGAAAATGGTGACTTTTAGTAAAATAAAATTTTTGCATATAGTAGGAAATGATGTGACCTATTCACGGTTGCAGGATTCATTCACTCCTCAACAACCTGGAGCTACCTTATTAAAACTGTACCTATTTTTGGCCAATTATTTACTGAAACTTCCAAAATCCTCCAGAACAGCTACATGATCACTTATTCCCTTAGTACCTGAGAACTCAGAAAGTTATCTTAGCAGAAGATAAGATTAAATTCAGGATCAAACAAAACAATAAACTCCTGCCCAATAAAAATCAGTGACACTATTCCATTTAGTGACCCAACACAAATAGCAAACTACAAAAACAATTATTTCTCTAACACAGCTGCAAAACTTCAGACAAAGTTTCCATATAAACAAACATACCACCATTATCATGTCTCAGTAAATTCTATGGTCCTAAACCCTATAACAGAGGAAGAGGTGAAAAAAAACTGTTCTCAATCTAAAAAAATAAAAAATCAACTGGCTTGGATGAAGTGCCCGTTTCTAACAACCCCATTAGCACATATAATAAATTAGTATGTCACAACTGGTGTATTTCCTGACTACCTAAAATTAGCAAAGGTCCTACCTATTTTTTAAAATGGGTGTAGAGAAGAGGTAGAAAATTACCACCCAATTTCTATACTGTCATCTTTCTCAAAAATATTTGAATCACCCATGAAAGATAGAATAAGCAGTTTCCTAAGCAAATATAATCTCCTTAGCAACTCAAAGTTTGGCTGCCAGGCAGGAAAAGGAACAACATCAGCAATAGCACAGTTTACAAAAAATGTACTAGAAGCTCTTGACAGAGGTGATCATGCAGCAGGACTGCTTCTAGACTTTTCAAAAACTTTAGTTACTGTGGATCAGAATGTTCTTCTGCAAAAACTAGAAGCGATAGGAATAAGGGGTAGTGTAAAATCCTGGTTCCAGTCATATCTAACAAACAGAATACAAAAAGTTGAAATCTCTGCAATTCCAGAAGACTCACATATTTAATGTAAGTTCCTGTCAGAACCAACACATGTAAGTATAGGTGTCCCACAGGGAAGCATTCCAGGTCCCTTATTATTTCTAACTTATGTTAATGATTTTACATCCAGCATCAGTCTTGGGGATAAAATTTTGTTTGCTGATGACATTAAAATCATCAGTGATCCCTCAATCAATGGACTTCAGGTTAAAGGAAACTCAGCTCTCATAGAGGTCCTAAACTGGTCTTAAAAAAAAATTGACCCTCAATACGAATAAAACAAACACCATTAAATTCAGTTCTGTTCGCAAATCTCATCAGGTAGACTTGAAACTAAATAATGAAATCAATAAATGTGTTGCTAGTACAAAGTTCTGGGAATGACTGTTGATCACGATTTAAAGTGGAATTAACACGTACAGTTATTGGGTAAGAAAATATCCACTGCATGTTTTGTACTTAGAATTATAGCTCCTGTATGTAACGATCAGGGGCGGATCCAGGATTTTGCTTTGGGAGGGGGGGGGGGGCTTGGCTTGAGTAAATTTTGGCTCAAGGGCTTGCCTTCAGCGGATTTTGGTTTTGGGGGGCTTCAGTCGGCCATGCGGTAGTCTTTATAGCCTCCACGGGCCCCTGATAACGATGATTACCTCAAAGCAATACCGTATACTTTGAAAATATTCATTCAATAGTATCATACGGAATCATCTTTTGGACTTCAAGCAAGAAAAGTATAAACTCTATTTTCAAATTACAAAAATAGTTGGTAAGGATAGAAGCTACATCTTCAAGAAGAAGATATAATCAGAAAATTAGGCATCCTGACAGTTCCATCCTGTTATATCTTCAATTCTATGATGCATATTAAAAAAACAATTTGCAAGAATTTACCACAAACAGCTCCATCCATAGCCTACATATTCCACAAGATCAAAAAATTATTTCCACATACCAAGGGAATTAAAAAGTAAAAGTTTAAATAGTTTTTTCCACAAGGGAACGAAATTATACAATAAACTGCCAATGGAAATTAAAGGAGAAAAAAAAATATTAAGGAAAGGTTAAAGATGTATCTGGTAGAAGATTATTAAAAGTAAAACAAATTTATTCTAGTACAAAATTATTTAAAGTAAGTCAAATTTTATATTAAACAGATTTGTTAATATACTAGAAATTATAGAAAATTGTGCCACATTTTATGTATATACAGTATATTTATGTATCATACATTTTTAGATGACCTCACAAAATGTATACTTAAATTTATAACTACAATGATGAAGCAAATATACATAAAAATGTATCAATATGTTAATTACCAAAATAAATAAATTAAAAAAATACAAAGAGTTTTTAATTGATTACTCCTATTACTCTGTCAGAGAATTTATCTCTAAGGCATCTACAAAATAACTGACAATAGTTTGTGTAAATGTAGTTGACATAATTAATGTAATTACCAAGTTTGACTGTACATCTGGTGTATATGTTATTTTGTTGTGCAATTGTTTAACTGTAAATTGACAACTTTCCACAGCCCACAGAGCATCTCTTATTTTGGGATCAACGAAAAATGAATGTATTGTATTGTATCACCAGGATTTACTAGGAAGATATCCCAAGCATTTGATCCCCTTGTGTTCTGTTTTACCACTAGTATAAAGCCTGCGATACTAAGGTATTTGGAAATCTTTGTTCCCAGGTGCTTTTAATCTTATATTCTTCCCAGCCTATACCTGGTGAGTGCTCCCTTCTGAACTCTGAAAATGAGTTTAGTAATTTAGTTTCTCCAAAAAAAAAAAAAAATCTAAGCGACCAAGACTCCATGTTTTTTTCTTTTTTAACACTCCAGAAGTACCTATATCGTAAGGCGGGTTTACACAGTTCACTTTTCGTAATCACTCGCAATGAAAGAAAAGTGAAATTTGTAAACGGAGAATCATCCAAAGTGATCATCCAAGATGACGGATGAAAGAAGTTCGCTCGGGTTCAACTTTTCGTTCACTTTTGGTGTTTCACTCGCATGAATCATCAAGAGTAAAGTGTGTAAAGAGTCAAAATATCGAAGTGAAACATAATCCTGGATCGGTCGCAATTTTTTTTCTGATTGTTTTCAACACATAACGATTTCTAAAAGGAAAGAAGAAATATTTATTTATTTTTAAGCTCTTTCCATAATAACGAGTGTTTACAGAACACAAAATTTGAAACTTATAAAAACATAAGGGATAATGGTACGGAGGACATAATTAACTGCATCTCCTACTTTTGAACATAGAAGGCATCAAGCGCAAAATTAAAAATCAGAACCAGGTGTTCTAGTGAATTTTAAAACCAGAAAAATGTTCTGTAAATTGTGCTTGTAGGTAAAGTGAATGTGTTTCAAAGCAGTTACTAGTTGCAAGATACGTGAAAGTAGTTTCTAGCTGCAGCTTAGCCGGAAGATATTTTCTCATTAGTGTCCTGTTTTGTAATTAGTAGTGAATATATTTTTTTTAATAGCAAATAATTGTGATTTATACATTCGATGATCTTTTTTAGGTAAGGGTGTCAGGGATTGGAGTGAGTTACCGAGGGTAATGATGAATAACTTACCGAAAACGTTAAAAGAATTTGAAGTTAAAATTTGTAGAGGGCAAATGTAGGTGGGTGCAGGATAGGGGGAAGTTAGGTGTGCAGGGAAATTTCCACCGGAGCGTGTGCTCCATTGTAATTTAATTAAATTATTAAATGCCGTTTTGTCCTCCAATACTCATTCTACCACGCCGCAAGATCCAATTTATCGTCTACCAACTTCTCTTTTTTCACGATGTAACTTAATTCTTTAGGCGAGGTTTGTGAAAATTAAATGCACTCCAACACACAAAAGATTGTTTGTTGCCATCTTGAAGTGAATTGAATGGTTCATTTATGATAATACGTGTAAACGAAAAGTGAATTCATCTTCACTTTCACTGCGAGTGATTCATCCTGAGTGATTACGAAAAGTGAACCGTGCAAACCATGGTGCAAACCGCCTTTAAGTAACTGATGATGATGACTATGACCTATGAACCAAAGAGACCTGTAGCAGTCTTCGCTAACCATAGAGGAAGTATATTCCTTCTTCCATGTCGCTAATTCGCACCATGACTCGCATGGAGGAATATTCCTTCCTCCATGCTAATTCGACGGTACACTTAACATTCTTTGTCGAAAACTATGGAGGAAGGAAATATATGGAGGAGAAGTGACGTTAAATTGGTGAAGCAAGCTCGCGCATGCGCAGTGGCGGCAGCGGCAATATTGGGCTTTCAAACAATTGCGATGTTCCCAGTATATCCCGAAAACTAAGCAAGATATAGAAAAATTTTATTCTTTATTTTCGATTTGTCTCGTCGTGTTACATAAGAATCGAACATTAAATTTGACTTTCGCGAAATTTTTCTTCTCCATTTCAACCTCACTTTTGATACAGTATATCTCAAGAACTAGGTGAGATATCGAAAATTTTTATTCTTTATTTTTCATTTGCCTCGTCTTTTTAAATAAGAATCCATCATCTAATTTGACTTTGACCAATGTTTTCTTCTGAATTTCAACCAAAACCATTTCACATTTGGGACGGAATATCTCGAAAACTAAGCAGGATATCAAAAAATTTTATTCCTCATTTTTATTTCTCATATCGAGTTACATAATAATCCATCACCAGATTGCGGCGTCACCTTTATCCTAGAGTCCCCTTGAGGCTTTTGTACATATTCCCCGTGTCTGTATGGAAGCGGCCATGCCCCCTCCACTCCGGCCATGCCCCCCCACTCCTCCTCACCCTGCTTCACTTCAATGCGTGGTGAAGGTCTCCTGCGTCGTCTCCATATATTTCCTTCGTCCATGTCGAAAACCTCCTCATGTCTACCACCCCACTAAACAAAGACTGTATGCCTACTACTACTCGTGGTTTGTGTATCTCTGTGATGTAATAAAATTAGATTTCTTAATCTATTATGCTTCCGCAGTTCAGTGAAAAATTAATAAATAAGTATTGTACCTTCCAGTTGTTGATGTGGTTTTTTTCGCTAAAATTAGAAGTAGGTCCGTATCATCTTAACAGTGATCAGTTTAGTTTGGATCTATGGTTACAAATCGCAACACAAGGGAATGTGTTCTCGCGTGTAGGATTGTTTCTTGATATGAATTGTTTTATGAAATTTTGGATGTTCCTATTGATATTCCTTCCAGTTTAACTCAAGAAATTTGAAATAAGGATATTTAAAATATCTTGAGTGGTGAAATATTTTTTATATTACCAAACCGAAAGGATATATAAAAAAACACACTTAACATAATAAAACACGATTATGGAAAGTAACAATTATTTCTCACTATTTCGTACCTTTTACTCTGGCAACATGGTTATAACGTCATAACAGTGGTTACTTTATTGTTCGGCTGTTTCCCGTTTCCTGATCTGTAGTGACACCAGCAAAGCATGTTTGTTTATTTTCATCTATGACGTAAACGTATGAAGCTCATCTCTGGAAAAATAGAACTCCGCTAAACGGTGGCCAATAACTATGTTAATGTAATATTAATATAGACTGTAAGTTTTGTGTCTGAAAATAATATCTGTTCTACACATATGAAAGGCTATAAATAATTGTACAAAAGTAAGTACCGGCATTGCTGAGTATGCAATTTTTATTATTATTCGAATACGCATCATTTATGCGGAAATTTATAGTATCAAGAATAATTACAGATAATAATTAAAATATTTCCAAAAATTACATACTTCTCCACCAACAAATTTATAAACTAAAAGAACTGTAATTTAGAGCAGCTAATTCACATTGTATGGTATATCAAACTGCGATAAACCTTCCCTTCTTCCGTAGGATACATTTTATATAAGAATATCTTGGCATAACATTTGATAACAAACTCAACTGGGCAGGTGGTAAGAAAAGGTTATATAATCCTTCATTTACTGGAGAGTATGATGAAAGGATGTGCCAGAGAAGTTAGGGAGTTGTGTTACAAAACTTTGGTCAGACCATTGGTTGAATATGGTGGTGTAGTTTGGGACCCACATTTTGGTTATGAAATACGCTTGTTTCATAGGAGCAAACCAGAAAACCACACATAAAACTTTACAACAGACTTCGTTTCCAAAGACTGAAACACATTACAATAAACATATGACGTAGTGTCCGAACCTTGGAGGAAGGAATATGTGGAGACGACGCAAGGGACTTTCACCACGCACTGGAGTGAAGCCGGGTAGAGAGAAGTGGGGTGGGGAGGTCGCCATATTGGTCGGCATAGAAACAAGGGGGAATATGCACAAATACAAGGGAATCATACGGTAACCGTGGCACCTTCATTTGATGATGGATTTTATGTAACTCGACGAGACAGATCAAAAATGAAGAATAAATTTTTTTGATATCATGCTTAATTCTCAAGATAAACTGTCTCAAAAGTGAGGTATTTCGGGTTGAAATTCAGTAGAAAAATTTCCCCAAGCTCAAATTTAATGATAGATTCTTATGTAACACGATGAGACAACTCGAAAGTGTAAGTAATTTTTTCGATATCTCGCTTAGTTCTCGAGATATGTTATCTCCAGATTGGGGTGGTTAGGTTAGGTTAAGTCAATGTTTAGAATTTTAAACAAATAAATAATTGAACCCTTCAAAAGACCTCATAGCTTCTGAGCTTACTGAGAAGATATTGTACTGTTAGTGGCCTCTGTAACTTTTCTAGCAACATCAGTGCATTTATCTTCTTACCACACATCAAAAATCAGAAACTTAGATGGGAGTAGTTTACATCGCGATACACGTTGTGTCACTAATATGGTGCTCGTGAAATTACTAACAACTACTAATAAATAAATTGTTTGTACCCTTCTGGTACACGGCGCATTTCAACATACTCACATTTCCATTAATATTGCCGCTACAAAATCAATCTCTGTGGACAGATCTAAACACATGAAATGCATCGCGAACTACATTTCGGATAACAAAGTTTGTTTCATCAAGTATAGTTGTTCACATAGCACAAATTGTCACAATTAATTTTATCATACACTTTCAATGTAAACTGAAACTGGACTAAAGCATGCACATTTACTGTATCGCGATGTAAACTTGATCCGCTTAAATTAGACATTGAACACTTGTTTACATTAAGGCCAGCCTTTGAGGTGCAAAGTAGTAACATATCCTGATTGTCTACACTGCACCAACAAACATTTGAGAACGATATCATCCTATTGAGAGGAATGAATAAATTTATAGCGATAGGCTCTAATCTTGCAGTTATCTATCAAACACTTCAAGAACAATAATTACAATGTGATTTAGTTAAGAAACGTTATTCCAGGTTGTTTCCTTTCTTGTCTGTTTGTGCAACCGTATGCAACACAACTCGGCATTATAAAAAACTTTGAAATATTAGAAAATGAAGTATTCTCAGCAGTAGACACAGTGCAAATAGCTCAATGTTTAGGAGTTATTACTATGGCCGCCACGCATGCGCAGTAGGAGACGAGTTTTTATATGAGGTTACTCAGATTTAGCGTTATTTCATATCCACTATCTTCATTCCTCCAAGGTCCGAACTTGCCCGGTAACCACTATCGGGAGCTTACAAGCGCCCACAACGCGTTGTGCTTTCATGGGAATGCCTACAATACGTTGTGACTTATCAGTATCTAACTCTTTGTGTTTACGACGAATAGGTCCAGGCTGCATTTAATATATGTTTTTCTTTTTACGCGTCGTGTTACAAAGCTCTAAAATAAAATAATAATAATGTGAGTCATCATGTGTGGAGAATGTGACCTGGACCAAACGCGAATTTCCCGTTGTTTCCGTTTTGAGTTAGCCAGAACGCGTCCTGGCTGTTTTTTTTTTTTTTTTTTTTTTTTTTTTTTTTTTTTTTTTTTTTTTTTTTTTACGCATGCCATAGCGCGAATAACGTGTTGTGGCCGTTTTCAAGAAACAAGAAAGCGTTGTGATCGTTTTTTTCACACTGGTCTTTTAGCCTAGTATGTATACAATGTTCTAGAAAACAATAAAAGAAAGGACACTTTTTTGTAGCGTTAACAAGTTAACAATACTAATATTCCAAAAATAATTAAAACATATAGAAAAATATATTAATCTTCCAAAAATACTTAAAGCTCATGCAAAATTATTTTAAATCGTAATAAACAATTAAACTGATTTGCGAAATATTTATAAGCATTCAGCAGGATATTTACCACATTAAACATTTTAAGCCAGTCAAAATATTACTTTACACGTTATGGATCTCATAATATTAGCAAGTAAAGTCTTTTTAATCAATATTCCACTCATCATACTGTATTGCCTTATAACAGTCATTCAGTTCACTTACAGCCATCAAAACACCACACATTCATAGAACAGGGCATAATTACACAGATTCAGAATTTATCACTTAACTTTTCGTTCAGACCATATTTAATAAACTGCAAGGATTGTAATTAGTGAGAACTGGGATCTTAAGGGCGTAAGAAACGCCAAGTTAGCAGCTGAGACGCTGCAAGGAAGCACACTACATTTAACGCGGCATTGGGCATAATCCCAATAGACGACTCTGTCTGAACGAAATTTTTGGGCTCGCATGTGCGTGCGTGTGTGTGTGCGTGTGTTTTTTTTTTGTGTCTAATATCATGTTACTTGTATCTCTTTTACGACGGATGAAACAAATGAATATGCATTACCCGAACAATTGTCATTTTGCGGTCGTGAAGGTTGGTAACTATTGGTTGCTTTTTGTGTTGGTCGCAGCAGCTTGGCTTAAGGCGAAGGCCTTCGAACCTTTCATTAGGCGACTCTGCTGCGAGGACCCAAATAACGGACGGGCCAAGAGACAGCCAGGGGCGTCGCTACTACGGGGCTAGGCTGTGCAGTGCACCGGGGCCCCTACGCTCAGGGGGCCCCCAAGCGCAGTTCAGAGGGCCCACGCGCCTTCACGACAAAATGGCGACCAATTTTTTGCACCGGGGCCCTTGTCGACCTAGCTACGCCACTGGAGACAGCTTGCACAATACAAGAGCTAGCAAAGTTTTTCGGAAAGAATTTTAGGCCGGCTGGTTTTTTTTTAATATTTCCTTTCTTACTGAAGTTGTGTATGGATGCGGTTCGTCTGGCACATGGGAGTGGTTGCGTTTGCCTGTGCGCATCCCTTCCGTACAGGGAAAAATTATGCATTTTGAAATCATTTTAACACAAATTTTCTTGCACGGGAGTACAGCCGGATAGCTTCGTAAAATGACAACGTTTCGACAACCGGCTCCGTTGTTTCCATTCGGCCTATTTCAGATATTATTACCTGAAATCACAAAACAGACTGTTGTCGAAACGTTGTCATTTTACGACGCTACCCGGCTGAACACACTTCATCAATACGCCAGAAAAGTCTCCACTCCCACAAATTTTCTTTATCCCATAATTTTCTATACAGCATAGATTTATAGTTACCCGACAGTTTTATCGTTGCTGAGGGGATTCTACGATAACCGTGGAGCCGCAATTTGATGATGAATTCTTATGTAACTCGATGAGACAAACTGAAAGTAAAGAATAATTTTATATATATATATATATATATATATATCTCGCTTAGTTATCGAGATATCGTATCTCAAAACTAACGTGGTTAGGTTGAAATGCGGCCTGGATCAGAAGAAAAAATTACACCATAGCCAAATTTGAAGATGAATTGGTATGTAACTTGACGAGACAAATCGAAAATATTTTTTTTTTAAATACATATCTCGCTTAGTTCTCGAGACATTGTATCTCAAAAGTGAGGAGGTTAGGGTGAGATCCGGCCTGGACCAGGAAAAAAATTATCAAAACCACTATATCTACACGGTGGAAATGCACTATGAGTGTTTTATTTTCTTCCTAGTGGTAGTTGTTAGGTTGAAATATGGCCTGGACCAGGAGAAACGTCACCAAAAGCACAAGGAACTATACCTATAACTGATTTTTAATAAGCTATATCTCGAAAACCAAGCGAGATATCAAAACACTTTATTTTCGATTTGTTTCGTCGAGTTCTACAAGAATTCATCATCAGATTGTGGCGCCACGGCAATGATAGAAGTGCCGTTGCTAAGATATCGCCAGATGCAATTTAAAAAAAAATTCATAACATTTTAGTATAGCTGAAATTTTAATATTATTTAGTTCTATATTCAAAGGCTATAACTTAAATTTGTCATACAGAAATTCGATTTCTTAAAATAGTCATACAAATTTGTTTATTTATTTATTTTTATTATTAATTTTATTATCTATCGACCATAAGGCCAGCTACAATTTTTACATACAAATTTAAGTCTCGGGGAAAATAGATACGTTTGAAGCATCTAATTCTTTGGTTGCGTCAGAGAGATACCTGCTATAGAGGGTGTCATCTATATCTATATAAATGAGACAGTTTGGATGTATTTTGGCCTCAATCACGCCATAATTATCCAACAGATTTAAATGAAATTTGGCACGGAGTTAGTAAATCGCATGCGTAGTGATATAGGATAGTTTTCATCCCGCAAAAACGAATAGTTGCTTTAGAAATAGCTATTACGAAATTCGCAAGACGGCAGTGCCACGTTTACTCTTTGCTTTTTAGATACATCACAAATGCTGCTTTCCAGAAATAAAAGCAAGAACCTTCTGATATATGCTTATGTGTATTTAGTTTAAAAGTGCTGAAATTGATGCATTTGATAAATAATAGCTCGGAAGCAGGAAATATAAATATGTACTTTAACTTCAAAATTTTTTAAAATTGTACTGTCGGTAAGTTTAATTTAATTTTTTTAAATTTAATTTAATTGCAATGGAGCACAGGCTCCGGTGGCAATATCCCTACACACCCATCTTCCCCCTATCCTGCACCCACCTACATTTGCCCTCTACAAATTTTATCTTTAAATTCCTTCAAAGTTTTCGGTAAATTATTCATCATTTCTCTTGGTAACTCATTCCAATCCCTGACACCCTTACCCAAAAAAGAGAATCTTCCCACACCCTTGTGCCTGAAATCGAGTGCCAGCTTGTGGTCATGGTCATCTTTTCCCTTCCATGCACTACTTTTCATACCTATTGCAATATCTTTCCATGCCTCATCACCAGTATATGCCCTGTACACTCCCATGACCCTCCTCATCCTCCTCCTGTCTTGCAATGAATCCCATTCCAGCTCCTTTATCATATCCGTCACTGATTGCATTCTGCGATAATTTCCAGAAATCTAGCAGCCCTTCTTTGCACCCTCTCCAACTCCTGTATTTGATACGTAAAATGAGGGTCCCATACTACACTACCATATTCGAGCAATGGTCTGACCAAAGTTTTGTAACCCAATTCCTTGACTTCTCTCGTACATCCCCTCATCACTCTCTCCAACAAGTGCAGAACTTTGAAACCTTTTCCTACCACCTGTCCTATGTATCCTGCCCAGTTAAGTTTGTTATCAAAAGTAATTCCAAGATATTTGCATTTCAAGTCTTCAGTAAGCAATTCTTTCCCCATCTTATAATTCATAATTAACCTTTTGTTTTTTATTTGTGTATCTAATAAGCTGACTCTTTTTTGCATTTATCTTCATTCCATGTATACCAACCCAATTAGATATCCTGTCCAGATCACCCTGCAATGTTTACAATCCTCTATCGTTTTGATTCTTTTATACAGCATTATGTCATCTGCAAACAATCTAATTTCAGATAGTAAACAATCAACACAATTATTCATTAGAATAATGAATAGCAATGGTCCCAATACGCTACCCTGTGGCACTCCCATTTTTACTTCCACTTCTTTTGATACTACATTTCCTACCCTAACTTTCTGTTTTCTACTTTTTAAAAAATCTTCTACCCAGCAAATGACTTTCTTATCCACTCCAATGGTTTTTACCCTATTTACTACCATTTTATGGCTTAATTTGTCAAACGCCTTAGACAGATCTAGTGCTACACTATCAATTTGGCCTCCCTTGTCCATTTCATCTGAAATATCTTGCATATATCCCACCAAGTGAGATTTGCATGAATATCCTTGCCTGAAACCATGTTGCCTGCTTGAAAACAAGTAGATGTCTTCAGTTGCTTAAATGAAATTGTATCACACGGTAATTCCGTTTGTAAAATATATATGCGTAATAATGTATGTGAAAAATCAATTCTTCAGAAAAAAATAATACTAAGAGTATATTAACAAAAAAAATCGGTTCACTGAAAATGCCAAAATGGTCGTGTGTAAAATATGGTTGTATTTGTATGGTCATGACGAATATGTAATGGTTTCGATTCCACCTCGGTTCAATTGCTGTTTCTCTTCTCTTTTGCTGCTATAAACTCTCTGTAGTATTACAAATTATTTTTGCCAAAATCTAAATCTTAACCGAAGATAACTAACGCTTTTTTACTTTTTGTTAAAAATCTGTATAAGTAGTAGCCTATGATTAACAAAAGTGCTTTTTACTTAATGTTCAATATTCTGAAAATACCTATTAAATCCTTCACTTACTAAAGCACGTGCTCTTAACACAATCACTGTATCGCGATGTAAACTTGACCTGCAACATTAACGTAAGCTGTGTTAAGAGCTGTAATAAATTCTGGTCTTTCCGTTGTACAGCGTAGGTTACGAGCATTTTAGTATACATATCTACATTAGGTTATTTTAATAATCGTCGTGATGCTGATGTCAGTTCATGTGACTGGATGTAGTTCCACATGTATTTATTATTTACTTCGTTTTTACGACCGCCATATTGCAAATGTCATTTTTCAACATTTTTAGCGGTTGCTTTGTTATCACGATCTGAAATTGTGGCTCAAGTTTACATCGCAAACAACCAAATAGTGAATGTATTAATGTGCGATATTAATGTGATAGAACCCTTAATTTTTTAGCAACAATATTGGTGGGGTTTGTGGCTTGGTTGAAATACAGCTTCACCAGTAAGACAACTGAAACTTTATTAGTGATTTAAGTTGCTTTGAGCGCTATTTTAGTGACAGGGATAGAGTTGTACTTAAACTGTATCAAAAGATTAATAATAATAGTTCCAGAGCAGAAAATATAAATCTGTACTTAACCTAAAAAATGTTAAAGTCGTACTGTCGGTAAGTTCACAAGAAGATGTCTTCAGTTGCGGACATGAAATAGTGTGACATTTCAAGTATCACACCACAGTTCTGTTCGTAATATATGTGTCACAAAATATGTGAAAAATCAAAATTTTAATAAAAGTACTGATTTCCAAAGAGCTGTATTAAAACCAAGATTGTGGTGAGGTTGAAATACAGCCTGGACCAGAATGATTACTCATATTCTATGGTGCAGTGTGGAAGGTGGCTGCCATGCGAATTCTGACTATAATGACGTCAGTATCTGCTCAAGACGTCTATTGCCTCTAAGAGGGCGTCAATTAATTGTTATTATCAGTCAGTTCAATTATTTTCTGATGTGGCCTATTTTCTCCGTGCAATATGGCCTGCCCATTACCACTTCAGGGATGCTGTCTTCTCTAAGATGTCTGTGATCTTTGTAACTGGCCTAATGTCAGTTGCTCTTTTCTTGTCTTTCTAGTTAAGCCTAGCATTGACCTCTCCATAGCTCTTTGGGCAGTCCTTAGTTTACTTTCTGTAAATTCATTTAGAGTCCAGGTCTCGCAGCCGTATGCCAGCACAGGGAGAATGCACTGGTCATGGACTATTTGCTTTAGATTTCAGGATAATAGAATGCCTCCCAAATGCTTGCCATCCCAGATTGATAAGACGAAAAATTTTGGGTCTTACATCACCTCTCATATTTACAAGCTGGCCAAGGTAAATGTACTCAATGACATTTTCTAATGATTCATTATCTAGTTGTACACTACCCTCTGTGGCCCATTTGGTAGACATAATTTTCGTTTTTGATAGATTCATTCTTAGGCGAACTGCTTTACACTCAGAGACGAGGTCGGTAACCATGGTTTGGAGTTCATCAAGGTCATTAGAAACAAGCGCAATGTCATCAGCAAATCTCAAGTTGTTAAGTCTTCTGCCATTGATTCTAATTCCCTTTTCCGTCCATTCTAGCTTTGACATTGCTATCTCCAAGACAGATGAAAATAATTTTGGAGAGATGGGATCACCTTGCTTTGTTTACTATCTGAAATTAGATTGTTTGCAGATGACATAATGCTGTATAAAAGAATCAAAACGATAGAGGATTGTAAACAGTTGCAGGGTGATCTGGACAGGATATCTAATTGGGTTGGTAAACATGGAATGAAGATAAATGCAAAGAAGAGTTAGCTTATTAGATACACAAATAAAAAACAAAAGGTTAATTATGATTATAAGGTGGGGAATGAATTGCTTGCTGAAGACTTGAAATGTAAATATCTTGGAATTACTTTTGATAACAAACTTAACTGGGCAGGACACATAGGACAGGTGGTAGGAAAAGGTTTCAAAGTTCTGCACTTGTTGGAGAGAGTGATGAGGGGATGTACGAGAGAGGTCAAGGAATTGGGTTACAAAACTTCGATCAGACCATTGCTCGAATATGGTAGTGTAGTATGGGACCCTCATTTTACGTATCAAATACAGGAGTTGGAGAGGATGCAAAGGAGGGCTGCTAGATTTGTTTCTGGAAATTATCGCAGAATGCAATCAGTGACGGATATGATAAAGGAGCTGGAATGGGATTCATTGCAGGACAGGAGGAGGATGAGGAGGGTCATGGGAGTGTACAGGGCATATACTGGCGATGAGGCATGGAAAGATATTGCAATAGGTATGAAAAGTAGTGCATGGAAGGGAAAAGATGACCATGACCACAAGCTGGCACTCGATTTCAGGCACAAGGTTGTGGGAAGATTCTCTTTTTTAGGTAAGGGTGCAGGGATTGAAATGAGTTACCAAGAGAAATGATGAATAATTTACCGAAAACTTTGAAAGAATTTAAAGATAAAATTTGTAGAAGGCAAATGTAGGTGGGTACAGGATAGGAGGAAGGTGGTGGTGTAGGGAAATTGCCACCGGAGTCTGTGCTCCATTGCAATTAAATTAAATTAAATTAAAACTCAGTGGTTGGTTCTCCAACATTGACAAAGGCTGAGGAGGTGGCGTAGTTATTATGAAGCACTGTAATGTAAGCTGCATCCACGCCATGTTGAGTTAAGGCTTGAAGGACAGCCTTGTCACTTATTGGATCAAATGCCTTTTCGAAGTCTACATAGGCTACACAAAGAGGCATCTGATATTCGTTTGCGCGACTAATTAGTTCTCGCAGGGCAAGAATGTGGTCGATTGTGCTAAAGTTGCTGCGGAATCCTGCTTGTTCCATTGGTTGGGCAGAATCAAGGGTGGAACAGATTCGGTTCAACAAGATCTTACGTGTAGTGAAATAGGGGGAGGGGCGGGGGGTGTTCGGCGAAATCTCACCAAGGGCGGGAAGGGGGGGGGAGCAACGGGAATCTCACGTGAGCTTTTGAAAATCCTGAAGGAAAGAAGTCCCACAAACTACGCGGATACAGGAGAGCTAAAGAAAGGGGATTTCGAAAATAAACTGCAAGGTCGGCAGCAGGGGTGGGGGGGATCCCATCATAATCTTACGTCATCTTGGGGGGGGGGAGGAAGTCCAACCATATGTCACCATAGGCGGGGGGTGACGGGGAAGGAGGGTTCCGGAAAAACATCTCACGTAATTAAGTGAGTAATGTATGTAACTGGATTTTTCGGCGCGTGTTACATCTTTGTTACCGAGCGTGGTGGGTAAACGGTTAAGGTTCTGGCCTCGCATTCGGATCCCCGTCCGGGCATCCAGATTTGGGTTTTCCATGGTTTCGCGAAATCACTCCAGGCGAATGCCGGGTTTGCTTCGCCTTGATGTTCAACACTTAACACACAGTACTCAATACACAATAGTTAAACACACATGTGGAGGGCGAAAGTAGGTGGGTACAGGACAGAGGGGAAGTTACCACCGCAGCGTGAGCTCCATCGCAATTAAATTAAACAAAGAACCACCGATAAGGCCAGGAAAGCCTCATACCGGAAGATACAACATTTTTATAGACATACTAAACAAAATCAATACTAACAAAAGGCTTACTTGGAAGCCAGGTCCATCTCGCTGTGACGTCACGTGGCGGGCTAACAGCAGCCAGAGATCTTATCACTCCGTGTCCACAGATGTTGCTATTACAGCATTCTAAGAAAACGGGTTATTAATTTACTTTTCGGTTGCGGGAAGAACTGCGTCTAGTGAATAATTCACCTGAGGATGCACAAGATCGGGTTAAATGGAAGAAGAAGTCCACCCTGCAATACGGAATAAGTTCTAGGAAGAGGAAGAATATTTATCTTTCTGTAATGGTTCAATATGTTTCAAATTTCAAAACAACTATGAAGAAAAGTACGTATTACGTTTACATGCAGGTATTAATTATTAGGGGCTTCTTGTTTATTTATATTTGTTAGACGTTGATGTTTTCGTTGTATTCTGAATCCATAGCTGTCGCTGTTATAATAACTTAAGAAATATGTACAATGTTACAAAATCAGTGTAATGAACCTTACTTAAAATCAATTCTTTTTATTTGTAATGTTGCTAACACGGGACACCATTGACCTTTGAACGCTCGGAACTGCACGAAAAAATGTTTAGAATAACAGTCACAAACAAAACAGTGGTGTGTGTCATTTCCATGCACTTGTGGGCCAAATATTTCAAAGAAACTCGAAACAACCTGTCCACGAAACATTCTTGTGGAGACAAGCAAAAGTGGAAAAATGATCAAAGAACACACGAAACATTGTCCAACTTCAGTTCTTGGTGAAAATGTAACAAATGAAAAGAGCCTATTGTTGTGTGATTTACAATCCATTTGCTGCACCGTCGTATAAGCCTATGTTTCAATATGCTTGGCGAAAGCCAGGTTATGACATTGTCATACCAACATCATCATTTGAAAATGTAATTAGTGTGGGTTTTGATATTGGACTACGTGAATGTGAAAGTGATTTGAAATGTGATAACGTGGCTTTAGTGAGGTGTGCACATTGTTCTCTTCCACTTTGTTTTAACCACTTCATCGAAATCCGGCATCTGCACTTTGAGGACTAATATAAGCACTATCAGGTGTGTGGTACTCCTGTATATGCGTGTTTTGCGCTATGTTAAGTATTTTAAGCATAGAGTTTTTGGCACTGTTGACTGAAAATGTAATGATACATTGACATCATTGAATTGCATTTTTTTTTTTTTTGCTGGCATCAATCTTTCGATTGGTTTAATGCAATCCTCCATCCCTTCCTATCTTCTACTAACCTCTTCATCTCTACATACCCCTTACAACCCACGTCCTCAATTATCTGCTTCATATATTCTAATCTCTCTTCCTCTACAGTTCTTACCTTCGACTGTTCCCTCCACTAACAAATTAACCAATCCAGCATGTCTCAAACTATGACCTAACAGCCTGTCTCTTCTTTCCGTAAGCTTCTTCCACAAACTTCTTTCCTCACCCACCTTTCCCAAAACTCATTCATTTCTTACTTTGTCTGTCCACTTAATTTTCAGCATTCTTCTGTAGCACTATATTTCAAACGCATGTTCTGTTATTTCTTTCTGGTACTCCTAATGTTTCGTTACCATAAAATGCTGTGCTCTACACATAGAGTCTTAAAAAGTTTTTTTTTTTTTTTTAATTCCTAGATCAATGTTTGAAACTAAAAGATTTCTTTCTCTTTTTCATAAAGGCTTTTTTTGCTATTGCTATTCTGCTTTTAACATCACTCTTGCTTCTGCCATCGACTGTAATTTTGTTTCCCAATAGCAGAATTCACTTACTTCTCCTATTGCATCCGATCCTATTTTTATATTTATCATTTCTGCTACATTTCATCACTTTTGTCTTGCTTTGATTTTAATTCAATCCAAAATCTTCCTTCAGTATTTAGCTCACTCCAGTCAGTAACTTCTCAATATCCTCAGCCTGTTCTGCCAACAAGACAACGGCATAAGCAAATCGTAGCATATTGATTTTTTTCTACCTGAATATTTATGCCACATGGACATTTTTCTTTTATCTTCTTTATTGCTTCTTCTACACACAAGCTGAATATTAACGGGGATAGACTACAACCTTTTTAACTGATGCATGTCTGTCATGGTTCTCTATTTTTATTTCGTCCATATGATACTGATATCTTGTTAATTTGTTTCTCTCTATTAAAATGTTGCTTTAGGTAGAGTGCAACGTTTTGAATTGACACACACCACTGTTTTGTTTATGATCGCTTGTTATTCTAATCATGTTTTCGTGCTGTTTCGAGCGTTCGAGGTGAAAGGTGTCCCTTGCGAGAATGACTTGCCAGAACATTGCGTACAGTGCGTTGTTTTTTGGCGGGCTTGGAAGCTAAGTGTTGTGACCCGTGGTCGTGTAGTGGATTGTATAACACGACGAGACGGTCGCGTTGCCGGCAGTCTGGTTCGAGATGCCAGCACGCAGGTTGCAGGGGCCGGAAACCAACTCCCCCCCCCTCCCCTCCCCCCAATCGGCAACGTCTCCTGCCGACAGCCGATATGTAATTTCCGAACGCGTGTCATTACAAGGGGGGCAGATTGCAGTGCCCAGGCTGTGTTTATCCGCCGTTAAGTAGGGCCCCCGAGCCGTCGCGCTGCACAATAGCGCCCCCCCCCTCCCCCGACCCGAAATTTGGGCGTCCTCAGCGCCACCGCTGCGCCTTTTGTTGCGGCGAATTACCGCCGGTGAAATAAAACCGAGATTACGCGCGTAATGGGGCTAAATCAAGTACCGCGTCATTACGGTAATAACATTCCTCCCTGTGCCCGGCTACCGTGCCGTAAGCTAGCGCCGCCTACGTGCGCATCGCGGCTACTTTGCCGGCCCACAATGCACCGCGCCGGCGCGCACGTAAATTCATTAATGCCCCGCGTCGGTGGCTGCGTTTAGGCAAATCTCTGGCGGCGCGGCGACGGCAAATTGAGTGTGCTCTACCGCCGCGCCGGATAAAGTTGTTTAAGAGCGATGGAGTAATTTGGGAATAATGACTGATCATTTTATTCGAAATGACGGCCGCCCGTCATTATTCCCGGGACTTGGGTCAATTCCGTGATTAGGACTCTGTTTAGCTTGGTCACCGTCGTTAATGTCCACTCCACGGCGCCATGATCCCCAGCCACTCTGGCGTTAATCGCTAAAGGATCGAAATCTCCGCAGAAGTCTCAGGAACCCCGAGACGCAAAGTAACCCTCAGCAGCTTTCGCTTACGTTAATATATATAGATATTTTTTACTTATTACTTTACGCCTCGTCGACGGCTAAGGTCATTAGAGGCGAGATGGGACTACCGACAAGGAACGGGAAGGAATTCGGCCATGGCTTTTTTGAAGGAAGCATCCCGGCATTCGCCTGGAGTGATTTGGGGAAACCATGCAAAACCCAATCTGGATACGTGGACGGGGATTCGAACCCGCGTCCTCCCGAATGCGAGGTCAGAACGTTAACCGATCACCCATCACACTCGGTTTCCGTTAATCATTCACTATTGCGTTGATACTAGAACTGTTGCAATGTCACGCCTTTAAATTAACGGAATGTCAAGTTAGCATCTAATATCATCCGACTATGGTTAGAAATTAATGAAGGGGTAGTAAATGCATAGGATGAAATAATGAAGCTACGGAGACTGCGAGATGAGAGGTTGACATTCAGGAGGACGCGGGTTCGAGTGTACGTGCGGCCATTCAGAGTCTGATTTTCCAAGGCGTCCCGAAATCACTCAAGCGGAATGCCGGGATGGTTATTTCAAAATGGCATGAAGGAAATCCTTCCCCTTCCTTGTCCCTAATGACCTTGCTAAGTCCCACTGCTAACTTTAATATCAATCAGCGGCAGGTAGAAATCCCGCCGACTTCAACATATGGCCCTAATGTTGATTTCCGCGGTTGCGATATCTCTTAGCATATTATTATTATTATTATTATTATTATTTAACAAACTGCTTTCCAAATTATACACTTTTGCGCATCGGATAACATTGTTAAATAAATTAACCAATATAGTCATTTATCTGCCAAAATTTATTGTACACTTTAAACATTCGTTTCTCACAATACACAGCCAATACAGTACTATACATCCATTCTCTTGTGGTCCTTCCGCGCCATCTTTACAATTAACCTCCCCCTCCGCCAACAGTACAGTCGTACCAACTACAAAAATTTAATTACTAATAAAAAACACTTAATACTACCCAAATAACTACACACACTACTCATGCCGTGAAGTCTGTTACTTATAAATCTATTTTATTTACAATTTCGACAATGATTGGCGTGGCTACCTGTTGCGCCCTACTTGGTCCTTCAGGTGGAATGTCCTCTACTGCACCGACATCGCACAGTTAACTCAACGCCAGCCAGGGGGAAAAAAAAAAAAAAAAAAAAAAAAAAAAAAAAAAAAACCCTGCAACTTAATTTAATTCAATTCAAATGGAGTACACTGACAATTTCCCTACACACCCATTTTTACCTTTCCTTTTCCTACCTACTTTTTTCCTCTACTATTTTCAACTTTAAATTCTTACAGCGTTTTTAGTAAACTATTCACCATTTACATTGGTAACTTATTCCAATCCCTGCGCAATCACCCATGAAAGAAAATCTTCCCACACCACAGATTGTGGTCATGGTCATCTTTTCCCTTCCACGCACTACTTTTCATACCTACGCCAATATCTTTCCATGCCTCATCGCCAGTATATGCCCTGTACACTCGCATGATCCTCTTCAACCTCCTCCACTCTTGTAATGAATCCCATTCCAACTCTTTTGTCATATCTGTCACTGATGGCATTCTGCGATAATTTCCAGAAACAAATCTAGCAGCCCTTTTTTGCACCCTCTCCAACTCCTGTATTCGATACCCTACTATTGGGTCCCATACTACACTACCATATTTAAACAATGGTCTGACCATCGTTTTGTAATCCAATTCCTTTCATCACTCTCTCCAACAAATGAAGGATTCTCAACATTTTTCTACTACCTTTAAGAAGTAATTCTTTTCCCACCTTATATCCATTGCCAATCTTTACTTATTTTTTGTCTGTGTACCTAATAAGCTGACTATTCTTTGCATTAGTCTTGATCTCGTGTTGACCTACCCAGCCACATTTCCTGTCCAGATCACCATGCAGCTGTTCACAGTCTACTGCCGTTTTCATCCTATTAGAATGAAGAATAGTTACTGTTCAGGATAATGCGACGCCTCTCTTACCCTGAAATCACAGCAAACATTTGCAATGCGAGAAGTAACTCGCCTCTAAACGTGTAGTAATATGCAGACACTTTTATATCAACAGGTCAGCTTTCGGAAGTAATATCAAAATGAAACACCCCTGATTGTACTCCTGGGCTATGGTCTGTGTTCGGAACACTATCAGAATATGGCAGTTTACTTTGAGAGAACTGTTCGATGATAAATGGATGCCAATTTCCTTGGTCTCAACGTTTCGACATCACATCAGAATGAAACATAGGCTTTTATATTCCTGGAAACATGGGGTGTGAATTATTTTAAAGCTCAACGTAAAATGTATACTAATTTGACGGCATTTTTATCTCCTTCCCGACTTCACATCAAAATAAAACATATGTACATCAGTGGACACCACGTCAAGATCCTAACGGTAGTTTTTACCTGAATTGCGTACAACCAAAAATCCGTGCTAAATAGCGGTTAGATTTATCTTCATTCTTCTAGCTTTCCGACTTTATATCAAAATAAAACACACCCTGTATTTCAGCGAGACAATGAGCTGCACATAAGTAGTTATAAAGTTTAACAAAAACCGACCGACAAAAACCTGAACAAACAGACGCGACTTATACAAAAAAATTCATTCCTTTTCTGTCGGTAATTACCACTGCTTTAAATTCATTGTTCTTTAATTATTGAATGTAGAGGCTTTTTTCCGGTTACAGTCTTATTATGTTTATAGATACACAGAGATATTTTTTGTCTTAAACAAAAAAATTCGTATTATAAGCGAAATTTGCATGTACTTACAAGGTACTTTGGCATTTGAAAGTATTCTTAATATGCGATGTAGCTGCGTTTGTAATGTATATGTGCAGCATGGTTTCCATCGGACGTGATATTCAGAATTTGTATTGATGTTCAGAACCACCGACCTCGGATACCACTAACTTGATAAGGTTACAACCCACCTGCGGCTTTAATGTTTCTCTGAAATTGTTCATGTTAGCCCCCGAATTGCTTACGTCAGTTATAACTATAATTAATTTTTTACCATACTTTGTGGGGTTCTTCTCCACGAGTCAGCGTATAGCTATATATTAATTAATTGGCGAATAGGAATCTCAGCACCATATTTCATACAGATTATAAAAGGTAAAACGGCCACCATTCCCGAAAGGGAAGATATGATTCGGAATCTTAATTTAAAGTTCTTTTATAAAGGATTTGTGGCACAACGAGTTTCTTAGAGAAATTATAAAAGACTGAAGGTTTTTATTTATTTATTTATTTATTTGACCTTAGTTCTTGAATAGACCATACAGTCAGCCTGGTAAAGTAACAAGGTAATAATATTAATAGTATGTAAAAATATGCAGATATATAGATACATTAAATATGTAGGTCACTGTCTTTGATATAATCCTTGATGATACAATAGATTCTGTTGTTATTTGTAGCGAGTAGTACTGCAATGTTAGTTGGAAATGGCTGCTGTGCTCGCACAAGAGACTTGATGAATGTTTATTGCTGTTGTTGAAAATTGGAACAGTTGAAAAATAAGTGATTAAGGTCCTGTATTTCCTGTCCGTTGCATGTGCAGTAAGGTGTGTTTACCGCCTTGATGCGAAAAAGATGACTACGGAAGGCGCCGTGGTGGAATCTCATACGAATAATAGAAGTAATGTACCGTCGTTGAGTATTCCATCTTGAAAACCAAGGTTTTCGTGGAGGGTAGGTCTGAACTAGAGCGTACTGTCGGCCTCTGTATTGTTTAGATTCATTCCAGCTCCTCGTCCATTGGTGGTATGCATTGCTGACCATTGTTGCATGATAATCAGTTGTATTGCTGGGTGTTATTAAGCTTCGGCCCGAGCTACATGCCTCCTTGGCTAACATATCTACGTACTGGTTATGCCTAATTCGAGAGTGCGCGGGTATCCACATATAATTAACAGTGCAACCGCGTTGATTAAGTTCTACAGTCTGTTGAACTATGCTGATGTTGTGTGTATTAGTTCGCTGGAGTATAAGGGGTATGGCCAAGGAGCGAAGAACACTAAGTGAATCAGTGAGTATTAGTACACTTCGCCGTAAAAATCTTCTGGCGTATATAAGAGCCTGATTGATGGCAATGGCTTCCGCCGAGTAGATTGGTAGGTGACCTGGTAGGCGGAACCTCTGAGCGTGTTGTGTCTCGGGGCAGTAGAATGCACAGCCTACCCTACCTGCCAAAGGTATCTTTGACCCATCGGTGTATATCTGAACTGAAGATGGCCATCTAACAGATAAATATTCCTGACAAAGTTGTTGAACTGGTTGACAAGGTTGTGTATACACCGGTAGGCAGCTTACTGCCGAAGGGGTCACACATTGTTGGTAAGGTTTGTCGTATATAGTCGTCATTTCCTGTTGCTGGAGGTCAGGGAGGAGTGTTGATAGGTACTCAAGACTTTGCAACAGTGGATACCTTTGGACAAATAGACACCGACCTCTCTTTTTCACTAGCTGTTGTAGGTTGATAAGATGCCGGAGAACTGGTGAATTTATGGAATAAGCACGTGTCAATAAAAATTTATTTGACAGGAGTTGTGAGCGAACATTAAAGGGCATTTCTGCTGCTTCCAAAAGAAGCGCATTCGTAGGTGTGGATGTCATAGCTCCCAGGCAAATACGAATGCTCTGTTACTGAATGCGATCCAGTTTATTTATTAGACGTTTACTGCCACTGAAATAGAATGTGCTTCCATAATCCAGTTTTGATCTGAGAAGGGTGCGATAGAGTATCAACAATGTAGATGGATGAGCTCCCCACCAAACTCGAGTCAGCGTACGTAAAATATTAAGAACTTGTTCCAATTTTGGGACAAGTTGCTGTATGTGAGCTGACCAGATGAGACGAGAATCATATACCAGTCCAAGGAATTTCACGTGAGATTTAACAAGCACGTTAAGGGGACCCAAAATGAAGTTGTAGATGGGGGGGTAGATTCTCTTTCTCGTAAATATCACTGCTGAGGATTTACTTGAAGAGAAGTCCAGGCCATGTTCGAAGAGCCACTGGATTAAGTTAAGTATAGCTTGTAGAAGAAGACACTTAAATGCCGTAACCGATGTCGCTGAGGTGAATATGCAAACGTCGTCAGCGTACTGAATAATGCTCACGGCAAGAGGCAGAATGCTCTCCAGTTCCCGCATGTAAATTGTATACAGGAGGGGACTGAGCACTGCGCCTTGAGGAAGACCTTGGTGGGTGCATCGAGGTCCAATCAGGACGTGTTTGAACCGAAAATATAACTGTCTTTTTTGCAGAAGTTTACTCTGGGAGAAATTCGTAGCCATGGTAACGACCAGAGTAACAAGAGAAAGCGAGAGAGAGCGAAAAGTTAGTGCGTGCATTTGAGTTAATGATAGTTACTGCGATAAAAATAACTTGTATTCTTCGGATACCTATTAATGAAATGCAACTGGAATAAATATCAATGAATCACATGAAAGTATATTATTATTTAATTAGAAAAGTTTGAAGGAATAAGTTTAAAGGTTAAAGTTCTGAAACAGTTAAAAACTGGACACGTATCCCTGGCGACCGTGATTATAATCTAACAGAAATACGAAGTCCGATAGATACACAAAGAGACGATCCGACAGTACGAAGAATCATTTAAAAATACAACAGACTCTACAAAGAATCTGTTAGCTACTCGGAAAATCACTTCAAAATAGTTTATTGAACATCGCACAAATGTCAGGGACGGTACCGAGCGCGTATTACAAAGTCTGTGCCAAACAATGTACTCCGAAAACTACAGGTTTGCAACCGGGGACGTTCAGCTAATATCGCACACGATTGCTGTACGCCGTCAATTAGTGCTAAAGTTGTTGCAGTTTATTTCGGCACGACACGGTCAGCTGTGCACGTGGTTCAGCACACACCGACAGGCACGCTTGAGCTGCCAGGAACACCTCTAATTACTGTTCAAAACTAACAGGACCACTTGCCTCTTTTAGTCCTTCGGCTAATCATAACATTTCTAATTGTCACGTGGGCCAAACTGGCCATTAGTGTTCTTCTTTTTCGTTCAGAACATCAAAGATTACTCCTTAATTTGTATTTTATTTGGCCTGAAGCGCCAATTGGTACTATACAGCCATCGGCTATTTATACAAATAGTCAGGACGTTGTAAAGCGTTGTACAGATAAACAAGTCATTTTACAAGATAATTATAAGGTCGACTGTTACTCAAATGGATACAAATATATACTATTATAAATCTGTAAGTTATCTGCTTGTGTCTCTTTATTTGAATGGATACCGCGCAAAAACTACCGCAGCTATTTGGACGGGGTTTTCAAATTTTTAGTGCTAACTGTCGCAATTAAAATCTGCGGAAACAGCTAATGATTTATATGTACCGAGGTATGGAGGAAATAAACAAATACATTTCTAGACATAAAATTAATAGATACGGATCACTCTGTAACTGAGACGTTCACTCCTTGCACAAAAAACTAAAAAAAAAATATCACACTACTTAACTTAGAATTCTTTTTAATATTTTTACTTCGAATATTTATTTTCAGTTTTCTTGAAAGCAGTAAATAAACGGAATACCTGAATCAGATGTAGTAAGCATTACTGATATTTCATTCTCTGTAAAAATTATGCATTTGAAGCGTTTCACCAAAGGCGAATATACTGATCTCTGGATTGTTTATATTTTATTTGTCTTTGGTTATATATACCCGGTTTCATGAATTTTAATAAGTATAATTAAACGAAAATCGTTACTCAAACCACTACATAACACATTAACTCTTCAAAAAGAGTAACATAATTGTAATATTTATAGAAAGTAATTTTTGTGCTTAGTATCGATAGTACACTATTTTTACCATACCGTGTCGGCTCAATTTGATAGTGAATATTGATAAATAATTATATCGCTTACCGGTAGTTCTCGAGATATCGCAAGTCAAAATCAGTTATATGTACGGTTCCTTGTGCCCTTGTCGACGTTTTTAATCTGTTCCAGGCCGCATTTAAACCTATCCAGAAGAATAAACTTTACATCGCGCTACAGCAATGCATTACTGCGCTTGGTTTACTATTCTTGCAGTTCAAACTGAAGTAGTATTATGAAATTAATTGTTATAATTTATGTTACGCGTACTTTGAATCATGAAATAGACAATGTTTTCATTACCAAAAATGTATTTAGCGATGTATTTCATACGTTTAGGTGTGTCTGCATCGTTTGATTTTGAAGCGGTAATATTAGTATAGATTGTGGTTAGGTCGAAATGCAGCCTGAACCATAATGTTCTTGGAACAACAAAAGGCATAAAACATTCAATTATTGTTAGTAATTAATAAGCTGCTTTAATGAGTGCCATGTTAGTGAAGACGTGTAATCCCCAATGTCAATCAAGCCTATATTTCCGTGTGGCAATGGTGACTTTTTTCTGGTCCAGGCCTTATTTCAATTTTACCTTTTCATTTCTGAGATACGGTAAAGAAAGATGGAACACAATTCAGGTGAGTGCACAGAAGTTATAAGCAAGAAATACATGTTATTACCCACGGAATGATAATGTACACATATGCTATTGGAAATTGGAAAACTTGCTAGCAATTTTAGATTCGTTGTTGTAAATGCTATCGTTGGCGGCAAAGATATTTTTATAAAAGGCCATTGAATGTACTGCAAAAACTATAGCAGACGGTAACTTTCGTGTTGCCTTATGTCTAAGGTACATTTGTTATTGCATTAATCCTCAGGAAAATGTGTCCCAAATTTCTGACCAAGAGGATAACTAATTCTCGGTACGTCCTTATTGGACCGTCAGTTATTATGTTTCACGTAGATTTAATTTCTTATTTTTCATATATTATATTGTGTTAAAATAAAAGAATAACAAAAAAACTTTCGAACTATAGTATGAAAACCGAATCTAAGGTAGTAACTAAAAGGAAAAATCTTTGAATTAAATCTATATTTTTTGCTTCCCAAATTTAATATTTGATATTTCACTAAAAAAGCTCAGAGTATTTCTATATATGCCAAGACTGGCGCGTGCAAAGCAGCGGGTAAATGCTAGTATGTTTATAAAATCAAGAATTAATATAACACATATACGATTTTTTAACAGTACTTTCTTTATAAAACTAATTATTTATATACACAGAGAAAAATGATTAAAAAACTTATTTTTCCAAATCTTAATATTAGTTGTTTTTATAAATCTCACTAGCAAACTATATATAACCTTATTGTTGCCATACAGCAGACAGGAAATACTTGTCGGGAAAGGTATTCCGATGGTGATTAGATCTCTCAAGAATTTAGGGTTGTGAGCTTTATGTTTTGGGCAAGAGAAAACTATATGGTTTATATCACCTATTTCGGAACTGCAGTATTCACATCTATTTGAATTTATAATGTTTGAGGGATGTAGATGCTGTGCGAATGAACCATGATTAAACTAACGTAGTGATAACCCCTCCAGGTTCCGAGGAACTGGGAAACCAAGGAGGGTAGGAATTCGGGGCTGGATACTACCATAATATTGCCCCCTTATACTCCTCAGTTAAGTGTCTCCATTGTGCACTATACTCTTTGACTCTCTCCTTATTCTGTTGCCCTGTCTTACCGACTAACACTTTCTCTGGCAGCCCGCCACCTATACAAAAACAGTTCGGCTTCCTAACACTCGCGTTACAATTTCTTTGTTCAATATCGCTGCTAATAAGTATAAACTTTCACTAAGAAATGTAGGCTTCAGACTGGTAGATCGCATCTATGATGCAATATAACTAATCCATGTGATGTCTCAAATGTACTTACTTTCCACTAGTCACAATTTAAAAAAATATATATATTGGGAATGTTTTTGAATACGTTAGCAACGTTAGCGCTGATCCGAAATATGAATGTTACGACTGTTACTAACAAGAAATATGTTCTCTACTTGGGCTGTGCAGGTCGTCGATGTCCACATCGTCATAGCTGGAAGAAACGTGGGACACGGAAAGGGAAGGAATTCGGTCATGGCATTTCGACGGAACTATCGCGGCATAGCTCAGGATGATTTCGGGATGCTCCAACATTGACTCGAAAGTGTCATATCTTGAAGCGGTGGCACGACCCAAGTCGAATTTGCCGGCAGTTGTGACCACACGAAACTACGAGCACTAAATATCGACTTTTGTAACAAATCGATAGAAAAGGGACAGTCATATTTGAAATTATTTATTTTTCCTGTTTGGACTGTCAAGAGAGAAACAATCTTATACAGCTACATCCATACTCTGCACTTCACAAATATTGTGTTTGGTAGAGAGTGCTTTGCACCAAAACTTACTCTGCGCATTCCAATCCCGAATAGCACGAGGAAAGAAAGAATGCATATAAGAACCAGTACGGCATCTTATTTCTCTAATCTTATCTTTCCCGCTTTACAGCCTAAGTAGGTTGGTGGACGAAGTATTTAATTTCACTCGTAAATGAAAGAAGAATTTCACATATTCCACAACAAATTCAGACGAAACCTACGTCGTCTGTCTTCCCAGCCCAACCCATGCATCAATTCTGTGACGCTTCCATAAGGGCTGTAGCATCCAGTCACGAATCGAGAGGCTCTCCTCTGTACTTCCTCTAACGTGTCAATCAATCCCTTGCGATACGAATCCCAAACTACATAACAGTAATCCAAATGTGGATGCACTAGTGTTTTGTACCCTGTTTCCTTAGTACGACCTTTGCAATTATTCAAAATACGACCTTCGAATTTTAACTTAGAATTAGCATCACGCCCAACGAAAGCTATGTGCAAGTCCCATTTCATGTTGCTTTGTACTATTACCCCCAAATACTTCACAGAATCAACCGTGCGCTGTTCACTGTGTACTTATGAGCAAACAAACAAAAAAATTGTTTTACTTATGGCTTGACGCCTCGCGGACGGCGAGGTTAGAGGCGGGATGGGGCTGGGGACAAGGAACGGGAAGGAAATCGGCCATGACCTTTTGAAGGAAGCGTCTCGCCATTCGCCTGTAGTGATTTGGGGAAACCAACGAAAACCCAAATCTGGATGCCCTGATGGAGATTCGAATAGGCGTCCTCCCGAATGCGAGGACAGATTCTCTTTGTTAGTTATTCGCATTGATTTGCACTTTAGTGTAAGTTGCCATTTTGGCACCATTCCGAAATAACATCCGGATCGCGCTGAATTTCTTGCAGCACTATCCAGTAGCATCTGTAAGTATAATAACATAGTAACAGGAAAAAGTATGCACATTGAAGATATTTTTTTTTTAAATGATTTTGGAGCTATAAAAAGGAATTAACTGTTCAGTTAAAAAAATATGTATTTATGTTTGGATAAACTAGATTCTCTTAAAAACTAGTGGTTTGATTTTCATGGCGTTTCTAATAATGTAGACTTTGTGGCTATAGACTGTTATAGAGTAGGGTTTGTTCCAAACTGATGTGAAGTCTAAAAGCTGTGATAAAAGTGTCCACAAATTTGAATCTCTTTTTCTTCGTTCGTTTCACCCTCTTTCGGGTACAATGAATCAGTCTCGCATGTTGTTCCTTCCTTTGCGTCCAGTATTTCTTCTTTCTCTCGGATCTTCTTCTTCCTCTCTACTTTTCCGAGATAATGGGTTTCGAATTTATTTTAGATTTTTCTTAGAAACTTATTCTTTCATCTTTACATCTTATCTGCGCTATTCTATCAAGTAATGACTTTTCCTTAATTTTTAATTTTCTTAGGCCTTTGCCAATTTCTGTGAACCAATTAGGATTTGTTATGCGGTTACGGGAGAAATAAAAAATTTGTTTGATTCCGAGAAGATGTCCGTAGAAATTTAATCTCCTTTTGTGCATAGTATCTGAGAGTTTTTCAGTAGTTTTGTAGAGAGTTTCATTCTTGACGTATTCTACTTTATTAGCTTCAACTTTTGTTCCTATGATTTTTCTTACATTTTTTATTTCTTTTAGTCCTAGATGTTCTATCTGCCATATGCGATTCATGGCCAGAGTTTCTGCTACATACTATACTTCCTGCTTTACCACTGTTTTGTAATGCTTAATTTTGGACCACCACGAAAGGGATTTCTTGTTGTATATCTCTCTTGCCAATTGGAAGGCCAGTTTGAGCTTAAAAAGAGAAATCTTTTAATCTCAAACATTGATCTAGGAACTGGAAAGAACTTTTTAAAAATGTGTCGAACACAGCACTTTACGATAGCGAAACATGGAATTTAGGAATACCAGAAATAAATAAAATTGAAGCATTTGAAATGTGGTGCTGCAGAAGAATGCTGAAAATTAAGTGGACAGACAAAGTACGAAATGAACGAGTTTTGGAAACGATGGATGAGGAAAGAAGTTTGTGGAAGAAGCTTATAGAAAGAAGAGACAGGATGGTAGGTAATATTTTGAGACATGCTGGATTGGTTAATTTGTTAGTGGAGGGAACAGTCGAAGGTAAGAACTGTAGAGGAAGACAGAGATTAGAATATATGAAGCAGATAATTGAGGACGTGGGTTGTAAGTGGTATGTTGAGATGAAGAGGTTAACACAAGATAGGACGGGATGGAGGATTGCATCAAACCATGCGAAAGACTGATGACAGCAAAAAATATGCCTTGTGTTCGATTTTTCGTTGAACACGATTCACGCAAAATTAGATGCCTCTCGCTGTGTATATGTTTGTCTTGAGACTGGCGCTGATTTATTAACAGGAATTGAGTTAGTTTTTTCCTCACTGACGCTGTATTAACTACGACAGAGGAGTCCGTCCACTCCACGTGAGCCAACAGCTCGTGAATAAAAACTCACCCCGTCACTGCCAGTGCCCCGACGTATTCGCGTTCGAATCTCGGAAACGATTAGTGCGGTTGTTAGGGTCCAGGACGCTGGGAGAACCTGGCGGAACCGCCTTTCTTGCCGGCGAGCCGAATTTTAGCAAGTGTAATGCTATATAATTAGGCGGAACAGCTCGCGAGCACATGGCGTTTATTTGCGGACGTAAAACGAGGCCTGCCGTCCGGAAACAGCTGCCTGCCATTCTCCAGTGGATACGGCCTGTGATTGCTGGACTCCCTGGAGGCTCCAGGTGCCCAACTCAGCGACAATTCAAAGCAAATGATTTTGAAATATGTCCCACAATTTGGCTTAAGACGAAAATGCGTGGTCTTGTACTAAATTTCTAAGTATGTTTAAGACTTCTCTGAACTGAATGATATCTGTGGTGGCTCGTAAGGGCTTGACGCTTGATTTAAATTAACCAAACATTTAGTAAACAAATAATGACCATTCTTGGTTGCATGTTACCACGTGAATAGCATCCAAGACAGTAAAAACTGACTGGTTTAACGCAGAGGTCTGACGACTAATTTCTTGATAGAGAACACAGCGAAAACATCTGCATCAAATATAAACAGCTTGTAAGAATGGATTCAACGCATTGCTCTTCGCAGTTGTCTAACTAAATACAACTGATATTAAATAACGCTCGTATCCTTAACAGTGACGTCATGTGGTACGTATTTGCTAGTTTACTGTAACATCGATAGCTCTCGACAGAGACATTGACTGAACGTAAATAAACATAAAGTAACTGATAATGTACAATATTTCACGCTTTTAGCAGGCGCCAAATTAATCAAATATTCCACTTATTTTCTTCGGGATTAGCACTGCTTTGATCGATGTATTACTACCGACGTTTCGGCGCCCAACCTGCCGCCTTCATCAGGGGTGTTTAGAAGTGAAGTATGGTGGTGTGAAAACCTTCACAAGTCATACTTCACTTCTAAACAGCCCTGATGAAGGCCCCAGGTTGGGCGCCGAAACGTCGGTAGTAATACATCGAAAAAAGCAGCGCCGCGAATCCCGAAAAAGTGGAATAAATGCGTACTTTTCTTTCAGTTCATTTATTGCCAGTCGCTTAACTGAATAGGATTCTTATCAAATAAGGCGGACATCGTGGACACGTCTCGTCGTTCTTAGTTGCGCGTCACGTCAGTGATATGGACCTAACAGAGGACCTGGAAACAATGGTAAAATATTTCCGTAGGTGGGGACTCCAACCCAATGATTCAAAAACAGAGGTTACCTGCTTCCATCTAAATAGCAAACTCGATAGAAGGGATCTTAACATACGGTTCGAAGAAACCATACTTACCCACGATAAGACACCAAAGTATCCTTTAATGCACATCTAACCAAAATGACTGAGAAGCTTAAAACAAGAAACAACATCATTCAAAAACTACTTGCTACCTCCTGGGGTGCATCGGCCTCCACTCTCCGCTCCTCTGCTCTGGGTCTTGTCTTCTCGGCTGCCGAGTACTGTGCCCCGGTCTGGTAGAATAGCCCGCACGTGAGAAAAGTGGACACACAACTTAATAACGCTATGCGTATGATTGAAGGCGTGATCAAGACAACTCCCACAAGATGGCTCTCGATACTGAGCCACATACCACCACCTAACCTGCGACGGATAAATGCTCTTACACGCGAGTACAAGAGGATAATGGACAACAGGGACTTGCCAATCCACCAACGTATTGAGGATGCCAACATCAACAGGCTTCCCTCTAGGAAACCGCCAATGAAATCGACAAGGGATGCTACACGCGAATATTTCAACATCACCAAAGCTTGGATCCCGGAGCGGATTTTACACCAAACTAACAGCATACCTTGCATTACACAAAAGCCACCAGGTTTTGATTTACCTCGTAAAACTTGGTCCACACTCAACAGGATCAGAACTCGGCACGGCAGATGCGGACACTCCCTGTACAAGTGGGGCGGTCAAGCAACCGCCCCATTACTAAAACTAACAATTTAACACAAAGGTTCAAAACCTGGGTTATTGTTAAAAATATTTTCAAACTTCACTTTAAGTTTACACAAGAATACCTCGGGCAATGCGGATATTATTCATCAATTGAATAGATTCGTCAGACCTTGAGTTTCAAGCTTTTTAATACTCGCAGGTATGTGGGAAAAAATTAATGCTAATCACAGCAATGATTTTAATTCTAGAATAAAAATGCTTCCTTGTACCGAAACACTGTCACAGCCTCTCCACTATCAAAGTCGTTAACTACACCATTAATGGCCTCGAAATGTTCACTGTAAAACAGTGCAGCTTCAACCCACGTCGTCCATCGAGTTACCGCTGGTTCCGGAGGTAAAGACACATTTCGCAATTTTTTAGATAGGCATTATTACGAGAACGAGCTTTAAGAAACGCTTTATTTGTTGATGAAATCAGTTTATTTACGTTCTCAAACGTGGGTCGTAGTTCTTCAGGGAGTCGTCCTAGACTAAGAGCTGTTGCTAGTAGGTTTTGCCGGCTACAGCTTAAGATTTAATTTATTGTGTAGGTACACTACCAAAAAATATTGTAAATATAGCGAAAATGTGCTTCATCACTAGGTTTTAAGTAAAATATGCAATAACCGGTGAAATGGGCTTAATATGCAAATGCATATAATTCGGTTTCCAGTAATCTCATGCTCCATTACTGATTTGGCCACAACTCATAATCATAGAAATTTACATTTCTTTAACAAATAAATCTTCCTCCACAGTATAAATGTCCTGGCTTGCACCTCTTGAAATGGCTCTTTTTTTGCTGTTGAGCTCGTTGGGTGAGCTTAACGCTCGGATCTGTTACTCCGAAGGACTAGGGTTCGAATTCCATTTCGGACATCGAATGTTTTACAAAAATCACTCCAAGCGCATGCCGGCATGGTTCCATCAAGAGGCCATGATCGAATCCATTCACATTCCCTGCCCTCAATCCTTTCCCGTCACTAATGATGTCGACGAGACATAAATCTCAAATAAAAAACAATAACTTTTCTGGCATTTATCTTTTCTACAACTATTCTATCAAGATACGGCTTCCCTATCATCTTTGGTAGCATAATCTACGAACAGCCTAACGTCTGACTGAAAACTGCCAACACAATCATTCCTTAGAATAATCAACAGCAGTGGTCTCGATTCACTATCGTGCGATACTCTTCGCTATTACGTCTTTTAACACATCGTTTCGCACTTAAAAGGCTTTTCACGCAGGAAGACACAATCTACCAACTGCCTTGGATAGGTCCAAACTCCCAGCCAGAACTCTCTCGTTTATTGCTACTTTTCTCCTCTGATTTAGTTAAAAAACAATATTGCTCAGCGCGTTTCAGCTAAAGCTGCCAACTTACTAGGAAAAAACAACGACGTATCTTTGGAAGTGGAAAATAAATATAAGAAAGAAAATAATATCAAAAATTGTCAAACTTCACGGGAAAACAGAAACTGAAGTTTGACGATGACGCGCATCAGAAAGTTTGCATCAAAAGTGACTACGAGAGGAGTCATAAGATCGCAGCTATATCCAAACTGTCTTATTAAGAGCAATTTTGGAGGAAGCTTGCTGGTTAAGGACACAGAAGACGAAGAACCACATCTCAAAACGGAAATGTAAATAAAAAGGGTGTAGGGGAGAGTAGGGGAATGGCGAGCACTTAAGGCATTTAATTTTTTCCCCCCAAATGGCTCGGCATAATTTTAATTAAATTAGTACCAATGAAAGTACGTTCAGTGTACTACCAAAAAAAAATATATAGTTCATGAGTACTATGTTTCAATAATTTATATATTTTTAATCTCTAAATCTTTGCACTGTTCGGTATTGCCCGCCAAGTCGGATAATGGCGAACAAATTTATTCCAATACAAATAACAAAGGAAATTAATAATCCTCAAAACATTTCAAAAGTAATACCTGGTTTATTAAATATTTAGGCAGATGTAGTAGAGTACAGTAGTACAGCTTTCTTATAAGGACAATTATGATACGTATTATGAAAAAAAATTGACAATATGAGTTTTTTCTCTTTGGCACATTCCACTTTTGATAAGGAAAAAATTTCAGTCTTACAAATCACAAGTGCCACTTATTTTCTTACACAAATATCACACTGGTACCCCTCTGGAGTGTCCCAACCAGAGCACAAAGCATGTGCCCACATTCCACATTAAGTGCACCTGTACCAAAGTTCACCATCCTGGCCAAAGTCATCACAGATAAAACACTTTTCTTTGTCGGTCTCCACATCGTCAAATTCATCATCATCACACAAATCGACGTCGCTTAAATCTTCTTCCGACGTGGATTGAAATTCCTTGAAGAGTTTTTTCTTAGCCTTTGGCTCGACTTTCATTGGTAATTTCCCTTTCCCTGCAGGGACACCTATTCCACATTTCTTTGGTTCTCTTTTATTTTTATTTATTTTTGTATTTATATCTTTTGAGTATTTTTCATCTTTTGTTTTAAGGTTTGTTTTGTTTTTCAATTTTCTTTTTGCGTTTATCTACAAGAATAGCCTTAATTGGTGTTGAGGACAGTATTTCCGATTGTTGTTTTCGCCTGCCTCTTTCTTTATGTGGATCATCTGGTTGATAACTGGTTGTGGGGATTGGTAAAATCTCTTCAAAGGAAGTTCCAGGTGATGCTGCAGCTTCACTTGTTTCAGAAGATATGTTTAGATTTGGAGGGCTTGAAGCGCATGATTGTTGTTTTTGTAGACACGAATCTTCTACAAGAAAGTCTTCATCTGTAAATATATTAGGACTGAAAGGGTAGATCCCTGTCTTTTCAAATCCAGAGATACCTTTTGAGACTGTTGTGACTTTACCATATGCCTTTGCAAAGAGACCAGCCACGTCGAAAGGTGTGATCTTTTCAAACTGTTTGCCTTTCAAGTAAATGTCACACTCTTTATTGTAGGCGGCTTTTAATGCAGAGTAGTAGGACACATCTAATGGTTGTAGTCGATGTGATGTATGGGGGGGCAAGGAAACGACCACAATGCCATGTTCTCGCCATGTATCAAAGGCTTCTAAAGTGCCGTGAGAGGAATGGTTATCCATAACCAACAGTACTGGATTTTCTTTGGTAGGCTTTACATGTTTAACGAAGTGATCAAGCCATTCTCGAAATAAGTCCTCATTAGTCCATCCTGACTTTGAGCAAGAATATATCGCACCAGGGGTCCGTCCTTCTGCAACAAAGGCGTCATCCTCCTACGAGGAAATATGAACATTGGAGGAACAAATTGGCCAGCTGCACTTATACAGCACACTACCGTGATTGTTTTCCCTCGTTCCCAGCTTGTCACTGCCCCAACTCTTTTCTGGCCCTTCTCTGCTACCACAACACCATTTTCTTGCATCGTAGAAATCCCGGTTTCATCCATGTTCCACATCGCTGTTGGCTCAAATTTGTGTTTTTTCCAAAACAACTCCTAAATTGGCAAAGAATTTACCAACACCTGATGGTTAAATCCCATGATTCGATTAATACTAGTAGCGTCTGGCTTACGGATGGTTAGTTTACGGTTTCTTCTTATAAAACCATAAAAACCAATCCTTCCCAGCGATTTTTCCCTCTTTATTAAATGAGTGTGTAATATGATTCTTTTCAGCGAACGAATGGCAGCACGACGAATATCCTTCGGAGTTAGACTATGGAACACTTTAGAATGATGAATAATGTGTTCGGCAAATTCAGTTCTTGCTCGGTCGTAAAAGTTGGATGACGTCCAAGAGACGGCAGTTCGTATTTTGCCGTAGAAATCCTGTCATGCAAAGTTGTAACAGGAATGTTGTGTAGCTTTGCTGCTTGTCTAAGTGATGTCCCATTTTTCACCAAATCAATAGCAGCCTCCAGTGCTTCTTTAGACCACTTGGCTTTATTTGTTGTACGTTTGCGATTGCTTGGCATCTGGAACAATTAAATCCCACTATAAAAGTGTAGGGTAAGTGACAAATATGGGGAGGGTAATGCCGAACAAACGGCGGGGAATACCGAACAGTGTACACCATTACCCGAAACTAGGACTCCATTTTGAAAAATATTTTGAGTAGAAACGGTTGCCTATTTACTTAAATCTCAACTATATTCGTATTGAATATGTGTTGGACAATCTATGAGCATATTATTAAAACATCAACTGTGAATAATAACGTATACATACCCCAAATCATAAGGTGATGTTCTTAGATCGTAAACACTCAAAACGCACTTTCGTCATCCACTAACTCATCTGAACTGGCAAGATGGCGTGGTCGGCGCTGCGGTTTCGCATTGTTTCCACTAGACGGCAGCACCTCACGGATCTAAGAAATTATACATCTGGAGGGGGAAGGATACGTGTTCGGTATTGCCCGCTGTTCGTCATTACCCGGTTCTCCCCTACGCTGAAGATACCACGAAACGCGTCCTTGAAATAAATAATAACCAACAACAGTTGCATTGGCGTATTTATTAAATGATAATTGTTAGTTTAACGAGGAACTGCGGAAGAAACGGCCTACAGTAATCGCACAGGCAGTTCTTGTTTCCGTCCCTCCGCTCAGCCTCTCACGCAGTTTCACGTAGCTTCTCTACGCTCTGAGGTATGACGTCAGGGTGCGAGGTAATATCAATATCGATATTTATATCGATTCCAGTCAGATATTGATAATCGATAATATCGACCGCATTATATCGATAATATCGATATTTTCCGATATTTGTAAATATAATTTCAGAAATTAGAAATAAGTATGTAAATTAAAATCAAGTAATAAATTTGAGGCAGTTTACTGAAAAAAATTAGGTAGGTCTCCAAATATTAAGCGTCAATAGATGATGAAAACGTAGCTTGCTTAATCATTTCCCATGAAGTCCATTCCTAGTTTGAGTGACAGTGGTTCCTGTCTGTGAGAAAAGGCGTTCAGAACCACCGACCAGGCTACTTTGAGTAAATGATTAATTCCAATTTTGAAAATATCTTAACCCTACTAGTATACCAATCATGATTGATTTCAATTTAATTTTCCAGCAACAAATATGCCGTAATCTTCAAATAGTCGGTGTTATTCTATACGTAACAGTAAAAAATGCTTCACACTTTTCAACTCCTCCTTCACAACTTTCGATTTTTTTCATATTTTTAATCAATGTTTGTTTTGATTGTTCCATTAAAAGAGACTTTGTATAATGGTGCTAAGGACTTCATTAAAACTTAAAACCTTTCACTTCAACTATATTAAAACGTCTATTATCAACACTGATGAAATAAGCAATTGTATCGGCCAGGCGGTCATATTTTTTTATCCCGTTTAGAATATTGTAATACGTCCCAGAGAGAAACAAGAACTAACGAACGCAAACGTAACGCAACAGATTAAATAATAGAACGGTGAACGTAAACGAATGGGGAACGAATAACGCGCACGAAACGGAGTAGAACCACAGAGTAGCAAAGGACGGTATCGAGCTAAATCAGAATTTAGAATAGTCAAGTTTGATCCTTTTCACCAACATATTTATTTGCATGAATTTTTCTAGCGTTAAGAGGTTTGTAGTTTTCGATATTTCACTGCATCATGTCGAAATTATCGTATCGACCATTTAAAAATATCGATATTTTTGGACCGATATTTTCGGTTGACTGATATGTCGTTGCAACCCTAGGTATGAGGAGACCCCGCATTGCCTGCAGTGCCGTGTGTTCCTTCCTTCCACACTCCACTGAGACGCGTTCCCTAATTACAGGCCTGGGTTCAGTCCCACGGGGTCGCATTCCAGGCGTGTGTCAAGTGCCACCGTAACCACGACAGCAGAAGCAACATCTCCTCTCCCCGCTCAAAGACAAAACAATCGACCCGAGTCCTGCTACAGACTATTAATACAACTAGCAGCTCTGAAAAAGATGGCAGGTATGGATTCAAAGTGAAAACTAAATGTAGATCAGGATTACAAAAATTGGGAAACAATTGCTTGTTGAACACTAGAAATTTAAATAGCTTGGTATAAAATTCGGTAACAATCTCAACCTGGCAAGATTAATAGGACAGGTAGTATTAAAAGGTTTCAAAATCCTTCAGTTGTTGGAGCGAGTTATCAGATGTACCAGAGATGTAAAGGAACTGGCTTACAAAAGTTTGGTGAGACCATTGCTTGAATATGGTAGTATAGGATAGGACCCACATTTTCGGTATCACAAACAGGAGCTGGAGAGGGTGCAAAAAAGGACTGCTAGATTTGTTTCTGGAAATTACCGCAAAACAGAATTAGTAACAGCTATGTTAAAGGTGCTAGAATGAGTTTCATTGGAAGACAGGAGGAGGGTGAGGAAAATCATGGTATTGTACAAGGCGTATATTGGTGATGAGGCGTGGAAAAAAATTGGTGTAAGAATTGAAAGTAATGCATGGAAGATAAAAGATGACCAATGCAACAAGCTGGCACTAGATGTCAGCACAAGGGTGTAGGAAGATTTTCTTTCGTAGGTAAGGGGATCAGGGATTGGAATAAGTTACCCAGACTCTTGATGAATAATTTACCAAAAACGATGAAACAATTTAAAGTTGTAATCTGTAAAGGTCATAAGTATATGGATACAGGAAAGGGGGGAAAATAGGTGTGTACCGAAATTGCCATCAGAGCCAGCAATTAAATTTAATTAATTAAAAAATTAAAAGTTGGCAACGAAAATGAAAAAGAGCGATACATCAGAAAAACCCGAATAGTAATTACATCTGGAAAACATGACAACTGCGATAAGAATAAAATTTCAGACTACTGTTTTCTCCTGTCTATATTTGATAAGTTCATAAGTTGTGACAGTATGACAAACTGGCATTGTCGCGTGAGAGGCAATTTGCAAAACAAAATGAAACCATAGGCACTGAAATACACCACCGTTAAGTGACCAATTCTTCTTAGCGTGACGTCTACTTTTTTCTTTACTTTATATCTGTGATTTGAAATATTTTACAAATTAATTATTCATGAATTAGTCTTTCAATACCTATTCAGCTCCAAGATTTTCAAATCTGTTTACTTATTCTGTATGCATTCGTATCAAATAGCTGAGCGTATGTCCATTACCGGCTGCTTCGGTAGAGAATGACGTTTCTTAAAGTCTTTAATAAAGGCTATTTCCAGTTTTTCAGATAAGAAACAAATCCAGCTGTTTGGATGTTTGAGTGTAGTATTCGTAACATGAATTTATTTTGACTTAACAATCAAAGAAAGTCAATCATGTCACCACTAATCTCCAGATTAATGTTTTCTGCAGTGTTACAACAACTTTTCTTTCGTTCATGAAGTCTGGAGTATACATTCCTTTTCATAGTTAAATCAGTCCCCTTTTATTTTTCGTCTGAAAAGTACAATGACTGACTTTTCTCTCTCTCTAAACGTTGACTGAAATAGCCCGCTTCTCTTCATCTCTTTAATTTTTCAGATGGTTTACTCAGGGCTTCTTTTACAATATGGCTTTTAAGTATTCACAAAAGCTTCTTATTCTTTTCTGTTGTCTCTATTCCTCGTCGATGTCATTAAAGATGATAGAGGATAGGAGGCAAGGAACGGGAACGAGTTCGCCCGTCGCCTTTTGAAGGGCGTTCGCCTGGAGTGATTTGGAGGAACCATCGAAACCCCAAATCTGGGTGGCCAGACGGGGATTCGAACCCGCGCCCTCTCGGACCACGCTCAGTGCTTTGCACTACACCTCATGTTAGCTCGTGATTTTTCCTCACAGATTTTCAACGTTTATTGTAGGTAAAGAAGAAGATGAATCATTAAGTTTGCTGCAAAACTTGAAATATATCTCACATATGTCCGAATGTTGTCCCTGCGCTTTGATACGAATACCTCATGAGTGTTTCTGGTTGAGATTTACTCGAAACATCACCATCCTCTCTGGTCTAACGTCCGTACGGACACTTTAGTCAGACTTACAGTTTAGTCACTTCGAGTCCGAGTCCGTTGCACAGTGAATACATCGCTCCAAAAGCTGACTAAAATTTAAGAATCGAAAGTCCGGATTCCATTGTCAGTGCCATCTGACTTAGTATAAACGGCGTCCCTGCATAAGATATCAAAAGATATAAATATTACAGCTTCTGAGGTTCAAAGTTGACGTTATTTCTGGGTATTTGGAATTTCGAATTTTGATACCAGATTCGAACGCAGCGATCACAAAAATCTCTGTATACACATTTTACAGGGAATAACATTTAAAAATGAAAACTTTGGACACCAGATTCAAACTCCGACACAAAAATCTATGCGTAACGAAATTACTATTTTTTCAGAAAATCCGCTATTTAGGATTGACGATTATGATTTTTTGACGCCAGATTCCAACTCAGGAATAAAAATCTCTGTACACACGTTATCCAGAGAATCATATTACTTTTTTTGTGCAAGTTTAAAATTCAACCGCCCCAAAAATACCGATATATAGATTTTACAAAGAATTCATTTAATTTCTTGGAAATTTTGTATTAGGAAATTTGAATTATGAAATTTGGCACCAGATTCAAATTCAGACATGAAAAATCTCTATATACACATTCAGACAACTTGTTGCTGTTAGATTCCAGCAAACTCTTCTGAAACAACAGAAAAAAATTGCGAATATTTCTAATTTCTCTTAATTTTTCAAGATATTTGTGTGTCACTATATTTGGGTTATCCAGTTGCCAATTTGTGTGGCAGAATTTATGAAAAAAATCCTCGCAAATTGAGCCGACAGTTTCCTGGCCTCATGTAATGGCACGACACTCTCTTCCGGGAAGAAATTATATTTACCAGAAGCGCCGTCCTAATGGTAAACTCTGAGATTACAGACTAACCCGGGAGCCGTGAATCATCGTTACAGGTGGAGTAATGAGACTGTAAATCATGGCTGGTTCCGGCGCACTGCATCTGATACCGGGGCTTTTAATTACTATCTGCCCAGCAGCGACTTCACATACAGGCAAGAGCGCAAACAAAAAATACCGGCTGTGTTTTGTACAGCAAATTGTGCCCATCCTTGATACTATACATATTTCCTGTCTTGTTTGAAATTACTTTTGTGTGGCTCATGCGGCGTTCTCATACTTTCAAACTGTCACATTTGCAATCTTTCTTTTGATTTTCTTCTAAATATCTTCGCTAATTTGTTTTGTTGATCCTTCTCTAGGTGTTCCCCTCTATCCACTGTTGCTATGCCTCTCTGCGCTACCTTGATATATGGCGAGTATCCTACTACTGGTCGCCATGTGATGTTGCTCTCAATTATATTCGCTGGCGATTAATAAACTTGAAAACTGCAGTGCCCAAGCTTATTACTCTCCACTAATTATCAACTTTGTCAACTTAACGATAAGATAGCAAAGAAAGCAATACATGTACTTTATATTTATTAAAGACACATGTTCAAAACTAGTGAAAAACTATGACTGTCTCTTTTTTTTTTTGCGTATCATCACGGGTCCTTGAATAGTTCCAGTTTTTATGACAGGTTGACTTGATGTAACAAAATAAGAATTTGATCTGTGTTTCACCCTTAGGGTGAGTAAAGTCACTTGAGCTTGAAGAACTCAGAAGTATTAATAGACGTAGGTTTTAAAAACGAACAGGGACGATAGAGCTATCGTATAATTATAAATGAATGTAATCTTTCTCGGCGTTGTTTATTTATAAACGTTTCTCGGGAAACAAACCGAGTGATGTTGTTATTAATGCACAATATTTCGGCGACTTAAGTCTCCGTCGCCATCTTCAGGTGCAGTTACAGTTTACAAACAACACGCTCAAGGCTGACTTCAAGGCAGACTTCAAGACTTGCAACTGCACCTGAAGATGGCGACGGAGATTAAAGTCGCCGAAATATTGTGCATTAATAACAACATCACTCGGTTTGTTTCCCGAGAAACGTTTATAAATATCGTATAATTGTTTCAAAGGTCGTAGAGTCGAACTTGCTGAAATACAAACTCGACTTGTATTTTACCCTTAAAGTTCACTCTGCAAAATTTGAATAATTCCTGTTTCCTTCGAAATCATCACGTTGTTGTTTATTGAGGCGGGGCTGGGAAGGTCCCCAGCTCGAATCTCTGTCTCGGCGGGTATTTTCATAGACCATTAAACCAACCTTCACATATAGCACAGCTTGCTGTGTAATGTGGAGTACGCCAGAATACTTCCGTGGTTCGGATTTCACGTTAAACTGTAGGTCCCCTGTACCTGGTAGCACTACCAGGTTAGGTTAAGGCGGCTATTAGACAGAGGCGGAAAGGGCAGCCAGTAGAAACCCTGCCACCAGGTCATTACGACCACACGGACCGAGCTTGGTGGTGTAACGGATAGCGTTCTGGCCTCGCATTCGGGAGGACGGCGGTTCGAATCCACGTCCGGGCATCCAGATTTGGGTTTTCCATGGTTTCCCCAAATCACTCCAGGTGAATGCCGGGATGCTTCCTTCAAAAGGCCATGGCCGAATTCCTTCCCATTCCTTGCCCCCATCCTTTCCCGTCTCTAAAGACCACGTTGTTAAAAAGGGACGTTAAACTGTTAAAAAAAAAAAAAAAAAAAAAAAAAAAAAAACCGACCACACGGAATTATTGCTACTTATTCTATCTGTAGCTGTAAGTATGACGTGTAGCGCGTATGATATTCATAGTTTTAAGTTTTCACTTCTGTCGTCAGTCCCAAATGATTGCTGTTTTTTTTTTTTTTTCCTAACTACTCTTAAAGGGCGCACTTCATGAAGGACAGAAAAGCATCGATATAATTCTAAAGATATTGTCACTGTAAGGAGATAAGATGGCAAATGTAATTAATAATCAATTACATTGAAGGAATTGTACTGATCAGCATAGAACATGTCGAGTGAATAGCAAGGAATAAATGAAAAAACCAGAGAAATGAAAGAAAACGGCAGATTGACTAAATGAATCACGAATTTTGATAGAGATGTGATCGGCTGTGGTCGGTAAGATTAAGGTAGTTATATTTTACAAAGGTTTTAACGAAGTCATTTATGGTATCAGTGTTGTTAATCACTTAAAGTGAAGAAGAAAACCGGGATTTAATAAGTATATCTCTTTCAGGTAGACGAGAATAAAATACCAAATACAAGAGCGAGCCTGCATTCGATGTGATAGTTGCATTACATGCGACGCATGATATGCTAAGTGGAAGAGGAAAAGACTCTAAGCGCGGTAATTCGAAAATATACTCATTCTTACGTATTAGTCGAAGGGAAAGATATTGAAGCAAGGCTACAGTAAAACCACTTATAACCAGCTGGTTCCCTTGAAACCTGTTGTCAGATATCTCCGGGTAAACAACCTGGTCCTATTCAGCGAGTTATGTGAGCGTAAGATAAATAAACTCCGTGGAACCGGATGTCCGCCGGTTACAATCTAAGCGGCCGAAATTTCTTAATTACAATTTTATTAAGACATAAATTTAGGTCGTAAAATTTTGTATGGCCCCGGTCCTCGGTTCCGTCGTAACAGCTGGCGGAAAAAAATAGCCCCGAAATCTCTGATAACAGGAAGACACGCAAACAAAGAAGAGCGTGCTGAGACAATTGAAGGTCGATACACATCTCGACACGCCGGTCCCAAATTAGTGGCGCGGGGTTGGCGACACTGCACAACGCGCCGTGACTGCGGAGAGTCAAACATTGTCTCTGCTTCCGGTCGAGTCGATCCCCAATGCTGACTAATTACACACACACTAGTCCAAAACGACGGGTATCACCTATCATGGTAGTAGGAATTAATTATGGAGAGCTTTTAGGGAAAAATGAATAACGATCATTTTTAATGATATTGTTCGTGATATGAATACCTTTGGAAGTGTTTGGCAAGGATTTTTTAATTTTTATTTTTATTTTAATAATTGCATTTTACTTTAATTGACGGAAAATATAATATCAAAAACGGATAACTTATTTATTTGGCTGATACATTTCGCGATTACGCACGTTTCGCGTAAACTTTCTATAAGTTTTTAATAAACTTCATTGTTTCTTATCTTCTGCCAACAAAACTCTTAGGTTATGTTTTAACCTACGTAGCTGTTATAACTGATGCAGATAATATAGCCTAATCATCGAATAGCCTTCTCCTTAAATGAATTTCTACATGTACTTGCCGTAAATAATCGAAAAGGAACCAACATATAAATTTAAACCAACGTACCATTGTTACCTTGTAACGTATGATTACCTCGCATTAATATTTTTTTTATCCCTGCTCTCTGCATAAAGATTGTGCAGTTACTTCCAATCAGTCAATTACGTTTTATCTGGTATCGCAGTTACAATTTCTTTTAACACTATAAGTCCAAATAAAATAAAATTCAATTACATATTTGAAATTTACACTTCATTTTCACACTATAAACGCAAATAAAGTCAGTACAGTTACTGAATTGGGCTTTGCTGATCAGCCCAGCAGCGCTGCCGTGGCAGGCCGTGCAACTAACGCTTCGGCCATGATCGAGACTTGCCGAAGGTTGCCGAGCGAACAGTTTCATCAGAGAGGATTACCTTCCACGCCCGTCGCAGTAGCTTAACTAAGTAGAATTGCAGTTGAATATTGCCCTTAAGCTTGATTTTGCAATGATCTAACGATGTACATGTTTTTGCTCCACCCCGTTGCATTGCACAATCTTCTTCGTAATTAACAGGTACATTTAAAAGAAATACGTACCTTCCTCAACTCCTGTATTTGGTACTCGAAATGTGGGTCCCATAGTACACCACCATATTCTAAGAAGATACATTTATTGGCTAGTGAAAATATTAACAAATATCTTCGAACCATTTGAATAAATTATATAACAGTCATTCGTTAGTGATCAGTCAATTGCTTATTTACAAAAATCTGTTGCAGAAAAACCTGTAAATGCACTACTTGAGCTGACCCGAAAACACTTCTAGATCTACTATCTGCCTGTTTCTTTACCGACAGACACCTCTGGCAAAGCTTGCTGTGTAATGTGAAGTACGCCATAACGCTTCCTTGGGTCGGATTATACGTTAAAATGTAGGTCCCCTGTACCCGGCAGGACTACCGAGTTAGGGTAAGGCGGCTGAGACAGGGACGGAATGCGCAGCCACTAGAAACCCTGTCACCAGGTCATTACGACCACACGGAATTATTATTATTTAGTATATTTTTAGCTATATGTATGACGTATTGCGCGTATGATATCCATAATTTTAAGTTTTCACTCCTGTTGGCAGATCCTAATCACTGCCATTTTTTTTTTTTAACTACGCAAGAATCTTTGGTAAGCTCCGCAATGAACATGATGTGGACATCACCGAAATCCAGATTGAGCAGAGAAACAGTTTACGGTGTGTTTACCACATTGACAAACCTTTACGTCACAATGCCAAGAATTTACAGGCAAGCTCGGAAGCAGACAAGATCTTGTCAATGAGGTTCATTCCTCTGAGAAATGCCACTAGTAAAAAAATTTGATGCTCGTAAAATCAGGTACAATGTCATCAAAAACACAAAATACATAAAGATGTTAAGTATGTTTCTTTTAAGTGAGCGCAACCTTAAATCATGTAATTCACAAAGGGGCAACGTGTCGTTAGGGACCGTGCAAAAACTACGTGGCTCGGTCCAGGGGGGGGGGGGGGGGAGTTGGCTGGAAAGCTACGCTGGGCTACGTGAAGGGAGGAGGGGGGGATTCCGAGCCAAGCCACGTAGCTTTCCTTTCATAACATTTTTCACAGTTAAAATGAGGAACAGAACTCACAACAGCATGTGAATATTTATTTCCCCCAGTTAATTATTTCTGTATGTAATTTACAATCTTCTGACAGGAGAAAACAGTACAAAATGTCTTCTGGAATCAAAAGGAAAAAAAGCTACGTGCTACGTGGGGGGGGGGGGGGGGGAAGTTTACAGGAGGCCAAAATGGAGCTACGTGGCTTATGCACGCTCCCTTAGGACAAATGTCGCAAGTGTCCCCGAATTTGGTCAAAAATTCTGGTATACCTACTTTACTTCAAAATGCGGTTTACCTTCTTATGATTGTTTTTAGTTTTGTGTATGTAGTATTTTGTACGTGCAGGTGTTTGTACGAATTATATTTGTTATTACTTTTCCAACGTAATGATTATTATTAATTTCATTGCGATGGAGGGCATAGTCTGGAGGCGATTTTCCTGCCCACATCTCTCCCCTTTCTTCCATTTTAGCCGAAATGCGTTTAGTCCAATTACTCACCCATCTACTTAAGTTCAATGTTTAACGAATATTGACCAGCGCTTACCTGGGTAATTCATTCCAATCCCTGCAGTAGGTTAAGGCGAGTCACTGGAGAACGCAAGGTCCTCGGTTCGGATCCCGCCCTCGGCTGGGATTTCTAAGGGCCTTCAAACTGACCATCGCCTCTGGCAAAGCTTTGCTTTGTCATGTGAAGTACGCTGGGACCACAGCTGGGCAGAAAACCGGAATCCGTTAATCGATAATTAACGAAGTTAGCAAAAATGTAACTTTTAAGTTAACCTAAAAATCATTAACGTTCTTCATAACTTCCGTTGAATTGAACTTCCGCTAAGCCTAGTCCGTTACACTGGTCGTTGACGTCATTTCGCTTGTTTGAAATGCGCGTCATGGCACGCTGGTACGTTCTACAAGTCGAACAGTTAACGAATTAGGTAACGGGAAGTGTTAGTGCGAGTATGATGCATATATGTAACCGTTACGCTAGGTATGTCGGCGGTGTTATTGCGTGGTAATACTTAGTTTATATTAATAATAACGTCCACGCTTCCTTATTTGAAGGTAATATATTTTAAACATTTTTCTTCTCATTAAAATACATAATTCTTTTGCATATCACATTCAGAAACAAAATGAACAACTGAAACTCATATTCTCATCATAATTTTATTACAAAGATATTATTATATATTAAAGATCAGCGATATTAGTACAGTCTACTGCACTTATCACCTCTGTGGCATAAGCCCCGATTGTTATTAAAAATACGTAAAACCAATTACATTTTTGTGTTTTTAGCAATATTTGGCGCCATAATGTGAGTAGGAACAGTAGAGTATTGGAGTGTTTGTATTTGAGTTCTGCAAAACAGCGCTCACTACACGTTTCAAATTCGATCAGGGATTGATTTTCATATTTTTATAACTTAACTTTTTTTTTCTACGACGAATACAGTTCCACCTATTAGTTTGTGTTCGTTTGGAGCTTGTAGTGAAATAAATTAAACTGATATTCGTTACATGATTAAATCATGGAACTGAAGATCTAGAAACTGTTAGTGAAATCAACAACGCTAGCAATAGCAACGAGAAGATTAAAAATCCTTGGCCACGTTTATGCAATTATATTGCATTTAAATCAAAATTGGGAGAACAATTGATTTATGAATTCAAACTGTGTTTTCCTAAACTTCCTACTATCTAGGCTCACCTTTCTAGCCTTATTAATCTTAAACAACATATGAAGAAGATGCATACATCCAAATATTTACGGTTTGAAGAAGAAGCTGTGTCAGCGGGGAAAAACAATTCAAGTGCCGTTGAACCGCAGTGAGAACTCAATTCCCTGAGGTAAGTCGGATAGACGTATTGTTGATGGTTAACTTTTAACGGATAACTGTAACTTGCGTAAAACTTTCAAAAATTTAACTCTCTAACGATTATTGAAGTTAACTTTTTAGGTATTAGATTAACGATTAACGAAGTTAACTTTTAGATTAACTGTGCCCAGCTCTGGCTAGGACGCTCCGTGGTTCTGATTCCACGTAAAACTGTAGGTCCTCTTCACCCGGTAGGATCACCAGGTCAGGTGATCGAAAACTGTTGCTAGGCGGCCGAACTACCCTTCGTGGTCTTACGGCCGATAGTGCCGTACGCATTTACTTTACTTTTTACCCCCTGACCTTTATGCCTGACATCGAGTGCCAGTTTACGGTGCTCCCTTGCACACTCTTCCTCTTCCAATGAATCCTAGTCCAAATCCTTTATCATGCCAGTTAAAAACAATCCTACCTGTCTTCGCTACCGAAATCTCACAAAATTACATGATTGTAATAATTTCATGTGGTTTCAAAAACGTTGCCACAGAATGATATGAAATGGTCTCTATTATAGCATGCGCCTACTAATTACAATCCCTTCAATCAACTACACTCTTGTCTCAGAGAGAAGGAAGTGACTCTTTTTAAATTTGTGTAATTGTTTTCTGAATGTTTGCCGATTTCACATATGAAAATGGTTTAAAACAACTGAATGACTGTTATAATTGTACTAAAAACAGTACAGTATAAGGGATCTTAATTAAAAGAACGATAGTTGATCATACTACGTCAGTAAATATGGCTTGAGTGAGAATTTGACTATTTAGAATTTTTTTATGTTGTAAAAATGCTGTAAATTACTCATTCCATTTAAGAGTGTTTCCCTATACTGTGTTAATAAATTAATTATTATTATTATTAACTTATTTGCGATAGAGCACACACTGCGGTGGCAGTTCCCTTTGTCATAAATATGGTTTGAGTGAGAATTTGACTGTTTAGAAATGTATAATATGGTAAATATGCTGTAAAATTGTTGTAAATATTTACCCATTCTTGTTTCCTTATGATTTTATATCATTTTTAAAAAGTATTAACTATCTTTGTGCGATTTATATCTTTGTATTCCGCCTGTCGGCGCGTTTACAGTCATCCAGAACTTTACCTGAAGCCTACGAGAAGTTCAGTGGAAAGACGAACCCTACGTTATTTGCTTATAGAAAGTCTGACATAATTTCTATATATGACGTTATGCAGTCTTTTTACGGAATGAAAGTGTTAAAGTTTGATTTGTTTGTATTCACTGAATTAGAATTACCGCCTTTAATACTTAATAATATCTCTGTTGTAGTACACTCTGTGACCAACGTGTAAACTGTGATTGTTATTATTCTGTGCGAAATGATCTCCGCTACGTTTTGTTCTCAAGATGCATATACTGTTCGTGATAAATACGTGTTTACAGTATATTTAGAACTCAACGAAAAGTCTAACAAAAGAATATCGAAAGCGTCGTTATTTGAGAAGCAACCTATCATTGGAAAGTTAGAGAGACTGAGTTACGTACTTTAGTGAAACTATAAAGCTCTTGGATACCGGAACAAACACGTAAATCACTATAAAGCCCTAAACTGCGAGTAGCCCCACAAGCGCCTAGCCTAACCTGGTAGCACTACCACGTGAATGAGAGCTACAGTTTATCCTGGGATCCGTGGCAGCTTGTCACAATATTGTATAAACTTAATTAGTTGGAATATTCTGATAGGCAGCAGTCTTGCAGATGAAGCCATATAAAAATTTTATGATCACACATTTAAAGTTATTTAGCGTTAGTAGTGCTGCCTTTGAGGGCAGGTCTATCATTACCATGGTGCCACAATCTGATGAATTCTTATAGAAGTCGGCGAAAGAAATAGAAAATAAATAATACAATTATTTGATAGCTCGCTTGGTTTTCTAGATGACATGCCAAAAATTGATTGTGGGTATAGTTCCTTGTGCTTTTGGTGACGTTTCTTCTGGTCCAGGCCGTATCTCAACCTCCAGGAAGAAAATAAAACACGTATAGTGCTTTTCCACCACGTAGATATAATGATTTTGGTTAATTTTTTTCTGGTCCAGGCCGGATCTCACCATAACCTTCTCATTTTTGAGATACAATACCTCGAGAACAAAGCGAGATATCAGCAAATAATAATAATAATAAATAATAAAAAAAATTCTTTACTTTCAGTTTGTCTCGTCGAGTTACATAAGAATTCATCGTCAAATTCCGGCGCCGTGGTTATCATAGAATCCCCGATTACGATAGTTTCTCTCTGCACAACTTAGCAAAAACAGTCCCCTCTACAAACGCGTACATTCCGCGACAGGATCCGGCAAAGACTCTACCCTCGCTATCCAGTTCAGTATACGCACACATAGATCTGCTTATACCGATATCGCTTTCATTCATATTTAGGCGATAAGATAAGTCACAGTTAACACAGGTGGGCCTTGATACTGTAATACCAGGGGCGGATCCAGGGGGGAGGGGGGCTAGGGGCTCAAGCCCCCCCAAAAATGTATCTGGGTCCACCCCCCGTCATTGTAATTTTGGAGACCTTTCCTTTTTTTTTAGCTCTACGGATTCGAGGCCCGAGGTGGCTATAAAGACTACCCCCATGGCCGACTGGCCGACTCCAGCTCCCCCCCCCCCCCCAAAAAAAAAACCAAAATCCACTGAAGGCAAGCCCTCTAGACCAAAATTCACTCAAGCCAAGCCCCCCCCAAACCAAAGTTCGCTCTAGCCCCCCCCCCAAACCAAAGTCCGCTCTAGCCCCCCCCCCAAACCAAAATCCTGGATCAGCTCCTGTGTAATACGACAAACTAACCATTACACCTAACCACAGACAAAGATATTTCGTAGAATAATACAATGGGAGCATCCCTGGAGAAAGAGAGGCGGACGGGCGCCATGTTGTCACTGGTGCCGCGACCAGCCACACTCTCTCGCTCCTTTGCTTTCTTTTGTCTCGTGTCTGATGCCATACTCCGTCCGTTGAGTTAATCTCTTTGGTTCCATTAGCCGCGTCCTCTCGTATCTGATCCCTGTGCAGCTCTACATACAGCTCTTCCCTCCAAGACTATCGCGCATTAACAAAATTAAGACAATGCGGTGTATTATCAAATCCGACGGATGGTTCCTTGTTAGATTATTTCATAAACTATATAAGAGTGCACGCTTTCTCGGCGTTGTATATAGATGATGTATATAGGCGTTGTATATAGACGATATTTTCTAGGGAAACTATATAAACAAACCCCATAACCCACAGGCAGCAGTCACTTGACAATGGCGGCAGAGCATATGACCGTCGAAACGTTGTGCTATGCAAACGTTCTCACTCGGCCAGGTTCCCGAGAACATTTCACCTATTTCATAAACTCTTTTCATAAATTCCCAATCTCGCAGTTAACCTCCAGAGTTGTTCTGTCACGTGGCTTATCTGTCTTCTTCCTTATTCGCTATTTTTAACCTGTTTACGATTCGTGGGAAGTGCTGGATTAACTTTTAGTGGTGTGGCAACATATGCAACCCGCGACAGGGTTACGGATGTGATCGCGGGACTGTATACAATATTCCCCACTTGCAGACAAGTTCAGGAACTTCACCCATTAGCGCTTATCAGTTGTCATGGCAAAGCAAACATAACAGGAATCTTGTTTCCATTCCATTTGAACTCCTTGCAGAAAATTATTTAGAAAACTCAGTTTTCTTATAACGACTTCTCAGTACAAAAACTATGTCATGTGCTTCATAACAAATCATTATAACTTGTTTCCATCTAATTAACAGGTACAGTATAAGAAACAAAAATAACTTGCACAAAATGGAAACCTCGTAATCATGAGTGCAAAGGAAAAGTTAATTATTCTGGGACACACCTGCTTAATAAACTTCATAAAAGAAGAAAACAGTTTGCAGATTATAAAGATGTGTTTAATCAAAAACAGAACGATTATCTTTTGGCAACTCTTATTCTCAATTCAAGGACTTGTGCAAAAGAATTAATTCTCTCTAAAATGTCTTTTCCAATAGTAAGCCGTAAAAATTAAATTTTAATTTATATATATATATATATATATATGGATCCTTTCTCAGCAGGGGTCTATGTAAGAAGACTATTCAATTATTAAAAGGAAGCTCACTGCCTCTTCTGAATTTTCGTAGGATTATTAATTTTTAAATTAAAAATTAAACGAGTTTATGACCTTCAATGAAATATGCTTATGCGATATGGGGGTATGCTAGCCGTAGCAAATTACGTAAAAAAAACAAATATTTCAAAAAAAGCCCGCAGATTTTTGTTAGTAAACGCGCTATGGTGTGTATGCAACACCAAATTCACAAAGAACTAAATGTTACTTATGTGAATCAATTCACAAAGCTACAAGCCAAACAGTTTTTCAGGGAGGTTAATGAAGTACCTAATCCACGATTTCTTAGATCTAGAAAACAAGACAACGCAAACTACTTTGAAGACATGACTTTCTCAAGAAACCGTAATCTTCTACCAGACAGTGATTCTGAACAAAGAATGAATTATTAAAAAAGTGAAATGCTCCGTGGCCCCTAAAACGAGTTATGTTTGTTTAATTTAATTTTAATTCACTGGGGTTACGGTAGCAACTTCCGTACACATCCACTTTGCCATGAATTATTACTACTATTTTGTACCACCTGTCTACCTTCGCTTTTAACGAATTTTAATATTAAGTTCTTTCAACGTTTTTGGTAAATTGTTTTTCATTCCTTTAGTAATTTATTCGAGTCCCTGAAACCCTTACCCACGAAATAAAATCTTCCCGCACCCTACCAATATCTTTCCAAGCCTCATTACCAGTATACACTGATGAGCACCTGCTCAATAGCGTTTTGGTCGACCTTGTAAAGGATTACCGAAGCGGTTTGGTGTGGAAAGGCTTCCATACGTCGTTGGTAGGTTTCCGAAGGTATCTGATACCAGATGTCTGCACAAAGATCACGCAATTCCCTTAAATTACCGGCCGGTGGTGTACGGGCATGGCCTTGGCGCCGGATAACGTCCCAGATGTGATTTATGGGGTTGAGACCAGGCGAATTTGGCTGGAAAGACATCACCGTGACTTCACTAACATGCTCCCGGAACCAATGTAGCACGATTCTGGCACTGTGGTATGGGCAGTTATCCAGCTGAAAGACGCCATCGCTGTAGTTGAAGACTTGAAGCATGAAGGGATCTAGTTGATCACAGATGTCATGGTGTATTCGATCACTGCCCCACGTCCCAGGGAAGCACAGGTGAATGTCCACCATGACATAATACCGCCCCCCCCAGGCCTGTGCTTGTCTCGAGTAGACCACTACCTGGTAGTGATGGGCAAACCGATTCTTTTTGATGAATCGTTTGGAATCGATTCACTCCTCGCTGAGAATCGATTCTTTTAAACGACTCTTCGATTCTTTTCACATGATATTTTGAATGACGAAAATAGATAACGAGTTATTAACCAACAAGAAGGAAATGATTAACAAATTCTAACTAAAATAATAACATTTGTTTTTGATAGTTAAATTGTAAGTTATTTATTGCAAAAACAATTTATTTTATTATTTAAACAAATGAAAACACTAATTTTACAATAAAAAAGACTAGGCAAGATTATAAGTGTAAATGTAAATAATAAATACCTGAAACGTGAAACTGGACCTGAGACTTGAATGTAGTGAAGCACAAAAAGCAGGCTCTCCACTAACTATTTGAGCGCCCTTGCGCAATACCGATTACGCCGCCCCCTGTCTAACTACAACCAGTGTTGGATCTGGGAATTTTCCGAACCGGGTCAGCAAAATGTGAGATTGCCACACTGTGAAATTTTCAAGGCTTCCAGCTAATTGTTGTCAAACCTCATTACTGATTCTAAGCCTTGTTGCAGATTGTAATTGTCGATTGAGATTGTTGATTTAGATTGTTGATTTTGTAGGTGGCATGTTTGTTACACGTCTCGCTAGAGGGCGTCCATAAACCACGTAGATCGGTCTTGAGAGGTGGGTGGAGGGGGTTGGAAGGTGGGATTCCGAGCCAGGCCAAATAGCTTTTCAATCATATTATTTGTCACACTTAAAATGAGATACAGAACACTCAACACCATGTAAATATTTATTTCCGTCACGGAAAAAAAACTACGTGGGGAGAGGGGGGTTAGAGACATAAGCCACGTCGAGTTACTTGGGGGGAGGGAGGGTTCACAAGAAGCCAAAATGGAGCCTACATGGTTTATGGACGCCCCTTACATATGCTCCAATTTTACTCCATAAATTTGGCAAATTTTTTGAATTTGCCGGATGGTGCTTTTCTTAAGTTAAACAGCGTATCACTAGCATTTTACCTACAAACCAATAAATCGGTGTTTGTTTAAATGGCATAATTTAAATTTTATATTTATTTTCTTGGTTTCAGTATTAGTATTTTGGGGGACGTCCAGAAATTACGTGAGGCTATTTTCCGGAAATCTAGACCCCCTCCCCCCCTCCGTGAGACTTGGTGAGATTTTGCCGGACCCCCCCCCCCCTCCCCGTTGGTGAGATTTCATGAGATTTTCACGGAACCCCCTCCCCCCAGTTGTTCGACCAGGAGAAGTTTCGAGACTTTTTTTAGCTGTCGTGCTCCCCGAAAGAATGATACCCCCTCAAAAGCCGGTTTTTGGCGCTGTAAACTGGTATTTTTTACGCTTTTTTTAGTTCTACACTCGTTCAAGTTCAAAATTTCACGTGAGATATCCGTCGACCCCCCCCCCCCCTTGGTGAGATTTCGTGAGATTTTCCGGATCCCTTCCCCCCCTAAAAAGTCTCACGTAATTTCTGGACGGTCCCCTATATTCATCGACGGCACTGTTCCCCAACGTCTTTTCGTTTAACCTTTTTCCTCGTAGAAACCTCACCAGCTGGAACAGTATATATGCCGCTTCAGCACCTGCTAATTTTTGTAATGGTCCAATTCATAAACTTCGTTCATTTCTATTGCAAAATGTTTGCATTATCCACAAAATTAAGAACTGAAGAACAACTAAAACACTGATGAAGTTCGTATGATAATAACCGGACGCGCTCCATCGCAATTAAATTCAGTACTCGATGCATTCGCAATTTGAAAAACCCACGCAACATGGGAATAGCAGATGGCTCTGAAATCGGTATACTTTTCCCTGTCCTCAAATTATCGGGAAATACTTTATTTGTGGTAAAATATAAAAGTTATAGGACGTATAATTCATTGATAATTTATTTGTAAATCTAAATCTGTGTTGTGGTAGCATCTATAACAATCTGGAAGGAAACCAAAAACTTATAACTAGTTCCAAAAACACTAGAAAAATGTGTATTTAAGAAAGTAAATTCCTAAATTTAAAAATACTTTTATTTATGTAATATATTTTTAATTTTCCTGTTCCAAAGATAAATATTCTTTATTTCCTTACAAATAAGTTGCCAAACCAAGAAACAACGCAGTGGGAACTAAGATTGTGAATCGAAAGGAATCACGAGTTACGCAGATATCAAGAGTTAAAAAGAGCCGAATCCATGGAAGAGCCATTAAGACAGAAGTGAGCCGAGAGCGAGTGAGCCGAGAGTCGTAAACATTATCGAGTTAACGACTCGGAGTCGACTCAGAACCTGGACGAGTCGGTGAGCGATTGCGCAACAACGGCTCAGCTCCGGAGCTCCCTCTTAACAACTCTTGAGTGAACCGTGACTCTTCCAAGTGAGTCGATTCCGCAAACGATTCTTTTAGACGAGTCGACTCTTTGAATCGATTCACGATTCTTTTGCCCACCTCTACTACCTGGCGTGATTCAGCCGACCAGGAGACACGTTCCCATTGATCCACGGTCCAGTCTCAACAACCATGTACCCACTGCAATCATAATTGAGGAAGTCGCAAGGTCATCATGGAAACACGTATTGGTCATCTGCTGTGGAGCCCCATGTCCAGCAGTATGCTCCGAAACACTTTTGCCTGCACCAGCACTGTACACTGCCGTCAGATCTGCCACAGATCACTCCCTATCCCGCTTTACAGAGCGGGCAAGCCTCCGACCTCCACGTTCTGTGATGAGGCGTGGACGTCCACCACCTTGTCGCCCAGTCGTTGTTTCACCGTCCTTCAACCACTCTGCATAGATGCTCACTACAGTAGCACGTGAACAGCCGACCAGCCTCCGAGATGCTCGTTCCCAGGCGCCGGGTCATAACAATCTGCCCTTCGTTTAGGTCTCTTATGTCAGTGCATTCCCGCATTTGCCACACGTATGATCGCTAGAATGACACCGCAAGTGTCTATGCTCCGAAAATATAGTTATCTTACCACATGACCTACCAACGACGTCACTAAACGACATTCAATCTCGCACTGGGAAGTAATCGTAATGTTTTGCTCATCAGTGTATACCTTTCACCTTCCTCCTTCTTCCAGTGACTGCAAATCCAACTTCTATGTTTTAACAGTTACTGATTGTGTTCTGCGGTAATTTCCACAGACAAATCTAGCTTCCATTTTTCACAGTCGTCAGTTTATGCTTTGTTCAGGAGTAGGAAAGGAATACCTTACTTAAAATTCTTTGGAACCTCTCCAGTTTTTTAGTTTTAACTTTCTTTTTTATTATTATTATTTCTCCTTCAGTCATAAACTTTTGCAGTTTGAAAGGAATGCCATCAATTCTTCATATAAGTTCAATCGTTGTTAAATTATGCCGTTACAACACGACTTTGTTTACATCATCAGTATATCATCTTTTTTACACCAGTTTCGCCAACTTAGGGCGTCCAGACTATGCTAAATCTACGTTTCGAAAATGCCAAAAATATGCTAAAGTTTGCAGAAAATGCTAAAAAAATGCAGATAAAATTACAGGGCACATAAACATGCCTACCAGAAAAATCTCTACGCAAAATAAAGTATACCACTAACAGGTCTACCACGAACATCACTGTTATTCAACAACTCTATCAAATAATTAATAACAATTTGTTGTGATAGATCATTCTAATTCTAACCTTATATATAAAAACGAATATTTGTTTGTATGTTCGCCTTCTATGCGTTCCTATACCATTAATCCTATTACGATGAAACTTTGGTGAGTTATTGTGTGCACGCGGGCGAAGGTTTCTGACAACAAAAAAACCATCCCCTCTCCTCTTTTACATCCCTAAATTTTATACGAAAAGTGCAATAGAGTACCGGTACATAAAGGAAGGGTGAGCAATAGAGTTGAGAATTACAGACCAATCAGATTGACATCAGTTGTAGGTAAATTAATGGCGAGATTGATATGTAATCACATCAGAAATATATCTGAGGAACGTAAGTGGTTTTCAGGCAGGCAACATGGGTTCAGGCAAGGATATTCATGCGAATCTCAGTTGGTGGGATATATGCAAGATATTGCAGATGAACTGGACAAGGGAGGCCAAATTGATAGTGTAGCACTAGATCTGGCAAAGGCGTTTGATAGACTGATCTATAAAATGGTAGTAAATAAGGTAAAAACTATTGGAGTGGATGATAAAGTGATTTGCTGGACAGAAGAATTTTTAAAAGGTAGAAAACAGAAAATTAGGTTAGGAAATGTAGTATCAAAGGAAGTGGAAGTAAAAATGGGAGTGCCGCAGGGTAGTGTATTGGGACCATTGCTATACTGCTATATAAAAGAATCAAAACGGTGGAGAATTATAAACAGTTGCAGGGTGATCTGGACAGGATATCTAGTTGGGTTGGTAAACATGGGATGAAGATAAATGCAAAGAAGAGTCAGCTTATGAGATACACAAATAAAAAACTAAAGGTTAATTATGAATATAAATTGGGTAAATAATTGCTTGCTGAAGACTTGAAATGTAAATATCTTGACATTACATTTGATAACAAGTTTAATTGGGCAGGACACATTGGACAGGTGGTAGGAAAAGGTTTCAAAATTCTGTACTTGTTGGAGAGAGTGATGAGGGAATGTACGAGAGAAGTGAGGGAGTTGGGTTACAAAACTTTGGTCAGACCATTGCTCGAATATGGTAGTGTGGTATGCGAACCACATTTTGCGTATCAAATACAGGAGCTGGAGAGGGTGCAAAAAAGGGCTGCTATATTTGTTTCTGGAAATTATCGCAGAATGTAATCAGTGACGGATATGATTAAGGAGCTGAAATGGGATTCATTGCAAGACAGGAGGAGGATGAGGAGGATCATGGGAGTGTACAGGGCGTATATTGGCGATGAGGCATGGAATGATATTGGCGTAGGTATGAAAAGTAGTGCATGGAAGGGAAAAGATGACCATGACCACAAGCTGACACTTGATTTCAGGCACAAGGGTGTGGGAAGATTCTCTTTTCTAGGTAAGGTTGTCAGGGATTGGAATGAGTTACCAAGAGAAATGATGAATAATTTACCGAAAACGTTGAAAGAATTTAAAGATAAAATTTGTAGAGGGAAAATGTATGTGGGTGCAGGATAGGGGGAAGATGGGGGTTTAGGGAAATTGCCACCGGAGCCTGTGCTCCATTGCAATTAAATTAAATTAAATTTTTAATGATTTCGATGATCGTTACTCATACTTTAAAACAAACAGAAAAGTACTGTCTACATTTGGTTTACAAAAGCCCACCCCCTTTCACCAATCACCCTTCTTAAACAAAATTTACACATGAAACCAGTCAGTTTTTCGTGAATATCTCGAAAGTAGACGGCGTTGGATAATATTTAACTACAATCAAATCAAGAAGAATGTAACATCAGAACTTTCGTATCCACCTGCCAAGTAACGTTGGGTACTCTGCTTTTGCAGAAGACGGAAGACCGAAAATATTGTATGACCCAAAGCACCAAAATAAACTTTTTCAATTTTAATGTAATGGACGAATATCATTGTTTTTAAGTTATTTGGTACATGTTAATATGACCCAAAGCACCAAAATAAACTTTTTCAATTTTAATGTAATGGACTAATATCATTGTCTTTAAGTTATTTGGTACTTGTTAATGTTTCTGTTTTCTATATGCGTACCCACTTAAGAAAAATAAAAACAGGCATTTGAGCCCATGTCGGCCAAAGATAGTAAATACAACAACAATACTAAAATTTTATCACTCCCAGAAAATCGTTGACTTCACAAAAATATACATATACACATAATTTTATTTTTACAGCTTTATCAATCCTTGTTTCAGGATGTAGCCTCTTTAAGCCAGATGAGCTATATTTTACAATTTAATGCTACATAATTTTGTTCTAGTTCCTTCCAGGATGATCGATTTTGCACAGCTCTCTTCCAGACGTCACTCTGTTTAGTCTTTACCGATTCTGAAAAAGCTTTTGATTCAGTCCATCACTCAGCAGTCATGCAAGCCCTTCTAGAACAAGGAGTGAATCCAGGCTATATCAACATACTGCACAACATCTACAGTACTTCTACTGCCTTCGTCAGCATCGCTGAAGCCACTAAAAAGTTCCCAATAGAAAGAGGGGCAAAACAAGGAGACTCTATATCCCCCAAGCTATTCACATCAGTCCTGGAGTTGGCAATGTCAAAAATTCTATGGCAAAACCGAGGTTTGAGAATAAACGGAAGAAGTTTCACCAACTTAAGATTCGCTGATGATATATTTTTACTCTCAAACAGCCTGGAAGAGCAAAAAGAACTGTTAAATGTACTAGAGGCAGCATGCAGTTTAAAATAAACCTCCCAGAAAGCAAAGTCATGCAAAATAAATTGATTGAAACATACAAGACAAGGCAGACACGAAAGAACCTGGTATTGAGTCCGTAGATCAGTACATCTGTCTTGGCCAACTGATTAACATGAATGGCGACTCAAAGCCTGAGACCTACAGACGCATAAAGCTGGGCTGGAGAGCGTACGGAAGAAATTCCATAGTTTTTTAAATCAAACATGCCAGTACATCTTAAAAAACAGGTATTTGAACAATGTATATTACCGGCCCTCACATATGCCTGCCAGACTTGGACCCTAAACAGTCACATGAAGCAAAAACTGAGAACTGCCCGGCGAAGTATGGAAAGAGCAATGCTAGGGTTTACAAAAGGAGACAAGAAATGGGCCGTCTACATTCGTTCGATAAACAAAGTAACAGATATCTTGGAAAGAGTCACGACCCAAAAATAGCAATGGGCTGGTCATATTGCTCGAAAAAGAGACGACGGATGGACTACGGCAGTTCTGAATTGGACACCAAGGAACCTGAAAAGAGCAAGAGGCAGATCCGCGGATCAGACATACGACGAGTAACCGGATGAAAGATATGCTTTATGCCAGGGGTCGGCAAACAGCGGCTCCCGAGCTGCATGCGGCTGTTGGAGGATTTTAGTGTGGTTCCTAAAAATATCATTTTAATTCATCTTTACCGACGGCAATAGTAGCAGTAGTGGTAGCAGCAGCATCATATAAATACCAAAGGTGAGACAGGAAACTAACATTTACAGCGGTTCTTTTCTTTGTCTCGACTATTATCGTGTAGTATCTAGTTTAGAAATTGTTTGAGATCTTAAAATATTTGTACCTCAGGCATTGTATCGTCTTTATATTAATTTGGTCCACTATTTCCTTTTTTCTTATTTAATCCTTGAAACTTTTTTTTACTGTCATCAGTCTATCGACTGGTTTGATATAATCCTCCATCCCTTCCTATCTTGTGCTAATCTCTTCATCTCTACATATTCCTTACAACACACATCCTCAATTATCTGCTTAGATAGTTGAATGCTTATTTCCTCCAGGGTCTTCCCTTGGAATTTGTAAATTGTCATGAAACGTACCAAAATTACATCCTCAATTATCTGCTTCATATATTCTAATCTCTGTCTCCCTCTACAGTTCTTACCTTCGACTGTTCCCTCCACTAACAAATTAACCAATCCAGCATGTCTCAAAATATGACCTACCAGCCTGTCTCTTCTTTCTGTAAGCTTCTTCCACAAACTTCTTTCCTCACCCATCATTTTTAAAAAAACGTTCATTTCTTACTTTCTTGGTCCACTTAATTTTCATCATTCTTCTGTAGCACCACGTTTCAAATGCTTTAATTTTCTATTTCTCTGGTATTCATGAAGTCCATACGTCGCTGCTACAAAGTGAAAGTGCTGTGCTGCACACATAGAGCTTTAAAAAGTTCTTTCTGAGTCCTAGATCAATGTCTGAAACTAAAAGATTTCTCTTTTTCATGAAGGCTCTTTTTGCTAGTGCTATTCTGCTTTTGACATCGTTTCTGCTTCGGTTATCGGTTGTAATTTTGCTTCCCAAGTTGCAGAATTCACTTACGTCTCCTATTGCATCCGATCCTATTTTTATATTTAATCTGCTGTGATTGGTATCATTTCTGCTACATTACATCACTTTTGTCTTACTTTGATTTATATTCATTCCAAAATCTTCCTTCAGTATTTTGATTATGCCATTCAGTAGCTTCTCAATATTCTCAACCTGTTCTGCTAACAAGACAATGTCATCAGCAAACCTGAACACTTATGCAACATAAAAAAATTTCTTTTACTTTGTTTATTGCTTCTTCTACATACAAGTTGAATATTAACGCGGACAGACTACAACCTTGTCTCACACCGTTTTTAACAGATGCGTGTCTGTCATGGTTCTCTACTTTTATTGCAGCCACTTGATTCTTATATAGTTTATAAAATATCCTTCTATCTCTATACTTTAGACCTGACTTCTTTAAAATTTGAACATCTTGTCGCACCTAACATTATCAAATGTTTTTTCTAAATCAACAAACGCCATAAAAGTATCTTTGTTTTTCTTGATCCGCCCATCAAGAATTAATCTTAAAGCCAGAATTGCTTCCCTTGTACCGCGATTTTTCCTAAACCCAAACTGATCTTCACCTATTATATCTTCTACTACCCATTCCATTCTCCTCCTTCTTTAAACACACCTTTAAATGGCTGCTAAGAATAACCCCTGGGAACATGGAGTCTTGTTTGAAATTAAAATTAAGAATTTACGCACCTAATATTCTAAAACTTTCTAAGGAAATACAAACAAATTTTTCTTGTTAATGAAAATGTTTACCACTTCCGTGAGAATTATTTATCAGTAGTCTATATTATTTACATAAATGTATACATGCTGCTATACTTATTATTCAATAAATTATATTGATAAGTATTTATTAAAATATAATTACGCCTATAGCTCTTATAAATATTTACAGACGCCTTTAAACGTGAAAATTGGCTCTTTAGCTTTTAAAGTTTGCTGACTACTGCTATATTTATTTTTATTTATTTATTTATTTAGCACACATTTTTACAGCCTAGTATCTAGAAAATAAAACAGGCCTTAATTTAACATAACAGTTTTACATATGATACTTCAACAGATAATTCCACAATGAATAATTTCAATTTTTGTTATGTATAGTTTTGGCAATATCTGTACAGTCTTTTCTTGTTGGCACGATACATAGGATTGTTTCACTGTTAGCATATATTATAGCTGCATTTTGTCATAATTCATTTGTTTCAGTTTTCTAGTTTTGTATAGTGTTTGCAGTTTCCTGTCCATTTTATGGTTGGAATTTTTAATATTTCACTATGTCACTTTGTACGTCTACCACTGGTACTATTACTACTATCTACTACTCTACCATCTAAGAAACCATTTTCCAGCATTGGTATCGGTGCGGTAATCCGAATTCCAGATCTCCCGGAATAGCGCACGTTCTCAGTCTCTCTGGCAGCCAAAGTGACCGAGAAGGCCGCCCATCGGGAGACTGGCCACCTCCAACACTGGTTGTGAGAACTAATTTTCAATGATATATATGTAATTGCAGAAGTACGGAGTCTTTAATATCCGGCTAGTAGGTTGTTCGTTTTCACAGGTGAACTAGATTAGTTTAACATTTACTGCCGGTATTTGTTATTTTCAATAGTATAAGTTTGGACAAATTCCTATTTTAAGATTATTGGTTACATAATTTACAACTTTTACTCATTACTAACTACTAACATTTTTACGTATTTTAAGAGATAACAATGTTTTACTTATTTTCTGTCCACAAATGTATCTATGCCAGGATATGCGGAAGCGTCTCGAGACTGCAACTATTATCTATTATTTGTGTTATTGCAATGCCAGACCACATTTTATGCATCGGACTATAGTTCATGTGAGCACTAGTAAAGAACTTATACATAGACTATATACTTTTGTAAGTGTTGGTTTAGCAAGTTCATTTTGTAGATAGAATTTCCAGTGGTGTTACTGCGAAAGCCTTTAATTTGGTTTAAGCACTCCTCTCAGCAGACCAGCTATATACTACTGCTATAGGCTGAATTGAATTTTTCCATGCTACATCACTTATACCAAATTTGGTCGTGACAATGTTAGATTGGCAGCACTGCTCGGGTGTTTTGTCGGACACGGGAGAGAGAGGAGAGGAGAGCGTCGGTGTCCGCGCCGCCAAGGCCGGCGATATATCTGGGGCGTGTTTATTGCCGGGGGAATTTAGATAGCGCCTCCTAACAGGGAACCCGCGACATCTAAATCAGCCGGGCGCACTTTTAAAGTAGCGCGCGATAAGAGGGAGGGAGGGTCGCGCAGGTAGGAGGCTAGACGTCTTCATCGGCGGCCGCTGATTTGTGGCCCCGGGCGGCGGGAGAACGCGATCCGCGTCCCCGTGCCAGCAAAGGACAGACACCGCACTAACACAACACAAACACCAGCTACAGTGTGTAACCGTATTTACTATACCTTCAGCAATGTCGCTCACGAATTGGAAATACATTTATATTTTCCCCTGTGTTTTGCTGTCATAAGTAGGGATCGGATCTTTATGACCAAGAAAATAGATAAATATACAGCCAAACATGACCTTAAAAATTGGTAAATATGACCTAAAAATGATAAAAAAATGACCAAACATTTGAATTTACAATACTTCAAAACATGCTCAATTATACATCAAATTTTATCTAGTAGTGTGGCTTTCACGTAGACAGCATAATTTGCTTCCGTGCACTCGCTGCACCATTGAGAAATTGAATTTTAAATCATCACTTTAATTTCAGACAATTTACAGTATAGAACTCTTTCATCTATACTTAAAACTCTCCTTTTTAAATTTCCTTAAGTAACTTCGCACTTTCAGAAAGTTTTATTTTCGGCATGGTGGTAGGTCTACTCACTGATCCACTGCAGATTTAACGATGGCTGATGATATTTCATTGAGACACTGATTGACGCGGCTCGACTCTGGCATGCTGCTGCTGCATTGTCGAGATTAAAAGGCGGGCGGAACATTACGTTTAGAGAGGGACAATAATGTGTAACTTTAATTGCTGACTGGTGATTTCTGACCACAGTTTTTTTTTCGCCACCTGTATATTTCTTCTCATCTATATCTAGTGAATTCCCGGTACTATTAAAAAGATACCAGATTTTCCCTCAAAATATGACCATATGACCAAACTAGGAAAATGATCTGAATATTCATTTATATGTTGAATAAAATACATTTAAATACAATCAGAAACGTTGAATCAGTGTATAAATCAAAATTTTCGTCGGGCTATCAACTGGTTTGTTTCCATCCTCCATCCCTTCCCATCTTGTAGTAACCTCTTCACCTCAACATCTTCAATCATCTGCTTGCACAGGACGTGCGGGAGTGATAGAATAATCGCGCAGCTTACATCATGTCCTGATATGTGACGAAATTTTATTTGAGTGAAAGTCTCACCATTTTACAGATATTGATTTATTTTCGATTTTATTCAAATTATTCCATGCCATTTCTACAAATTAAGAGTTTCTGAACCCCATTGATTGTTTTTTTAAAAATTAATTCAAGGATGTTTGAGTAACAATGTCCTTATTTTTCTTAAAACGTTTAAAAAAACCTAAATAAACACTTTTTTTAAATCAATATCATCATTTTTTTACTACATGTTTAAAATGCAAAATGCTCTCTTTAGCAGATTTAACTACCTTAAAAAAATAATTTCAAAAGAAGTATTAACTAAATATAAAATAATTACACCATTTAAGGTTGTTTATAAGGTTTTTTTTAACATTTTAAGAAAGAAAAATACATTTTTTAGACGACTCAAATATCTTTGAGTAAATTAAAAAAAAACAGGGATCAAAAGTCACATTTCGAAAAAATATTTAAAAAAAATCAGTATCTCGAAAATGGAGAGACTTTTACTGAAATAAAATGTTGTCGTATAGTAGTACAGGATGTGAACTATCTGCGGTTGCAGGATTATCCTATCATTCCTGAACGCCCTGTATATTCTAATCTCTGTCTTCCTCTGCAGTTCTTACCTTCGATTGTTCCCTCTGTCAAGAAGTTAACCAATGTTTTTTGTCTCAAAATATGACCTGCCATCCTGTCTCTTCTCTCTATAAGCTTCTTCCACAAACTTCTTTCCTCGTCCAGCATTTCCAAAACTCGTTCGTTTCGTAGTTTATCTGTCCACTTAATTTTCAGCATCCTTCTATAGCACCAGATTTCTTATGCTTCAATTTTCAATTTTTCTGGTATTCCAAAGTCCATGCTTCACTTCCATAAAGTGCTGCGCTCCCCTCATAGAGCTTTTAAGAACAATCGTAGCAAACCAGAAACCTATCAGACATATTGCCATTGTCAGCCCCTCAGCGTAACTACACGGACATCAAATATGTTATTTGTATAAGGTATTTTTCTTTTTGTCACAAGCCTGTGTCTTCCTTCATACATAACCGAAATCAATGAATGAGGTGCCATTTTAAAGCATATGGTCTCCACTTTGGTCACATCATATTTTAAGAAATGAAGTTTCGGAATTCGACCCTTAAAAGGGAAAAAAATGTCAATATTTCTAAAATGCTGTTTTCTGTGTTACGGGTCATTTATCTCCCTGGATACCTATCTGAAATCATTTAATGAAGGATTATTTTAAAGATTAAAATCTACGCTTTAGTGACGTCATATATTAAGACAGAAATTTTTCGGAATTCGACCCTTAAAGGGCAAAAGTATCAATATTCTTGCAATTCGTTTTTGTGTCACGAGCTATATATCTCCCTTGATATCTAATCGATATAGATAAATGAGATATCATATTAAAGACTAGGGTCTCCGTCGTGGTAACATTATATTCTAAGAAATGAATTTTTAGTAATTCGACCCTTAAAGGGCAAAAATATCAATATTTCTAAAATACGGTTTGTGTGTTTCGAGCCATTTATCTCCCTGGATTTCAAGCAAAACTCGATAAATGAAGTAGGAGTATGAAGAGTAATCACTCAGCTTGGTGACGTCATTTTACTCGCGAAATTTTCGCACGGGTCGTCTAGTTTGTGATATAATAAGAAAGATTGGTAACAATGATTATAATATACCAGTAATGATAACAAGATACTGGTGAAAGATATAAGAAAGGTGCTTGAAAGGGAAAGTATCGCCACGACCACAAGCTGGCACTCGATTACAGGCGTCAGGAAGTGGTAAAGTTTTCTTTCATAGCTAGGAGGTCAGTGATTGAAATGAATTGCCAATGGAATTGATGAATACTTTACCAAAGACGCCTATAGATTTTTAAACTAACATTCGTAGGTGGCGAAGGTAAACGGGTACAGGAAGGGGGAGGGGGGAAATGGGTGTGTAGGGAAGTTGCCACCGGAGCGTGCGCTCCAGTCTAATCACAGTAGAATCTCGCTTAACCACCTTCGCTTATCCGTCATTCCGTGTTATCCGACTCTTAACACACACACACACACACACACTGTAAATCTATTTTCTTTGCCAGCGTACCGTTTATATTTACATTAGACTGCACTGTGGTAAAGTCTGTTACGTGAGGAGACAGTGAGATATTCCGGCAATGAAGAAATTAGCACGGAAAACATGGACAGTATGTTGCTGATACTAATCCCTGGATGTGTAGATGCAACTGGTGAGGACCTCAATGAGTGGTTTGCCCTTGATGACCTGTATGAAGTCACTGACGAAGACATTGTCAGCATTGTTAACAACAGTGAAAAGGAAACAGAAGAGGAAGAGGAAGGAACCATACTTGATACACGTGGTGCCAAAATAACACACAATGAAGGATTCAAATCCCTTGAAACAGCACGGAAATACACGGAGCTACAAGAAGAAACCTCCAGCACTGAAGTGTTATTTCTACAGAGAATGCGTGACATGGTGGCGAGAGAAAGACACTCGGTAGGCAAGCAGAAGTCTATTAAAAACTTTTTTTAAACAAAATTGAATATATATCAACCTCTTTTTATGCTTTTTAGTTGTATTGCAAAATGAAAGTAATTACTGTACTGTATCAGCTTTATCAATAACTAGCTCGTACCCGCGACTTCGTACGTGTTGATTAAGAATTTTTTTGCCAGCATTGAATATAGAAAGTGGTTGGTAACGAAGGATTGGTCCTGAACAACACCGAGTTGGCATAATATGACAGGAAAGCTATCACTATATCATTCTACCGTCGAACCAGTCTCTTGAAGAGAATCAATTTCCAACGTATTTCTGTCACCATCCGATAAGGTCTCAAAATTTTGTAACTACAACCGTTAATGATACTGGAAAAAATGTCCTGTACCCTTCATAAAGATTTTCTTCTCAAATTCCATCAGTATAGATGTAGCCATTTAGAGACTCACTTCCGTATTTATAGTATTATTACTGCGGTTCACACACACACACGCACACACACACACTGACTGCGAACAACACCTGAGGGATCATTATAACGTAAAAAAGTGTACACCTACAGCACTGCAAGACTACCTACGATTTGCCTCTGATAGCACCCCTAACTTTGTGATATCTACAGTTTAACATTCAATCCGAATAACCGACGGCCAAGGAGTGACTCTTACGATCAAAAACAATTTTTAAAAATCTTAGCCTCCACGGAGAATTGAACCGGAGACTTGAACCGGAGACTACGATCCAAACATTAGAAAGCCAGCGCTTTAGCCACTGAGCTACCTGACCGCTATACGTAAAAACAGTAGAGAGACCTCCATATCCAACGCGTCTGTCTATCGCCATTCAGTAGTATTTCGAAATTATGAGACAATATGTATTATTTATACAGATAATTTTTCAACCAAATGTAGACAGTATTTATCTCCTTGTTTCAAAGGATAAGTGTGCAAAGTTTCATGGAGATCGGATGAAAACTGTGGATTGTATGAAGAACAAACAAACAAACATACATACATTCATCTTTATACATATAGATAAGACTCCAGCAACCATTTACGATATTGTTGTTTCTTCTTTCCCTATTAACCGACATTCCAGGTAATCCTACATTACCGAGGCCCGTTTGCGTCGCATAAGCGAGACTCTACTGTAATTTTTTTATAAAGTAATATTAGATTGTGACAATTACTTTGATTTAAAATAATTACATATCCGTCAAAATTACGTATTTACTTTTCCAGTTCAGAGTGGAATAGTATTTAACTGAAACGCTTTTCCAGTTGAAACAGTCAGTGGTTGATGGTTTGCAACATCTGAATGGCGGCACTCGTCCCAGCCGACCGACCAGAGGTGAGGAGGTTTGCTGAGAGGATGATGGCAGGGTGCCGTGCGACTCGGCGAGTTCAGTGGCTGTCGGGATGTCGGCGGTGGAGGGTGGGGGGGGGTTTGGGGGGGGGTGCCGTTATTATAAATCCCTGCCTCACCCGCCGCGCCGTGGTTATTATGTCGGGCGGCACCGTGCGAAGTGACGACTCGCACAGTCACGTGATGCACGGCCTCGCTGAGCGTTTAATATATATATGTCGCTACCCCAAATCTGAGGAGCCCACCCCGTTGTCTCTGGTGGTGGCGGCGCCGTGATGGTGTACACGGGGTTAGCTGGTTCCAGTACTGCCAGGGTAGCAGAGGTGGTGGTGCACGATTCCTACATCTACATCCATACTCTGCAAGTCACAAACATTGTGGGTGGCAGAGGGTGCTAAGCACCAATCCTAAACCCGCGCATTCCAATCGTGAATAGCGCGAGGAAAGAAGGAATACAAAAAAAGCATCCGTACGGCATCTTATTTCTCTAATCTTATCCCTCCGGTCATTACGGCCTAAATAGGTTGGCGGAAGAAGTATTTCATTGCACTCGAAATTTAAATTTTTTCGCATATTCCCAATAAATTCGAAAGCAAACTACGTCGTCTATCTTCCAAACTATCCCAGCCCAATCTATGTATCAATTCTCTGACGCTTTCATAAGGGCTGTAGCAAACCAGTCACGAATCGAGCGGCTCTCCTCTGCACCCTCTCCACCGAGTCAATCAGAACCTTGCGATACGGATCCCAAACTCCACAACAGTAATCCAGATGCGGACGCACTAGTGTTCTATACGCTATCTCCTTTGTATGAGCATTACAATTCCTCAAAATACTACCTATGAATCGCAATTTAGAATTCGCCTTGCCTACGACGGAAGTTACGTGCATGTCCCATTGCATGTTGCTTTGTACTATCACCCCCAGATACTTCAGGGAATCAACCGTGTCAACAGCTGTATTGTTTATTTTGTACTCGTGAACAAACTGATTCTTTTTGTTACTTATCCGCATTGCCTTGCACTTTTTGCAATTAAGTGTAAGCTGCCCTTTACGGCACCATTCGGAAATAGCATCCAAATCGCGCTGAATTTCTAAGCAATCGTCAGAGCACCTTATATCCCTGTAGATAACTGCATCGTCGGCAAACAATTGCAACCAGCATTTGACGTTGTCACCTAGATCGTTTATAAATATTAAGAAAAGAAGTGGTCCTATTACACTTCCTTGAGGAACTCCCGAAGTAACATTTATCTTAGAAGAGGCTTCCCCTTCAACAACGACATACTGTGATCGATCAGTTAGAAAATCACGTATCCACTCGCAGATCTCAACCGAAATACCGTAAGCTCGAATCTTCGCTAAAAGTCGGTTGTGTGGTACAGAATCAAAAGCTTTCTGAAAATCCAAGAACAATCCTAATCACAATTCCTAATCACCAGATTGTGCAATAAAGTGCTGGGTTAAATCCAGAATCTATGAGCAGTTTGTTAGATGTCTCGTGGTTTAATTAATATGATAAATAACCAGTTCGCGATACAGTTTAATTTGAAGTCGTTTTTATTTTCATAAGCACGTCAAAGATACATAAAACTACAACGATCACATTCGAGAAGAGAGGAAGACAAAGATTAGAATATACGAAGCAAATAACTGACGATGAAGGTTGTAAGGATTATGTTAGCGCAAGGTAGGAAGAGATGGAGGATTGCATCGTAGCAGTCCAGAAACTAATGACAGAAAAAAAGGAAAATAAAAAAGGAAAATACAACGGTCCCTAGATAGGCGAACAGAATGTTACATTCCTAGGAAGAGCGGACACGAGCTTTTGGCATTATCTAGGTTCCCCGGGTGGAGCCGCGTCTGATGATGGTCACAGCACGATGGCAGAAACGTTAGCTTTTAATAAACCACCCGGGGAACCAAGATAATACATACAGAGACCGCAGAAGCTATCGGAATCATGAGATTTTAGTCTTTTTTTTTTAAAATATTGTAAAAAATTACTACATTGCAGAGCCCTTTGAGCGCTGAGCACAGTTTTATTTCGTTTAGAAGTGAAACAACAAATTGTTTTACGTGGCTGACTGCGACAGGTGTGTGTTGAGTGCACCGTGTTGTTTCCGTTGTTAATAAATGAAAGATGAAGGCAGGGAGAGGGTCGAACCCTGCGCCGGGCCATCCACGCCTACCCCTCCGAACGACAACTAGGATGCCGCCAGGCTTAACATCCCCAGCTAACGGACGAATCATTATCAACACTGACGTACGTCCTTATTCCCTGCGCAGTGAAGGGGATAAGCACCCTCAGTCAGGCGGGAGACACCACCACGGCGCTGCATCCAGGCTAAATGATAAACTTTTTTTTATTTTTTTACTTTTGTCTTTACACCTTGTCGACGTCGAGGTCACGAGATCATTATAGGCGGGATGGCACAGGGGACAAGGAACGGGAAGGAATTCTACCATGGCCCTTTGAGGAATGGTTTTGGGACCCAAATCTGGATGCCCGGACGGAGATTCGAACAGGCGTCGTCTCGAATGCGAGGCCAGAGCGTTTCGATAACCTTTGCCTTATCTGAAGATGTTTCTCTCATATCCGCGAGAAGTATACTGGCTTTGAGGGGACGCTGAGAGAGCCGATACGTGTTAAGCGCCGTGCCTGAGCACAGCGCTGGAGGCCCGGCGCCTGGAGGCTCCAATCTGGAGCGGCCATCAGTCGCGACACGGCCCTGGAGCGGCGAGATGCCTATCTGGAGTCACGGACCTGTCACGCCGCCCTGGGAACAACGCCCCACGCGACTCTCTCACTCCCAGCTCTCCAGCCAGCTCTCCAGCTCCAGGACCAGCAGAGCCGCCTCACCACGTCCCCGAGGCGCGGGATCCAGCCGCAACACTGCTAAGGGTGCGTCCACAAACTACGTGGCTCGATCCAGCGGGGGGGAGGGGTTGGCTGGAAGGCTACGTTGGGCTACGTGGGGGGAGGGGGGGGGGGGGTGGTCCGAGCCAGGCCACGTAGCTTTCCTTTCATAACATTTTTCACAGTTAAAATGAGGAACAGAACTCACAACAAAATGTGAATATTTATTTCCCTCCGTTAATTATCTCCGTATGTAATTTACAATAGTCTGACACCAGAAAACAGTACAAAATGTCTTCTCGAATCAAAAGGGAAAAAAGCTACGTGCTACGTGGGATGGGGAAGGGGGGTAGAGGCAAAAGCCACGTAAGGCTACATGGGTGGGGAGGGGGGGGGGGGTTCACAGGAAGCCAAAATGGAGCTACGTGGTTTATTCACGCTCCCTAATACAGATTTAGGTTTTCCCTGGATTCTCCGATTTACATATTTAGTTAAAATTGCGATGGACCCCACGCCCTGGTGGCGATTTCCCCACACCCATCTTCCCCCTTTCCTGCACCCACCCACATTTTCTCTCTACAAATTTCAACTTTTCTTTCAACGTTTTTGGTAGATTGTTCATCATTTCTCTTGATAACTTATTCCAATCGCTAACACCCTTACCTAAAAAAGAGAATCTTCCGACACCCTTGTGCTAATGGGTGGTCATCTTTTCCCTTCCATGTATTACTTTTAATACTTACATCAATATCATTCCATGCCTCATCACCAATATACGCCTTGTACACTCCCATGACCTTCCTCATCCTCTTCCTGTCTTCCAATGAATCCGGTTCCAGCTGTTTCATCATATCTGTTACTGATTGCGTTCTGCGATAATTTCTAGAAACAAATCTAGCAGCCTTTTTTTCATTCCCCGTCTACTGTATATGACACGTCAAATGTAGGTCCCATACTACACTGCTATATTCGAGGAATGGTCTGACCAAAATTTTGTAACCCAAATCTTTTACTTCTCTCTCCAATGATTCCAGAATTTTCTAACCTTTTCCTACTACCTGTCCAATGTGTCACCCAAATCCAAGGGAGTCCTTGTCCTCTTATTCTTTTCGTGTCGATGGCAGTATCATATGTGAGGTAGTTTTGCAGCCAATTCGATGGCTTTCTCACTGGCTCATTGAAGGTCTGACTGAGCTACATTAATACCTGGACGTTGTGGATCATTTTCCTCAATTGATGATAATATTAATAAATAAATACAGCACAAGAAATTTAATATTTGTTCGTTTATTTACTTTCCGAACGCAGTAACAAGCAGGAAATGAGCTGCAATCCAAAAATCAAACAGAAATCAATGCTGCTGAGAGTGGTGGATAAATAGAGCAATATATCGCAAAATGTGAGTACATTCTAATTTGTATAGAAATTTGAATATTGTAAAAGTGAAACATAACAGTATTCTAACATGTATACACAATCAACAGGAAAACTGCTGAAGATGCTTCAGTTAAGAACCGAAACGTGTTTCTGAAAGTAAATAACGAACAAATATTCAATTGTTTAGGCTGTATTTATTTATTAAAATGAGAGACATTTATTCGGAGTTGTGGCCATGGCAACAAATGTACCATAGTCTCGATCGCGCCTCAAGAACACGTGGTATCTGGGTGCTCTGCCAGGTATCCCCGTGAAGTGTCTTTACAGCTGCCGACTCCAACTCGAAGTCTGTTCAGTGACTTCCATATGGGCCGTGGTGGTTCAGACCCAGGTGGCTTGATCCACTCGAAGCTGCGTCACACTCTCATTCACTGCGTGGTGTTTCTTTCAGTGGCGTTGAGGTCGTTAAGAAGCTCGATCGGGACTTCAGTCTCGATGGCGCTGGTGCATAGCCATGTAGAGAGTGTCGGGCGTCTTCTTCCTCTCTGAGACTTGACGTGTTGGTAGCAACTTCCCGGCGTGTGTCTCCAGGGGCGATGCCAGACAATATCTTCACCTTTGCCAGAGGCGTCTCTCTGATGCGTCTCGAGTGTGATGGATGAGTCTGCATGCTCTGTGGAGCGCACTGTCCACTGTCTTAGCTTGGCATTACTTTTAAGACACGCGACGGGCGTACTGTGCTGCGGAGTAGTATAATGCTAAGGCAGAGGTGCGGATGACTCTCCCCAGCTTGTTCCAATCAACATGCTTAACATATTGTTGCGTGATGAGATTTTCATCTTGACGTTTCTGCAATGGTGTGCGTACGGTCAACAATCTTTTCTGGCAGTCATGAAGCCCCGACGGAACTATTTGCACAAGTACGTAGGTTTTTTTTATATATATTATTGGTTCCTAGGTGACCTACATTAGATCGTTAATCGATGCCAAAGTCAACTACGAATTTCTGTTGTGATCAAAGATACTTTCATGCTCTATACTTTTTTAATTAGCTCCCGGAGGAAAGGAACTGGGCATCCTACCTCTGACACAATGGCTTAGTATGTCTCCATCGGGGTGATCGAAGCAACCCTCGGGTTGTGGACTAACTTAGTTTAATTTTTATTGATTGACCTTAAACAATATGGTTGTTCTTCATTCAACCAGTATGATTGTTTTTTTTTTGATTTTTTTTGTTTTGTTTTTCTAGTGTGTGTACACCGATTACTCCAAAAGTTCGTTAGTTTGTTGTAGATTTGGGAGAATTCTTTTTAAATGACAGAGGATGCCATAGAATTGGTTCCATCTATTTTTCATCCCATTTCTCCCTAGGTGTAAGCGTGCTACCGTGTTTTCGATGTGGCCACGGGTCTGGAATTGTTGTTATGATTAAAAATCATGAAATTCGCCTGTATGTGACGTTAAAGGGTTGTTTTACAAAATCTGAAGAATTTCTGGTCAGTCTGAAGGGAGTTACAAGTATTAATAAGAAGCATTAGACACGGACGGAGACAATATGACTATTGTATGGATGTAGTAAATGGATCTGGTGCAAACACAAATCTGACCTGTATTATAGCCATGTTTTTCCTCTGCTTGGTGGAACATCGGGACATTGGTTAGGAGTAGTGCATGCAAAATAAAAGGCGACCATGCAGGTTCACCAGTGGATGAAGTTTTCTTGGATTTTCAGAAAGGTTTTGACTCTGTACCACACAACCAACTTTCAGCGAAGATTCAAGCATGCGGTATATCTGATCAGATTTGCGAATGGGTATGCGATTTTCTAACTGGTCGGTCACAGTATGTCGTTGTTTTCTTTCCAAATCTTTCTTAACCTCTTGAATCCAGCTGGTTGTTGATTTTCCCCCAAAAGGTAATTGAATATCTTTCTCGTTAGTCTGTTATCATTCATTCTGTAGATATGTCCAAAAAACAGCACTTTTCATTATTGATTCTGTTATCTATATTTTCTAGGTTCAATATGTTTCCTTATCGGTTCTTAATTTCCATAGTTCTGTTGTTTTAACTTGACCCAAGATTTTTCACATGATTCTTCTTTCTATTAATTCCAGTTTATCCAATCTATAGTTCAAGACGAAGCATTCACTAGCATATAGACATTCTATTTCACGAGCGAGTTGTAGTGCCTTATTTTAAGATTTTTAGACAAGCACTTTTTGTTATATAAATTTTTTAGTGATACCATACGATCTTTCCATTCTTTGTATCCTTTTTTCTATGGCGGATTTATCTAATACATTTTCTTGAATTATTTCATCCAGATATTTAAATATCTTTACTTTCTCTATTCCTCCAATATCAGTCGTTAAATTTTTTTAGCGTTTTTAATGTTTGTAAAAAAAATTCGTTTTTTATACCGAAATTCTCAAACCTGTTTTGAGGGCTATTACTTGCAAGAGATTGATTTGTGTTTTCGCATTTGTAATGTTCTCCGAATTAATTTCTTATTCCAAATTCTTACAATTTTCTGTAAGACACATTTTAGTAGACATATTTTCCTATAATAAGAAAAATATATTTATTTTACTAACGAAACTCTATCTAATTACCAGTTGAAAAATAAACTGGTAATTAATTAAGCCACTGTGGAAACATGGCCTGCAACAACATTGCATTGAAACTCTATCTTTTTATTTATTTCGCTTCATATTTATTTATTGTTTTTTTTTTTAATTATAAATTCCTTCAATTTCGATGTTTCGTGTCTTTTGTGGGTCACGTGAGGGCTGCAGTTTTTTTTTTTTTATTTTCAGGTATCTCTACAGTCTCATTCACGCATGAAGCAAAACATCGACGCCGTTTACCACGGGCGAATTATTCAGTTTTCAAACACTTACATTACCAACCAGAAGAGGTGGTCTGGGTTTAATGGACACTAACTGCAAAGCAAAGGCTATCTTCTTACGAGCTATGAATAGCGTCCAGAGAAATAAAAACACCATAACGTCACAAATTATCAATTACTACAAACCATCCAGTTTATATCCGCCTGTAAATGTAACTCATATTGACAAGACCTTCGAATATCTGAGATTCTATTTTCAAGTTACATTACAGCAGCCCGAAAGGATAAAATACCTGTAACAACTAAAGATATATACAAAACTTTGACATCTGGAGGACGCAAAATATTGTTGAAATAAAATTCGTAGACATAAATTGGGGAAAGGTATGGTCTAATATATTTCTTAAAGTTCTATCATCCGAAATTCAAGCCCTGTAGTACAAAGTTGTGAATGACACTGTACCTACAAATGTGAGATTATTTCTAATCCATTTAAAATCTACAGATATATGTGATACATATGGGAATGTTTACTCATTAATGCATCGTTTTACTTGTGAAAAGGCTTTAGACATCTCGAACTGGACGAAGCATGCAACGGCAACTCTGTTATAAATTACTCCATCTGAGGTTACATGCGAGATTATAATACGACCACACATCAAGACCATGCCACCAGAAAAACATAACTCACTGGTTTGGGCATTAGCACAAGTGGTGTACAATATTCTAATAAGAAAGCCTAATGCAATTTCAAAACTGGCGCTGTCAGAAAACAAGATGGCCACCGTAAACAAGTCAGTTGTAATAGTCGCAATGTTTACATCCAGTATGCAGCAGCCAAGACAAGTGACTTCAGCGGAAACATGCTTTGGGGAAAAAAGCAGAGATGTGTGGTTACGAATCTGCATACAACTAATGTAAATAGTAAGTTGTAAATAATCAGAAAATGTTTCAATTTAGAATTATGTTAAATATCATATAATAAGTTTGTAAACTCGATGTAAAATTTTAAAATAGATTCGTCGCTGATAATGCCTCGATGAGAGGCGAAACGCTTACGGCATTAAACAGTTGCACTGCCGCCATTTTATCATTTAATTTAATAATCTAGAAGATTATTTATCCACACTTAAAATAACGCTATGGAATTTTTTTAAAAATCAACGGGGTACAAACGCCACTTCGGGGAATATCTAGCCCAGGGGTTGCCAACCCACATGATCTCGCGGGCCACTTTGGAAGTGCATCATAACTCCGGGGGCCGCATATAAAATTATATGTCCCCACTAGAGACATTTTTTGGGGTGAAACATGAGTTATTATTGTGTTTACTATTATACTTACATGTAAACATAGATAATATAGTAATAACGATACTAAATGCACAATGTAAAGAAATATATAACACTAAAAATGAAATATAAAAAATATTTTGTAAAAGCGTGATGAATCTCGCGGGCCGCGGGTTGGCCACCCTGATGTAGATGGACTTCTTCTCCGTGAGCAATTTTGATAACGCCAGTAGTCAGCCAATTCATTTGACCAGAGCACTCATATGTTCCTGTAGACTTGTTATGAAAACTTTAATCTTGTAATGTTGCAAGGTTTCAATTTTTTTTTCTGTCGTCAGTCTTTCGACTGATTTGATGCAATACTCTCTCCCTTCCTATCTTGTGCTTACCTCTTCATGCGTACATATCCGTTACAACCCACGTACTCAATTATCTGCTTCATATATTCTAATCTCTGTCTTCCTCTGCAGTTCTTACCATCGACTGTTCCCTCCACTAACAAATTAACCAATCAAGCATGTCTCAAAATATGACCTACCAGCCTGTCTCTTCTTCCTGTAAGCTTCTTCCACAAACTTCTTTCCTCACCCAACATTTCCAAAACTCGTTCATTTCTTACTTTGTCTGTCCACTTAATTTTCAGCACTTCCGCAGCTTCAATTTTCTTTCTTTCTGGTATTCCTAAAGTCCATATTTCGCTACCATAAAGTGTTGTGCTCCATACATAGAGTTTTCTAATTCCTAGATCAATGTTTGAAACTAAAAGATTTATCTTTTTCATGAAGGCTCTTTTTGCTAGTGCTATTCTGCTTTTAACATCATTCCTGCTTCGACCAGCGGTTGTAATTTTGCTTCCCAAGTAGCAGAATTCACTTACTTGTCCTATTGTATCCGATCCTATTTTAATATTTGGTCCACTAGTACTGGCATCATTTCTCCTGCATTTCATCACTTATGGTTTCAATAAAGCTGTATTTAAGGAACACATGTTGCGGCAGGTAAGGTGGGTTGGACCGTGGGACTGGCCTGGGCAGGTAGTATCGACAGCGCTGATGCTATCCGCCTGAGTTATGGCCCGCTGGGGACACCAGAGCGACTCTCGCAGAAAACCCGCCAGACTGGGGACGGCCACCGTAAATACGTGACAGCTGGAGAGTCCCGACACCTGCTCCATACCAGATACCGACTGAGCGCTAACAAGCCACTCTAACACTCAACAAGTTTACAAAACACTGAAAGAATTTGAAATTACAATTCCTAAGCGACAAAATCGGTTCATACAAGAAGGGACATAAGTCCACGTTTAGACATCTCGACTTAGAAGGTAGATTTTAGGTTTTGGAAGGTGTTTACATCGATTTGTGCAAAAAAGGACATTCTGAAATTAACAATTCAGATTCTAGAATGCATCACATTTCGTCGTTACGTGCAAGAATATTCTATCCAAATGGGTAGGTCAACGCGGAATGAAGATAAATGACAAAAAGAGTCAGCTTATTAGATACACAGATAGAATACTAAAGGTTAAATATGATTATTGGGTGGGGTAAGAATTGCTTCTTGTAGGCTTGAAGTGTAAATACCTCGGCTTAACTTTTAGTAGTAAACTCAACTGCGCAGAGCACATTGGGCAGGTGGTAGGAAAAGGATACGAAATCCTAAATTTACTGGAGAGGGTGATGAGAAGATGTACCAGAGAAATTAGGGAATCGGGTTACAAAACTTTCATCAGACCATTGGTTGAATATGTTGATATAGTTTCGGACCCACATTTTGGTTATCAAATACACGAGTTGGAGGGCAAACAAAGAAAATTTATTCGTGGAAATTATTGCAGGACCCGTTCAGTATTCGATATGATAAAGGAGCAAAAATGGGAGTCATTGGAGGAACGGAGGAAGGTGAAGAGAGTGCTGGGACTGTACAAGGCGTATATTGGTGATGAGGCGTGTATTTTTTTTTTTTCGCTTCGAGGTCATTAGAGGCGGGAAGGGACTGGGGACAAGGAACGGGAACGAAGTCGGCCATGGCCCTTTTTTTAATTTATTTATTTGGCCTTTGGTCTGAAACAATTTAGCCATTCTACATTAACGTATATGTATTGTTGCCTTCTTACAACATATTGGAGGCTTCAAATCTTGATTTCCGTGTCTCGAAGGAAGCGAACGATTGCGTTGTAGATCTGCACATTTCTTGACTGTAGAATGGTGGTGACGCTAGCTGGAAATTTGGCGGAAAGCTGTCTAGACGCCTGTAGAAACACTTGCGTTGTGACTGGAACCGCGAACAGGAGAGCATGATGTGATTGAGGTCGGCGATTACTTGGTCGAAAGTGCGTATAGGTGTTTCTATTACATTGAGGCGGTATAGGTGCTGTGCATATGGCCCTTGGAAGAGGCCAGAGCGCTAACCGCTCACCCACTACACTCGGTAAGAGTGTAAAGATATTGTTGGAAGAATTAGGAATAGCGCGTTGAAGGGGAAAGATGAACATGAGTATTAGGATATAATGGCCGTACTTTAATCTTCCCTTTGGCTTAATATGTTCTATGAACGTTTCGTGCTGAGTTTCGTCCAGAATGTTCAGCCGCGAGGTCAGAGCCCCGTTAACACGGCGGAGGAGCGCAACAAGAAGGAACGCCACACGTCCGGCGAGCAGAGTCGACCATTAGTCGAGTGCTCCATCATCGGCGGTAGTTGCAGCGCAGGAAGCAATTAGTAGCCACCGCGACCAGAGGCCGGCCAGGGCGCGTCCACGTCGAGTCGTTAACAACGCCTTCAGGAGAAACCGAAATCTAGATCGCCGGGCGGGGGTTTGAACTCGCGTTCTCCCGAATACCTGCTTCGCATCTAAGCCTCAGCATTTTTTTCTTTCCATCCATAATCTGTCCGTCATCGAATTAGTCCAGTCCTCTTCTCTCTTCAGTACTCCTCCCCCCCCCCCCCATCTACACTGATCAGCCAAAACATAAGGACCACTAGCTTATTGGTCCACCTTTCGAACGCAACACAGCGGCGATTCGGCGTAGCATCGCTTCCACAGGTCCTTGGTAGGCTTCCAGAGATATCAGACACCAGATGTCTACGCGCAGGTCACGAAATTCCCTTAACCCTCTACTGCCCACCGTGACTCTGACGTCACGTCAAATTTTATCGTTATATTTCGCATTAGGAGCGTTATTCCTTTCTTGACCAGTGTGACTTGAGTGCTACAACATGGCTGCTTTAAATTTAGGTTATAATATTATCTTTGGTAGGTAGCATTGAAAGTTGGACTGCACTCATTTGTCGTCTTCCTGTGCTGGTGTGAGTTTAGCTATTATTTACAGTGATACTATATTCATTTTTCAAGAAACAAAAATACTTAATGATAATTTTAAGTTTCATTCTTTATTATAAACAATGTATTTCATGTAACTATAAATACTGCATGTGTTATGAGTGAATTGAGGTCCGTTTCTCTGAAGTCACGTTGGGCAATAATGAAATCATACCTCACTTTGTTACAGAGTCATGGACCCCAAAATGTTTTATGGGTAACATAGAAAAGTTGAAGTATATGATGTTGGGAAAATTCCGGGGTATGAATCAGAAGAATCTGTCTTGGCTTTAGATAGTGAGGACGATATTGAGGTAGGTCATTCCTGCCTTGAAATAGAAATACTAAATTATTTGTACAAGACTGAACAAAAAAATGTAACTATCCACTGTGACCTCAAAGTCACTGAACTATTTTGAAAAAATAAATAATTTCAAAAACAAAAATTCACCTTATATGTGTAAAATACATTATTGTTTAACATTCTCTGCATATAAATATTTCTTTCTACATGAAATAATAATTTGGGCAACAGAGGGTTAATTTACGGGCCAGCGGTCTGTAGGCGCGGTGCTTGGGAACGAGCATCTCGGAAACGGCGAGGCTGGTCGGCTGTTCGCGTGCTACTGTAGTGAGTATCTATGCAGAGTGGTTGAAGGTCGGTGAAACCACGAGTAGGCGACAATGTGGTGGACACCCATGCCACATCACAGAACGTGGCGCTCCGTAAAGCAGGATAGAGAATGACCTGAGGCAAATCTGACGGAACAATACAATTCAACCAGAAGTGTTTCAGAACTCAAAAATCAGGATTCTGCCAGAGATCAGTGATGAGGGGGTGTACCAGAGAAAAGGGGCAACTGGGTTACAAAACCACTGTTGATTGAATACGATGATGTAGTACGGAATCCACACTGTGGGTATCAAATTCATAGTTGAAGAGGGTGCAATAAATAAATAAATAAAGGGATGCTAGATTTGTTTATGGAAATTACTGCAGAACACAATCAGTAACAGATATGATAAAAGAGCTGGAATGGGATTCACTGGAAGACAGGAGGGTGAAGAGGGTCATGGGTGTGTACAAGGCGTATATTGGTGATGAGGCATGGAAAGATAGTGGTGTAAGAATTAAAAGTAATGCATGCAAGGGAAGAGATGGCCATGACCACAAGATGGCACTAGATTTCAGGCACAACGGTCTGGGAAAATTTTCTTTTGCAGGTAATTTGGTCAGAGATTAGAATAAATCACCAACTGAAGTGACGAATAGTTTACCAAAAAGGCTGAAGCGATTTAAAATTAAAATTCGTTGAAGGGTACAATAGGTTGTTACAAGAAATTGGAGTAATGGGTGTGCAGAGAAATAGCTTGAGCTCCTTCGCAGTTAAACAGAAAAGAATAAATTAAAGACACTAACGGAAAAAAGATGTGATCCATTGCAAATAAATTAATATTTCGTATGGAAAAAAGTAATTACTTTAATTTATAAGTAGAAATAACTATACTGGAATGTCCGACAAAGTACGAAATGAACCTTTTTTTGGAAATGATGGGTGAGGAAAGAAGTTTATGGAAGAAGCTTACAGGAAGAAGAGACAGGCTGGAAGGTCATATTTTGAGACATGATGAATTGGTTAATTTGTTAGTGGAGGCAATAGTCGAAGGTAAGAACTGTAGAGAAAGACAGAGTTTAGAATATATGAAGCAGGTAATTGAGGATGTAATTTTGGTATGTTCCATGACAATTAACAAATTCCAAGGGAAGGCCATGGAGGAAATAAGCATTCAACTATCTAAACTTGTTGTCAACTGGGAAACGGTGACCATAACCAAACGACGATGACGGGTATACTAGTTATATATTACATGTAATTTACGCTTTTCCACATTCTGTTGAATTTGACGTTTGTTAAACTCCACAAGTTGTAGTTTTATGCGTGCTGCAGGTTTCTAAGTGAGTTACTTTTCCACCATTATAGTTTGGTCGGTTGGAACTTGCTGGAAGGCAATTTGGAGTCGCTAAGGCGATCAGGAGCTACTTCCGACACTTTGCATAATAAATGTGCCAAAATTATAATTCCTCCCCACACCGTACTTTATCGGCCACATCTCAACGACATTGCTTTTCACCACCGTAACTCGTTTCACAGAAACTAGCCCCCCATTATTTTTATTCGTAGTTAATTCAGCGCGTCTGATCATTTTCGACGACGCGACTTCCTCTATTAACCCGCCGCACTCTCGTCATTAGCATTGCGCTTTAGTTCCCCTATTAGCCGCTGGTAGCGTAACTGTTTTGGGTCGTGGCGGCCAGCTAATTATTGTTGTTACGAGTCTGATATGCAGTCCGCCCCGCCTAGTCTATAGCACCGCAGGTGGACTTCACCTGCTGCGCACCAAACAGCCTGCAGCCGAGCCTATGAAGGCGGAATACCAGCCACCTGGAATAACGCTCGTATATAACTCCACCGACACCAAGCACTATGGTGCACCCTAAACCACTGTCCACGTGGCCTAAACATTGGACTGGCCGCGAATTTACTATCTTTTCCCAGTCACTACGTCCTCCGTGAATCAGGCAATTTTTTTCTTCGACTTTTAATTTTTAGGCTGTTAATTAAATGGCACCAATTTCGTTTACTAGCAGGTGGATGCCCTCTTGCAGAAGCGCTTTCACACAGTTTGTTATGTTGTTCCAGTACCGTTCAACGCAAAAAAATTGTAGTTAACGTCCCATTTGATTAGGGATACAAGTTAATATCAATATCGATAAATATATCGATATTTATATCGACGCTCGGTAGATATCGCTAATCAATAAAATCGGCCGAACAATTCGATAATATCGATATTTTCCAATATTTGTATATATTATGTAAGAAATAAGTATGTATATCAACAAATTTGAGATAGTATATTGAAAAAAAAATTAGGTCTGCAAATGTAAAGCGTCAACAGATCCCGATCACACTAGTTTGCTAAACTTTTCCCTGTGAAGTCTGTTCCTAGTTTGAGTGACAGTGGCTCCTGCCTTTGAGAAGAGGTGTTCAGAAGGTCCCACAGAGGCTACTTCGAGTAAATGATTAATCTAGATTTTGAATATTTCTCAGGCCATTTCTTATACCAATCATGATTGATTTTAATTCATTTTGCAACAAAAGATGTACCGTAATCGCCAAATACGTAATAGTAGCAAAATGGTTCACACTTTTCAACTTCTCCATCACAACTATCGAAATTTTTTCACATTTTCCATCAATTTTTGTTTTGACAGTTCGAGGAAAAGGGACTTTGTGTAACGGTGCTAAGTTATTGATTAAGTACTTAAAAACTTTCCGTTAAACTGATAAGACAATCAATTGCATCAGTGAAGCGATCATATTACTTACGACCTTTAGAATATTGTAATACGTCGCAGAGAGAAACAAGAACCAACGAACGGAAACGTAACGTAGCAGATTAAATAATAAACGGTGAACGTAAATGAATGGGGAACGAATAACGCGCACGAAACGGAGAGGAACCACAGAGTAGCAAAGGATTTTATTATCGAGCTAAATCAGAGTTCAGCATAGTCAAGTTTGGTCCCTGCCACACATACATTTATTAACAGGATTGTTTAGTGTGAAGGGAACGTAGTTTTCGCTATTTCACAGCATCATATCGACATTATAATATCGATTGTGTAAAAATATCGATATAAGTATCGATATTTTTGGTCCGATATTATCGGTTGACCGACATACCGTTGCAACCCTTCATGTGATATCTTCATCACAGTCACACCGCGGAGATTCTATTGTTTTATTTCTGTGCAGGCGAGAAAGAAAGAAACCCTTGTTTAACTTTAGTTGGTGTAGTTGTTAATCTTCCTGATGGGCAGCCCTGTGGATGCCATTGGGAAGTTGGACGCTAGTGACGTAATATGATAATAACAATTTGGGCATCTAAAACAGGAGTTTGAGTGGGCGGAAATGACCGCAGAACTCAATCAGTAACTAGTATTATAAACGAGCTGAATTGGAATTCATTTGAAGACACTGGGCGGGTGAAGATATTCTGGAGTGTACCAGGGGTATATTAATGAAATGGCTTCGATGGATATTAGCGAAAGATTTACGAGTGGTGCATGACCAAAAGCTGGCACTCGATTTCAGGCATGAGGGAATGGTAACAATTTCTTTTGTAGGTAAGGTAGTTAGGGATTTGAATAAATTACAAAGGAAATGATAAAGTTTACCAAAACACCTTGAGAGTTAAAAATTAAATTTTTTAAAGGACACATCTAGATGAATGTCAAAGTGCAACGAAATAATTCAAGATAAAAAAGAAATAAACCATAAAATGAAAAAAATATATGTGTACCATAATTGCCACCGTCGCCATATTCCGTCTCAATTAAATTAAATTAAATATGGAAATTTAAGAAGGATAAAAGCTAATAATTTATTCTGGCACTCAAATGTTTATCAACCTCGGCTGCATAAAATGATCGTCTGGTCTAGTATAATCGGTATACCGAGCCTATTTCTCGAATGTGTCGCAACGTAAACGGAACATAATCTGCGGCACATTAGGACCTAACGACTTGTCGACGTCGAGGTAATTAGAGACACGATCTGACTAGGAGAGCTGGCTGGGAACCACTGAACTTACCATGCAGACTCCATTCGTCATGTGTTGGCATGTCGACACTGGGAAGAGGAGAGAAACAAAGCAACAGCGGTGTGCGTCTTAAACTCTCCTCTCACCGGAAACCTACAAACAGTAACGAATATAGGCATGGTTGCTAATTTTCTCTTGAAGAGGATTTGTCTTTAAAATTTCTTTCATACCGGGAGGAATATCAGAAAACCCTAAACTGAGGGAGGCAGTTTTACAATGCACCTTCAGATGTTTCGTTTATATACGATATCAGAATAGAGAAAGAAAGTAGAAGACAATCCTCTCGCTAGGTAAACGAAAAAGCAAAACAGCCTCAATTATACAGGAATCAAAATATTAATAATAATCTTAATAATGAGAATGTTTGGATAGATGGATAGATATTTGCTGTTCGAACAAGCCTAAATTGCTCAACAGATTTTAATGAATTAGGTACGGAGTTAGTATACGGTCAGAAGAGTATCGCAGGATTGTTTTCATCCAACAGAAACGAGTAATTCCTTTGGAAATTAAAATTCTCATTTCTTCTTCCGCCGTCACCAAAGAGTATCCTACTTCGTAGTCGCTACGGCCACATTTACTCTTTGCTTCTTATAGAAATCGTGTAAACTAATTTTTAATGATCCAAGGAAGAACGTTATGACTAGGGTACAGATCTTTATGACCAAAAAAATAAATATGCAGGCAAATATGACCTTTAAAAAGGGTAAATATGACCTGAAACGACAAAATATGACCAAACATTTAAATTCACTATATCGTACATCAAACAAAGCTCAGTTATACATTATTTGTTTTATTTGTCGCTTTCATGTAGATATCATAACTGGCTTCCGTGCACTAATTACACCATTGGGAAATTAAATTTTAAGTCGTTTTGTTGAAGTCACTTAAGTTTCACATAATTTAAAGAAAATAACTGTTTCTTCTGTACTCTCCAAATTTCTTTAGGTAACTCCCTAACCCCGCACTTTCAGATTTATTTATTTACAGCATGGTGGTACTCACTGGTCCGCTGCAGATTTAACACTGACAGAATTATTTTCTGTAGTATTGGCGACAGTGAAATATTGATTGACGCGGCTCGACATAGGCATGCTGCTGCTGCATTGTCGAGATTAAAAGGCGGGTGGAACATTACGTTTAGGGAGTGACAATAATGTATAACTTTAATTCTTGACTGGTGAATTCATACCAGTCCAGTGACAATTAGTTTTGTTTTTCCTCCAATGTATAATAGGGGTACAGTTCATGAATAATTATATTAATTTCGTCTCATCTATAACTCGTAGTGAATTCCCGACATTATTAAAAATTACCAGATTTTTCGTCAAAATATGACCATAAATATGATCGTAATATGACAAAAAGTAGGAGAACGGAACAAAAAATGATAATTCATTCAGATAGACGTCACACATGATACTGCATCTCAGCTGAGCATTCCTATACGAGATACGAACCATAGATCACGGTACTACACAGATGATACTACACCCTTTGGATTCTTTTAATATTATCTTCTTTTATTCATAGCTTTGGTTATTTATTTCTTCAGTGTTCTGAAATATCGTATGTTAGAATATACGGAAAACGTTAATCGAACCACTGCATCAAAGAGTAACAGTCCAATAAGCTTTACGACATTGTGGAATTTAATTTACGGTTGAGGTTGCAGAGATACTACATTACGAACGTCTGAGGGTAAGAAAGTCCGAGCTGGTTGTGTGTGGTATCGCTGCCGGCAGTCCCACCGAGGCGTGCTCCCACACGCCTGTTATCGTCAGTCGGTTAAGCTGACACCGTTCCGCTTTTCCCAGTAAGTTTTCTTTAATTTTATCTCCATCCCGCTGGTTCTGCTTCAACTTCCTTGCAATATAGTTGGGCATTTACAACTTTGAGAATGTTGCAGTTTTTCAAAACTCACCTTTATCGATCTTCAAACGGTGTTAAATATTCCGCCTTAGTGTTTTTCATCGGAAATCTTGTATATATGTAAAAATAGACGTATGTTTCCCTATATTTCACTTTTCAGCCACCACTACATATCAGATCACTGATGTTTGTGTGTGGAAGTAGCATGGAGTTTCCTGTTGTGCACAACGTTGGCCGAATGCGGGTAGCTGTGGGGATGTGGGAGATATGATGGTTAAAAGTAGTCGATGCAGGGCGTTTTCATATTTCGACCAAAGACATGTGTCTCCGTATATGTCACTCTGCTGTTACAACTACATAGCATAGACCATTGATGTTTATGTGTGGTAATAACATCGGATCTCCCATCGTGCACTATGGTGGTTAGATGTCGGTAGCTATGGAGGTGTGGGAGATATGGTGGTTGAAAGTGGTCGACCTGCGCCACTTTCATATTTCTACCAAAGACGTATGTGTCATGCTGTATCACTTTTCAGGCAAAACTATCTAGCGCAGATCACTGGTGTTTGTGTGCGGTAGTAGCACAGTCACCCGTCAATCACAACGTTGGCCGAATTTCGGTAACTGTGGGAGTGTGGGAGATATGGTGGTTGAAAGTGGTCGATGCAGGGCATTTTCGTATTTCGACCAAAGACATGTGTGTCCGTTTATTTTACTTTGCTGCCTGAACTACATAGCGCAGATGACTGGCGTTTTTGTGTGGTAATAGCATCGAGTCTCCCATCGTGCACTATGGTGGTTATATGTCGGTAGCTGTCAATATAAATTCTTTACAATCACGAACGAAGTCGTGGGCATCAGCTAGTGATATTTTCTCAACTCTATCGATAAAAGCAGCAGCAGCACACAGCAGCACACGAAATTACTGTCAACTCCACTGGAGTTGACGGGACTAGAGTAGGGGTGCCTGTCATTCTGTTGATGACATCTTCCCCTGCTTTTACAATTTGGTTATAATTATCATTACGTTTTTAGGCATTGGCTTTGCTTTCGTGCAATTGATTAACACATTGTCAGAGTTATATGTTTGCAAAATTATCTTATGGTTATTAGTACTTTAAAATTCTTATATACTAGGTCCACAGTTGTGGAACAGATTGTAGTCAAGGATCATGGGTTTCCACTCTTTGACTCACTGCACTAGATAGTTTCACACGGATTTCTGCGATAGGCGGAAGGGGGGGGGGCACTTCTTTTCTTTGACTCACTGCACTAGATAGTTTCACACGGATTTCTGCCACTGGGGGGAGGGGGGGTGCACTTCTTCGTCACTGTGTTGAGCACTAACCTGGATCGAAGATCGATTTTGGTCTCTTGTGCCTCAGCCCCTCGGTGTCGTACTCGCCCAACTCGTTGATCAGGTGGTTCCTGCATGACGCTGCTTTGGTGAAGAATTTCTCCGCCGTGGCTGCCATCCTCGCAGGGAGTGTGGGTACCTGCGCCAGCTGGTGCAGGTCCGCCGTTGGAAATCTCACTCGTAATTCTGAGATTCCACAAAGTAGCCGACAGAACTTGGAACACTACTTGTTGAATAGTTCTTGATGTAGCAATCAACTGCAGTTGGGATTGAAACAATGTATCGGTCAACCGATAATATCGTACCAAAATATCGATATTTTTATATGGTCGATACTATAATATCGATATGATGCAGTGAAATATCGAAAAATACAAATCCCTTAGCACTTAAAAAAAAAAAAACACCTGCAAGTGGTGGCAGGGACCAAATTTTTCTAAGCCAAACCAAACACTACTTTAACTCGATAAAAAAAATCGGTAACTCCCTTTCTTACTCTGTGGTTCCACTCCGTTATCGTGTGCGTTATTCGTTCGTTATTTATGTTCGTTCACCTTTTTTATTATTTAATCTGTTGCGTTACACTCTAGTTCGTTGGTTCTTGTTTGTCTCTGGAATGTATTAAAATATTATAACGAGGGTAAAAAATATGACCGCATAACTAATGCAATTGATTATTTTATCAGTGTTGACAATAGACCTTTTAATTCAATTGAAGACAAAGGTTTTAAGTATTTTATGAAGCACTTACCACCGTTATACAAAGTCCATTCTCGTTGACCTATAAAAACAAATATTGATAATCTGAAGATGGAGAACTTGAAAAGTGCGAAACATTTTTATTATTATTATTACGTATATCTGTTAGAGTAACTCTAGCTATTTGGAGATTACGGTACATTTTTTGCTTAAAATTTAATTGAAATAAATCATGATTGGTATACGAGATGGCTTAAGATATGTTCAAAATTGCAATTAGTCATTTACTCAAAGTAGCATCATCCATACCTTCTGATCGCCTGTTCACAAAGGCAGGAACCAATAATGCTCAAACTACAGATAGACTTCGTGGGGAAATATCATGCAAACCTAATTTTTTCAAAAAAAACTACCTCAAATTTATTACTTGATTTTGATTAACATACTTATTTCTAATTTCTAAAATAATATATACAAATATCGGAAAATATCGATATTATCGGCTCGATGAATTCGATATTATCGATTATCGATATATGTCTGGTGTCGATATAAATATCGATATTGATACAACTTGTATCACTAGCTGCAGTTCTCGCTACCGAATAACAGAATTTGTGTTCTCATAGAGTATCGCTGGTCGCTGAGCCCCTCTTGAGACACCTGTCGCCGGGGGCGCCCAATTTGCCGCCGTGCATTACCGCGGCTTAATGGCTCGCCGGCGCCGCTCTTTCATCTCCACGCCAGGCCGCTACTGTCTCACCGCACTTTGACACTTTTTCTCCCGCGTAGTCCTTTGAACTGTGGCGTTTCTCGGATCATTACTGCCGGATAGCGAGTTATCTCTTACCATTCCTCAGGGCTCACTTCTCGCCACGCCGAGCCATTTCTTACAGTCTTGGGTGCAGAATTGGCAGTCCAGTCATCCGAAGGAATGGGTCATCAAACGGAGTCATTATCTCGTAATAACGCAAATTTAGAGAAGACGTGCATATGCTTAGTGCAGAATACTTGGATTATTTAGGGTTTTCACCTTTCCGAATTCGTTCATCTATCACGCCCTCATAAACTTAATTGCGCCCTACTTCAGTTATTACCAGATATGATAAAGGAGCTGCAATGGGATTCATTGCAAGACAGGAGGGTAATGGGAGTGTACAGGGCATATACTGGCGATGAGGCATGGAAAGATATTGCAATAGGAATGAAAAGTAGTGCATGGAAGGGAAAAGATGACCATGACCACAAGCTGCCACTCGATTTCAGGCACAAGGGTGTGGGAAGATTTTCTTTTTTAGGTAAGGGTGTCAGGGATTGGAATGAGTTACTAAGGGGAATGATGAATAACTTACCGAAAACGTTAAAAGTATTTAAAGTTAAAATTTGTAGATGGCAAATGTAGGTGGGTGCAGGATAAGGCGAAGTTGAGTGTATAGGGAAATTGCCACCGGAGCTTGTGGTCCGTTGCAATTAAATTAAACTACTAAAATTAAAACAATTATATAATAAAATTTCAAAAAAATACATGCAGTAGGCAGTTAAAATAATTATAGAATGATTAATGGAAAGCCAAAGAAAAAACTATTTCTTTTAGATAATCTTCAGGAATATCAAATGAAAACTGGCAACACACCTGCTGTCAACATATTTGCATTTTCCGTTCTATTCGACGATTTGTGGAAGTTTTTTTTAGCGAAAAACAATATAAATATTATAGTCCCCTCACTTTATTTCCGAAACTGTTAATCCGAAAATTCTTTCGAAATTTGAAGTACCCCGTCGGAGTTTACAGAAAAACTATACTAATCATTTTGGGGTTCATAGCTTTCCAAAAACAAATTAATCAGTCAATAGTATCGACTTGGTCGAAGCTCCTTGCTGCAGATTATCGACAGCGTCGGATCTCGTTTTTACGATTATCGATTCGTTCGATGCTCGTTGCTACCGATTATCGACTCCTTCTTTCTGCCACTTATCGACTCGTCGGAACCTCGGTGCTGCCAATTATCGAATTGTTCGAACCTCGACGCTATCGATTATAGATTTGGTCGAATCTCGTTGCGACCGACTATCGACTTGGTCGAAGCTCGTCTGTTCCGATTGTCGACCCTGTTGCACCTCGCTGCGTTGTGCTGTGAGGCGAGCGGACTGTTTGTTCCCTGGAGAACATTCAAATGTGGCGCAGGCGGCTGGCTCCGTGGGACTCGTTCATTACCGCTCTTTGTTCAGCGAGCCGTCTAACTGTCAACACCGCCTCCCACGGTGCACGTATCTCACGCTTCTTTAATTTCGCCTCAACCAACCTTCCTATTGGTTACAAGCTGTTATCAGTATCCACGGCCACTATGACCCGGAGCGTAAATCACAATTTTAGCCGATTTATATACACAGTATCACTAACTGAGATAAGTTTGGGATTGTAAGAGTCCTGTCTAAGTGACAGAACCAAAAGGGTAGCCGAGTGGTTGATTTGTGGACGTCTGATGTGGCGAGAATCTAGAGGAGAGTTTACCAACCTCGTGGCGATTGTGTAGCTGAAGAAATCTCTTGTCTCTTGATACGAAGCTCTTCTATGCAGTCTAGTGGGCTATTAAATATGATGTTAAGTCAGGATTAGTTTGACACCAGCTGATTAATAGGTTCAGCAATCCAGGATAAGGAAGACTAGCTCGTGTTAAGTGGCTTGTTGAGAATCTATCCTGATAAATGATAACAGGCGGCTAACAGTTCACAGAATCCCATTTGATGACCAGTAAAGACTGTAGACAATACAGTTGATAATATGACCTGCAAGGATCTGTCCGGCTACGCCTATGAATGATGCTTCTGCATCTAATTGAAGTTAGACTGGTTGAATGGACACTGAATGGCTAGATGGAATGCCTGGCCCCAGGATGTTACGAAGGCCTACATGGTGTACAGACTGAAGCTTAAGAGAGTTGGCCTAGCTGTTAGTTACCCATGAGGATTCGATGAAAGCTACTCGCGGACTGAGGACGAGAAATATATCTTTACTTCGGAGGTAGACGTCATTAACCAGTTCAAATCGGTGCTGATGATTGACTCAGCGCATCAGCAGGTTTTGTGAATAACAAGTCCACGCTAAGGTAGCCTTAACAACCTGGCTTGGCTGCCTCTAACTGCATCGAATATTACTTTTATTAAAATCTATGATTATTATAAAATAAATCCCTATGAATCAAATACGATACTCACAGGATTATTATTATTATTATTTTTTACAGGTTCTCCCCTTCATTTTTCAAGCCCTTGTAATTTTACTTCAAAACGTTTTCGAAAATGTGCAGATAGTTTTCCCAAGTTCGAATTTAAATTTTTTTCTTCGCCCTCAATCTTAGTACTAAACTGAGTAAATTTACAAATTTACCCTTAAAGCTATATATGAACCAGGTAAATTTATCTGTTTTCAAAATAGATAACTGTACTTCAAAACTAGACAATATGTCATCAAAACTGGAAAAAAACTCTTAATAAGGCAAGGAAACATATTGTCACTATGCTGTTTTAACGCCTTTTTAAATTCAGAAAATTTGAAATCACTATCGCGTTTCATTATTTATCGAAAATTGGTCAATTATAATAGAAAATTGATCATGAATAATAGGAAACTTACTGTCAAAATTAAATAATTTACTATCAAAACAAGAAAGTCTGCTAGCAAAACTGTCTCTTAATCCTGCTGTAATAATTTAACATTCGACTTTACATAATGACAGAAAAAAAGCGTAGCAGGATTAGGAGTAGATCATGGAAAGGAAAAGATGACTACGGGTACGAGCTGGCACTCAATTTCACGCATAAGGGAGTGGGAAAATTTTGTCTTGTTGGTATGGATGTCGGTGACTGGAATAAATTACCACGAGAGGTGATGATTAATTTACTAAAAATAAAGCAGCATTTTAAAAACAAAATTCGTAATTTGCAAAAATAGATGCTATAAGGTTTAGTGTACTAATATATTACATGTTCTTTATAATTGATACTGCTGCCTATCAATTAGCCGAGAATTGTCCTGCTATAGAAGATGACAGCTGATACCAAAGTATCCTATTATATTCACCAGTTTAAGATTTGAGATGATTTATTTTCATATCTTAGTGCTTAATACATTTTGGGTGTCACATTAATAATGACAACAGTCGTTTTTCCCTGTTCTTCGCTTCTTTCTTCTCTCTGCAACCAAATCGCAAACTCTCTCTGGTCTCGTGATCACCCAATTCCAAAGTACCTTGCAAAAGATTATTATTGCCAAAACTTTATAAAATAAATACATCTCACATAACACTATTATCTGACAATGAGTGAGGGAGTTTTCCATCCAAAGTAAATAAGATAGTAAAAAAATGAAAAATGAAAAACAGAAATCTTATAGTTTCAAATATTGATCTAGTACAAAAAAAAAAAAAAAAAAAAAAAAACAGATTTTAAACTCTTATGTGTGGAACACAGCACTTTATGGCAGCAAACTATGGAATTTAGGAATACCAGAAAGAAGGAAAATTGACGCATTTGAAATGTGGTGCTTTAGAATTATGCTGAAAATTACGTGGATAGATAAAGAATGAAATGAACGAGTTTTGGAAATGATTGGCGAGGAAAGAAGTTTGTGGAATAGTCTTACATAAAGAAGAGGCAGGCTGGTGGGATCGGTCAGTTTGTTAGTGGACGGAAGAGACGAAGGTAAGAAATGTACAGGAGATGTGGAAAAAAAGTTTTGATGGTTCGATATTGTGCATACTGGTTTGCGTCGAGTAGACGGCGGCAATGCCTAACATTTCTCTCGAAGCGATGTGAGCCATGTTTCTACCGTAACAGCGTCGGTCTGGATGTTCCTACATCTCTCAGTTTTCTTTTATGCATAGATTTCATCTTAGCAAAGGCGTTAAATTTTGGTTCTTTATTATTGTTAGTTTGCAAGTTATTTATACGCAGATTTTATCGATTATCTCATTCACTGACAGATTTTTAACAAAACCTCTAAAGTACTTCTCCTACTAGGTTTTTTTTTTTTTTTTTTTTTTTTTTTTTTTTTTTTTTTTTTTTTTTTTTTTTTTTGCTGTCTGCTGTCTTTCGACTGCTTTTGATGAAATCAACCATCCCTTCCTATCCTGTGCTAACCTCTTCATGTCTACATACCCCTAACAACCCACGTCCTCAATTATCTGCTTCATATATTCCAATCTCTGTATTCCTTGACAGTTCTTACCTTCGACTATTCCCTCCACTAACAAATTAAACAATCCAGCTTGTCTTAAAATAAAACCTACCAGCCTGTCTCTTCTTTCTGTAAGCTTCTTCCACAAACTTTTTTCCTCGCCCATCCTAGTAGTAGAAAACTTAAATTTAGTACAAAAAATCCTTGTCTGCTCCCACTACTACCTGAATCACTTTCTATCCTAATGTCTTTATAGGTCACAAATTTTAGATATAATTGGAGCTTACTAAGTTTTACTAACGTGTTAAATTTTACTTCCTTCCTCTACTTACTTTGGCTATTTTTAGTGAAATTCAAAGTTTTTGACTACGAAAGTCCGTCATCATAATTCCATCGTACTTTCCATGGTTATATAAAGAGTTTATATATTATACATGGTTTCATCCTGAAAACATAATAAAATTCGAATATCGTTGATTTTACCTGTGTTTATCCAAACTAGAAACGTTTCGGTGCTTATTTCCGCGTTAATTGCTTAGGAAATACATTACATACTGACGCCAGGACCAACGCATTAAATTAATTACAATGGCAGTTGGGAGCGTTCATAAACTACCTGGCTCGGTCTAGGGGGGGGGGGGGGAGGAGGTGTGTTGGCTGAAAAGCCAAACCACTTAGCTTTTCATTCATGTTATTTGTCACGGTTAAAATAAGGTACATAACACACAGTATGTGAATATTTATTTCCGTAATTTAATTGTCTCCGTATGTAATTAACAATAGTCTGACAAGAGAAAATATTGGTGATGAGGCATGGAAAGATATTGGTGTAGGTATGAAAAGTAGTGCATGGAAGGGAAAAGATGACCATGACCACAAGCTGGCACTGGATTTCAGGCACAAGGGTGTAGGAAGATTCTCTTTTTTAGGTAAAGGTGTCAGGGATTGGAATTAGTTAGCAAGGGAAATGATGAATAATTAACCAAAAACGTTTAATGAATTTAAAGTTAACATTTTTAAGGACAAGTGTAGGTGGGTGCAGGAAAGGTGGAAGATGGGTAATTAGGGAAATTGTCACCAGAGCGTGCACTACATTGCAATTTAATTAAATATTATTAGTATAAATAGTACATAATATATTCTGGTATCAGTAGGGGAAAAAACCTACGTGCTACGTGCGAGGGTGGGTGGGGGGGGAGGGGGGAGGTAGAGGCAGAAGCCACGTCGGGCTACGTGGAGGGAGGGGTTCTCAGGAGGCCATAATAGAGCCACGTGTTTTATGGATGCTCCCTTATAGACAGGCACATCTAAAAGTGTGTTGTGCATCTAAGGCCTAGTTGGACAGGCGTTTGGGTATTACCAAACACATAGATAGGAGTGACATCACAGCGACAAAGGAGGAAAGCCTGTGTTACTCTCGCTTATTATTCACATTTTCATTTAAAAAAAAAATTAAATACTGGTGTAATTAAAGTACGAACACGGGACAGGTTGCTAATTTGCAGGAATCCTGGGGCGTGATATCAGATTGCATTCAATATTCAGCGCGCGTTGCACGTTGCACGTTGCACAGTTCCTACTTGCGGAGACATCGTAACAAGTACACGCTATGATATGATCAGCTGGCCGACGATAGGAATCTCTTTGCGTTTTACTGTCTCGCCATGTCTTCATCGAGTGTTACAATTAGCTCCAAGCTGAGTTGCTTAATTCTAATGATACCTTGTTACGTGCGGCGCCAGATCATAAGATTGAGAAAACGCCACTGTAGCGTACTTACAACTCGCTGCATGTTCATGCCACCAGCTCTGCCCGCGAATACGTCCATTCAGAAGTTGAGATTTGTGCTTCTAATTCACCGACGAACAATCAAGAAAATGTTGGCGGGCAGCAAATAGCAGAGTCGTCAGTGCCAGATCTGGTGGGGTGGGGGGGGGGGGGCAGGGGAGCACTTTCCCGAGCGGCAAAATCATGTTTGGAGGGGCACCAATTGAGAAATTTATGTGCGCGACACCTAGGGTTGCCAGATGGCCGGGAAATCCGGGAAAGTCCCGGAATTTTGTTTCTGGTCCCGTGTCCAGTAATTATGCGTTTCTGTCCAGGAATTCCCGTAAACTAGTTTTTTTCTCAAACTCAATTCACCACGGTGGCCAATACGCCAAGCCAAGCGGGAGTATGGAATGTACAAAAAGTTTGAACTTTTGTTCCTTAAATCAGAAGAATTGAAATTGACAGGAAAATACTCTTTAAGTTTCCTGAAACTCTGAAAATTCTTGATGCAGTTAACATTGACTATAAAGAGTTCACCTGTCTGAAAGGTGTTTTTAAGGTCCTTCCAAAAGACGTGCCAAACGCCAAAATCAGGGGCCAATTTCTTTAGAACAAACGTTTCTAACGATTTTGCAAATTTAAACAAAATAGTTGTTTTTGTTTTGTCAATTTCAACAAGCAACGCCTTTTGCGAGGGAAGTTTTTACCCGTTGAACAATTATTGGACTAAAGAGCGAAACAGAATTTCCATGGATTTGATCAAAGCTGAACTGCAAACTCAATAAATTTTGAAGAGTCTGGCTCTGAAATTTTATCAGTATTGCAAAGCAGTAACTGAGAAAAATCTGTGAATAAAGCAAACTCAAGTGATAAATATTTTAAAAAATTAGTTAATTAAGATTCATTTTGATTTATGCAATTTTTGTTTATTTGTTGATAATACTTTATGATGATTTTCTACCTAAGTTTAATTAATAAAGCTAACAGAAATATTCAATTTTTGTTTTAGTTTAATATTTTTGAGGTTTTGATTGATAATACCCGATGTTCGTTTTCTACCAAAGTATAAACAAAGCCTAAAGGAGGTGCTCGATTTTTGTTTTAAGTTTAGTATTGATTTTCAACTAGAGTTTAATTAATAAACCTAAAAGAGGTGATATGTATATGTTAGACAGCATACTTTTTACCTAAATACATTTTTTTATTAATTTTCATTTTTGTTCACAATTTAAACATACCACTACAATACTTTTTAATGCAAGCAATGTCCCGGAAATTATATGCTTGTATGTGGAAACCCTTTTTACAGGCTTTATATTAACTTGACCTGTTTGTATGGATGTAACGGAATCTTTCAACTCAATTTTCACCCACTTCCATATGTCTTAATTGTTTGAAATTTTGCTCACTTATTAAGACCCCATGCCAATACAATAATTTCATAGCAACATACGGCTATTCTTATTACTTTGATAGAAACAATAGAAACATTGTTAAATGTGAAGGAATTTTGCAATTGAATTTTAACCCAACTGCAGATGTCCGAATTGTTTGAAATTTTGCATAATGTACTGTGAACCGATAATAACACAATAATGTCGTAGATATGTTCTGGTATTGCCATTTCTTTGACAGTAAAACTAGAAAAATAGTTGAATGTAATAAAATCTTTCTCTTCAGTATTCAGCCAATTCTTGACGTCCGAACTGTCTGAAGAAGCTATGACAATACTATAATTTCATAGCTATGTCTGATAATTTTTATTGCTTTGTCAGTAACTATAGAAAAGCAGTTAAATACAACGAAATATTTCATTTTAATGTTAATCCACTTCCTGACGTCGAAATTGTCTGAAATTATTCATCTGGTCAGAATAGAATAATTTTATATCCCTGTCACGAAATTTCCATTGTGAAAATTATAGTTTTAAAAAACTAAAATACGCGGTTTTGTGGCAATGTGAACTAAAAGTTAAAATAGTCTTTAAATGCGTGTCCCACAATTCAGTATTACCTTTTTTTAATGATCATAAAACAAAAATAAAGTCACTGATTAAAAATTATAATGTAAAAGAAACCTGAGTTGCTCTGTATTTCCACATAATGACACTACGTTCACAGACAGCTAACGATAAAAAATTTAAGGTTACTGATATCTAACAATCCAGTTAAAGTTAATTTTTTAAGTAGTGATTTTATTCTTATTTTAAGCTTATTCGAAAAAGTTATAGTGACTCGTGGTACATCCTAGCACTGATGAATAAAATTTTTATATTTAAAGATTATTTTTAACGTTTTAGTTCACATTACTGCGAAAGCGTGTATTTTAGTTTTTTAAAGTATAGTTTTATTTTAATTTCCACCATGATCCTGTCCGGCGACAACATAACATAATGTGTGAAGTGGCGGAAAGGAGGTGGCGCCATGTTTCTTACCCTCTGCTCTCATTCTGAATTTAGACAGTATACAAATGTTTTAACCACGATTGTGCACATCATTTGATTGTTTTTCGTTTCGTAAGAATTTATGGTTGTTATTGAACCACAGGCACGATTCAGTTTATTGCTTCATAGTTTCTCTGCAGCAGTATTTGCAATGGCGATGGCTGGCGTCTCTACCAGGAGACTGCTTTATACAGACACCCTCATTTCGATAGTAAAGTAGATCTGTTATACTCTGTTCGATTTAAACACACTGTCACTGTGAATATAGGGCTGATAACAATAAATATTTCCACTGCGTAAAGCATATATGGGCCACCCCCCGGCCGGATCCGGCCCTCCACCAGCTTCAATCCGGCTCGCGAGAGATTGAGAAATTTCAAATAACGCCCAAGAATATGATTTAATAATTCTGCATTGTATTATTCACCAACAAATCTTGTGCTCTAAGTCCATTCGACTGAAGAACGTTATGGATGTAATAGTAAATACCATCAATTTCATTAGATCCCGCGGTCTTAACCAACGCCAGTTTAAAGCATTTTTGGATGGACTCTCTTCAGAACACGATGATGTGACATACTATTGCGAAGTAAGGTGACTAAGCAAAGATAAAATGCTAAATAGCTGATTTTATGGAAATGAAAGAGAAATCACAATGCTTCGTGACTTGGCATTTCTGGTAAACATCGCAAGACACTTAAACGACCTGAACTTGAGGCTTCAAAAACAAGGGCAACTGGTAAATCTTAAAGCTTTTCAAAACAAAATTCGCTTGTGGGTAACACAAATGAGAAGTAAAAACTGTTTTCATTTTTTAACATTATCCATTCACGAAAACATTGAATACGGCCGCTATGCTGGAGAACTGAAACTACTCTCAGAGCAATTCACTGATCGGTTTTGCGATTTTAAGAATATGGATAGCACTTTCAATATTTTTTTAAATCCACTGTAATGGGGAAGATGCTCCACTTCACCTACAAATGGAGTTAATCGAGCTGCAAGAAGACTCATATTTGAAGTCTAAATTTAATGATGTGGAGCTAAGCGAATTTTACAGAACATACCTTTCCGAAGAAAAATATCCACAGCTGAGAGTTTCGGCACGAAAAATAATTTGGTCATTTGGAAGCACGTATAAATGCTAGCAGCTTTTTTTCAATCATGAAAATTAATAAAAATAAGCATCGTACTCGGTTTACAGATGTTAATTTAGAAAACACTTTGCGCCTATGTACTTGTGATATTCACCCCAATATCGATCATCTTATTTCTCAGTTTCAAGTCTCTCATTAATTTTCATTTGATTTTTCTACCCGTTTTTGTTAATTGGCTTTTTGTATGTTTGATTATGCTATTGAAATTGTCATAAATAAAAAATTGTGTGTATTTTTATCGCCTTTTTATTCACTACTACCTACTTATTTCTTACCGACGACCCGCGACCTGATTAAGTCCCGAAATTACGCCCTCAGCTAAGCAAAGGTTGCCCATACCTGGCGTAAAGGCTTGCACCAGACGATAATAAATGGATAGATTCTACTACGGAAAATTTAAATTATCGGACAAGTCTTTTTTTGTTTCTCAGCGTGTCTACACCCCATCGAAACACAACGTAAGCTATCACAAACGTGAAATAATTTATTGTTTGATCCTTGCGCAAACTTAAAAAAATTCCAAAATTTCTTCCTTTCACCTGTGTTTCAAGTACTAATAGTAATGAAAAGTATCCTTGACTTTGAGTGATGACATAAGATAACACTAGGTGCAGGTTCGGTAAAACAAAATCATTAGTTTTTACCTCGCGAGTGCGTGTAGATTTTAATTACTCTTTTTGAAATAACTATCATTATGACATAATGTTCTCACAGGTCACTGCTTAACTGAATACAATTGTTGTGAATCATCGCTATACGCTGTACTCATTTCCTTTACGCTGCAACAAAACGTTTCAGTTGTTATCCTGGTCGAGGCTGCATTTTAATCTTGTAACAAACTGCTAGAAAATCAAAGGTTGGCGCAGGCGTGCAATCTTAGGTTATGGCGCCCTCAGAACCAACGATTATATGAAATGTTATTTTAAGAATGGTATACCATTGCAAGCCGGGTGTTTATTAACTGTGGTTTTTTAATTTTTGGTGTAATTAATTGTGAATTTGTGTAAATAAACATTGTTTTATGGAGAGAAACTGTGTAGATACTACGAGTATTTAATGTGTTCAAGGACAGTATTATGTACGAAACATTGATTAAATCTTGCGATTCTAAATGTTAATTTGAGCTTCGATGTCTGGAGGACAATTTGCGACGGTTTGGACTTGTTTATGTACATAATTTTGTGTGTAAATATCTTTAATTTTGTTTAATTTAATTTAATATAATTTTTTTTCACTGCAATGGAGCGCATGCTCCGGTGGCAATTTCCCTACACAATTTCATGATGGTCGTGAATGATTTTGTATTAATTCCAATTGTTTTTGTATGGATTTAATTGTTTAAGTATCGTTAGAATTCTAGAAACGTTAGACGGAATGTTTTGATCAATTCTGGGTGTTTCTAAAGTGTCTATTTAACCGTGTGAGCTTAATCGCTGGAACATTGTTTGTGTTTTGTACTTAATATCTTTGTACGGAGTTGATGCCCAGCTGTATAATATAAATATAAGATCGCACGGGAGAAATAAACAAGTGGAAGGTGATTATCTCCGAGTAGTTATTTCATACAATCATCATTTTTATAGCTTAAAATTCTGACTGCGTAACCAGGCTGTGATATCGCAAATTTTTGCATCCTAATCATACATATTTTCGAAGAAAACTATACGGAACACGTTAGCGAAAAAATTAATTTTATTTCTGCGAAATTTGAGACTTTAGCTAAACAAAGCCTCCGGCAATATCACTGTTCGAAAATGCAATCATTTATCGTTGGTCAAGACACCACGGGAGCGAAGCCACAGGAAAATCATAGTTTTCATTAAAAGTGATTAAGAACTTGTTAAAAGAACCAGCATTTTAGATTACATAATTATCATTATTTTTTATTTTGTTTCTTTGAATTCAGTGATTAGAATATGAAGTTATGTCTCTGCAATTTTTATCTGTAAAGAAAGAATATTCCAAAATAATTTAAAAAATTAGAAAGATCTATTGTTTATGGTATTCAGTTAAGTTTAAATAGTAGGCCTATTCCATAAACGCAAAAATAATGTTTACAACAATATGTTCATGAGTATAATAAATTTTAATTTTCAATTATTATAATAAAACAACTTATTATTGGTTGTTTATTTTTATATTTTATTGCAAAGACCATTTTACATTTTTTTTTGTAATGACTACATAATTAATAAAGCCAAACACAATCGATAATTGTTTTCTTACACTTATTCCGTTTAAAATTCTTTATCAGCATCTTTCTTGTTGTGGAATACTGTAGTTGCCCATGTTATTGTTATATTCGACAAGGATCTGTATTCTCACCTCTTTTGTTTTTATTATTTATCACTGATCTTCCTGAAAACTTATCCGACAAGACCAAGAGCGTTTTTCTTCAAAGTGGTTTAGATAATAAGACCAACTCATTCACATTAAATGTTGATAAAACTCATTACTTTCGGCTTAAAACTGAAAAAAAATACACAGCAAGATATACATGTAAATAATTCATTGTTATTATAAAAGTAAAATAATCTTGAGAAAAAAGGACTATTAAATTCATTGGCATTCTAATAGTTGAGTAACTTGGTTGGTAAGAAATATCACGTTACTACTGAAGAAATTAAGTAGTGCCAAATTTGCCATACGAAAACTTTTTCTAACAAGAAGTAAAGAAACAGGTGTACTCTTCTTATTTACAAAACTAAGAACACCTTGCAGACAACAACTTAGAAGCTCAATATCGTAACAATAACTTTTCAGTATATATATTCTCTCAAGGTCTTTGTAATATAAAATTTTAAATTGTTTCCATCCAATTCACAGGAACAAAATTTCAGTACAAGAAACAAAAATAACTTGTACTAAATGCATACCTTACTGTCATTAGTACAAAGAGGAGTTAATAATCCTGGGACACATATGTTTAATAAACTACCTGAAAGTATAAAACAATATGTAGATAGTAAAGATGTGTTGAAAGAAAAGCTGAGAGTTTATCTTATTGAAAACTCCGTTTACTTTATTCAAGATTTTGCAAAAAAGACTTAGTTTATCTGATACGACTTTTATTAATTTTAGCTGTAAATTTTGGTGGGATGTGGATAGGGGGAACAAAAATCGTAAAGGGAAAAAAGTAGGTGGGGGATTAAACTCACTGTAAGAACATAAATAAAAAATTAACGGGAAAGCACGTGTTGGGAAATTGCCATACTACTATCTTCAATAGTCTCATGTCCATTTTGTGCTCCAATATTGTGACTTGGGGTAAATGTAGCATCGTTTTTAAAGAAGCCTTATTATTTATGTGTGCAGCATTAGTAGATAGTCTAAAATTTTGTACGTTTCTGAGCAGAATGATTAATTCATACCAGTATAATTACTTCATTTATGTAATATTAATGTAGTCCTTGATATCATTTTTCATCTGTTTATCATTTCACAGACCATGCATTTAATTTTCTCTTTATGATCACATGAATAATATTTTTTTGTTTACTGTTTACAGAAATTTCTGGCCGGCAAATTTTGCTGACTTCTGACGCTTGTTAGCATGCTGACAGCATTTCCATCTACGACTGAGTGAAACCAGTTACCGATTGCTCAGAAATTCAGCGTGATCTGGACCTTATTTCGCCATGGTGCGATGAATGGCAACTTACACTGAACGGTAAAAAGTGCAAGACAATGGGCATAGCTAATAAAAAAATCCGATTGTTCAGAAATACCAGGTAAACAGTTTAGTTATTGATATAGTTGATTTCATGAAGTATTTGGATGAATCAGTACAAACCACGTAAGTTCGGTCGTAGGTGAGATAATTGTAGGCTGCTGTTCCTAGGTCTAACGCGCGTACAAACTGAATGACGTACAAAACTCTCGTGCGCCCACATTTGGACTATTTGTAACACTGATACGTTTCGTACCTTGTAAAATGTTAAAAAATAAGATTGAAAAATATTTATGTCATGTGTATTAATATAAAGTGGTGATATGAAATATTAATAAGATTTTTTGAAGAGTTTCTGATAGCAAGGAGAAAATGTGAGGGTTGGTCATGGATTTTACATGTTAAAAAAGGAAGAAAATGAAGAATCATGAGATGAATTGAGGAGATGAGTAGAATATGAAATTGGAAATGGCACCGGTAGAGAGAGATATACCAGAATATGAAAGGATTTTGAATTATGAAAAATACGGCTGTGGTCATAGAGAGCATTAACTGATATTGAAGTTTTGTTATGTTGATCATTCACAGTGTGCATAGTGATGTATAGAGCGGAGTACTATATGAAGTATTACAAAAAGATCTCATTTAAAGGAAGAGATCATAAAAGAATTTCAGATGTAGTATATGGGTTTGTTTCAGATGGTACGAAGAAAGATAAATAATAACGGGAATGGCGAACGCTGAAAACCGACCGAGAGAGAGAAAAAAAGTATCTTCCTTCTAGTGGAAAATCTTAAGCAGCACAACAATATTGTAAACTTATTTATAGTCATTGTTGAACCATCAGAGAGAGAATTTGAACATTGATTAATTGAAATAAGAAAGGTAGAAGATTTCCATTTGCCAGGAATACACCGAAAGGGTAGGTTATACAGCCGTTTGCAATCAGTATCCCAAGGAATTGGTTGACAGTGTAGAGAAGTACAGAGGAGAGCCGCTCGATTCGTGACTGCGTGCTACAGTATTAAAGAAAGCGCCAAGAATTGTTACGCAGATTGGGCTGGGATTGTCTGGCGTTTAAATTTACTGGCAAACATGAGTGCTATAAAATACTTCGTCCACAAAGCTGTTTGGGTCGCAATGAAATGAAATATAAGATCAGAGAAGTTAGATGTCATAGCGATTCTAGACTTAGTTTCGGTGCAGACCAACCTCCACCAGCCATACCTTTGTGCATCGCAAAGTGTATGTGTAGATGTATAGATTCCCGTCAAGGGAATTGTGCGTGTGAGTTAAAAGCTAAGTTACTTTTCCTTTAGCCTAAGTCACAGCTGCAAGATTTCTCCGCCCACCTGTTTTTTAATTGAAATGCAATTTTTAGATATATTTATTAATAACAGAATAAAATTCTGCTTGGTTGCGTATCAAAATATGGCCACAAATACTTTTAATCAAAATCTAAAAATTTCCAAAATACGTCTTTTACTTCTTTTTTAAATAATAATTAATTTCAAAGTGAGGCATATAAAAAAATTAAAAAGTTTGGGTTGCCTATGTAAAAGTGGCTGCAAGTTGGGGTTGTCAGCTGTTAAATTCAGACGGTGTGATGCGCTGACTCTCTCTCTCTCTCTCTCTCTCTCTCTCTTACATATCTTTTACAGCTGGTAATCCCTACTTACACCCACTTTTACATAGGTAACCCAAACTTTGTAAGTTCTTTACATGTAGCGTTTTGAAATGAATTATAATTTATTTAAAACACAAGGGAACGAAACTTTTTGAAATTTTAATTAAAAGTGATTGCGGCCATATTTTGACAGGTCACCCGGCTGAACCGTAGATTGCTGCTAATAATTATACAGAAAAACTGCATTTCAATTAAAAAAGAGATCGTAGAAATCACGAAGCTGGACCTCAGAATATTTGTTTATCTTTTAAAAGTGAGTGGTGACGAGCTGCAGTCTGTGACGGTGTTTCCGTACTTCACAGTCGTTAGTTGTTATTGCTCGCGGAAGCGCTGGGTGAAGAGCGACGCGGCCTGCATACATCGCAGGCGCTCACCACACAACACAACCTGTCAGAGGACTTCGTTATTAGTTATTAGTTATTAGTTCTTCTTTTCACCACCTACAGCGCTACCATGCAAAATGTTGTGTACTTCCGATTGAATGCGTTTGTTTATGTTAGTTTTTCGTGCAAGTATTTAACAGTGAAAGAACCGAAGCAGTCACTTTTTGAAAACGGAGCACCTAATCTGTCAAGATCACTAAGCAAGAATTGAAGTATCGTTTAATTTGTACCACTTGCTGGTGTTTCGTTTCTCGTTTGTGGAAAGAAATCGTTTTTAAAACATATAAATGTCTGATTTTAGTCCAAAGTTTTTATCCCTGGTTTATAGAATTTTTGAGTTGTATTGGCAAGTTATGAACTCCAAAACATCAATGAAGCTGTGTTTGTTTCCAGAGACAGTGTTCGAATTTTCCGAAGATCGGTTCCTAAAAATAAATTTTCGAACTATGACGAAGATAATATAGGTCATTGGTTTGTAGAACGAAATGAATAGAACAGCATACAGGAGAGAAGAAAGTTAGTGATAAGAAAGTTTGTGAATTGTGCAAATTAACGTTGATCGACACGATGAGGTTAGAGTTTGAATCGCTTGTGGTCTTAACTGCCGGTTGTTCGACTTTCTTGAAAAAAGTTGTTCGCGTGAATTATTCAGCATCTGAGAAAAATTTTAACTCGAACATACTTTTGTCATTACCCATTTCCAAGAATAGATATATATATATATACTTGTGTCAACATAATTACTTGGACAACCTATTTAATACTCAAATAGATTTTCAGTTTATCTAAATTTTCTAAGGTCAATTCTGTCACAGAACGTAGCAGAAAAAGGTAAACGAACCACAGCAAATCAAGATTACGTTGCCGTAATCTAAGCACAACTACAACGTAAATGATTGATTTCTAGCAGATCTGCATACTAGGCTGATACAATCACCTAATACTCTTAATTCAAAGCGTGAAAATCAAGCAACCACTTTCACAGCTACCAAGCGATAAATTAAAATCTGACTTCACACTGGGGACCATTTTGAGGGCGTTTTTCCTTGTCCCATTTCTATAATCCAGTGCTTTCGTTGGTTTTTATCTTTGGGAAAACAACTGAGACCATTATTTGTGGAAGTAGGCGAACGTACGTAGACACACAATTAACCGGCATAATTCCGTTTTTAATAAGCCTTGTAGCGACGATACTACATGTAAACACAATACTAGAGTCCAACCAGAATTTGAGTATACCACATTAGAGTGCCCAGAGCTCTATAGCAGGGAATTTTTGATTAGATCAGATGTGTTCACTTTGATCTCATATGAGAAAAAGTCTCGGAGATATGGAAAAGTATTTATAACAAACCAATAGTATTGCCAAGTTGTAACAGCCCTAATACCTGTATTTTGAATAGTATTGGACTGTGTGAAATATTTGTAGTGAGCCAAAGTTTGCTTGAAAGTGATTTGATATGTTTATTTTGTAATTTCTTGTAAATAAGTGTATATAGACTTTGTTTTAGGTAAGAAAATTATTTAAAGACCATTTAATATGTTTAAGAACCGAATGGTGCAAGAGAATTTCTTAAAAGTTTGTAATTCCATGTATTACTGTAATTTACGATGTCTACAGGACAATTTTCTGCCATTTGAAAGGATTTCTGTAAATAATTTTGTATTTAAGTATCTCTAATTACCGTTTCTAATCATTTTGTAATGTTATTAATTAATTTTGTATCAATTCCGATTGTTTTTAATATGTTTGATTGTTTGAGTGATTGTTAATGATCGAGAAATATCGGGCGGATGCCTTTGAAGAATTCTCGTAAATTCGATAGACTCTATATAAACAGATCGCCTGGACAGAGAGTTTTAGTTTTGCATTAAGTATTAATTCAGTGTTACAGAGACATTCATGCAAGTTTTCATTCAGTCAGTATTGCATCTTTGGATTGTAACAACTAAGCTTGTGAATGTCGCAGGCTTGTTTTGATTTGTTCAAAATAAACGAACATCTTCACATAACCTTGTTTTTTGGTGGACTTTTAATTAATGCAGTAATAAAACCACCAAAGAACCTTAACAAAGTTCTCATGACGGGTTAGTTTTTTAAAAACTAATTAGTATAATAAGTGTGCATCATTAACAGCAAATACATATTATCGCATGTTAATTAGTACATATGAACGCAAATTTCCGGACAATGTCTTTGCTGCATTTGTAAATTACTGACTGCATCAACTTTGCCACCTTCTCGTTCTATATACCAAATATATGTTTTCTCAATGATTATTAGTTACGAAATTGCAAGAAGAAAATTCTTTTAGAGAGTAAATTGGATTCTGAAACAAAAACCCTATCAGTTCGTATTTAAATTCGATAGAATATCGTAAACAAAATGTTATTTTTTTATTGTAGGACATTGTATAAAGAAGCTCCAGTGAATGTTATCCATTTTTTCTGTATTTAACAATGACTTGTAATCTTTGTGAACGTTATATTTATTCCTAATATTAAAGCTATATACACTGGCATAAAAACTGAAATGTTCTGGATTTTCAATTAAAAATGATGATACTGTGCTGTGCTGTGCTGTGTACTGTGCTGGCTTCGTCAAGTACTCCAAGATTTCTAAACAGGTTTCTGTACGCTATCCGTGGGCTTACTCAGCGAATAGTCCTTAGAGCAGATTTTTTTTGTTATTCAAATGCCTTCCGTGCTTGTCTAGCGTTCCCCTGAATGAGATGCCATAAGTGAGCAGGCGATGAGTTAACCCTTAGAAAGTGTATATCCGTGGCGTATTACTTTGGCCAAAAACTTGAAGGCAACACATCATGTCAGTAAATGGTTTACCGTGATTTCACTAATCACTATTACAGCTGGTCATATTTTCTCTTCCACGCACTACTAATTCCTCCACCAATATCTTTCCTCACCTGATCTCCAATATACGCCTTGTACACTCCGATGACCCTCTTCACTCTCCTCCTGTCTTCCAACTGAATCCCATCCCAGCTCCTTCGTCATGTAACGGGCAGTTTGTGAATTAGGGTTTAAATTGTGAGTTTTGGTATTTTATTCAGTGAATATTGTAAGTTGCTTGAGGCAAGCGGACAGTGCCTACGCGAGACTTTCTGCTGACGCTCAGTGCTTGTGCTGCGCGAAGCACGCATCATGCCTCTAGCACGTGATCACGTGCAATAAGAACCCCAGCGTGGCATGGAATCGTCCTATTCTGTGACTGACATGTAAGAAGTAAGACTTGTGTCTTGACTGTGTGCCTGTGGCACTTGGCAAAGCCATGCTTTGTCTATAATCTTGTCTCATGTTAGTTATCATTCGTCTAGATAAAATATGTTAGATAAATTATTCAGTCTGTGTAACTTAAACGAGTTGCTTTGCCGTTGTTGTAATAATGTTGTAATGTTTCGTGACAATCTATTTGCTGATATTTCCTTATATTCGGGACGTAATTATTCAGTCATTCGTGTAATAGTTCAGTAAAACCATGTTCAGTTATTTTCGTATGAAGAAGCCATTCATTTGTTTAGCAAATTCAAGTTGGTACATTGTAGCCATGCTTGCGTGACCACGTCCTTCCAACATAACGTTAGATAGATTTGCGGATAAATGTATGGTTAGGTTTTCATAATTAAAGTACTTGTTTAAATTATCAATTGTGTCGCCTCAGTCATTTACAGTCATTAGGTTAGTAATTTCAGATAATTGTGTGGAAGAATTTATGATATATCGGCAAGGTAAGATCTATTATAAATATCACAAATAAAGCAGTCACGGGACTCCTGCTTCATCAATAGAGTCACCCTGGTGTCAAAATATCCTGGTCCTGACAAATAACATCTAGGTGCCCACAAGTAGATAATTTGTTATAATTAGCAGGATAATCTAGACCCCTAAGATCACTTGTAAGAACCACTCCAAGTCAATCACGTCGCCCACGGAGTGGACTGCACGGCCATAGTAACCCCCTTATCACAAAGAGCCGTCACAATCATATCGGTTACTGAATCTGCTTCTGCAGTAATTACCAGAGTCAAATCTAGCAGCCTCTTTACATCCGTCCATCCCCTATGTTTGATATGCATAATATATGTCTCGCAACACACCACCATATTTATTTGCGTCAAAAGTTGATAAATACCTTTTTTACTTCGGGAAATGGCTGCTTATTGTTCCGATTTACGAAAAGTCTAATATATCAGTAAAGAAAGGAAAAAACAACTATAGGAATAAAAGAAACAGACAAATGGCAAACAAAAATTTTATCAATGGATTTGAACAATTTTCCTATATATCACTGTAAAAAGAAAAAAAAAAAAAAAAAAATGCACAGAAAAAAAGCAAACAAATTTTTTTTTTCAGTTGACCTGAATAATTTCCCCACCGTATTGCGTGTTCTTTGAAGTGATTACTGAGTATGAGTGTTGCACATTTCTGATTTCCGTTTGATGAGTCTTTGAGTGACAGGGCCGCGTGTGCATACGTGCAGCGTAACGATTCTCCGAAATCGGAAACCCAATTTGCGCGCGGCGGGTAATTGCTGGGTTAATCAAGACGCCTGTTGGCTGCACCACGCGACCGGCCGCTCCTCCATGAAGCGCACTCGTAACAATGCAACTGCTTCCGCCGCGCTCGCGCCGCGTATAGCTTCCTAGTCTAATTGCCACGCTACAGTGAAATACGACTCAATTAATAGTTTGATTACATCTTACAGATGTCCTCGCGGTTTGATGGGCCTTCAATTAGGCGCTTTAGTTCCGCTCTTACTACGTGGCGGCGCTGCTGTGCCGTTTACTCTCTGACTTCAGAGAGGTTACTTTTGCGTTTCAGGCAGCGGAATAACTTTATTTCTTAAGAAGCTTTGGAAGCGAGGACGTTGGAATTTGTCTGGTATGGTTCGAAATTAACGAAGGAAAATCAGGAATTTGTAAGTGTAAATGAAACATGTTTTCATCGAATGTCTCTAGTGTGAAAGCAACCATTATCATCCAAAAGTTTGTGAACCCTTCTAAGAGAAATAAGTTAATATCAATGAGAATTTTAAAAAAAAGTAGTAATGATTCAAAGAGTCAATTGTCGGTATAAAGAACACACGCAGAAGAAAAGGATATAGCTGCGATAGGGGGTCCAACAAACTGGAACACTCTACGATTACAGCTTTCTGAACTTGTGCTTTGAATTATAAGTAAATACTTATTTTGACGAACGCTTCCTTTAGTGTGGAGCTAACATCGTTGGAAAATCCAAAGAGAAAAAGTTAGTACGCCGACCGCGTGACTTAGAGAGTCGTATCTTTGGAGCAGTGTTATTAAGTGAGATGAAGCAGAGAGAAAAGCAATAATTGAAGAGCCCATTTTGGTACATAAAGTTTTGACGTTAATAAAATGAAATTGTGTGATTATCGAGACAGCCTGTAACAGAGTTATTAATAAAAGAAAACTTGTGTTAATTTCAGTAAGATGTCGTGTATGATCAGTAAGTACGTTGTAAGGTGGGGAAAGCATTACTTTTTGAAGACTTGAAATGTAAATATCTTAGCATTAAATTTGATTACAAGCTTAATTAGGTAGGGCACGTTGGTCAGATAGCAGGAAAAGGTTTCAAAATTCTGCACTTTTTGGAGAGAGTGAAGAGGCGATGTGCGAGAGAAGGAAAGGAAATGGATTAGAAAACTTTGGTCAGACCATTACTTACTGTGTAGTATGGGACCCACATTTTAAGTATGTTGTCAAATACAGGAGGTGGAGAGGGTGCAAAAAAAGGCTGCTAGATTTGTTTCTGGAAATTACTGCAGAATGCAATCAGTAACAGATATGATAAAAGAGCTGGAATGGGATTCATTGGAAGACAGAAGGAGGGTGAAGAGGGTCATGGGAGTGTACAAGGCGTATATTGGTGATGAGGCGTGGAAAGATATTGATGTAAGAATTAAAAGCATGCATGGAAGGGAAAAGATGACCATGACCACAAGCTGGCACTGGATTTCAGGCACAAGGGTGTGGGAAAATTCTCTTTTTTGGGTAAGGGTGTGAGGGATTGGAATAAGTTATCAAGAGAAATGGTGAATAATTTACAAAAAACATTGAAGCAATTTAAAGCTAAAATTTGCAGAGGGGAAATGTAGTTAGGTGCAGGAAATATATATATGTTACAAACTGGCATGCGATAAAATCTTACAACACGACGCCTCAATACCCTCGCCTATTCAGACGCTACGGATCAAGCGGTTTTTCTAACATTGTACAATCAGTACTGAGGAATTCTTAACGCTTGATTTCTCATAAAACAAGACCCATCAGGACGAACGGCATCACAGGGGGATACTATTTCCACGTCCCCATAAAAACCTGCCATTGGACTCCAAATTTCTATACGAAAAGACTCAATATATGGACACCAAGTCAACAGGAAAATTCCCGCCGAAAACACAGTGTGGAAAAATTTCACAAGCCACTCACTTCAAATAGTTGGGGGAGGCCCTCCAACTCAATTGAATGAACGCAATCTCGAACACAGAAATAATAGTCACAAACTGCAAAAAGCGACCAAATCCCAGGTAATCAGTAGAACATAAGATCGGTATCTCACAGTGCTGAACTGCAACATTTAATTTAATTGCAATGGAGCACAGGCTCCGGTGGCAATTTCCCTACACCCCCATCTTCCCCCTATCCTGCACCCACCTACATTTGCTTTCTACACATTTTATCTATAAAGTCTTTCAACGGTTTCGGTAAATTATTCATCATTTCTCTTGGTAAATCATTCAAATCCCTGACAACCTTACCTAAAAAAGAGAATCTTCCCACACCCTTGTGCCTGAAAATCGAGTGCCAGCTTGTGATCATGGTCATCTTTTCCCTTCCAAGCACTACTTTTCATACCTACGCCAATATCTTTCCATGCCTCATCGCCAGCATATGCCCTGTACACTCCCATGACCCTCCTCATCCTCCTCCTGTCTTGCAATGAATCCCATTTCAGCTCCTTTATCATATCCGTCACTGATTGCATTCTGCGATAATTTCCAGAAACAAATCTAGCAGCCCTTTTTTGCACCCTCTCCAACTCCTGTATTTGATACGTAAAATGAGGGTCCCATACTACACTACCATATGCGAGTAATGGTTTGCCCAAAGTTTTGTAACCCAACTCCCTCACTTCTCTCGTACATCCCCTCATCACTCTCTCCAACAAGTGCAGAATTTTGACATTACAAGACAGTTGTTTCACCAGAAGCCTGGTACGCAGCAGAAACCGCAGGAATCAGGGGAACAACTAAAATCCATCACTCTGAGAAACAAGGACGAAAGATTCTTCTTCGAGACGAAACTTGGGTCAGACAATCAACAAAAGAACTACAGAGACCATCACAGACAAGTCTAGGAAAAGACGCCTTCAGTTCTACGAATACTTAGGCAGGGTGGGAAAAGACAGACTCGGATAGGTCATTTCCAATATTGTCACTGCAACTAAATTAAAGACAAATCTGATGAAACAAACACGAGAAGACCTCGATCAACTGAAAATCTCAGAATAAGAAATTAAAGCCAGGAAATGTTTCAAAATTGTAATTAGAAATAAGAACCTTTAAAAGAAAGCATACAGAAAGGATGAACGGAGCAAAGGAAGAAATTCCCAACAAGTGGCGATAAGAATCTTTTCATGATAGAAATTGTTTCAGCAAACATAATTTTTTATTACTTCCTCTATTCATTTAATTTTTGTTTATCTTTATTTCCTTTCCTCTCATTTCCCAAATTTTTCTGTTTGTGGGTGTATGGTTATTTTAACTTATTTATTTTCTATTTTTGTTTCATATGTTCCTGTTTTGGAAAGACCTCTTGGTTCGACATTTTACACACTTACTATACACATATAATACGCACACTCAAAACAATTACAGCTATACGAACTATGTAAATATTTGATTTCTCTTATCTTAAAATTTGCAACTGCAAGTTTTAGAGATTCCTGAAAAGTTACGTCCAATACCATGTTTTTTTTCTTTTGTTTTTTTTTTCTTTCTTTTTTTTCTTTTTTTGCAAATTCTTAAATGGAGGTGAAGGAGTTGCTATAGGGCAATATTTTATTTTCTGTTTACGTCTCATATTGTTATTGTTATCAACAATCTCTTTCAGATTTTAGTAAGATCACTCAACACAAGAGTTTCAGAGTAATTAACACATTTTTCTACAACGAAAATATAGTATGAGCTTTTATGACTTTTTTATTTTCTAGTATGGCATTCCTGTAACTATGAGTTGAATTTAAATAAGTGTATTTTTCTTGATTATACTGTATAGCACATGAAAGAAAATATTTACTCAGATGGCAATATAAGAAAACTGAGAGATTCTCGAGAGTTATTTTCGGAAGTTCTAAATTTTAGTATACTCGTAGTACGATCTCTATTTTTTATTTTACGTAGAGTTTTACCGCTAAAATGTCACATGAAAATAACTAAATGGACATAATAGGATTTCCCTGGTTCAGTAACTTCCAGATCTACTGTTATAGAAATAATTCATATTTCAGAGAAAGTAGTGCTTACATTTTTCAGTAGTAATGTGTATGTACCTTTCAATTAAGTTTATCATCTATTTGAATGCGAAGGAAATCTACACTCTTTGTTTCGAAATAAATGGTCCTGGTCACAAACTTTCGTTTTCCAGTTAATGTAAAATGTTTCATCAGAATTATATTTCAGTGGGTTTGTTTTAAACCAGAATTACTTCTACACAGAGTACTTCATTTGCAATTTCTTCCACAGTTTTGTTTAGTACCTTTTTTATGTAGTTAATTTAGCTTCGTCAGCTAATAACGCGATCCTTGCTTTTGATGGATCTCTCTGCAGAAAGATCATAAATGAACATTAATAAAAGAAAACGTCTCAGAACGGCGCCTTGTCGTATCTCATGTTTATTTTCTTCCCGTTAGAAGAAATGTATTCGAAGATGCTAAAATCGAAAATAAAATCTTTTCTTCCGTTCAGTTTCCCGTCCACGAAGCAAATCATTTAACCAAAGTTCCACGTATCTTATAGTATTTACATTTTTCCAACAACGTTCTTGAAGTTTAACTTTGCGGTTCTTAAAATGTGTTATTTACGAAAAAATATATACCCACGCCCGGACATCACCATTACTAGAATCTGTGCTGTTACAGCGTATTCAAAATATAATGTTTCGTTATGTAGTAATACATAACTGTTCCAAAACTGTTGAATGTTGACGGTAAAGACGCTGGCGGTAGTTACACGTCCCTTCATCATCCTCAACAGTTTCCAGCCACTGGCCGGGTCTCCCCACTTCCGTCTTCCTTCCCGCTACAGTTACAAGTCACTTCTTCCTGATTAAAAATCACTTTTTGTTATAAGCAAAAATAAACCTCGGCAGTAATTTCTTACGGATGCTGGAAATAAAGTGAATTATGTAATTGCGGCTGTACTCTATCTTTAGTAGTTTAGGCCTAATTCAAATGTATTGGATTTTTATTGTTTCTTGTTTTTTATTATTATTATTTTTTAGTTTGTTATCGATGTCAGGTATTTGTCCACACATCTCTTCACGAAACAGACTCCTGATTAATTAAGTTTTTTTTTTTAAACAAATCACAAGTTTTGCTACACTGTACACAATCACATCCAGTTTGATTTCAGTATTTTTTTATGGTTTAAAGATTTTCCTTTTTTGTATTTTATTACTTTAAATAGTTTTCATTTTATTGCAGGAGTTTTAAACTTTCTTTTGCGCCTGTTGCATTTTGTCGAGCATTTCCCTATATTTCTTATTAGTTTGGAATAAAGGTTATACTTAAAAACTTATTGTATATTCATGAGCTTGTCTTGATTTTACAAAAATGTCTACTGCTCCTCTGAACAGGTTCGGATTTCTTCAAAATATATTTCTGGATGTCTTAGTATATTTTATAAACGAAAAAGTTTTGATTTTACAGCATACGAAATGCATTCTTCTGACTAGCTTTTACTTTTAACAATTTTTTTAAATGCTTCGATTCATTTTTTCTGCGACATACCCAGATTTTTCCAACTTGGATTCAAATGCTTCTGAACGCGATGCAGAATCGCAGGGAATTATGATCTGCGATACCACTCATTACTAGCTGTGTGTCGGAGATACAGAAAATTATCGGTTGCATCGTCGGTGTGATGTCACGATTTGCGAACGTCTACCGCCCTTTTTGGAATACTGTCGTTCTGAAGTTACGTATGGAAATTTAAAATTGCAGTAGAACTGAAGGAAGACATCAATGTTTCTACATCTAGCCCCTCACAGCTGTGGTTTACATAAATAATGTTGACGTCTGCACGTAAACCCGCTTCTCTGTTATGTTAAAACAACAGAGAGATTAAATGTAATGAAAAATGATTGAAATTTGCACTCGCGGTCCCCGTACATTGTTCGTCTGCTCCTTACAGTACTTCACTCCTAACAAGATTCAATGATTAGTTTCAACTGCGCTGATAGATTAAATATTATTTCTAACACAAATGATAACATCCCATTTCTCGTCAGTAGGTCTACAGATTAATTTTATAGTTCGCAACGAATAGCTGAGTAATTCCTGTGCCAGACGAATGACATTTGACGAAACCTATCACTTCGAGCTCCATCGAAATATGAATTTGTAGACATGAGATAATTCTATCGACTCGATCATATTTTGATGTAAAGCACTGGTTGGTGGCAGATCCGACAGCGGTGTGTGCTTCAAAACACTTGTGCCTGCACCGGCATTGTACTCTGCTGTCAGATCTGCCACAGATCACCGCCTATCCCGCTTTACAGAGCGGGCAAGCCTCCGACCTCCACGATCTGTGATGAGGGGTGGATGTCCACCACCTTGTCGCCCAGTCGTGGTTTCGCTGTCCTTCAACCACTTTGCATAGATGCTCACTACAGTAGCACGCGAACAGCCGACCAGCCTCGCCGTTTCCGAGATGCTCGTTCCCAGTCGTCGCGCCCACAAACCAATTAAAGGAATTGCGTGACCTGTGCGTAGACATCTGGTGCCAGACAACTCCGGAAACCTAACGAGAACTTTTCGAATCCATGCCACGCCGAATCGCTGCTGTATTGCACCACAAAGATGGACCAACACACTAATAAGCAGGTGGTCGTAATGTTTTCGCTGATCACTGTAAGCTTCTTCTGGCTTACTGGTTCGGCTATTTGCTTGGAGTATAGCGACGGCGTGAGGTCATCGGATGAGATGATTCTATTTGTATAGTTGGCAGCGCTGTCGGCCCCCTCGGCGGTCACGTGTCGGCCCTCCGAGGGCTGGTTTCGGCTTTCGCGTCCCTAACAACGATAAAACACCGGCGAGGGAGGGCGCGCCTAATGCCCCCGGGAGCGGCTTGTAATTCTGTTAGGCGGATTATTATCATCTGATCGTAACGACCAGTGCGCTCGTTAAAACGCTCCCCATCCTCCGCATCACCTGACCGCCCCGTCAGCGAGCGGGCTGGGGTAAGGCACAAGGGACGACTAACCTAGCCGTACAGACACTGGTTCCAGGAGCTCACCCGGAAAAACTCCACATACACAATAAAACACACAGTAGGTCGACCACATCACTAATTTAATGGTGAACAAGTAAATGGGTTGAGGAGACGAGACAAGATATGGAACATTAGGATCCATCCGGATGACACAGAAAACCAAAGACCTTTTCAAAATACAGTAGAACTCCCATTATCCGAATCAATTGGGACCACACCCCATTGGCATAATAAAAAATTCGGATAATTGGATTTTTTCTGAAAAAGGGTCTATTTTAATTAATAATTGTATGTATGTATGTTGAAAATGTCTTCTTTTCCAAGAGATTTTCCACTACAGGGATGAAAATTTCGCCGTACCACTCGTTAAACAAAGCTGCAGTCATCCGAACTTTGGGTTGGTTTTTATAAAAGAGGGGAAACCTTTTCGCAGTACGTTTCGGTCTTAATTGAAAAACCAATTCGGATAATCGGCGATTCGGATAATCGGAGTTCGGATAATCGGAGTTCGGATAATTGGAGTTCTACTGTAAAACTGATAAATTCAAGGGGTTTGAGCAACAATGTACAAACGTCTGAAGAAACAAAGAAAATACTTCTGGGAGGAGAAGAAAGGGCGAACCAGGAAATCAGCGGCTTCCCGAGGTCCAAAATCGAAAGAAGAAGAAAACATACTCATCTCACTGCGCAAGATCAGTAACATGTTTCTGTTTTCATGATTAAAGACACAGCCCGTAATATCGTGTCTTTTTTGTGTTGTGTTTTTTATTACTCTTGCCCTTCTCCCTTGAATCTTTTTGAGTGATCGGTTTATCTTGTCTTTTCTTTCACTATCAATATCGCCTTTCACCAGGGTTTCTCAAACTTATCCCAGGAAATGGCGAACCCACTTAACTAAAGAACTGCGACCATTTGTTTTAGCTCCACTACTGGTGACAACGGGCGGTATTCACCATTGTGCATGTTATACGCTCGAGACAGACAAGCCGGCATTACGTAAATCTTGTCGCTAACTCCCTGCGATCAACTGGCGAACCCTTGGAGGTTCGCGTACCACACTTTGACAAACACCGCCTTACTGAATTTTTTTCCGACTTCTTTGTTGCTAAAAAAAACATTTCTTAGTACTTGAGAGAGAGGAGGTTTCTTATCAACCCATAGAGTCCCCAGTGTTTGCGAGGAACATTTCTGGACTTACGCTGTTCAAGTAACCTGTGACTTGTCGCGTTCCTTTATAAATCTTCCACATCTTGAACACTTTGACGCTTCACATACATTATTAGTAGGTTAAGAGGAATATACAGAACACGTTTAGGCTTGATGAGTTCGGGGGTTTTTGCACTGAAGAGATTCCGTGTCCGTTCAGAACTGTTATCCAAATTCACTTAACTCCACTAATAAGCTCAAAATAAAAAGTTTTTCTTGCTTTTCTCGAAACTTAAATATTCTTAGTATTACTTTTCGTTTAAATACGAGATATGGTTGATATTGTGGACAAATTCCCAGTTCCTCGCTTACACTGTGGTTGAGACGATCCGATAGCAAAACTGGTATAACATCTAAAACTCTGACCACCACCGAATTCCTCCCTTTTCAAGTGAAAAATATTCAAAAAAATATCTTGAGTCTCCGGTTCACGACTTCTATCTATTTATCTCTTAGGTTGGGGTAGAAAATAACATTTTTTTTCAGTCTTCTTATTTCTGTGAAAACTACCAAGAATATGATTTCAGTATTTGTTTAAACACGATATTTCGTTTTGGGTGAATTGAACATATAGACACGCTAAAAAGACAATTTTATTAAAAACTTGGTAAAAAACTGTGATTATAATCGAATTTTTTCTCTTAATTGGCAGACGAGTAGCACTTAGCTTATATGGCGACCGGTGACAGGACGGGGCACTGCGCTTGACACGTGACTGCGGTTTATACCTGCAGCATTGTGCACGCCCCTCTCTGTGTTCTGCGGAGCGAGACATCAAAGCGGTCTCCCCCACCCCTATGATCTCGACAAGTGTTCACAAAATAAAATCGGCTCCGAACCCTTATTACTCCACTCGTCGAGCCGTGACGTGAAGGTCGCGCACGCGTGCAGAGTGTTCCCGCGTCACGCCGTATCGGCTGCTCGCTTCGCGAGTCTGTTGTCAGGCTCGCGCTAAACTGAAGCCAAGCTCCGCTCTCCGACGCCGTCAACTTAGGTTACGGTGCTTTCACGCTGTCCTCACAACAGCCTTAGTGATTGCTGTCAGAAAATGAACAGGAAGAATGGCGCGACAATAGCTGGCCGCTTCCCTTCGATGACGGAACCCTGACTGTCGTAAGCGCGTTGTGATGATTACACGTCTCCCACTTTGGTGGGAACAACAAGAGTTTAGAGGACCACCCTCGAGCGAGAACGCCGTTAGTCCTCGGTACAGGAGGTGCAGCTAACGACCATTGTGTCGGAGGCGCCGCTTGGTCGTGATTGGCGCTTGGATCCGCTCCTAAACCAATCAGACGCGCCTAATGCGTCGCTGGACGGGGCTGACAGGTGTGGAGATTACAGGGTCACGTGTCTGCCTCCACACGTTTGTTTCACTGTTACGTAACGTCTCTCCACCCGTAGCGGCGCCGTCATGGCGAACAGTTTCCAGAAAACGTTTCGGCTGCGAGGTCTTGCCTCACACTTTATGTTCATTTTTCAGGTTTTCCACGTTACGTTATGTTACTGCGGGGACCATGTGCTCCACATTGATCAAAAGCCAATCTAAAACCGGCCAGTAGTTCTTGCGTTAACCGAGTTCGTACAAACAGACAATCTTTCTAAATTATTTTTCAGGTTTCGAACGGTGCAAAAATATGACGTATATCTCATTTTATTTTTGAGACGATCGGCTGCACAGTGTCTGAAACCCAATGAAAGCGGTCAGAGTAGTTATTGAGTGAATTACGACGAATGAAACGTAAGATACTTCTCGCTGACGTAGCTTCTACGGCGCAGGAAGAAGCCGAGCCTGACGTCTTCCAAACAAGGAGAGAAAGAAAGTAGAACGGGAAAGCGCTCATCCACTGCACGGCCATATACCACCAGCCCAGAGACTCAAGTCCAGGAAGAGCTTCCGGAGAACATCGCGGGAACTGATCAGGTCACCTGAAAAGACAAGAGCACAGATGTGAAAAATGAAGGTCCCTAACATCTTGCCACCTGGGCACGCAAAGGACTGGAACGTCTGGCGGTCCTTAAATCGATTGCGAACAGGAGTGGGCAGGTCCAAGGAAAACCTAGTGAGATGGGGTTATACTGATGCTACCAGTATTAAGTGCGAATGTGGTGAGGACCAAACCATGAACCATATGCTCGAGTGTCCTATGTGCCCATCATCCTGCAACAAAGATAACCTGTATCGAGCAACACCGAACACACTTGAGGTTGCGAAGTACTGGGCAAAATGTCTTTAAAGCTGTTAATTTGTACAATGTATTTAATTGTGTATTTGATGTGTATGATTCAAGAACAATAATAAGTACGGATGGGCAAATGAAAAATTATATCGATAAATATCGTATCGATATTTAGAACCAGTATCGATATATATCGAGAAAAATTAACGACATGTCGATATACTGATATTTTTGTCTAAAGCCAGTAATTATCTAAAAATATCCCCAAAATATACCAAAATGTTTAAGACAATTTAAGACACATGCAGAAATTACTGAAATTTTTAAAATTAATTTATCTATTTTTACAATCTGTCAACCCAGTATTCGTCTGATGTACATTTCAAAACCACTCTGTTTTATATGTTCCCCCGTCAGTCTACCCCTGTTGTCTGGTGCCGGTAAGTTGACTGCAGAAGCCACTCTTGCTGAAGACACAGTAGAGGCTTGGCATACCAGGTATTTCGTCATAGCATTAACTGGTAGCCATCAATGAAAAAAACCAGTTGAAAACAGAAGCTGTTAATTAAGGACAACCCTCAAAGTCGCAACACAGATGCTTAACCAATATTCTTCAACCATAAAAATAAACTAACCGTTATCATTCAACTTTGTTGACAAAACAAACCTCGTTAACATAAACTTGTTAAAATTTAATAGTTTTTTTTAACCTCATAAGCGTTGATGAAAAGCTCTTAAATTAGGACGAATTTACTTTTTTGAGACTCTTTCAGAAGATCGGATATGTAAGAATATTTATGTAGTGTACTGTATATGCAATGTATTAAATTGAATACTGAATTGCGTTCGTATAAACGATATCGAATTGATAGTTAAAATTGATACTCCAAATAAAATATCGATATCTGATATATCGATAGTAAAAATTTCGACGGTAAATATCGATTATTTTCTGAAAAAAATATCGGTTTTTCGATACATCGGCACGTTCAGTAGGGGTGAAATATTCATTACAGATGAAATATTCTCTGCACTTTTTGGGGAGGGGGATGGATCTCATTCGGGAGACCTGTCTCCTGCGAGCTGGTCGGAGCAGGTCTTGTTTTTTGTTTTTGTTTTCTTTTTATCTGCTTAACGTCTCTCTAGCAGCGAGGTCTTTAGAGACGGGAAAGGATGGGGGGCAAGGAATGGGAAGGAATTTGGTCATGGCCTCGTTAATGAAGCATCCCGGCATTTGCTTGAAGTTATTTGGGAAACCATGGAAAACCCAAATCTGGATGCCCGGACGGGGATTCGAACCGCCGTCCTCCCGAATGCGAGGCCAGAACGCTAACCGTTACACCACCACTCTCGGTGACACGTCCTGTGATCCTGTTTGTACGCCATTCTGATTTCGGTTTTCTATGGTCTACCAAATTCAACCCTGATGACCCCATGACCAAACTCCTTCCCGTTCCCTAACCCAAAACCCTTCCTTTCAGCTGAAAAGGGTTCTTGTAACCCTACAGCAGCTCACTTCTAAAAAGGCCATGACTCACCCTGTTCTGGGTACATATCCCTTAAGTTAATTATGCTGAAAAGGGTCCATGAAAACCTACAGTAGTCCGCCCTCCACATGGAGTAAAATGAAAACTGTGTTTACTGTATCTTTGTGTGCAATATAATCTATATATCTATAAATGAGAAAATGAGAAAGTTCGGATGTGTGTTTGGATGTACGTCTGCAATCAATCACGCCTTAATAACTCAACATATTTAAATGAAATTTGCATGAAGACAGTTAATTGCGTGCGAAGTGACATAGGATAGATTTTATCCCGCAAAAACGCATAGTTCTTTTAGAAATTGCCATTAATATCAATTTGGAAGCAACAAAGAGTTTCCTACTTCGTAGATAGCCGCGCCACGTTTACTCTTTGCTTTTTACGTAAATCGCAAACACTACTTTTCAGAAATAAAAGCAAAAACCTTCATACATATGCAAGTTTGTGTTTAGTTTAAAATCCATAAAACTGACGCACTTGACAATAATAGTTTGGAAGCAGGAAATATAAATCTGTACTTAACCTTAAATTAAAAAAAAGAAAGGTAGGTACTGTTGTCAAGTTCGCAAAGAGATGTTTTCATTTGCGTACATAAAATAGTATGACATATCAAATATTACACCATAATTTCGTTCGTAATATATGCGTTATAATCAATAGGCCTATGAAAAATCAAAGCTTCGGGGAAAAAAAAAGTAAAATGCTATGAGTATACCAGCACGAAAGTCGGTTCACTAAAAGTGCAAAATGGTCGTGCCCCAAATGTCGTATTTAAAAAAATGTAAAGGATTCCATTCTATCTCGGTTTAAGTTATTTCCTGTTTCTTTTTTGTTACTATACAGTCTGTGTATTACAAATTATTTTTGCCGAAATTTAAAACTTAACTAACCTTTTTATTTTTTGTTCAGAATTTTTGTACGAATAGTACTGCTTTTTATTTACTGTTCAATATTCTGCAAATATCTATCGAATGCTACACTTAAAACGAATGTGTTCAATGGGCTAATGTAGAAACTTAGTAACACTGAAAGTCGTTTGCAACACAATACTGTGACGGTCCGACCGTCTCTGTGCTTAAATAGCAATGATAATTATGGAAATTTAATATTTTATATTCACATTAATTTTAAAATTAGATCAATTCTTCTTACATTGATATTTCATAAGCATCTCATTTTTGCGGGGAATGGGTCAAATTTGCTCTGAACAAAAGATTCACAAACATAACTAGACATTTATTTTCACATATGAAATTTGATGAATTTAATTATAAAAATTTGACATTCACCTTCCTTTTTTATAATTATAAAAAATAACAACATCTGATACCATGGGCGCCACCCTACATGAGACTTATGTTTACACGCTGTTGACTCAAGACAAATTGTCCGACTAGCTCATTATAAACAATTTTACTGGACATGAGAACTTCTTATCTGGTGAATCGCTTCACCCAGGAACGTTTATTGGAGTCTTGATTCCTAAACAATTCAGTGGTAATGTTATATTCACCTTCTCAATTGCATGATGTTGCGTAGATGCACTAAACCAGCATCCTTAGTCGATCAGGAGGTCCAACCGCGGCGCCAAGCAACCATAAACTTAGTTAAACTTTAAGTTTAACCACTGCACTATTTCCCGCTGAAAAACACACTTATATACATAACTTTACACCGCTTCTTGGTCTGCATCCACAGAGAGGTGGCACAGAGGTGTTGCTTGTCCCGCCACCTATGGCTCACTTTCCCTCTTCTTCCGGCGACGTACGCACCCTTTGTCTCTTTTGGCGGGCGAAATTCCATTGGCCGATTAGGAGTCTAAAGGCGGGTTTACACGGTTCACTTTTCGCAATCACTCAGGATGAATCACTTGCAGTGAAATTAAAAGTGAATTCACTTTTCGTTTACATGTATCATCACAAATGAACCATTCAATTCACTTCAAGATGGCGACAAACAAACTATTGCGTGTTGGAGTGGATTTAATTTTCAGAAACCTTGCCTAAGGAATTAAAAGTTTACATCGAGCATAAAGTTAATTGAAAAAAGAAAAAGTTGGTAGGCGAAAAATTGAGGCTTACGGCGTGGTAGAATGGGTATTACAGGACAAAATGACATTTAAAAATCGTTTTCGAATGTCTGAGTCACAAAGAATTGCTATAAAAAAGCTTACCGCTAATTACAAGACAGGGCACTAATGATAAAATGTCCTCCGTTTAAACTGAAGCTAGAAACAGGTTTCTTCTAACTAGTAACTGTTTTGAAACACATTCAAATAGAAGCACAATTTACACTTATTTCCGGTTTTAAAACTTTAGTTAATTCGCTAGATCACCTGGTTCGTAAAGATTTAAAATACTACTTGTCTTCAAAACTCTAAACTGTAGAAAATTTTTGTCAAAAATGGAAAATTCAATTCTTTAATCATGTCCTACCACTTATGTTTTTATTTTTATAACTTTCAAATTGTGTTTTCTATAAACAATAGTTGTAATGGAAATATTTTAAAATAAATAAATGTTTCTACTTTTCATTTAAAAACAATTATGTGTTCAAAATAACAACAATCAGGAACAAACAATTGCGACCGATCCAGGATGTGGTTTCACTTCGATATTTTGACTGTTTACACGCGTCACTCTTGATGAGTCATCCGAGTGAAACACCAAAAGTGAACGAAAAGTTGAGCCCGAGCCAACTTCTTTCATCCGTCATCTTGGATGATCACTTTGGTTGATTCTCTGTTTACACAGTTCACTTTCCTTTCACTGCGAGTGATTCATCCGGAGTGATTGCGAAAAGTGAACCGTGTAAACCCGCCTTAAGCCGCTGGTCAACCCCCACCGTTCGCCATGAAAAGAGAGAACATACCTCAATCTTCTGTCAATAGGTGGCATACCTTGTCTCATCCAGCCACTCTTGCCATTCACAACACAAACTATGGAGTGAGCCTGATCACTACAATACACCTCATTTGCACGGAGCATGTGAGAGCTGCTTACTTATTACTAATAATAACTAAATTCCTTCTGCCATCTGCTGTAACAAAAAACATTCTGGTGCAGGCAGCTTTTCAACCAAACCACTATTTCTTACTCGCGGAAGTTGTGAACGGATACCAGCTCTCTTAAATTACTTTTAATATTAAATAACGTGTAGAAATATTTGTCTGGTGGCGTGTTTAGCGAATTTGAGTGTAGTAACACTGTGTAGTAAAAGTATCATAGATTAAATAGTTCAAAAAGGTGTTGGTTCGACAAGTTTAAAACTCGTGTGTGTTGTTTACATTATACTAATAACCGTTATAGGGAATTAATCTTCTATCAGTGAAGGAAACAAGCAGTTACTAACAGGTTTATTGTTAAAATTGGTTTGCTTGCGTGGTAAACGGAGAAAGGTGTGTCTTGTGGAAATTATATTGCATAATAAGGAAAGGTATTTATAGGTTAAGTCACAACTCGCTTCAAGGGCACATAGTTAGTTTTGTTTAAAATCTCAATGAGCATGAAGTGTGGTGGCTGTCGCAGGGTTGTAAAGCAGGGAAACAGCTGTAATGATTGTGGAGTTCGTTTTCATCCGAAATGTGGCTGAAAATGCACTTTACTCTCCTTGGAGTTGTTTGACTTGCAAAAGTAGCAAGGAAAAGAGGGAACTAGAAAGTAGGATCTCTTGTCTCGAATCCACAGTGGCTGAATTAACCAAGGCTGAAAAAGCAGCATTAAATGTTAAGGAATTCCAGTGGATTGCAGCCAAAACTGGAATGAAACAACAGGACCTACATTCTACAAATTTTTCAGTTGGAAGTTTCCAATACTTTTGGGGTGTTGGAGAATCTAACTGAGGATGTATCAGATACCACAGCAGGGCTGTCTCATTGCAACAAAGCTGTAAAAAAGCACACATTGTGCAAAGCTCGAAAAAAGAAATCCAAGAAGGTGTTATTGCTTGGAAGTAGTCACGGTAGGGGGTTAAGTGAAATGCTACAGTCAAGCCTGGGCTCTGATGTTGAGGTGTGTAGTATATTTAAGCCTAATGCAGAACTTGGCAATGTTGTGGATGAAATTTCAAGCCTGGGGAAAGATCTTACTAAAGAGGATCATATAATTATAGTTGGGGGTCCTGGAAACAGTCTGTCCAGAAATCTCAATTATTGTGTTGAAACAGACATTGACAACATTGCTAAAAACACCACTCACACCAATGTTGGTTTTGTTGACCTGTTCAGGCGTTATGATCAACCCTGGATACGTGGTCATGTACAGCGTACACAGGCAGATCTGAAGCGTGCATTGTGTCAGGCTGACCGAACACACATTGGTTTGATAGATGTTTCTGGCATAACACGGAGTGACCATACCTCCCATGGACTCCACCTGAATGTTCGGGGCAAGCAGAAGCTAACGCAACTGATTGCCAATAACATCAGGAGAGGCAGGTTGGATGTGAACCCCATCCCAGTGGTAATTGGTGGTAGGACTCAGTCTTTTTTAGGCCAAATGTCAAGAGTAGGAAGAGTTATTTAAGAAATGTACATAATGGTATTACAGTAAAAAATAAAGAATGTCAGTCTAAAATAGCTTTGTTCCATCAGAACATTAGGGGTATCTCAAGCAAACTTGATGAGTTCATAATATCTATAGAAGAAACCCAAAAATCATTGAATCTTAACATAAATATCGTATGTCTGACAGAACATCATCTGAAGAATTCTGAAATAGGTCTCCTCCCTTTTATTGGATATAGATTAGCTTCTTGTTATTGCAGGTCAGAGATGAGAATGGGTGGTGCAGCAATATATGTAAGCGAAAATACCGAGACAAAATCGTTAGATGTAAGTAAATACTGTATAGAAAAAGATTTTGAATGTTGTGCAATACAGTTAGAATTAGAAAACAAATATCTTATAGTGCTGACAGTTTATAGGGCTCCCACAGGAGACTTCAGTAAATTTTGTAATAAACTTGAGGCGGTTCTAATAAACTTATCACGTACTAAAAGGGAAATTATCCTCTGTGGAGACTTCAACATAAATTTTGCTGTAGAATGTAACCAGACAGATTATCTTCTAGGAATGCTTAGATCATTCAATCTCTATCAAACTGTAAATTTCCCAACTAGAACACAAAAAGATAGTAGTACCATTATTGATAACATTTTTGTAGAGCACAATAAATTAGAAATATATGAAACAGTTCCAATGGAAAATGGTTTGTCAGACCATAATGCTCAAATAAATATTTTGGATGTTGTGGGAAATGAATGTAACAAAAAGAAAGGATTTGTCAGAGTTAGGCCATTAAAGAACAATTCAATAAAAATATTAAATGATGAACTTCTCAATGAGGACTGGAGCACTGTTTATAAATTAAAAGGGGTAAACAATAAATTCAATTACTTTCACCAAAGGTTTTCAGAAATTTACAAAAGGTGTCTCCCTACAAAACTAGTTCCAATTGGTCAAAAACGAGTAAACAAAAATTGGGTTACAGTTGGTATTAAAACATCTTGCAGACATAAAAGGGAATTGTATGTAAAAGTTAGGAATACTGATAATATGCTTCTCAGACAACATTACAAAACTTACTGTAGAATTTTAACCAAAGTAATAAAAGAAGCTAAACGTTCGGCCATAAACGATGAGATTAGTAGTTCAGATAATAAGATAAAAAGTGTTTGGAACATTATTAAAAGAGAAACAACTGTATCATCCCTTGAACATAAACCTATATCTATAAGCATTAATGATAAGCTTGTAACTGACCCCTCTTATGTAGGAAATGCTTTCAATAACTACTTCTTAACAGTTGCTGAAAAAATAAAAGGAAAATATATTGGGAATATGGATGCTATAGCAATACTTAAATCCTTGTCACCAAAAACAGCACCTATGTCTATATTTCCCACCAGTCAAAATGAAATTGAAAAAATTATTAAATCCCTCAAAAATAAAAAGTCATTTGGTTATGATGAGGTTTCAACCCATGTAGTGAAACAATGTAACACCAGCATTAGTAGAGTTATTAGTCATATTTGTAATAGTTCTTTTGAAGAAGGTATCTTCCCTGACTCACTCAAGAAGTCAATAATCAAACCGCTTTATAAAAAGGGTGATACCTCAAAAATTGAGAATTACAGACCCATTTCACTTCTACCAGTATTTTCAAAAATCTTTGAAAAAGCAATGTACAGAAGGGTGTATGCACATTTACAAAAAAATGACCTACTCAGTAAAGTACAGTTTGGTTTTAGACAAGGCGTTTCAACAGATTCAGCAATTTTTGCTTTTGTAAACAACATACTGGAATCAATGCATAAAAAATTAAATTCCCTAGGTATATTCTGTGATCTTGCTAAGGCTTTTGACTGTGTTGATCATGAAATTCTACTAGGTAAATTAGACCACTATGGAGTTAGTGGTAAGCCAGGACATTGGTTTAAATCATACCTGGAAAATAGAAAGCAATGTGTATCACTGAAAGATGTTAATACAGGAGATGTTATAAACTCAGAATGGGGTATAGTTAAATGTGGTGTGCCTCAGGGTTCAATTCTTGGTCCTCTGCTGTTCTTAATCTATATAAATGATCTCCCACATATACTAGGTGATAATGAACACATGGTGCTCTTTGCAGATGATACTAGCATATCCTTGAAAGACCCATCAGCACAAAACCTCGAAAACACAGCAAATGAAGTTATAAAGAAAATTAACAGGTGGTTTAATGCCAACAAACTAATACTTAATGTAGAAAAGACACAGTTACTTCAGTTTGTTACAAAAAATAAAACAAAGGACAGCTATAATGTATTATCAGAAGGAAAAGCAATCGATGAAAGCAGTTTCACAAAATTCCTGGGTGTATATATAGATAACAAATTGAACTGGAAACAGCATATTCAACAACTTCTTAAAAAACTGAATTCTGCAACATTTTCACTGAGGGTAATATCTAGAATAGCTAATATAGAAACCAGAAAGTTAGTATATTTTGCATATTTTCATTCCCTGCTCACTTATGGCATCTCATTCTGGGGAAACTCGTCACAAGCACAGAGGGTATTTAAATTGCAAAAGCGTGCTATAAGAACTATTTGTGGAGCAAACCCACAGACATCGTGCAGAAATCTATTTAAAAACCTGGGTGTTCTAACAATGCCAGCACAGTATGTATACTCTGTATTATCATTTGTAGTAGAAAATCCTGAACACTTCAATCTTAATGCTGACATACATAGCCATAATACTAGGAATAAATATAATATTCACAAGGATTACAAATCACTGTCAATTGTTCAGAAAGGGCTAACATTTACTGGAGCTTCCTTATTCAATGTATTACCAACAGAAATTAAATGTTATCTACAAAAACCCAACTACTTTAAGTCCAAACTGAAAGAGTTTCTGCTTCAGAACCCATTTTACTCTGTAAAAGAATTTTCTTCTTGGAATTTGGTAACTAAGAATGACTGATAAAATAGTATATATGGTGTATGGAAGGGGAAGGTGACAAAATTATCCACAATTACTAAAATGATATATGGTTTTTCTTTCTGTTGAAACTTGACAAATGAACTAATTACACTGTTTACAAAATTTCACTTATATATAGTAACTAACATGGGATAGCATGCACTCAAAAACTGCTGTGAAAAATTATCATATTAACAGGTTTTTAAGTAATTGACTGCTTATGAGTTGTTGGTAATATAATTGATATTGCTAATAGGTGTGTGTACTGTTCCACATAAATAGCAACTAACATAATATAATATGTAGTCACAAATTACAGTGAAACCTTACATGGTAACTGGTTGGTAAGAAAATAACTGTTTATTAGATGCTGGTAACAAGTGTATACACTGTTCCACATAATAAGTATTAATTAACTCGGGATTGTATTTGTAGATTACAGGAGATATTGGTTATACTAATGGGTTGTTGCTAACTTGTTGTCAATATATAATAATATTATCAATTATATTGTAATATTGACATTACTAATAAGTGTATGTACTGTTCCACATCCCCGAGATTATTCTCACATGGGATCAAAGTGAACATATCTATCTATCTATCTAATACTGCTGCTACAAAATCAAACGATACGAACACATCTCAACACATTAAATGCTCTGGAACTACATTTCGAGTAGTAACAGAATGTTCTATATCAAAATTCCTAATTAGTATATCATAAATTACTATCACAATTAATTTCATTATACACCTTACTAAATCACGAGCAATAAAAGTCACTTTATCGCGATGTATATTTGACCAGCAATATTAACGACAGTAGAGAATTGTGAACTTTCCGTTGTACACTGTAAGTTAAAAGAATTTTAGTATAAATTTTTTAATTACGTTACCTCAATAACTGTCATGAAGCTGACGACATAGTTCATGCGGCTGAATGTAGTTTTAGACGTATTCAGTATTTAATTTACTGCGTTAATAATAAGTCAAGTTTATTTCGCTATTCATGACGTCACTAACATACAATATAGTGAATGTATTAATGTGCGAGTGATAGAAGCTTTGATTTTCTAGCGGTAATTTTAAAACGCAGCCTGGGCCAGAATGAGAACTGAAACATTATTAGTTATTTAAGCTTCTTTCATGAGCGCCATTTTAGTGACATCATGTATCGCTTTGTACCGATATTGTATCAAAAGATCTATAGTAAGCTTGGACGATTTAGCAGAACCATGTGGCGTTGCCCCGAAGTAAATTTTTGAAATTTATCAATGTTTTATTCAGATAATGGAGTGGCGGACAAGCGGAGTGGTAATTCGCCGGTAGTCATTCAATTCTGTTTGCAAAATGAGAAACCAAATATCAAGAAACAATCTATTACTACTTTAATATTGAAATTTATATTTTAGCGCAGAATTAATGGATCGAAACGAATGAACTATAGTAAACTGGTCTATAGGCAATTCAGTTGTTTCCAGAGATAGAGAAACCATTACCGCAATACCTCTGATTATTATGGATAAAAGAATCAATTACTATACTTACTACTATAATATGTAAATTTCTGTTGATGGAACCAATATATCCTAAAAAAAAAATCAAAAAAAATCAATATTGAATGAGCAAAGTTCTCCTTTTTAAGATTTTTGCAGATACTCAATGCAAATCAAAATATTCATTTTTAGTACCGCAATTTTACTAATGGAAATTCAAATCTTTCAAAGAAATGTAAGAAAACTAGGGCTATGAAAATAGCTAAAACCTAGGAGACAAATCCTCAATATTGTATATACGGATATATTAAACTGAAAATACTCCTTACAAAAGAATATTTTTACTGTTTTAAGAATTCAGTGAAGTAGTTCTGGAACATAAATAGATTTTTGTTATTTTATTGCAACATTTATTACTACTATTACTAATAAAAGTAGCTCTAAAATAAATTGCATGGTCGTATTGACCTGGTGACAAGACTTCTTTACGTCTCCGGAATCAGTCCCTTTCGTAGCCTCTTAACGTAACCCAGTAATCCTACCGGACATAGAGGACCCACAGTTCAACACGGAATCAGAACCAAGTTAGCATTGTGGCGTAATTCACGTCACACAACCTATGCCAGATGTGAAGGTCGAGCTAAGGACCTTTGAAAATCCTCACCGAGCCTGGGATTCAAGCTGGGGACGTATCCATCTCCAGTTGGTCGCCCTAAGCACTGAGCAACCAAACCTCTCAAGAAAATCTTATATTACAACACTTCTCAACGCGGACGAAGTCGCGGGTAACTGCTAGTAAGAAATATTTAAAAAATGATACTAATTGGTATCAGATGTAATCATATTATTTTTCAGTACACACACATACACACTCATATAAACTACTTCTTATCTGATCGCAGTAATTAATTTTGTTATTTTTTTTTCTATTTCTACCTCCTTTTCAGGGGGTTATATTTTCCCATAGTTTTCAACCGCCATTTCTTCCTCCACCACAGCCACCCCCACCCTGTCCACCTTGTTGTTCTTAGGCTTGAGTCATGTTGTTAGTCTCAGTATGTGAGCAGCTTAACCCTCGCCATGCGTCTCAACTGCACACATGTTCAATGCGTTATACCAAAATATTGCGTGAGGAGCAATAGTGGCCAACGCCGAAGGCGTTGGCTGTTACAGGTAAGGGGTACCTGTTGCCCTTATTGGCGACATCTTCCCCTACTTTAACTTGGTGGTATACTGCTTTTATTGATGGATTTTCCTTAACTTGTTGCTCTACAGAGTGTTTACATTAGGTTGAGTTGGTTTTAAGTTTCTAGCTGTGATTTCGGCCTTTGGTGCCGAAGGTTGCCTATCTGGTACCGGCCGGTATCTTGAATGATTGGATAGGCTGAGATTTCGGTTTTTTTGTATAAAATTTTGTAGCTATGATTTTGAATCTTTCTCGCAGCTTCGGGGTGTTGGCCAACATGTGGAGGTCTTCTGTGGGGAAGCGAAATGGTAGATGTAGTGCTCGTTTGAGCGCTCGGTTCTGTAGTACTTGCAGTTCGTCTATGTGCGTTGCTGCAGCATATCCCCAGGCGGGGCAGGCGTATTCCATTATTGGCCTGATCAGGGCTTGGTAAATTTGGACACCGCATCTTTTTGGTAGTTTTGAATTTACATTGAGGACAGGGTACAGTGTTCCGAGCCTTTTTTCTACTCTTGATTTTACTTCCTCTACGTGCTGCTTCCGTGTGAGCCTTTCGTCTAGGCTTACTCCCAAGTAGGTTACTACAGTCTTTTGCGGGATAATTTTGCCACAGAGGTTCAAGTTTAAGGGACTTGGAATCCCTCGCTGGTGAAATACAATGGATTGCGATTTATCCGTATTGATTTTTACTCTCCACTTTGTGGCCCAAGCCTCTAGTAGCTCTAGGGCCGCTTGGAGTCTAATTGCTATTAATAGTTGTAAAGTGTATTAGCTTTTATATGTTCATTCAAGTCCATATGCGGAAAGTAATGGGTTCACATTGTCTTTCCGCTACTATTTTAATGTTACGTTTGGGTGGGTGTGAGTTGTGGGTGGACGCTCATCGTGTAGTAGACAGACCACCCCCCCCTCCACCCCCTCTCTCTCGTCACAAGACTGCTGTGACGTCAGAGGCGGCTCCCAGTGGCGCCACCGTCGCTCCTATCTGATTGGACAATTCTAATTACCGGGGCAGCGTCTCGGCAGAGTCGCAAATTATTCCTCATTAGCGTTCATTACTCCGGCTCGGCGAAGGGGCGGCCGGCTATCTCAAACGCCTCTTAATTTACAGAAAGTAACAACTGCAGGACGCGACGCGTCTCGCGTTTTGTTTTCGTGATGCGGACGCAGATAGATGTCTGCCGCTCCGCCAGATCTGAGTCCAGATACAGCGGAGGCGACCGCTAGACTCCGCGGCCAGCGACTGCGGTGGTTCACATGCACTGTTCAACCAAAACCTCATGACCACTGTGCACCGCCATACTTAATGCCATCTGGTGGTGATGCAGTCACGTGATGCGGTAAGGAAAGTGCATCAGCGGAGCAGAGTTGCGTGGGGAGTCACTAGCGACGATACGTGCGGTGCATGGAGGGTAAACTGACATAGGTCAGGTGTGCACTACACACGTGAATCGGCTACACGGGTGGCAGGGGCCGTGTGGAATGCACTGGGTGGTTTTTTAGGCTGAGGGAGGAAGACCCGAAACACGAAATACAGTTACAGGCAACCCAATCAGATGCAACACTGGAATGTAGGAGAAGCGTAAAAGAATCTCGACAGTTAAAAGTTCTCGTAATTAACTGTAGAAGCGTTTGTAGCAAACAACCGGAACTTGATAGCATTATTTGTAGCACAGGAGCGGATATCGTTATCGGTACAGAAAGTTGGCTAAAACCGGAAATAAGTTCCGCCGAAATTTTTAAAGATAGCATGAATGTTTTTCGTAAAGACAGATTACATTCTCATGGAGGTGGGGTATTTATAGCTGTGAGTAAATTTCTACCATGTAATGAAATAGAAGTCGATACGATCTGTGAAATCATATGGATTAAACTCAAAGTTGCCGGGTCAAAACTCATCACAGGCGCCTTCTACCGTCCACCCGATTCCGAATTAGCTATCGCCGAGGAGTTAAGAAATAATGTAAATAGTATAGCTAGCTGTTTTAAGGATCATGCTATGATTCTAGGAGGCGACTTCAATCTGCCTTATATTGACTGACATAATAACGTTCACATCACAGGTAGCAGGGATAAGGCAGCTTCTGAAGTAATTCTCGAATTGTTCTCAGATAATCATCTCGAGCAGCTAGTTAATGAACCTACGCGGTGTCATAACGGTAGCGAAAATATTTTAGATCTGCTGGTTACCAACAGGCCAGAATTATTCACCGATATTTCAACGACCACAGGTATAAGCGTTCACAAAGCGGTAATTGCAACTATCAGACTAATGACCAAGCGAAAAAGGAGAAAAGGGGGGATTGTATATAAATTCAGTAAGGCCTCTAAGGAGTGTTTTAGAACCTACCTGAGGAATAATTACATAAGAGACTTTGAGAAACGGCATATTGTTATGGCGTGGCGGCTGGGAACGAGCATCTCGGGAACGGCGAGGCTGGTCGGCTGTTCGAGGGCTGCTGCAGTGAGCGTCTATGGAACGTGATTAATGGATGGTCATCAAAATGCAAACATATACAAACTGGTCAATGATTTATACACTTATAAAAGGAAACTCTATGAACTGCGAATGACAGAAAATGAGCGGTGTAATATTTGTAATCAGAATGATGTTAGAGACCATCTCTTTAAATCCTGCACTGTCTCAAGATCCATATGGAGACGGGTGCGTGCAAAATTAAACAAGATATCCAGTGGGGATTTGTATACCTTAACGGACACAAGACTTCTTAGATGTGATTTCAAACTGTTCCCAACCGTCAAAACACAAGCTGTTGTCTGGGTGTTTACACATTTTGTGACTTACATAACAACGGAGCAGAATCAAACACTCAAAAAATTAAAAAATACCCTCAGAATCGATAGATGGAGATTGAAAACTGGAAACTACATTGATAAAAATGATGGCCCATATTTTTATGCTTTCGTATAACATTACAGCAGCATGCACTGTGTGATGAAATATGACGGAGACCTAGTAAAATGCAAAACTGCCTCGGAAATCGCGGCTTTGAAGCAAACTTCTAATAAAACCTCATTAAAACATGGTAAAAGCTGTTGGTTGAATTCGCATTTCCGTTCTTCCTTTGTTAAGTTTTGGCGCGGTTATAATGTATGTAAGCTGAGTGAAGATCTCTGATTGTAATAGAGACTCTTTGGCAGTAAGAAAGTATCTGTAGAGATGAAGTTGACAGTTGTACACTTGTGAAATAGTGAAAATAAAGATTTGAATAATAATAATAATAAAGAAAGCAGGCGACAAGGTGGTGGATGTCTACGGCTCATCACAGAACGTAGAAGTCGGATATAGGATGATCTGTAGCAGATCAACGACAGAGTACAATGCCAGTGCAGGCACAAGTGTTTGGGAGCACACCTTCCAGCGCACACTATTTAACGTGAGGTTCCGTAGCGGACGGCCCCTACGTGTTCCATGTCGACCAAAAGACACGGTCAGTTACTACTGCAGTGCACGAGACCATCGAGATCGAGCTGTGCACGTGTCGCCTGGTTCGCGATTCCTGTCACTCCAGGCGCCGTCTTCCAGGAGAACGGATGCTCGAGGCAATCGCCCCGTCACGACTCAGGAAGGTGGGGGACGTTCACCTGGACTTCCACGGGACCAGCATAGTGTTGCAAACTGAAAAAAAACATTATAAAAAACCTAGCACCCTGGGTTTTTTTCTAAATTTGTTTTTTTCCTCAGAAAACAGTATATTTGATAAATTATAGTTTTATTTACGGAACTTACATTTAAATGTGTGTTTTAAATCTTACTGAATCATATAATGTCTTACATAATGATTCATAAATGTATCTATATGGGTAACATAATTTTATTCATCCTCTTGGTCAGTACCACATTCACTAGTAACAGCACTACCAACACTAGTTCAGTCGGTGTCTGAATTTTCTGTTTCTTCTTCTGTCTCCCCTAGATCCCTAACTTCAGAAATAGTTACATTTCCTTTTACTGGTTGTCCTTGTATTGTACGCAAAAGATTTTGAGATTGCAATTTTAAATTGTGAGCAAAGTACACACTGTGCATAAAGACTACGCAGATAATTCTGTTTTAAGGTCTTTTAAGTTTGAATTTAAATCTGTTATCATTTCTTTTACAATCGTTGGTTTACGCCAACGGTTGCAGGGAAACGATTCATAATTACTGCCAATTTAATGACTCAGTATCACTATACGCTGAGAGTTTAACAAGTATACGAATATAAGTAAAACACAATAACTAATAACAAGAGGCAAAAAGCCGTAGATAAATTGAAAATTCCTAATTTTTTGAAAAGATCAGTAGTTCTACAGATAAATTCGCAGTGTTGGCAGCACTAGTTCAAATAGCGCGTATCAATCCAAACAACGGGGAACGGGAATTCCTTCTCGCGCAACCCATCCTTTTCGGGAAGTCCCCGTTCCTAAAAGAAAACTTCAGTCAATGTTGCCAATATTTTCGTAATCTTCTTTTCTACTGAACTAGAAATATATAGTAGATTTAAAAATTAAGATAAGTACTTAGTATAAACTCTAAAACAGTTAAATCAAACGATAAAAGCGTTACAAATTTGGGATTTAGTAGTTATGAAAAAAACGTGTCCCAGAAAAAAAACATGTTTTTTTCACAGTTTTATTTTCATGTTTTTTTTTTCAAGTCAGAAAAAACCCGTTTTTTTTACAACACTAGACCAGCGGTAGTGATCGAAGACAGCATATCAGCAGTGGACAGCGGGAGCATTACTATGGATCGCCGTAATCCCTTCAGGTCTTCCAGCAGGCTGGATCACTGTCCTCGTCACAAGGGCAGAGTAGTTGCTACAGTGCTGCGAGAAACACGATGCTGAACTCACGCTGATGTCTCAGCCACCAACCAGACTCACCTCATCTCAACGCGAGTCAACATATCGGGCGCCAGATATGAGCCCATGAATTACCGCCGCGTGGTTTAAGGGAAATGTGACGATCTGGCACCTAGAGACCTCCGGAAATCTACCAAGGGAGCATACATAAACCACGTAGCTCCATTTTGGCCTCCTGTGAACCCCCTCTCCCTCCCCCACGTATCCCTACGTGGCTTTTGCCTCTACCCCCCCCCCCTCCACATAGCACGTAGCTTTTTTCCCTTTTGATTCCAGAAGACATTTTATACTGATTTCTCTTGTCAGACGACTGTAAATTATATAAGGAGATAATTAAATGAGGGAAATAAATATTCACATGCTGTTGTGTATTCTGTTCGTCATTTTAACTGTGAAAAATGTTTTGAAAGGAAAGCTACGTGGGCTGGCTCGGAACCCCCCCCCTCTCCCCCCACGTAGCCCAGCGTAGCCTTCCAGCCAACTCCTCCCCCCCCCCCTGGACCGAGCCACGTGGTTTGTGCATGCTCCCCAAGGACTTGTCGAATCCATGCCACGCTGATGTATTTCGTTCCAAAGGTGACTAACACGCTATTATGCTGGCACTCGTATTGTTTTCGCTGATCAGTGTTTATGTCGTAGGGTCGTAAGGGACGGAAGCGAATTCGGCCACGGGCTTCTCATTAACCATCCCAACATTCGCGTGCAGTGTTTTCGGGAAACCGTAGAGGACCGCGTCCTCCGCAACGCTCGACGCGAATGTTTCCGGTCACCCACCACTCTCGGTTGCGAGAAGTAACTTGGCTTTGAGTGCACGCTGACTTGCAGAAAAATTTATGTCAATTTCTCAGCTTTAGAATCCACATCCAAATGAAACATATCATGTTTCACTCCTGGAACCATAGACTCTACGAAATCCCGAACAATAGTTTTTCAGTTAACCTCGTTCCAGAAAATAATTCGACAGACTAAGAGATACGTTTTTGTTTATTTGTCCGTACCCGATGATACATCAACATATAATATGCCGCGTATGAATCCTGGCGCCTGTGGAAAGCCGCCCATTTCTTTTCCCTCAAATCGCGCTCGGCGAAGCAGAATTCAAAAGTTATAGTTAACTACATACAGAAAGCTAATGCGCCGAGTTACTAATATACATACTAGCTTAAAGCAATAAGTAATATCCTTAAACATTTTTCATTGTTGCTGATGATTTATCAAAATGAATAATAATAATAATAAAAAATATTTATTCTGTGCAAAATGGAAGCTTGCTCGTTTTAAAACTGCAAATTATGTAGTGAATGTTTTCCACTGAGTTTAGATTCAATTTGATGAAAATTTTTTTGATACTAATATATGTAATTTGGAAAGACTTGATCACTGATTCTGAGAAAAATTGGTTAAAGCGGCTTTACGTAATGAAACTATAACTAACCCAAGTACACCATTACAATTTGTGGTGGACTGCGTCTGTCTGTCCGTTTCTCCAGGCGGGCGGGTTTTCACAGCTTCAGAGCTTCCGGTTCAGCTGAAAGCCTGTGCTGTCTTATGGCTGTACACGGCCAGGACACGGGGCACAACATGGTAGTTGGTTCGCACTAAGGACAGATACGCGACAGAGATTACACTACATACCAGGTGATCACTCCTTTACAACATAGAAACACACTACACCCTTTGGATTCTGAAAATATTGTTTTTCGACTAAGTAATTGCCGTTATTTATTACTTAAGTTTTGTGAGATATAATATTCAGAAGAAACTACTATATCAAAGATTAACGCTCCAATAATCCTAACAAGATTGTGGTATTTAATTTTCTGCTTGAAGAACAAAGGGAAAAATGATTAATAGGCACAGCAAGAACCATGTGAGCGAAGCAGCGGAGAAATGCCGGTAGCGGACGATGATAAAAGACTGCACTCCGTTGATAATGAACTAGTGTGCGAGGGAACCAGAGGAGGGAACGTAAGAAAATTTGTAACCTTGAACAGAGGTTAAAGGGCCTTTCTACTAAAAATTAACAGGAACAAAATGAAGGTCTAAAATACTACGTTCCAGACGTTTATGATTTCCTACTGGAAGAAAAACAAAAAGGCAAACTCATTATTACACACAACACAGGGGTGTTTGTGAAACAGTGGGAAAATGCTAGTCGTTACTTAGTATTACATATGCGGAAGTAACTCTGTTTCTCTGTCCGTTTGTTACGATTTCACGACTAAACGTCAAAACCGATCTTGATGAAATTTGACAATGACTAAACGATCTTGATGAAATTTGACAATGAAATACTATGTATGATTAAGGACACAGGATAACATTAACGGGATAAATAACATACTTTGTCGTTAAATTTTTAAAAGTAACACAACGGGAGAGGCAGACAGACGGGTAGCGTGTGTAATGTTATATCGGTCACTCAGGCGTTGGTTCTCTCGCAGTCACTTTGTGTATCATCTGTTCACGAACACACATAGCTTATTTGATAGTATAGATGTGGGTCTGCGTTGCACTGGACTATTATTATGTGTATATGGTATATATCTTAGCAGAGAACAGCAAGACCAAAAACGTTGTCTACAAAACGGTGTTGACATAAGATGTCCCCATAAAATGGCATAATTTTAAACCGCAAACAAAAATCTGCGGAGGTTCTGTGGTACATTGTCTCCCCCCCCCCCCCCCGCCTTAGTTTGTTGTTATTCTCAAACTTGTTGCAAATTGATTCTCTTCATGAGACAGGATCAATGTTACAATGGAGTAGTGACCCTGTCACGTCATGTCCCTGCTTTAAGGGACACCGATTACGTAAGTTACGCATGCAATAACATTCTAACTGCACGCGGGTAACAGATAGCTGCGACGAGATGGCACTATCTGATAGATAACGTCGTGATCTCCAGTGTCCCACCCGTGGAAACCGCTCAATCACGAACTTTGTCCCTTTTATTTCATCCGTCTTGGCCTCGCCTTTCTTCCTTTTCCTTTTATCTGCTTAACTTCTCTCTAACAGCGAGGTCTTTAGAGACGGGAAAGGATGGGGGGCAAGGAATGGGAAGGAATTCGGCCATGGCCTTTTGAGGAAAGCATCCCGGCATTTGCCTGGAGTGATTTGGGAAACCATGGAAAACCCAAATCTGGATGTTCGGACGGGGATTCGAACCGCCGTCCTCCCGAATGCGAGGCCAGAACGCTAACCGTTACACCACCACGCTCGGTTGGCCTCGCCGTGAGCCAATTTGATTTCTTAGTCCGTACCTCCTTTTAGACATCCTGCACGCCGAGTTACGGGGATGTTCACACAAACAGCTACCCCAGACGCTTTTCTCCATTCTTCTTCGTCATTTTCAAGGCTGAAACAATTTATGAATTGTTCCGCCCTCACCTGCCTTCCTTCTTCCCCGTTTACGTTTGTGATTTAGCGGCGCTTTTTTTGGTTTGCTGTCTTCTATACGTGTTACATGCTCCACTCGTTTCTTGCTATATATAATTACTTCCTCATTTAGATTAAAAGTTTTCAATAATTCCCTTATGTTTTCTCACTTTTTTATTTTTGTTAACCAGTAAGACACATGCAGTCACGTTTCTCAGAAATCTCTGCTTTTATTCGGTTTATTTGTGTGTGTGTGTGTGACGTGTGTGTGTGTGTCATTTGTCTCAGCGGCTGTCTAAATTGACCCCTCTACCTTTAGTAGTTTTGTCGGAATGTTCAGGTAAGAAATAGTTTTGGGGACACAATTTGATACACTTTATCAGTGATAAACCATAACTGTGGTCATCATAGATGATCTTTGGTGAAAACACCCCGCTGATGTTCGTGTCTCGGGTTTCATATTGCACTGTAGATGATCCTGAGTGGTCCTTTGTGTTTATGTCACGTTCTTGGCATTATTTTGCCCAGGGTGGCGAATAGTTCCATTTTGTGTCTTCTTGCTTCTAAGCTTTCTATAATTTTATATTTGGGTGTTTGTTCTTTCTGTGTTTGTTGCCATGTGAATGTGATCCGTTGATGTGTAGGGCGATGCGTTTAGAATCATTCTAAGGCATTGTTTTGGAGTCTTTGTATGTTGCAGATGTTGGAGGGGCTTCCTATTCCGCATATTTGGCATCCGTTGAGAGATACAGAGTTGTACAGCCGGATTTTTGTAGTGATACTAAAGTCGTTGCTGCGTAGCACTGGAGCTAGATTGGATGCAAAGATCTTGCGCATTGCCCTTTCTTTTGGTCTCTACCTCAATGGCGTGTTTGTGAAAAAAAGTCCCGCTACCAAGGTAGCTCTACTTTACGTGTCTCTCTGTATAGGATGGGTGTGTTTGGGGACTCTTTTTTATTGCTCTTTAAGGGAAAAACATGGCTATGGTTCGTCAAGGACGACCTTATGTGAAAAACCCCTACAGTTTTCTTATAATCATATCAGTTACCTTCTGCCTGAAATATGATGCTTGATGGCACTTTATAAGCATGCCAGTGCCTTGGCACTGTTGTGCCAAGGGTATGGAGCCTTTCGTCAGTTTCTCTGAATGCTCTATTCGATCATAGAACTTTTCTGTTTCCTTTTATATTTCTGCGTATATGGGCCTTACGCCTGCTTGTTTTTTTTTTCTCGCTGCCTCAACGGCGTTTTGTGGCCCCGCTACTGTATGTAGCTTTATCTACTGTTTCGAATAGATTGTGTTGGATTCGCTATGGTTCGCTTTAGGGAAAACCCCGGCTTTGACCGTTACAAACGGCCTTTATGGGAAACCCTTGAATGTTCTTATTAAGGATCGCTTGTGATAGTTGATCATTTATATCGGTGTCATAATTGTGCTAAGTGGCACTTTGAATTTGTGCCATTCCATTGGGAGTACTGAGCCTACTGACTCCAATCTGTCAACTTCTGGGCGGATAGTATCAAGCCTGGTGAAAAAATTATCTGCTTGTCGAAAGATTTCTGCATGGATGGTAGGCATGTTGGTGATCTCGTGAAGAAGGTCTATTGGCGTGTAGATGCTAGCATGGCTAATCATTCTTAAGCATCTGTTCTGCACTCTTTGTAAGTGTAGCAGGGTAGATTTGCATGCAGTTCCCCAGACCTGGCAACCGTACATAATGAAGGGTAGGACAACTGATTTATATATTCTTATTTTTGTTTCGAGTTTCAAGTCGTTGCTCAAGAAGATTGGTGTCAGATTCATGACAACGGCTAGGTCTTTTTTTCTTCTGTCGAGGTCATGTTGACGGAATAGTAGTTTATGGTCTAACGTTATTCCCAGGTAACGGTGCTCGGTAACTCAGGGTAACCTCTGCCCCATCAGCTCCAACTGTCTTTGTAGGTCCGGTCGTTTAGTAGAGAAGTACACTGCGGCACATTTTGTAGGATTCACCTTCACCTTATTTTCTCGACACCAGAGACTAAAGGCGTCTAGGCCTGCTTGGGCGTTGGAAATATTTCTTTTATGGTTACCTCCGGTTGCGTAGATGACCGTGTCGTCCGCAAATTGTGCAATATAAACGTTGGCCGGGGTTCGTATATAATTTACATCAATGGTGAACAGATGAGGCGATAAGGCAGGTCCCTGCGGTAATCCCCCATTAATTGTGAAGGTGGACGATTTCTGGCCTTCGATTTGGACGAAGAACCTCCTGTGCTTGAGGTAGCTTGCTATGAGGGCAATATAGCAGTCGGGTATGTCGGTGTGATAGAATAGCTTGTCTATTAGTTTGGTGTGCCACACCTTGTCATAGGCTATTTCGATGTCGACAAATACGGCGGCTGTAGATTTATTCCTGTCAAAACCTTTGCTGATTTGCTCGGTGAGCCTTACCAACTGACAGGTGGCTCCTACTCGGTTTTGGAAACTGAACTGTCCTTTCCTGATTATTTGTCCAAAATCTAAGCTTATTTTAATTCTCTTCAGCAGAATACGTTCCAGCAGCTTGGAGGTATCAGAGAGTAAGCTGATTGGTCTGTAATTATTGGGAATTGTTTTGTCTTTACCCCTTTTGGGCAGAGCTATAACCTTAGCCCTCTTGCATGCTGAAGGGAAGTAATGTTGTAGGATACATGCATTGAAAATTCTAGTGTGAAGAACCAGACCTTTCCTTGGTCGACGGAGCGGGCTGTGAATGCCACGCTGCGAGCCGCGGAGGGAGCCGGGTGCGAGACGCCGCGCCGCGCCGCTCTGGGACGCCCTATTTTTACTCGGGTGGCGCTGCCGTCGTCATTAGGGCACAAAGCTGACGGCGCCGCGATGACAAATGGCCGCGCACCTCATTAGTGGCGGCAGCCGCCACCTGGCGCCACTGAGCTCGGATTAATTAAAAGGCAGAGCGCCGCCACTGTGCGCGCACTTCCGCTGCGCCCGCGAGGCTCAGCTCCGGGGCCGGCGCTACTCGCAGCCACTCACACGCTCACGCCTCGCGTGCTACCGGCTGCTGAGTGACAAGCACGATGCTGAGGAGTGGCCGCCGTTACCTTGCAGCCACCAGCAGGTCTGCTTTCAAAACAACCTCCTCCACTTTACTTTCTCTTCCCACCACCTTTTCGTCACCATCTTGGCCCAGCTTTCTTCTCCACTCCTGTCGGCCATCCATAAATTACGTCAAAGGGTAAGGGAGAGAAAGGGATCAACAAAGTGTGACATGGAGGGCGGAGGGAGATCATAAGCTTCGTGACGTCACATCTATAATTTGTATCACGCTCGCTGTACCTACGGTGTCGCACGTGTGCCACCGCATTTGAGGCTTTGACAAAATATGACTTAGTTATTTAAACGATCAGGTGGCATCTGTGGTCTATATCTTTCATCATAGAAAGCCACTAACCAACACAAGCAATCACGTAAGAGACAACGGGTTGGTTACACCCATCACGAAAATTCGTCCTGAAAGAACTACAGCCAGAAGTGACAGGGAAGTTTTCTGTTTGATAAACGATGACGGTTGTATGAAGAAGATGGTGACACATCGAATGTTCCTTACATTATACAAATCGATAACTACATGACTTCTATGTCAGAAATGAATAATATAAAAAAACTAGCTGTTACCCGCGACTTCGTACGCGTGGACTTAAAATTTCATTACCAGAATTGGAAATAAAAAGCTGTTAGTAACGTAAGATTTGTCCAAAAAAACACTGAGTTGGCATAATATGACAGCAAAGCCATCACTATATCATTCTACCGTCGAATCTGCTCATGAAAATAATCAATTTCCAACATATTTAAAAACAGAAAAACAAACGAATGTGCAGGGACGTGGAGAAGTGGGGTGGGGGGGGGGGGGAGGTTTAACAGAGGGCAACTTCATTTCAGCTTGGTCACCAGCAGGAGCACCAGATTCTAGGGTTCTAATAACTTTAGCTGCTCGTGCTCTTCGAGAGCTACAACTTAGGCCAGGTTTACGCCCGCGAGGCATGTCAAAAGAAGAAGAAAAAATAAACTGGTGCCAGAAACTTTTAGGCAGACACAAAGTAATAGTACAGTGCAGAGAAAATCGACATCTAAACTAAATAATAAGTTTTGTCTCCAAACAAAATTTACTAACAGATCATATACTAATAGACTTCGTGAGAAGCACAGCTTGAGCAACTGACGTAACATTACAGACTAACACACGCATCCGTCTGTCTGTCATCATTCGATAAGTTCTCAAAATATGGTGTCTAAAACTGTTATTCATACCGAAACAAATGATCTGTGTCCTTCCTACACATAAAAAGTATTTCCTTGTCCAATTCCATCAAAATCGGAATATCCATTTAGTCGTCAAAACGTAACAAAAAGACAGAGACTTACTCCCGCATTTATAATATTATTAGTGCAGATCACACACACACACACACACACGAGCGCACACACATTTCAAAAGGCAATGGCCGAATTCCTTGCCATTGTTTGCCCCCAATCCTTTCTTGCCTTTAAATATCTCAACCTCTACGAGACGCAAAGCCATAACAAAAAACAAAAAACGATTCGTGCAAAATTTTATTAATACTAATAACCAGCGAATCTCTATCGACCAGGAACTAAGCGTACCATTTTTTTTTTTTTCGCTTCTGGGTTTACGCCCGGTGGACGTCGACTTCATTAGAGACGGGATGATATGGGGGGCAAAGAACGGGAAGGAATTTGGCCATGTCCTTTTGAAGGAAGCATCCCGGTATCCGCCTGGAGTGATTTGGGGAAATCTTGGAAATCCAAAATCTGGATGAGCGGAAGGGGATTCGAAGCCGCATGCTCCCAAATGCGAGGCCAGAGCATTACGGTTGAGCACCACGTTTGGTGTCCGTATTATGGTTAGAGCTGTAGCAAACCGTGTGTACTCGTTACTGAGTAACGGGTTCGTCGCATGACTCCAAGTACCGAATCGTTACTCACAAATTCATTTCGTTACTCGCATTTCTCGTATGGCTGTCGGTTTGATTCGATAAACGAACAGATACGACGCATCATGCTGGAACTGTAACGGTTCGTCCAGCGACTAAACGAACACGAACGAGAGGAACAACATTTGAACATCGTGCGTCGCGTATTCCTGGGAATTTCGACTTGGATTCGTTTCGTTACAAAAGAATATGTGTAAGTACAAACATGTTGAGCGTATGTTATTTTAATATAATGTATATATATATATTAATACGCTAAACGAAAACTTCGGATCCGTTTTTAAGAATATTGTATGCACGGAGAAGTGTGAGATTTGGCATAGTTAAAGTTAGAAGTGCTGAAAGCTAAAATATATGTGTAATATGTGTTACAAATTCATTAAATTAAATAAAACATTCGTTGTTTACATTCAATTTTTTTTTTTTTTTGTGACAGTGACACTTAGCGATTCTGCCAATCTATGTGGTCTTTGGTCAACAGTAAAGAAAAAATATAATAAGCATAGTTAATAAATGTTACAAATACATTATTAAAAAAAATTCGCGAACGTGTGTGTGCGTGAGATCGGATCTGACGTTTATTCCCAGCATTTAGGTACTCTGTAGTCTTTGGTGAAACAAATGTAGATTTTAATCTTTGAAGTTATAAAAGGTTCATTTCGAAAAGAGAATGTAGCGATTCTGCCAGATATTATATAGTCGTTTTATTATTTTAAAGGATAACCTTTGGTTAAGGGTCTTCTGATTTTTGAATTTCAGTAATTTCAATACGGATTTTTTTTCTACTTCCATTATGCCTCGATATAGAACGTTGACAGGTCGGAGAGAGAGACAAAAAAAAGGAAAAAAAAAAAGAAAAGAATGAATACCTATTTGCCTGAAATTCAAAATGATAATAGACCAAATTTAAATAATGAACACACAAAATGATGAAATTATTTTGATGGATACATTTAAATGTGCACTAAATGTAATTTCAAGAAATGTTTGTAGTTTCAAATTTACAGTGCAGGTTTTGCAATGCGAAACATTTCGAATCAGAAGTCAGTTGAGGTGAAAGGACTGCATTTAGTTCATGTTGTCCTAAAGCTAAAACAGTTTTACAGGTCTTAAATCAAAATGAATTTTTTAAATCATTGTATGATGGACTAATTTTAAATGAACCATCGAAAAATAGAAAATCAAAAATTATTTTTAAAACATTCATAAATACATTTCATCATTTGCTACAGTTAGTTCAGAAGCTAAAATTTAGGATACGGTCACGTGTGGAGTGTATCATTTTAATTTTATAGGTATTGCACGAAATTAAGCAAAAAACACAAGCTAATAACATATCGATACACGCTCGCAACCAGCGATGTCAATGTATACAGTATATCTATGCTAGCAGCAAACGCAATAGAACAAATTCAAATAATGATTACTACTCATTCAGAAAGAAACTAAATAACTTAATGAATTAAGGTCGAATTTCGACCCATGGGCGATCACCAGTTAATATTATTTATTGTAAAGTGTTGATATTTTTAACGACTTAAGTAATTTTGACAACATAAAGAGCTATTTTGTAGTTTTGCTTTTGTTTAACATAAAATATACAAAGCATAACTTGTAAATAGAATATTTGGATAGATAATTTGAGAAGGTTATCCTTTTGTATTGATCATACCTTAGTGAGATTTTATTGATTTCAAAGATTTATGAAATGCGGTTATTCCAAAATGAGATATTCTAACTTCTATTTTATTTTACAGCGGAAATGAACAATTTATTTAAACTTTACAAAGTACGAATAATGCGATCCTGTAACCCGTGCGTACGCGACTCGATGCGATGTGATGACATTGGCTGCAGATTTCTCGATCTTCGCCATAGGGTCGAGTCATGTAGGGTTCCCTTTAATAGGTCAGGTGTGCACTACACACGTGAATCGGCTACACGGGTGGCAGGGGCCGTGTGGAATGCACTGGGTGGTTTTTTAGGCTGAGGGAGGAAGACCCGAAACACGAAATACAGTTACGGGCAACCCAATCAGATGCAACACCGGAATGTTGGAGCAACGTAAAAGAATCTCGACAGTTAAAAGTTCTCGTAATTAACTGTAGAAACGTTTGTAACAAACAACCGGAACTTGAAAGCGTTATTTGTAGTACAGAAGCGGATATCGTTATCGGTACAGAAAGTTGGTTGAAACCGGAAATAAGTTCCGCAGAAACTTTTAAAGATAGCATGAACGTTTTTCATAAACACAGATCACATTCTCATGGAGGTTGGGTATTTATAGCTGTGAGTAAATTTCTCCCATGTAATGAAATAGACGTCGATACGAACTGTGAAATCATATGGATTAAACTCAAAGTTGCCGGGTCAAAACTCATCATAGGCGCCTTCTACCGTCCACCCGATTCCGAATTAGCTATCGCCGAGGAGTTAAAAAAAATGTAAATAGTATAGCTAGCCGTTTTAAGGATCATGCTATGATTCTAGGAGGCGACTTCAATCTGCCTTATATTGACTGGCATAATAACGTTCACATCACAGGTAGCAGGGATAAGGCAGCTACTGAAGTAATTCTCGAATTGTTTTCAGATAATCATCTCGAGCAGCTAGTTAATGAACCTACGCGGTGTCATAACGGTAGCGAAAATATTTTAAATCTGCTGGTTACCAACAGGCCAGAATTATTCACCGACATTTCAACGACCACAGGAATAGGTGATCACAAAGCGGCAATTGCGACTATCAAATTAATGACCAAGCGAATTGTATACAGATTCAGTAAGGCCTCAAAGGAGTGTTTTAGAACCTACCTGAGGAATAATTACCATAACTTCAAGTCACCAAAGGACACCGTTGAAGAGATGTGGCATCGTTTTATACATATAGTCAGGGAAGGTATGGAAATACATATACCAAAGCGGACAATAAAGGGGGAGAATGATCCACCGTGGTACACATGCGAAGTCAAAAGATTACTCAAAAAGAAAGGAAAATACACGCACGCTCAAGAAGGAAGGGGTATCGCAGCGATTTAGAAACCTTAGCTGATTTAAGAGGACGTATTAAAAATGTAATGCGCGAGGCCTTTAACGATTTTCAATCCAACTCTCTCTCTAAGAGTCTCACAGAAAACCCAAAGAAATTTTGGTCGTATGTACGAAACGTTAATTGTACCAACAGCAATATTCCAGCACTAATTCGTGAAGGTTCCGCGGTTAATGAAAGCCGCGATAAAGCTAATGTATTAAATACTGTATTTAAAAATTCATTTACAAATGAACATAAGGATAATATTCCCGTTTTACCACGCCGTGGCGAGTCGGTGATGGAATCATTACGAATAGATACTGCAGGTATCGTTAAGCAATTAGAGCTCCTGAAGTGGGGGAAAGCACCGGGCCCGGATGGAATTCCAGTAAGAGAATTTTCAGAGTATGCGGCGGAAATCGAGCCATTTCTGTCTGATATATTCAGTAAATCATTAGAAGAGCGAAAAGTACCTTCAGACTGGAAAATCGCGCAAGTAACTCCGATTTTCAAAAAAGGTGATCGACGTGATCCTGGAAACTATCGTCCCATATCTATAACATCTGTTTGTAGTAGAGTTATGGAGCATATTATATGCTCGAACATTATGAATTTTCTAGATTATAATAATTTGCTTACAACAAATCAACACGGATTTTGGAAGAAAAGATCACGTGAAACACAGCTGGCCCTATTTACACACGACGTAATGAAAGTTATCGATGCAGGTTCACAAGTAGATGCAATTTTTTTAGATTTCCAGAAAGCCTTTGACTCTGTGCCACACAACCGCCTTTTAGCGAAGCTTCGAGCGTACGGTATATCGGATCAGCTTTGTGAATGGATAAAGGACTTTCTAACTGGTCGGTCGCAGTATGTTGTCGTTGAAGGAGAAAGTTCTTCTAATCTAGATGTTACATCGGTTGTACCTCAAGGAAGTGTAATAGGACCACTTCTTTTCTTAATTTTTATAAACGATCTCGGAGACAAAGTGAAAAGCTTTTTTAGATTGTTTGATGATGATGCGGTTATTTATAGGGAAGTAAGAAATTTGGCCGATTGCTTAGAAATTCAGCGCGATCTGAATGTAATTTTGGCTTGGTGCGCTGAGTGGCAACTTACTCTAAATTGTAAAAAGTGCAAGACAATGAGCATAACTAACATAAAGAATCCAATTGTTCAGAAATACGAGTTAAACAATACAGTTATTGATATGGTCGATTCTGTGAAATATTTGGGAGTAACAGTACAAAGGAACATGAAATGGGACATACACATTAATTCGTTAGTAGGTAGAGCAAATTCTAGGCTGCGATTCATAGGTCGAATCTTGAAAAATTGTAATGAACAAACAAAGGAGATAGCGTACAAATCTCTTGTGCGTCCACATTTGGATTATTGTTGTGCGATGTGGGACCCGTTTCGAAAGGGGTTGATCGAAAATATAGAGAAAGTACAGAGAAGAGCCGCTCGATTCGTGACCGCTTGCTACAGTCCTTATGAAAGCGTCACAGAACTGATTAGTAGACTAGGCTGGGAGTCTCTGGTAGATAGACGACACACGTTTCGTTTAAACTTATTGGTAAACATGCGTACTCCAACTTTCACTTTTGAGTGTAGTGAAATACTTATTCCACCAACCTATTTGAGTCGGAAGGACAGTAAAGATAAAATTAGAGAAATAATGTGGCGGACTGATTTTTATATGAATTGTTTTTTCCCTCGTACCATTAGGGATTGGAATGCACAGCAAAGAGATTAGCTTTGGTGCTGAGCACCCTCTACCACCCACAATTTTGTGAATTGCAGATTAAATATGTAGATGTAGATGCTTCATACCAGTGCTCGATTGTTTCAATAGTAACGAGTAACGAAACGATACGATAGTAGCGTGTACTGATTGGTTTAGTGACGGGTACACGATGTCTCGTTACTTTTACAGTTGTGATGTGGTTGCTGTGGTTGGTTGCGTCGTCGCTGCCGGAGCGGGCGCTGTTTTTGCTTCCCGACGGCCGCCAAGTGTCGCCTGCCGCGCTGACAAACAGCGCGCGGTTTTTCTTGTGGCGGCGGCACGGGGCCTAAACCTCGCGACACTGACAGACAGTCACTAACCACACTACAACCCACGACACTGACAGACAGTCACTAACCACACTACAACCGACGGAATCACAAACCTCGCGACACTACAGACAGTCACTAACCACACTACAACCCACGGAATCACAAACCTCGCGACACTACAGACAGTCACTAACCACACTGCAACCCACGGAATCACAAACCTCGCGACACTACAGACAGTCACTAACCACACTGCAACCCACGGAATCACAAACCTCGCGACACTACAGACAGTCACTAACCACACTGCAACCCACTGAATCACAAACGAAACCTCGCGACACTACAGACCGTCACTAACCACACTACAACCCACGGAATCACAAACCTCGCGACACTACAGACAGTCACTAACCACACTACAACTGACGGAATCACAAACCTCGCGACACTGACAGACAGTCACTAACCACACTACAACCCACGGAATCACAAACCTCGCGACACTACAGACAGTCACTAACCACACTACAACCCACAGAATCACAAACGAAACCTCGCGACACTGACAGACAGTCACTAACCACACTACAACCCACGGAATCACAAACGACACCTCGCGACACTACAGACAGTCACTAACCACACTGCAACCCACGGAATCACAAACGAAACCTCGCGATACTGACAGACAGTCGCTAACCACACTGCAACCGACGGAATCACAAACGAAATTTGCTGCGGCTGTATAATTGTAATGAACCATTCCCATAAAAATTATAAAAAAAGAACCATGGCAGTGATTGGAGACTGACGAAAATAGTGAAACCTTAAAGCTATCAACATCATACGCGCAACACGGCATACTTACAGCTACAGATATGCTAAATAATTCCGCCTGGTCGTAATGACCTGGTGACCGGGCTTCTATTGGTTGCGCATTCCGCCTCTGTCTTATCCACCTTAATCTAACCCGGTAGTCCTACCAGGTACTGGGGACCTACAGTTTAACGTGGAATCCAAACCACGGAAGCGTTCTGCCGTACTTCACATTACACAGCAAGCTATGCGAGAGGAGAAGGTCAGGTTAATGGTCTTTGAAAAACCCCGCCGAGACAGCGATTCGAACCGGGGACCTTTCGTTCGCCAGTCAGACGCCTTAACCACTGAGCCACCAGACCACAACAGATATACTGTTAACATTAGCATGTCGGTAGTGCGAACTCATAAGATTTTTACCCATCCAAAAGTCGCCCAACACGCTTAAAGCAGTATTTAGTTCAATAACTAATAATCTACCTTAATTCACAACCCAACGATTCTTCGAATCTTCCCAAAGGAGATGTACCAAGCTATTCTGTCAAAGGCAAGAAGGCTAATTCAGGGGCCTACCATGGAATGTCCCGGCGTAGCTCATATAATCAAATACAACTCCTAAAAACTATGGGTTTGTATGAACAACGGTGACAGAAATCAAAGAGAGATTGGAAAGGAGGAGAGAGTTTAGGTTTCTGTAAATCAAACCTCAACCATGTTTTCTATTTGTTTAAAGGTACATGTATTGAAAATTCCATCAAAATCGGATAAACACTGTTTGTATAACGATTTTGCGAAAAGCGTCCTGCTCGCATATCATACGCGCAACAGGTGGGCGTGACGGCCGCGATCTGACGCGCAACAGGTGGCGTCCTGCGAACTCATGATTTACCCCCGTCCAAACATCGCGTAACGTGAAGCTTGGCTGTTCACATAACATACACACCATAAAAACACACACTCAAATCAGACAAGCGCACACACAAATATAGACCTTCAGCACGGACACACACGCGCACACACACACGCACACACACACACACATCCCACGCACTGCACAATACGCAAAACACACACATCCGTCTCTCTCCTGGCTGTGAAAGCGCCCCTACAGGTCAGAACGAGCGTCGAGGTGAGTGGTTTTCGCTCTGGCGTCGCATTCGGGAGGACGCCGGTTCGACCGTCGGGGCATCCAGATTTCGGTTTTCCATGGTTTCCCGAAATCACTCCTGCCGGGATGCTTCCTTCTAAAACGCTATGGCCAAATTCCTTCCCGTTCCTTGTCCGCAGTCATTTCCCGCCTCTAATGACCTCGACGTCGACGAGGCGTAAAGCCACAAGCAAAGAAAAAGTACAGCTGAGGTTGTACAACCCGTCTGACGTTCCAGATCGGGTATTCAGGCTTCTCCACGCTTTGCCTGTGTTTAACGTACTTCTGAAGACACTTGGCACTCATACACGGCCACATTTCGTCCAGATTCATCGGAAACTCGCATAACGTCTGTGCTCCCAGGTTACATTCTACCCATTCATCGTTGAAATGGTATTAGGGAGCATGTTTCGAAAGTTATTTGAAAACGTAATCACCGCTTTTGTCGTGGGAGGAGGAATGAGAATACTGCCGGTTTGACGGTTTGGAAGGTCTGCGACAAAGTGGAACACAAGCTTTCCTTCAACTGTCGCGCACCAGCGAACGCACCAGAGAACCCCTCTGGATGATGGCACCGCAGCAGCACAGTCTCACCAGGAATAGTCTACAAGCTTGATGCTCTGTTGCCGAGAGCTGCACTCCCTTATATCACCTCCACCTCTCTGGCTACGTTGAAAATCTTACAACAGGTGTCTCCGCAACTTCCCAGTGTCCCATTGCTCGGAACGTTGCGTGCATTCTCTGTCTCGGTGTCAATATAATATTAATAACCATCAGACCCGTTTACTCATATAATTACTGAAAATTCTCGCAGCTGAAACGTTTCCTGCTGTAATATATAATAAACCTAGCCCTATAACTCTTCCACTGACCGAATTCGCACTACTACCTGCTGTTCGGGAGGACGGGTGTTAAACCTCGTTCGGCCAACCTGACTGACGTTTTACATGGTTTTCATGAGTCACTCAAGGCGAGTGCTGGGATGGTTCCCTACAAAGCCACGGCCGACTTCCATCTCCTTCCCTCCCCTTTAGGTTAGTAGACTGAAAAAGATTTTTGAGATCTTCCAGTCTCCCACCTCCCAGGCTTCACATGAAAAAAAAAAAACTTCCACTACCAACACCTTCTTCTAAGGTGTCACTGCGAACTGAGCCAGGTGTGCTCTACTCTGTTCAGTAGGGCTGAACTGTCCATTACAGATAAAGAAATCCCTGCAATTTATTTAGGGGGATAGAGTTGATCTTTTTCTGAAGGTTTGGCCCCGTGGCAATTGCGTCTTGAACTGATCAGGATAAACATCTCTTATGTCTCTTTTTTTTTATGGGTGAGGATCTGTGATGTGGGATGTGACTCCATAATTTGCCATTTTCCATGGTTTGCCGAAATCATTTCATGCGAATGCTGGGATGGTTGCTCTTAAAGGTTATGGCCGAACTGCTTCCAGATCCTTATCCCAATCCCCACCGTTCTGGCTGAAAATGGTTGTTGCAATCCTAAAACGGCCCGCCTAAAAAAAAAAGTAGCCCTTCCATAGGAGAAGAACAAAATCGCCCTCCCACCTAACATTAGTGAGGACGGGTCTTAAATCCCGTCCGGCCATCCTGGCTGGGGTTTTCCGTGGTTTACTTCAGTCACTCATGGCGAATATCGAGATGGTTCCTTGCAAGGCCACGGCCAACTTCCATACCCCTTCTCTCCCCTTCTTTTCCCTTCTCTTCCCTTACGTTAAGTCGGCTGCAAAGGGTCCTCGAGACCCTCCAGCAGCTCACCTCCCAGGATTTACTCTGGAGGAATGAAACCTGGAAAAAGTTGTCTTTCTCACGGAGCCAGGTCAGATGTATCGCTCCTGCCTGGCACTGGGGAAGACTAGGGATCAAATCCCCGTCTAGCTGTCCTGATTTCAGTTCCATTGTTTTCCAAAGTCATTACAGGCGAATGTCGGGATAGTTCCTTTCCATACTCTAACTCCTTCCGTTTCCTTATCCCTTTAGGTTAGTTAGCTGAAAGTAGTCCCTGGCATTTTACAGCAGCCCTTGGCCTGAGTTTACCTGCGAGAAATGATTTTTTTTTAATTTATTTATATGTAGCCCTTCGATATTGTTTGACGCTTGCGTTCTAGATGGTTCTTGCGTCTAGAGCACAATTGGATGTTACACTGCTGGATAATTCGAATGGATCTAAAGCTACAACTCGTCAGTCATTGTTACTTGCTTTGGGAATGTCGCTGTGTCGGCTCTGGCGTTGTTCTGGTGTCCCCGCGGCTGTAGCGGTACTTTTTGGGGCTCCACGCGTCATACGAGGCGCCAGCGGACGAGGCGGGTGGCTTGTTTCCACAGCGGCGGAGCGCCGTCGTCAAAGGCGCGGCTGGCACAGATCAGCGCTAACAATCACCGCGCCGCCTATTATTCATCACGCGCGTCACCTCAGGGTCGTCCAAACAGCCGGAACTTTCATCTACGTAGCCGAGAGCTATTCCACTCTGGATCCTGGGAAATCAGGTCATCACCGCTGTGATTACTTCATTGAATCCACAAGCCAATCCCCGTGTGAGAAGAAATATAATACACGAAATAATTAACCTTCGGTGTGTTCTCAAAGAATAGCGGCTACGATTTTACATAATTTATTTCAGGGAAATTTACATACCATACTCAGTTCAGGGGCGTCAATTAATCAAATTGCGTGGTTTTTAACCCCCGCATCCTTCTTTCGTCATGCCGTATCAAACTTTGTGCCCTTCTTGGTCAAAACAAACCTTCCGTCGTGACGACTTGAAGCATATTACTCCTACAACCTTGTCAGACATCAGCGTGTGGTATTACTGCATGCTAACTTGTTGCGGTTACACATCGTACTGTAATTGTTTTATAATGACGACACTCAGAGCCACGCTAAATTCACAATATTTGCGACAGGTTCTTATCTTGGAGTGTGAAGCTACAGGATTAAAATAACCTGTTTTAATGTTAAGAGGCATTTCATCGCTATTCAATTGTCCTTAATGATGGTTCGATTTTTGTAAAGCAAATTAAGAGTAGGATATTGTCAACGTGGGTTAAAGATATATGCCAAGAAGAGTCAGCTTATTAGATACACAAATTAAAAAAAAACTAAACCTTGATTGTGATTATAAGGCGGGGAAAGAATTGCTTCTAGAAAACTTCAAATGTAAATACCTTGGCCTAATATTAAATAGAAAAATTAACTGGGAAGAACAAATTGGAGAGATATTAGAAAAAAGTTTCAAAATTCTGCACTTGTTGGAGAGAGTGATGAGGGGATGTACGAGAGAAGTAAAGGAATTGGGTTACAAAGCGTTGGTCAGACAATTGTTTGAATATGGTGGTGTAGTATGGGACCCACATTTTGGGTATTAAATACAGGAGTTGGAGAGGGTGCAAAGAAGGGCTGCTAGATTTGTCTCTGAAAATTACCGCAGAACACAATTAGTAAGTGATATGGTAAAGGAGCTGGAATGGGAGTCATTGCAAGACAGGAGGAGGGTGAAGAGAATCGTGGGAGTGTACAAGGCGTATATTGGTGATGAGGCGTGGAAAGATATTGGTGTAAACATCAGGATAGGTGCCTGGAAGGGAAAAGATGAGCATGACCACAAGCTGGCACTCGATTTAGGCACAAGGATGTGGAAAGATTCTCTTTCGTAGGTAAGGGGGTCACGGATTGGAATGAGTTACCAAGAGAAATGGTGAATAATATAGCAATAACACTAAAAGAATTTAAAATTGAAATTAGTATAGGAAATAAGTAGGTGGGAAAAGGAAAGGGGAATAAAGGGTGTGTAGGGAAATTGCCACCGGAGCAAGCAATGAAATTAATTAAATCTTTTATTAGTTGTTGTTAACACTGGGGACGTTTCTTATTGGCTGACGTCGCCGTTGTTTCCGAGAAGTTTCGATTGTGACTCACAATTGATGTGACGGCACAGAATAGTCGATACTAACAACTCGCCACTTGGCCATCGTGCCTGTCACGCTCTTACGTCACACGCACGGGCTGGCAACGGCCATAGATGTTACCACTCCGTGTCCACAGATATCGCTATCATACTACACCAAGAGTTTAGAATACCTACTTACCTTTCTGTTATGACTCAATATATTTTAAATTTCGAAATAACCAACTGCATTTAGATTATTACTTTCTCTCTGTTTATTTACGAGATTATTGTCGATGTTTTGGTAATATTCTCTGTGCACAGAGGTCACTAATACTGAAAGCAAAGAATTTAGATTACTGTTTAAGTTTTTGTAGTGGTTCAATATTTTTTCGTCTTTAAATTAAAAATTGAAACCAACCATAAAGAATTGTATGTTTTTGGTCTAAATCTCCACGTTAATTATAAACAGGACTGTGCAATGGAACGAAGCGGATATCATCTCAAAATAAGGGTGGTGGCGTTTGTAACACGATTATATGGTTGAGTAGCTTAATTTATAACTGTCACGTGCTACTACTTAGTACAGCTGTCTCAGCTTTTACACATTTGCAGATTCTAATGACACGGTCGCCACTCAAGTGGGGTATGCCTAACGGAAGATTGAATAAGTCATATTCAGGAACTACTACAGACCAAAGTCGACGAACACACATGTAGTTAATCACGGATCACGAAAGTTTTACTAAAGTCAACACATATTCGTGAGCGCTAGCCACCAGACAATTTTGAAATTTCTTCTCCAAAGTTGGTAGGTCTTTGAAAGCGAGTCGTAGCCCCAGTAAAAAATTCACAAGAACAGTTCTGTTTAACACTCTGGGAGATCTAACAGCGCTACCAACAGAAAGTTATGTTCACTCGCGACTCAGTCCTGGCTCTGTGCACAGCAGGTCCTCTCTCTCCGCACTGTTTCTATTAAACGTCTCGGCACTACGCGACGAGGCTCGCGGGTTACAACTCACATTGAACTCGTGCGCTACTCGTGTCATCACGACATGGCCGACCCGTACGACTCCCGCACTCAACTTCTGCGATATCATACACTCACAAGCTTACAGATATTTATATAATTCGCACTTTAACAACAAACAAAAAAAAGCTATTCAGTAATTCAACTGCGAAGACACGAGGAGACGAAAAGTTACGTTCCCCTGTCAACTTTGACTCGCTCACGAGCTCTCTGTACTCGGTGCAGATGTTCTCGTAATATCCTCTGTCCGTAGCTGTCACTGTTACAGGTCAGCTAAGAAATACGTACATCACAACATCAAGGTTATTTAATGACGGTTCTATCCTGTTAAGAAACTGGGAACAAATGAATTACCAGAACACTGCTCTGACGCCCTTAGGAGGCAGTAAAGTGGACGAGTCATGTAAGAATGTGTCAATCACTTGACAATGGCGGCAGAACCATGTCCGCCGAAACGTCCTGTTTTAATCGATGGACTAATTCGGCTGGATACCCAAGAAGATTTAATTCAAGTTAAGAAATTGTTTCCCGATGTTGACTTTTCACGTGGCTCCTAGTTCCTGATTTACTGCGTCGCACCTTGCTGGATGTTTAATCGGGCAAGGTGGCGCTGGATTAATGAAGACCTCTCGTGTCGCTCACCAGGCTAGTGGAGCTGTCGGGTCGCCGCGTCTCGTTTGGACGCTCCATTAATTACGCCACTGTTGCGTCTCGCTTCCGCTCGTCGTTAATCCTGGAATGTCGTCTCCACTATCACCGAGTCTAGCGGTAATGCAACGTGCGCTCAAGTTCTTAATTTAATACGAGATGGTGTTTGGTTCTGTCTGAAAAATGCCATTCACTTACAGAATCAAGTCAGTTAACGGAGCGTTCATAAACTACGTGGGTCCATTTTGCCTTCCTGTGAAGCCTCCTCCCTCCACGTAGCCGCACGTGACTTCTGCCTCTACGCCCCCCCCCCCCCGACACCTATCACGTAGCTTTTTCCCCTTTCGATTCCAGAAGACATTTTGTACTGTTTTCTCATGTCAGACTATCGTAAATTACATTCGGAGATAATTAAATGACGGATATAAATATTCACATGCTGTTGTTTGTTCTGCAGCTCATTTTAACTCCGACAAATAATATGAATAGAAAGCTACGTGGCTTGGCTCGGAAACGCCCCCTCTCCCCCCCCCCCCAACGTAGCACAGCCAATCCCTGCACCCTAGGCCGAGTCACGTAGTTTATGGACGGTCCCTAATTTAAAGGCAATAAACGTATTACTGGCGAAATTAATGATCATAGACGACTGGAAATATTGCGACGTAACCATTTTAGTCAATTCGCGTATGTTAAGAATTTTGTTCTTGTTTTGTAGGTTTCATTTCTGTTGAACCCTCCTAACCTAAGGGGATAGCGACGCGGAGTTCGGCTATGGTGCTTTGAAAGAGACGTCTCCGTATTCGGCTGGACTGATTGCGGGAAACAACGGAAAACTGTAATCCGGATGACCGGGCGGCATTTCACAACTAGGCTTGGGCGGAATATATCGATGTATCGAAATATCGATATTTTTAATAAAATAATCGATTTTTACCGTCGATATATTTACTATCGATACATCAAAAATCGACATTCTATTTGCAAAAACAATTTTAAGTACCAATTCGATAATTTGTACGAACGCTAATCAGTATTCAGTTTCACGTGTTTTGTATAAATCGGATACACATACGTACATATCTCATCTGAAATACGTCTTTAAGTGAATTCGTCGTAATTTAACAGTGTTTCATCAACGGTTAACAGGTTAAAAAATTTGTTTCATTTTAACAGGTTTACGTTAATGTAAACGACATTTTTGTTATCAACGTGTTTGAATGTTACCTGTTAGATTATTTATAACCAAGCATCCATGTTGCGAAGTTGAGGATTGAAGTAAATATACAGCCAGAATCGCTTCTGTTGCACGACGCTTCTCCTAAAGATGCCTGAAGATGATTTTTTTTTTTTTTGCTGTCGTCAGTCTTTAGACTGGTTTGATGCAATCCTCCATCCCTTCCTATCTTGTGTTAACCTCTCCATCTCTACATATCCCTTAAAACCCACGTCCTCAATTATCTGCTTCATGTATTCTAATCTCTGTCTTCCTCTACAGTTCTTACCTTCGACTGTTCCCTCCACTAACAAATTAATCAACCCAGCATGTCTCAAAATATGACCTACGAGCCTGTCTCTTCTTCCATAAACTTCTTTTCTCACCCATCATTTCCATAACTCGTACTTTGTCTGTCCGCTTAGTTTTCATGATTCCTCTGTAGCACCACATTTCAAATGCTTCAATTTTCTTTCTTTCTGGTATTCCTAAAGTCCATGTTTCGCTACCATAAAGTGCTGTGCTCCACACATAGAGTTTTAAAAAGTTCTTTCTAATTCGTAGATCAATATTTGAAACTAAAAGGTTTCTCTTTTTCATGAAGGCTCTTTTTGCTAGTGCTATTCTGCTTTTAACATCATTCCTGCTTCGGTCATCGGTGATAACAGATAAGTAAAGGAAGATTAGATTTGTCCTGGAAGCCTATGGCCCGCGAATCAGTTAATAGACGCCAGCTGCCGCCTCGGGATAGTATCAGAGCTATTGTTTCTGCGACATGTCACGCGGAATTTATGAGTCGCCATTGTGTCTCGGTTATGCCGCGTGTGGAATAGAGGGCCATTCTTCCTGCAGCCTCTGAGAGGTGAGGTGCGTCCAATTAATGTGCTTCACGAGCGACGAGACGGGTGCGTTAATACGGCTAGAGTGCAGAGACACAGCAACCAGGGCTGAGTGCTTCCCGGCCTCACATAGCTCTCTGTCGCAGCCAGAATGTATTGCATAGAGCAGGGGTGCCCAACCCAAATGATCTAGCGGGCCACTTTGGAAGTGCATCATAACTCCGCGGGCCGCATATAAGAACCCACTAGAGACATGTTTTTGGAGTGAAACATTGAAAGATGAGTTATTATTGTGTTTACTATTATTCTTACGTGTAAACATAGATAATATAGTAATAACGATACTAAGCGCACATTGTTAAGAAATATATAACACTAAAAATGAAATATAAAAAATATTTTATAAAATGTAAAGTTGTGATGAATCTTGCGGGCCAGAAATATGTTCAGGCCGGCCGCGTGTTGGCCACCCCTAGTATAGAGTATTATTTTTATTATTATCATTGTTATTACTCCGCGATTCTGCTAAAAGTGGGTGATTAGTCATTATCGTTGGTGACCATCTCCAGTTTCCCGGGTGTGGTTTACGAACCTTGGTTGTTGTAGACGATCGTCTTCCACTGTCTCCTATCCAGAAAAGTTTCTTGGTCGGTGATATATTCCCACTTCCAGCATCTTCTCTCTATGTCCTCCTTCAGTTGGTCTGTCCATCTTCTTCTTGGTCTTCCCACTGGTCTTTTGCCCACTATCCTTTTTTCCAAATAAGTTTTGGTAGTCCTTGTACTAGTCATTCTCTTGACATGCCCAAACCACTTAAGTCTCTGATGACCTCAGTCTCTCTTCCATGGATTCCCTTAGCTCTAGGTTTGATCTAATCTCGTCATTCTTTATGTGGTCTAGTTTTCTGGAGGGCCGTTCTAAGAAACTTAATTTCACATACTTGGATCTTGCTAAGGTCCCTTGATGTTAGTGTGCATCTTTCCATGGCATATGTGAGAATAGGAATGACAAGACAATTTTTGTTCTTCTGGGAACCTTCATGTCCCATAATAAGCCCCGCGCGGTACTATAGAAGTTGGCTCCTTTGGCTACTCTATTCATTATTTCTAACTCACTTCTACCGTTACTAGCAATTATGCTCCCCAGGTAGCTGAATTGGTCAACAACTTCAACTTGATGGTCTTGTTATTTTATATGACAGTCTGTATTCTTTCGGCTTATTTTTAGTTCTACGGTTTTTTTTTATTTTTTTAAATTCCATATTCATTTATGTAAATCGAACCGCCTACAGTAAGACGACACCCTCTCCTAATTGCCCAATATAATAAGATCTGTCATAACTTGGATCTTCCCATCCATGACGACATGGATAATATGTTTGTGAGACTTAAATCAAGAAATCCAAGTGTATAAACTGTAAAACAGATTATATCTGATAATTTTAATGGGAGAGTAGCTTGGAAATTGGAGTGGATAGCCTCGCCCCACCAGAATGGCACTCCCTGTTCGACAGTCAACAGGCACTAAAGGGACTCGACCTTCCTCGCAAGACCTGGACAGCTCTTAACAGAGTTAGGACTGGTCATGGAAGATCTGATTGATCTTTGTATACATGGGGAATGAGAGATTCACCGAGATGCAACTGTAGTAAGGAAAAACAAACCATCCGTCACGTGACATTTGACTGCACACTTCGAGCCTTCACGGGATCACCGATAGATTTTATTACATATCAAATGACACCATGTTAATTTTGAATTTTAATTGTAATTAATGTTAAATTCTATTATTTTTGTGCAATGGCCATAAGCTAAATAATAAATTTCATATTCATCAAACGTATTATTCCACATTTTCAGTTTGTTTTGTATTCCTTCTTCGGTTTCATCCCACATCGCCACATCATCCGCAAACATCACCGCTATGAACAGAAGAGGTGAAAGGGTACTTCCTTGTTGTACTCCTTTGGATGTATTAAACCATTCAGATTAACGGACGGTGCATTACATCAGTCCTAATGTGTAACCATTTATGCATAGGAAGGGATATACGGGATGTGGCATGGGCTATTTTGAGGAACCATAAGTAGATAGTATTGCTTGTTATCTGAGTTACTTAGCCTTAGTAACGTCTGACGAGGCAGTTGTTTCGTATTTATCGTCAGAACAAATCAGTTCCAAAATATCTGGTCTATCTTCCGAGTAGGAATGGAGCTCATTACATGATTCGTTGATGTTAGTCTTGGCAATAAAATGGCTTTCAATACTATCAATACTACGACACTTAACAGAGTATAGTCACTTTATTAAAAAAAAAAGGAGAAAAATCTTTTGACAGGAGCGTTACTTGCAGGCAGACACATAACGTACTCAATAGTTACACGGTAGTTCGTGCAGTTGAGAGTGTTAGCACGGAAGTGCTGAAATAATTCCGCCCAACGGTCTTCAGCAGCAACATTCTCAGCGTTCCAGCTACTGATTTCTTGATCTGTGACGTGGCTGGAACTAAGCGGCTGCTGCTAGTAAATACTTGCGTCTTAAGCAATGGTCCATGCGTCGATTCGACCGCCTCACGACAAAAACCGTTTCACTGGGTTTTTTTATTTATGGTTTTACACCCTGTCGACATCGAGGTCATTAGAGACGGTATGGGATGGGTCCAGTGAACGGGAAGGAATTCAGCTGTGGCCTTTTGAAGGAAGCATCCCGGAAACCATGGAAAACAAAAATCTGGATGCCCGGATGGGGATTCGAACCGGCGTCCTCCAGAATACGAGGCCAGAGCGTTAACCACTCACCAACCACGCTCGGTCGTTTTACTGTTTTACACCTTAATAGATAGATACATCAAATTTTCGTTTCGTTTGTGAAAGGGGACATTTTTAGTTTCTCCGGGACAGCGGGACGTATGGTCACGTTTATCTACAGAGCGTGTACGTGCCGCTTTATGTCTCTTCAAACACAACACAAATTCCTCAAATGTCTGCAGAGGGAAGCCTGCTGTCATTACCTTCGATCGTAACCAGCAACAGATATGATAAAAGAACTGGATCGGATTCATTGAAAGACAGGAGGAGGGTTAAGGGGGTCAAGGCAGTATACAGGGCGTATTGGTGATGAGTCATGGAAAAATATTGTAGTAGGTATAAAAAGTAGTGCATGGAAGGGAAAAGATGACCATGACCACAAGCTGGCACTCGATATAAGGTGCAAGGGAGTAAGAAGATTGTCTTTTTTAGGTAAGGGTGTCAGGGATTGTAATATGTTATTATTATTATTATTATTGGCGAATTCTCCCAATAATTGGAAGACGTTAAGCAAATGACCGAATCAAGTTTTTTCGAGTTCTTCTTATTGTTCCAATAGGCTTTCATTCATTCCGAGGAAGCTTGTGTGCTCTTCCGACCACTTTGGTCTATTGTATTTGTTTTGGTTGTTCTGTTATAACTTCCCATTTGTCTACTTTGTGTCCGAAGGTGTCTCTTTCTAAGATGTCTGTTGCTCTTATTGTGTGAACTTTTAAGATCCTTCCGAATTTCATTCAGCCAAGGTGTTGGATTTTTCAGTGAAGTTACATAATCTATTATCTTTTTTGTCAATCGATATTCTGGTACCCTCTTAAGGTGACCAAATAATTTCATTCCCCTTTTGTTGATGTCAATTTCGATATTTGGAAACTTATCTGTTGTTTTGATTGATTGTAGTCTGTAACAATCTTTAGTGAGTCTTGCTCCTAGAATTTTTGTAATGATTTTTCTCTCTACTTTTTTTTTATTTCTTCAATGTGATGTTTTCTGTTAACTGTTATTATTATTATTATCGTATCCCAAGTACAACTAAAGACATGTACAATCAAATAATTATATCTATAGATGCAAGCCATCTTCTGGCAGCTGGTCCAGCTTGATGCAGTGTGAGCAGGCCTCAGATAGTCTTCTTGCTGGACAATCCATCACAAAGTGGTCAGCTGTTTGTATACCACCACAGTCACACAACGCATCTTCACGGATACCCCACTTACGTGCGGTTGCATTGCACACTCCGTGACCTGTGCGAAATCTGTTCAGTTGACACCAGAGACGCCTGGCTAGTCAAACCCTGGAGCACAGGTTGTCGGATCTTTTATAAGCTCACAGTTGTGTGGACTGTTCGCTTCCCACTCCTTTCTAATTAATTTTATTAGTTTTAACTTGTAATGTCATGTCGTGGAACGTGAAATAAATAAATAAATTAGAGGCAAGAAAGGTTTGTTTTTCTTATTGCTTTACACCTCGTTGGTTATAGTCGGGAAAGTAACGGTAAGTAATTCTGCCATGGTATTTTGAAGAAATCATCCCGCCATTCACTTGATTTTTTTTTTAACTCGGTCAAGGAACGGGAAGGAATTTGGCCATGGCCTTTTTGAAGGAAGCATCCCGTCATTCGCCTGGAGTGATTTGGGGAAATCATGGAGAACCCAAATCTGGATGCCCGGACGGGATTCGAACCCGCGTCCTCCTGAAAGCGAGGTCAGAGCGTAACCGCTCACCCACAGTAATCGGTATTCTTCATAAACCTAATTGGTTGACGGGAGGGTAATGAAACGTGAATTGGGTTACAGTAACGTTTCACAGTGTCGTGATTTGTGCTTAATTAGCCGACGAAGTCTTCCAGACTCTGGCGGGAACAACATCCTCGCCAGATTGCTTTGTTCCTGCTGAAGGGTCCGTCTCGATATTACTGCCACGGAAGCAGTCTTCGCCAGTTGACTAAGCTCGATGACAAATTTTCTGTCGCTGCCCCTGGTCGACCGACAGCCGCGGCAGCAAATAGTTCCCCGTGATTAACGACGTGTCGGGGCGCAGACCACCGCGCCTCGCGTCTCCAGGCGGCGAGGAGCGGTACTAACATCGTCACCTGGGTAGGGGGCGGCCATAAAGTACGTGGCACGGTCTAGGGGAGAGGGGATCGGTAGACAGCTACACTGGGCTCCGTGGGGGGGGGGGGGTCCGAGCCAGACCACGTAGCTTTCCATTCATACACTGAACACAGAGATATGCAAACACTCAGAGTACGGCGCTGCGGTCGGCAAACGCCTACACAAGACAACAGGTGTCTGGCTCAGGCGTTAGATCGGTCACTGCTGCTACAATGGCAGGTTATCACGATTTAAGTGAGTTTGAAACGTGGTGTTATAGTCAGCGCAGGAGAGATGGGACACAGCAGCTCCGAAGTAGCGTTTAGGTGCGCATTTACTAGTACGACCATTTCACGAGTGCACGTGAATATCAGGAATCCGATAAAAACATCAAATCTGTGACATCGCTGCGGCCGGAAAAAGATCCTGCAAGAACAGGAGCAACGACGACTAAAGGGAATCGTTCAACGTGACAGAAGTGCAACCCTTCCGCAAATTGCTGCGGATTTCAATGCTGGGCCATCAACAAGTGTCAGCGTGCGAACCATTCAATGAAACATCATCGATATGGTTTTTTTCAGCCCAAGGCCCACTCGTGTACCCTTGCTGAGTGCATGACACAAGGCTTCACGCCTCTCGTGGGCCGGCCAACACCGACATTGAACTGTTCATGATGGAAACATGTTGCCAGCTCTGACGAGTCTCGTTTCCAATTAAATCGAGCGGATGGACGTGTACGGGTATGGATACAACCTCATGAATTCATGGACCCTGCATGTCAGCAGGGGACTGTTCAAGCTGGTGAAGGCTCTGTAATGGTGTGGGGCGTGTACAGTTGGAGTGACATGGGATCACTGATACGTCTAGATACGACTGTGACAGGTGACACGTACGTACGCATCCTGGCTGATCACTTGCATCCATTCATGACCATTGTGTATTCCGACGGACTTGGGCAATTCCAGCAGGACAATGCGACACCCCACACGTCCAGAATTGCTACAGAGTGGCTCCAGGAACACTCTTCTGCGTTTAAATACCTCCGCTGGCCACCAAACTGCCCAGACATGAACATTATTGAGCATATCTGGGATACCTTGCAACGTGCCGTTCAGAAGAGATCTCCACCCCCTCGTATTTTTACGGATTTGTTGACAACCCTGCAGGATGCATGGTGTCAATTGCCTCCAGCACTACTTCAGACATTAGTCGAGTCCATGCCGCGTCGTGTTGCGGCACTTCTGCGTGCTCGCGGGGGCCCTACACGATATTAGGCAGGTGTGCCAGTTTCTTTGGCTCTTCAGTGTATTATTTCTCACAGTTAACATAAGGCACAGAACGCACAACAGCGCGTGGAAACTCATTTCCATCATTTTACTATCTCAGTTTCTAATTTGGGTATCCTACGAACTGACAGTGCTGCGCATGCGTGTGACTTGTAGTCATAGCGTTGGGTTGCATGCGGCCGGCGCATTTGAACTAACAGACACGCGACGGCGCATTACGATCGGAAAAACATTACACGTGCCGTACCTTGACCAGGGAGGAAGGTAATATATGGAGGAGAAGTGACGTTAAATCGGTGAAGCAGGCTCTAAACTCTCCCGCATGGTGGCAGCAGCGGTATTGCACTTCCAAACATTGCGATGTTCCCAGTATATCCCGAAAACTAAGCAAGATATCGAAAAATTTTATTCTTTATTTTCGATTTGTCTCGTCGTGTTACATAAGAATCGATCATTAAATTTGACTTTTGAGAAATTTTTCTTCTCCATTTCAACTCAAAAAATCTCACTTTTGATACAGTATATCTCTAGAACTAGGTGAGATATCGAAAATTTTTATTCTTTATTTTTCATTTGTCTCGTCTTTTTAAATAAGAATCCATCATCAAATTTGACTTTAACCAATTTTTTCTTCTGAATTTCAACCAAAACCATTTCACATTTGGGACAGAATATCTCGAAAACTAAAGAGAATATCAAAAAAATTTATTCTTCATTTTTTATTTGTCATATCGAGTTACATAATCATCCATCACCAGATTGCGGCGTCACCTTTATCCTAAAGTCCCCTTGAGGTTTTTGTACATATTCCCCGTATCTGTATGGAAGCGGCCATGCCCCCTCCACTCCGGCCATGCCCCCCCACTCCTCCTCCGCCCTGCTTCACTTCAATGCGTGGTGAAGGTCTCTTGCGTCGTCTCCATATATTTCCTTCCTCCATGACCTAGACTCAAATTCCCTTGCAGGTGTGACCTGACATTTTTCAAAGTAGAGACGGTTCGTATTGTTTCGATTGTTCGAAACAAAGCCATTTTTGTATTAGGATCGCACCGTTCGTTGATGAAGTAATTCTAATTTGGTTCTGTCAAGTGAATTTCAGTGATATTAATGAATTTAATGATTCACAAGCATCAAACAAATTGGATTTATTTTTATGAAGACAATAATGAAAATACACTGTTCTGTGTTGTTGAAGATTCTGGCCCATTTATCACCACCCAACACATGCTAGCTTTTAATTACTGTAGTTAGTGGTATACTTCGACCAATCAATGGGAGGTATTGTTATTAAGTCAAAGCGTAAATACATTGTTGTGATCAAAGCAATATTGAATTTAAGTAATTATGCCTGTTAATCACTTTTTAAACACAAACAGTTTCTTAACTCATTTCGCAAAATGTTGTAGCTTCCTTACAGCGATATTATCCAAGCGTCGCCATACAACAGGCGTTACCCGCCCAGTCAACACTTCCTCGCTTTCTCAACGGTTGCGTGCCGAAGATACTATTAATAACAAACTATGGATACTATGGATTCAACCTCATTTTAGGCGAATACTGTTCGTGATCCGGAACTAGAAGCTGTATTAGGCACATGAATCGCAGAACGCAACGAGGAGAGTGCTTCTTTAAGTTGCAAAATAATCTGTAAGAAATCAAACCATCTGGCATTCGTTCTAAATAACCTAACATTTAATGTTCATTTAGGACAATGAAAGGGGCATAAAAACGTCAGTTTGATAAGTTAAAAGTGTGACAATTACTCCACAACAGCAAAATTGTTTTGTAAACTAGGAAGGAGTGTTCCGTAATCTTATACAAATTTTCATTCCATATTGACGTGTTCTTGATTCGCGGTATACTTACTGACCGCATCCCCCAGCTTTGACTGTGTGTATCACGTCTCGCTAAGCATGAGCCCGTTACGTGTTGCTGAGGCAGCAGATTAGCAGATACTCGAAAATAAAGAAAACAGATAAACTTCAAATAAAAAAAATGTATTTAAAAATATATCTACTTTAATGCTCAGAAAAAATATGGACAGACAATGAAAAATGTACTTTTAATAGATCATTTGCATTCATAAAGCACGAAAGGCATTTCTGCAACTATGTGGAATCCCTAGAAAATAAGCTTTACGATACATTTTTTTTAATATTTATTTATAAAGAAAGAGGAAAATTAAGATTTATACAAGAAATAAGAGAAAACATTGCAGAACTAATAAGAAAAAGCAGAATAAAATGTCACGGACACACAGAAAATGGTCATCACAGGTTGCCCCCCCTCCCCCCCCAAAAAAAAATTCATTTAAAGAAACTCCAAGGATTGGTTTAAAGAAACAAGAAGGGATTTTTAAAGACTCAACCTCTTGGAAGGCATAACTAAGATCGGAAAAAAATTTAGAAAACTGACTGTCGCTACAAACTTTTTGATTTCCAGTCAAAGATACTAACGTCATATGATCGGAGGCAGACCGCCAGGAAACGCATCAAAAAGTTTTGAGAGAAAAGAAACACAAGAGACAACAGCTGTAGGGTGTCCTAAACGGAATACCTAACTAGTTAGGTCAACATGGCGGTTTTCAAGCAGGCACCATCGCTTTAGGTAAGGATATTCATGCGAATTAGTGGGATATATGCAAGATATTTCAGATGAGATGGACAAGGGAGGCCAAATTGATAGTGTAGTACTAGATCTGTCTAAGGCGTTCGACAGAGTAAGCCATAAAATGGTAGTAAATAAGGTAAAAACCATTGGAGTGGATAAGAAAGTGATTTGCTGGGTAGAAGAATTTTTAAAAGGTAGAAAACAAAAAGATAGGATAGGATATGCAATATCAAGAGAACTAGAAGTAAAAATGGGAAAGCCGCAGGGAATCGTATTGGGACCATTGCTATTCATTATTCTAATCAATAATTATGTTAATTGTTCACTGTCAGAAATTAGATTGTTTGTAGATGACATAATGCTATATAAAAGGTTATCAGAACAAGCAGTTGTGTTGGTAAACATGGGATGTAGATAAATGCAAAGAAGAGTCAGCTAATTAGATACACAAATAACTAAAGCTATATCTAGTTGGGCTGGTAAACATGGGATGCAAAAGAACGGCTAGCTTATTATATACAGAGATAAGAAAGTTAAAGGTAAATAATGATTTCAAAATGGCGAAAGAATTGCTTGCTGATGACTTGAAATGTAAATATCTTGGCATTACATTTGATAACAAGCTTAACTGGGTAGGACACATTGGACAGGTGGTAGGAAAAGGTTTCAAAATCCTACATTTGTTGGAGAGAGTAATGAGGGGATGCACGAGAGAAGTAAACGAATTGGGTTACAAAACTTTGGTCAGACCATTGCTTGAATATGGTACTGTAGTATGGGACCGTCATTTTACCTATCAAATACAGGAGATGGAGAGGGTGCAAAAGAAGGGCTACTAGGTTTGTGTCTGAAAATTGCCGCAGAACCCAATCAGTAACTGATATTATGAAAGAGCTGGAACTGGATTCATTGGAGGACAGGAGGAGGGTGAAAAGGGTCATGGGAGTGTACAGTGTATATTGGTGATGAGGCATGGAAAGAGATTGGTGTTAAAATTAAAAGTAATGCATGGAAGGGAAAAGATGACCATGACCACAAGCTGGCACTCGATTTCAGGCACAAGGGTGTGGGAAGATTCTCTTTCGTATATAAGGGTGTCAGGGATTGGAATAAGTTTCCAAGAGAATTGATGAATAATTTACCAGAAAACCTTTAAATAATTTACAGTTGAAATTTGTAGAGGGCGAATGTTGGTGGGTGCAGGAAAGGGGGAAGATGCGTGTGTAGGGAAACTGCCACCGCAGTGCGCGCTGCATCGCAATTAGATTAAATTAAATTAAATTTAAATTTACGCGGACGGCCAGGCAGAAATTGCTGTTTTGGATAAGAAGCAGAGGAGATTTGGATTATTCGACGGAAGCAGTTGGTGCGGGTCGGAGGTAAATTTGGTAGATGAACCGTCCCCGTGCCAACTCAGGCGAACTGGTTTCCTCACGAGTACTAACTCGCAGGTTAACTCGGGTGAGAGCGTCTGTTAGGCCAGTGGTTAACTAGGCCATGGCCTCTGAATGTAACCATCGCGGCATTCTCCTCGCGTAATTTGGAGAAACCATGTTAAGCCATAATTTGCACGGCTGGACGGGAATTTGAACTCTCGTCCTCCCGAATGCGAGGCCAGAGCGTTAATAACTCACCCATCACGTTCGGTGACCACTAGGGATCACTAGGGATCAGATATTTATGAAAAGTCATATTTTTTCCTGATTTTTTTAGAGCTCTAATACTGAATTAAGTACTAATTAAACGTTTCTGATTATATTTAAATGTTTTTTATATAGCATATAAATGCATACTCAGGAAATTTTCCTAGTTTTGCTCATATTACGACAATATTTACGGTTACGTGGTCATATGGTGATATTTTGAGAAAAAAATCTGGTAAGTCTTTAATAGTGCCGGCAATTCACAAGATATTGATCAGAAGATATTAAGATAATTATTTACAGAACTGTACTCGTTTTAAACATTGCAGGAAAAAATCAAATAAAATTGTCATTCAGTTCGTCAGAATTCGGCAGTCAAGGATTTAAGTTATACATTATTGTCACTCTCTAATCTTTAATGTTCCGCCTGCTTTTAATCCCGACTATGCAGCAGCAGCATGCCTGTGTCGAGCCGCGTCAATCAGCGTCTCAATGAAATAATCCTCAGTGAGTGCCACCATGCCGATTTTTTTTTTTTTTTTTTTCCTGATAGTGATTAGTTGTGGAGTTGCGTAAGGAAATTTAGAGAGGAGTATTTTCGTACAGCTGAAAGAGTTATTTTCTGTAAATTATGTGAAATTCTACAAAACGATTTTAAATTAACTTCCCAATGATGCAGTGAGTCGACGGAAGCAAATTATGCTTGTCAGATTAGAAGTAGTTAGATACTACTTTGAATTGTGCGAATCTATAATAAAATATCTTTACGTTGGCGAAATTATTATAAGAGCAGCAGAGAAGAAGCATGCTGTAGGAATTAACAATCTTAGAATAACAAGTGACGTAAAAAAAAAAAAAAAAAAAAAAAAAAAAAACCCAATGAGTTGAGCTGTTCCAGTGAGCGGTTGCTGGTGATGTATTTTATTTGTGGATGATCAGAATAATGATGGTTTGTAATTGGAACAAGCCTTATTGATTTATGTGAAGGGTATGAATAGTGTACTGCAACCAGGTTTCAGGTACGGCATATTAAAGTAAAACATTACTATAAACGTCGTAGTGCCACATGGCTTATGCCTGTTGAGGACGATTTAATTTGATATAAACGTAGTAATCTGACATGCTGTCTATGTGAAAGCGACAATACTATATAAAATAGATGATCTATAATTGAAGGTGTTTTGGTGTACGGTACATTTAAATGTTTGGTCGTATTTTGTTATTTTTAGGTCTTATTCACCCGTTTTTAAGTTGATATGTGCATGCGTGTTAATACTCTATTTTTATTTTTTGGTAATAATGATGGGAGCCCTGTTGGTGGTAGTGGAGAGCTGGGATTCGAGTCCTGTTTATAGTGTTGAGGCCGTACAGATTGGATCGGTGTCTCAGGCGTCTGGCGACAGGTGTCGGCGGCGGCGGCCAACTGCTCATTACGGCATACCGCGCGCACAGGCGGGCTCTGTCCGGCGCGGCGCCGCATTTAGCCGAGTAAACAGCGGCAGACACGCCGTCTGCAGACAACGGGACTCGCGGCGGGCGCGATGCCGCAGATAGCGGCGCTCGCCCGCTTCCGGCCGCCAACCAGCCTCCATACGAGACGAGCACCGCCAGCCTGCAGTCGACTTGTACAGGGTGTTCCCCGGGAAATGCTACCAACTTGCCTACTGTCTTGCCGACGGCATCTCACTGCGAAATGCTAGCGTCAATGACCGGCGAGATTTTCATTTTTAATTTAATTTTAGCTGCAATGGGGCACACGCTCTTGTGCCAATTTCCCTACACACCCCTTTCCCTCCTTTCCTCTACAAATTTCGATTTAAAATTGATTCAATGTTTTTGGTAAATTATTCATCATTTCCCTTGCTAACAAATTGCAATCCCTCACACCTTTACCCAAAAAAGAGAATCTTCCTACACCCTTGTGCCCCAGCTTGTGGTCATTGTCATCTTTTTCCTTCCAAGCTTCACTTTTAATTCTTACCCCAATATCTTTCCATGCCTCATCACCAACATACGTCTTGTGCACCCCTATGAACCTCTTCACCCTCGTCTTGTCTTCCCATGAATCCCATTCCAGCTCTTTTATTATATCCGTTATTGATTGCGCTATGCGGTGATTTCCAGAAACAAATCTAGCAGCCCTTTTTTGCTACCTCTGCAACTCCTGTATTTGATACTCAAAATGTGGGTCCCATACTACACCACCATATTCGAGCAATGGTCTTACCAAATTTTGTAACCCAATTCCTTTAGTTCTCTCGTACATTCCCCCCATCACTCTCTCTAACAAGTACAGAATTTTGAAACCTTTTCCTACCACCTGTCCAATGTGTCCTGCCCAGTTAAGCTTGTTATCAAATGTAATGCCAAGATTTTACATTTCAAGTCTTCAACAAGCAATTCTTTCCCCACCTTATAATCATAAACAACCTTTAGTTTTTTGTTTGTGTATTTAATAAGTTGACTCTGCTTTGCATTTATCTTAATCCCATGTTTACCAACACAACTAGTTGTCTTGTCCAGATCACCTTTTATACAGCATTATGTCATCTGCAAACAATCTAATTTATGATAGTAAACAATCAACACAATTATTGATTAGAATAATGAATAGCAATGTTCCCAATACGCTACCCTGTGGCACACCCATTTTTACTTCCACTTCTTTTCATACTACATTTCTTACCATAACTTTTTGTTTTCCAGCTTCTAAAAATTCTTCTAGCCAGCAAATCACTTTCCCATCTATTGCCATAGTTTTTACCTTATTTACTACCATTTTATGATCACTCTGCTAAAGCCTTTGAAAGATCTAGTTCTATACTATTAATTTGGCCTCCCTTGTACATTTCATCTGAAATATCTTGCATATATCCCACTAATTCGCATGAATATCCTTACCTAAAGCGATGGTGCCTGCTTAAAAACCACCATGTTGACCTAACTAGTTAGGTATTCCGTCTAGGACACCCTACAGCTGTTGTCTCTTGCATTTCTTTTTCTTCTCAAAACGTTTTGATGCGTTTCCTGGCGGTCTGCCTCCGATCATACGACGTTAGTATCTTTGATTGGAAGATCAAAAAGTTTGTAGTGACAGTCAGTTTTCAAAAATTTTCTCCGTTCTTAGTCATGTCTTACGTGACGTTGAGTTTTTGTAAAGCCCTTTCTGTTTCTTTAAACCAATCCTAAAAGTTTCTTTGAATGAATATTTTTTTTTTTTTAAAAGCCTTGATGACCATTTTTTTGTGTGTCCGTGACATTTTAGTCTCTTTTTCTTATTATTTCAGCAATATTTTCTCTTAGTTTTTGTATAAACCGTAGTTTTCCTCTTTCTTTAAAAATTATTTGTATTCGTAAAGTTTGGTTTCTAGGAATTCCACATAATTGCAGAAATGCCTTTCGTGCTTTATGAATGCAAATGGTCTATTGAACCTACATTTTTCATTGTCTGTCCATATTTTTTTCCCCTGGGGATGTAAAGTCGATAAGTTTTTAAATACCTTTTTTATTTTAGGTTTATCTGTTTTCATTTAGAATATTAGTCACAGACTGTCGGCGGCAGTAAGTGATTATGTCTCTCTTAATGTAGCCAATTGCCTCGTCACTAGCGCTGTTGATTAAAAGACCCTTGTTCAAAATTTTAAAGAAGTCAGGTCTAAAGTATCGAGACAGAAGAATACTCTACAAACTATATAAGAATCAAGTGGGTATAATAAAAGTAGAGAATCACGAGAAACATGCATCAGTTAAAAAGGGTGTGAGACAAGGCTGTAGTCTATCCCCGTTAATATTCAACTTGTATGTAGAAGAAGCAATGAAGAAAGTCAAAGAAAAATTTCCATGTGGCATAAGTTTTCAGGGAGAAAAAATCAGTATGCTACGATTTGATAATGACATTTTCTTGTTAGCAGAGAGGGCTGAGGATATTGAGAAGTTACTGAATAGGGACTGTGCACAAACTACGTGGCTCGGGCCAGAGGGGGGAGGGGTTGGCTGGAAGGCTACGCTGGGCTACGTGGGGGGAGGGGGGGTTCCGAGCCAGGCCACGTAGCTTTCCTTTCATAACATTTTTCATAGTTAAAATGAGGAACAGAACTCTCAATAGCATGTGTACATTTATTTCCCTCAGTTAATTATATCCGCATGTAATTTACAATAGTCTGACAAGAGAAAACAGTACAAAATGTCTTCTGGAATCAAAAAGAACAAAAGCTACGTGCTACGTGGGGGGGGGTAGAGGAAAAAGCCACGTAGAGCTACGTGGGGGGAGGGGGGGTACACAGGAGGGCAAAATGGAGCTACGTGGTTTATGCACGCTCCCATAGCATGAACAAAATACTGAAGGAAGATTTTGGACTGAATATAAATCAAAGCAAGACAAAAGTGATGAAATATAGCAGAAATGATACCAATACTAGTAGAGTAAATATAAAAATAGGATCGGATGCAATAGGAGAAGTAAGTGAACTCTGTTACTTGGGAAGTAAAATTACAACCGATGGCCGAAGCAGGAATGATGTTAAAAGCAGAATAGTACTAGCAAAAAGAGCCTTCATGAAAAAGAGAAACCTTTTAGTTTCAAATATTGATCTAGGAATTAGAAAAATTTAACTCTTTGTGTGGAGCACAGCACTTTACAGCAGCGAAACATGAACTTTAGGAATACCGGAAAGAAAGAAAACTGAGGCATTTGAAATGTGGTGTTACAGAAGAATGCTGAAAATTAACTGGAAAGACAAAGTAAGAAATGAACGTGTTTTGGAAATGATGGGTGAGAAAAGAAGTTTGTGGAAGAAGCTTACAGAAAGAAGAGACAGGCTGGTAGGTCATATTTTGAGACATGCTGGATTGGTCAATTTGTTAGGTGAGGGGACAGTGGAAGGTAAGAACTGTAGAGGAAGACAGAGATTAGAATTAATGAAGCAGACAATTGAGGACGTGGGCTGTAAGGGGTATGTAGAAATGGAGAGGTTAGCACAGGATAGGAAGGGATGGAGGATTGCATCAAACCAGTCGAATGATTGACGACAGCAAAAAACAAAAATAAGACGTCTACGGTAGCGCGGGGCCAGCGAGCTGCCTTCGCGTTGCAGGAGTCGCCGTTTCGAATAGAACCCAGGGCATGGGTGATTTCAATTGAGTGTTGTCCTACCACTTGTGCTTACTAACTGCACCGAAAAAGATAAATGTACACTTGGGATAAACAATAAGAAATAATGGTTCGGTGAATGGCTATAAGGCCAAATGCCATATAAAAAGTCAATAAGTTCAACAGTAAACATTTAATGCAAATTTAATTGATCTAATAACCGCCTTGTCAGATATTTATGTTTCTTCTGTTTTTCACATTTATAAAGTACGTTATGCGACTCACTGCGAATGAAAATTTGGATCCATTGCGCCACGAGAAGATATAAGTTTAACGCACCTACAACGAGAAGGGGGCCAGAAAGAGTGATATTATGATATAAACGTATCTTTGTAACTCGTAAAATCCTGGCTGGAAAGATAAAAATAGCAGCGAGAATACCCGAGATTAAAATACGCTCAAAGCGTTACATCGACACACGCGACGACACCTGAGTTTAAAAAATTATAATTTTGTGGTGTGCGATATATACACTTAGAGACTCTCACTGCGGGAGATCAAAGGAGGCGCGTAATGAAAGAGGCCTGCCCCCTGGTGGCGGACAGGTGAATTATCCAGCAGAGAGCGGCGTGGAGCGCTCCCAAAGCGCAAAGTGCTTTACCGTCTCGCAGAGCAATTAACACGGCGCCCTCTATACAGCACTCTACTCGACGGCGTGTCGGAAAAACTGCCTTCTCAAAACCAAATTCACGACCAATCTCGCTGTCTGAATCAGAGTGGTCAGTACATTCCTTTTCATGCAGACGTACCTCAGCAAAATATAATTACATCCGTAGTATCATCACGAAGCCCATGTCATATAACGCGGAATAATTACGCCTTGTGTATTCTGCAGCTGAGTACTGCTCATCTGTCTGGATGAATAGCACCCATAACAAAAAGATCGACATAGTTTTGAACCAGACAATGCGGATAATTACTGGATCTATCAAGACCACTCCACTGTACTGGCTACCCGTTTTGAGTAACATCGTACCGCCTACGATAGGACGACGCAATCTCCTAATTGCCCAATACAATAAAATCTGTCATAACTTGGATCTCCCCATTCACGACTACATGGAAATCCAATTTTAGAGACTTAAATCATGACTACAAGCATAAAAACTGCAAAACAGATTATATCTAACAATTTCAGCGGCAGAGAAGCGTGGAGATTGGAGTGTATAGCCTCGGCCCCACCAGAATGGCACTCCCAATGAACAGGCACCAAAGGGACTCGACCTGGGCAGCTCTCAGCAAACTCAGGTCTGGCCACGGCAGATCTGCTTCATCTCTTCACAGGTGTGGAATGAGAGATTCACCGAGCTGCGACTGTGGTGAGGGAGAACAAACCATCCGTCACGTGACCTCTGATTGCCCACTTCCAGCCTTCAGGGGATCACCGAGAGACTTCATAGACATTTCAAATGAAGCTTTACATCGGCTGCAATAAGTCCGCTATGAATTTTAACTATAATTTAATGTTACATTATATCAGTGCGTAAAACAATTGTATATAATTATATTATTGATTATGTGCTATGATCATAAGACAAATAAATAAATTAAACAAAAGAACGTCAGTGTAGAGACCCATCTTCTTACGAATTTCAATCTTGTAAAATGATTATCTTGCTGTCGGAGAGAGACAAACATGATTAATTGTAAATTAGTATACTTTTCCTGTATTCTTTCTATGGATGAGAATGGTTTAAATGTATTGCAGTTCTGTTAAAAGCAATACAGTATATGAAAGTTTCATTGAAAGATTGTAATTGAGAACGGTGTGTGACTCATAGTGTTTTGAGTGTGATTTTAGAATTTTTCGAATTTATTAATTTTGCCAATTTGATGTTGAAATGTTTGTAAATATTTTCTGATATCCTTTAAAAATGATTCTTCAAGCCTGTAAATAATTTTGTATATGTTTTGATTGTTTTTGTTCGGTTTCTTTTGTTGCAGCGATTGTTAGTGCTCCACGAGGTACTGTCGGCCTTTTTAATGTGGTCCATGATAGTTTACGACACAAGTTTAAGCTCCAGAACTCGCAAGCGGACACATTCGCTCGAGACGGTGCTAAGAGAATACTGCGCCATTTGTAGAGTGCTTTAAATCTTTTGAAGAAGTCTGATGCTTCGTGTATCTATCTTTCCGCGAGTATTTTGACAGAATAAAAGTCAAGTGATAACTCAGTTGGCGGTATTTCTATTCAGGAAACTACTCGTCATTGAAAAGTATACAGTGTTTACCGCATGATAGCTGAAATCACCTGTCGATCTTTACATGAAAGCTTCTGGAGTCTGTATTTAAAACATTGAATTCTGAGTTGTCTACCATTAGTCTCGGTTCCCTGGCGAGGGTAACTCGCATTACTTAAACTTCTCTACAAACACGGCAGGTAGCTTTTAAATGACGAAGCTGTAGATTACTGAAGTGAAAACTTTTACAGTCGCGTAACGCAATGTTTGGACCGGAGAAAATCTATGAGTTCGAGGGAAGTCACCTGTTGCGCGTCAGATCACGGCCACCTGTAGCGCGGATGATATGCGCGCAGGACGTTTTTCGCACCGAGCGTGGTGGGTGAGTGGTTAACGTTCTGGCCTCGCATTCGGGAGGACGCCGGTTCGAATCCCCATCCGGGCATCCAGATTTGGGTTTTCCATGGTTTCCCCAAATCACTCCAGGTGAATGCCGGGATGCTTCCTTCAAAAGGCCATTGCCGAATTCCTTCCCGTTCCTTGTCCCCAGTCCCTTCCAGCCTCTAATGACCTTAGCCGTCGCCAAGGCGTAAAGCAGTAAGTAAATAATAAAAAAAAATACACAGTTTTCGCAAAATCTTTATCCGATTTTGATGAAATTTTGCATACATATCCTTTAAAACAAATAGAAAACACGGTTGAGGTTTGATTTACAGGAAGCTATACCCTGTCCTCCTTTCCCTCCTCACCTTAATTTCTGTCACCGTTGTTCATACAAACCAACAGTTTTTAGGAGTTGTGTTTGATTCAGTGGCGTAGGTAGGTCAACAAGGGCCCCGGTGCAAAAAATTTATTTTGGGCCCTGAGGCCAGATAGGCGACCTTTTTTTTTTGCTTTGTGTTGATGGTAAGGGCCCCCTGAGCAGTGAGAGGGCCCTTAGTGAGGGGCTTCCTGTGTCTCAGGGGCCCCCTTAGACGACTGTAGAGCTAAAAAAAAAAAGGTTGCCAGTTTGCCATGAAGGCTCGTGGGCCTATGCTTGGGGGCCCCCTGAGCGTAGGGGCCCCGGTGCACCGCCTAGCCCCATAGTAGCTACGCCCCTGATTTGATTATATGAGCTACGCCCGCGCTGGTACGTTCCGTGCTGGGCCCCTTAAGAAAGGAATCAGCCCTCCTGCCTCCGACACAATAGCTTGCTACATCTCCTTCTGGAAGATTCGACGAACCGTTGGGTTGTGAATTAAGTTAATTTTTTAGTTATTGAACTGAATACTTCTTTAGGCGCGTTGGGCGCCTTTTTGTATGAGTAAAATGTTATGAGTTCGCATAACCGACATGCTAATGTTAATAGTGTGTCTGCTGCGGTCTGGTGGCTCAGTGGTTAAGGCGTCTGACTGGCGACCGAAAGGTCCCCGGTTTGAATCTCTGTCTCGGCGGGGTTTTTCATAAACCATTAACCAGACTTTCATCTGTTACGTAGCTTGCTGTGTAGTGTAAAGTACGCCAGGACGCTTCCGTGGTTCGGATTCCACGTTAAACTGTAGGTCCCCTGTACCTGGTAGGACTACCGGTTTAGATTGAGGCGGATAAGACAGGGGCAGAATGCGCAGCCACTAGAAACCCGGTCACTAGTTCATTACAACCACACGGATTTTGTTTTCCTTCGGTCATGGAATTTATTTACAATTATTTTACATATATGTTTAGACCAAGTAGCTTCCAATGTTTGCAATTATTTTACATAATTATTTTACGTACTTGTTTACACATATGCAACTTTGTTGGTTACTTTTACATCTTGTTACAACATTTAACTCGCTGTTTTGTTGTTAGTTTTTTAAATGTAGCTTGTCTGTTGGTCTATCACACTCAACTGTCTTTATATCTGCTTCTGTTATGGGTGGCTAGTATTACATGTCTGGGTAGTTCTTAGATGAGTTAACATACAGTCTTACACACGGAGGAAATAGGACAAATCAACAAGATTACTGTCCTCCTCGCTTTGCGACTTGTCTATGTCATGACTTTTCTTCGGCATTTGGTGTTTTGTAAAAGCGAGACTTAACATTTAACTATATCCACGTGACAGAGACATTGTTGCTTAAATTAACGTACAGTGCAACACAGGAATAGTTATTTAATTGAACGTAATTAGAGCTGTTACCCTCCTAACTTACAGTATGGTTTTAACAATTTTTACTTTAGCTTTGGGCTTTAGTGAGAGAGTCTCTTTGTGTGTCACTGTTAGGTTTGTATGTTTAATCTTAAATGACTGGATGTTGTGGGCCATTTCCTCAATTGCAAGTTAATCAATTTTTTTTTTATAAAGGTGAATAACACGCCAATGCAATTGAATTTTGTTTATTTTATGGACCTGTGAAAAACATGGCGTGGTGTTTACTTTCTCATGTTTTGAAAACGGTAAATAATAGTATCAATATGAAATTTGGTCAGTGCAGTATAGTGCTTCATACCTTCAGCAAATTCTACAAAACATACACACAGAAGCTAACCCTGATCATGAGAAAAAACTAAAAAAGTAACATATGTCGCTGATGATGCTCTTGATATAGAGCGAAACGCGTACGACACCAAAATAAACAAAATTCAATTGCATTGGCGTGTTATTCACCTTTATAAAAAATTGTTTAATCTTAGTCTATCTTCGCTAAGGAAACAGGCTACCGCCCGGTGTACGTCTTGTTGCTCTGTCCTCAACAGGGTAGAAACAGAAACTGGGAGAGGGATATTTTATTTTTTAGTATATCATCTAAAACTGTACGTACGACGTGTTACGCGTATGATATTAATATTTTCAAGTTTTCACATTGTCGGCATCCCCAATGACTGCCATTTTTTAACTTCACCTTTATAAAATCAGGAAAATACGTCAGAAATAATGCATCATATTTCTCCTAAGACACGGAATTTTTAACCCCTTTTCCTACCTGATTCTGTCTTCCAGCTGCGAACTATTCTAGACCCGTCACCGAATGGAACTCATTGCAAGACAGGAGGAGGGTGAAGAGGGTCATGGGAGTGTACAAGGCGTATACTGGTGATGAGGCGTGGAAAAATGTTGGCGTAAGAATTAAAAGTGAAGCATGGAAGGGAAAAGAAGACGATGACCACAACAGTGGCGTAGCTAGGTCAACAAGGGCCCCGGTGTAAAAAATTGGGAACTGAACTGAGGATGGGGGCCGGGGCACTTGAATTATTCTTTAGGGGCCCCTGAGAAGTGGTTGGGGCCCCCACTTGAGCAGCGAGGGCCCTTAGTCAGGGGCTCCTGTGTTCTCAGGGGCCCCTTAGACGACGGTAGAGCTAAAAAAAAAAAAAGGTAGCCAGTTTGCCGTGAAGGCTCTTGGGCCCTCTAAACTGCGCTTGAGGGCCCCTAGAGGTGCGCTTGAGGGCCCCTAGAGGTGCGCTTAGGGGCCCCCTGAGCGTGAGGGCCCCGGTGCACTGCACCGCTTAGCCCCATAGTAACTACGCCCCTGGACCACAAGCTGGCACTCGATTTCAGGCACAAGGGTGTAGGAAGAATCTCTTTTTCAGGTAAGGGGGAAGAAAAGGGGGAAGATGGGTGTTTAGGGAAATTGCCACCGGTGCGTCTGCTCCATTGCATTTTAATTTAATTTTTTTTAAAAATACCCAACCCATGTTGATGTGTTTGCTGTTTATACGTTGTTGTTTATAAAGGAAATGTCTAAATGTAATTAAAACTTGGATCCAGATTCTTCCAGTAACAGTCAACAACGAAAATAAAATTCCTTGTTTTTAACACAACATACTAGAAACAAGGAAACAAAACAAACATACGTGTGTGCTTGAGGTCTTCCGAATGAAGGTACCTGCTGCTGTTTTGTAAGGGCTGGTAATTATGGGCTGTTGGTGTATTAAGTAGCGCCTGTAAATCAGAGGACGGGTTATCTCCCGATACCATCAGGGAGTCGTCTTCTCGCAGTCGTAACGTGTCGGACGCGAGATATGAGGGGCGAGATTGCGCTGCGCAAACCGCTTGCGTTGTAATTACAAACCAAGCGCTTTAATGTACACAGGAGGAAGGCATTATTCTAATGTATGCGCGGCGGGACAGCGCATGTGCGGACGGCGAGAGCTGCTAATGGAGCGATCGCGTGGCCGCGCTTATTATCGACATTAATCGACAGCGGGAAATATCGACCCCTCCCGTGTAATAGCAGCTGCGGAGCCTGCTTATTGAATTTGTGACAGCGGAGAAACAGGAAGAAAAACTGGTTTACTCTCGTCCGGCCGCATGATACAAAGAGGACGAAAACAAGTTAACCTGTAACGAGAAAGCAGGTAATCGGTGAACAAGCTGATAGATAGCATACGGTCACGATTAGGGCTGCTGATATTTTATTAAAAAAAATTGTCAGATTCTCGATATATCGATATTTTTAAAAGTGTAGATATCGGATTCGATATATCGAAGAAAAAGTATCGATATATCGACCCTATTTTATAAAAACAATGTTACAAAAAAAAAAAATCTTTCATAAATAGGATCAAGTCTTGTAGCTGTTTACTAATAAAACGTTGTGAGATAGTCTCTTGAATCAAGACTTCAATTTCTGAAATAAAATGGTTTTTCACGGCAATAATGCCATCTTCTCCAGGTGTTCTGTTGTATTTATATATGAGTTTAAGCTTTATAGAGAAGTACCTACCTAGTAACAAGGTTTTCTTATCAGCTGCACAATCCGGCCCTTTCTTAGCCCCCTAGGTCAACCCAGTAATCCTACCGGGTATAGGAGACCTACAGTTTAACTTGGAGTTCGAACCTCGAAGTCGACTTTTTTTTTTTTACTTATTATTTTACGCCTCGTCGACGGCTAAGGTGATTAGAGGCGGGATGGGACTGGGGACAAGGAACGGGAAGGAATTGGGGCATGACCTTTCTGAAGGAAGCATCCCGGCATTCGCCTGGAGTTTTTTGGGTAAACCATGGAAAACCCAAATCTGGATGCCCGGATGGGGATTCGAACCCGCGTCCTCCCGAATGCGAGGCCAGAGCGTTAACCGCTCACCCACCACGCTCGGTCCGACGTCGACGAGGCTGTGTAAAGTGAAGTACGCCAGAACGCTTCGATCTGGCAGTGGAGTATGCTCCGAAGCACTTGTGACTGCACCCTCCACGTTCTGTGATGAGGCGTGGACGTCCACCACCTTGTCGCCCAGTCGTGGTTTCACCGTCCTTCAACCACTCTGCGTAGATGCTCACTACAGTAGCACGCGAACAGCCGACCAGCCTCGCCGTTTCCGAGATGCTCGTTCCCAGATGCCGCGCCCACAAACCACCGGCATTGAGTGACTTGTGCGTAGACGGTGCAAGACAACTCCAGAAACCTAACAAGACCTTTTCGAATCTATGCCACGCCGAATCGCTGCTACATTTCCCTCCAAAGATGGACCAACAAACTAATTAGCAGGTTGATCTCGGGTTTTTATAACAATGAAATAATTAGTCTAATACACACTTTCAGATTTAACTTTGTTTATTTGTAGAACACATTAGACTCCAAAGATACTAGTTGCACATGTAAACACAAGCTCTAGCGATTACACTAAATACTGCTTTCAAAGACAATACTGCTATACACTCCCACAGTACTGAACCACAAGACTCTCTGCAAACATAAAAACTGTTCCCTGTTACAAAACTCGTCTCTGATATAAGTTCCATAGAAAGTTCTAGAATATTACAAAGGCTTCCGACAGATGTTTCTGGAACTCTAACAATAGTTAAACAATTAGAAACATATTAAAACAATCAAAATCAATTACAATCATTACGAAATGCGGAGAAATGAAAATTAAATATATTAACACACGAAATTATCCACATAAATCAGTTTCAACTGTCGCAAATTGTTCTCGAAACATCGTAACTCACTTTAATTCTTGGAATTACAAACATTTAATCATTTTTTCTTGTATTGTTCTGTCCTTGACCATATAAAATGGTATTTACATAATTTCTTTTCAGAAAACGAAGTCCATTTACACCAATTCACAATCAATTGCAAGGAAAACATACAAAATCACATTTACTCAACCCCTAGCTTACTTTAAATAATTCATAAAATACAATTTCACTTAAAGTCTGGGTTTCGGGGGCTGTTATAAGGTGGTCATAATGTTCTGGCTGATTAGTGTAGAACTAAGTCAGTACTGTCTGTATTGCCCAACAGTCCAGAGATAAAAGTAATAAGGATCGCCGCTTTGCCGCGAGTATCGCCCGTCGGAGAAGTCGACAAGACGCGCGACAGGTGGATGGAGCGCGGCCTAATCGCGACGCTGCGCGCGCCGTCGCAGGTAGTCCGTGATATCGGGGGCGGGCGCCGCGGTTAGTTATGCTAATGCGCGCGATTGTTGTGGAGCCAGGAAGCGCTGCCAGAGGCTCGGTCGCACGGGACCAGGCAGCATCACTTCCTGCCCACTGCGCGCCTCGAGTAAACACGACAAACAGGATCGGCGACCGACGAGCTGGCTGCAGTACCACAGGGCGCTATGTTGGGACCATTGCTGTTTATCACTGAAATAAACAGCTCATAACCTTCTAATTTCACCTTAAATACGGTATACAACTTACCGAAGCTTCTTTCTTTACAATAGTTTACAAATACAGAAAAACACAGTATTTCGCTCTATGCGAGTGGGATCGCAAAGGCATCAGCAGTCGATGCAGCCACACGGATCATGGATTTCACCAACGCAGCCGGAGAGTAGGCGTCCGCGAACAAAAGCAATATTAGCGGAAATCCTAATAATGGGTAAGAAATTAATCAAAATAAAATAAAAAATGGGATACGTAAATAATGTGAAAAATTATTGAAAAGTTTAAAAGAAAAATAAAACACATTTTTTTAAATAAAATCTACATCTAAAAATTAAAATAAGATAGGAAAGGGAAATAACCCGTCACTTACCACAGATGAAGGTAGGAGGGCCAGGCGAACCGAAAAAAAACCACGTATATAATTTACAATATTTCCGTTGGGAACCTCACTGATGTATTGATCGCAACAATATTGAGGCGGCAGTGACAGGGTAAACATGTCCGCTCCGTTAGCGGTTTACACCAAGGAGGAAGAGAGGACAGTGATACGATTTCTTTGGTCAGAAGAAGTAAAAAAGGCTGATATTCATCGCAGACTTTTAGTACAGTACGGGGACAGTACGTTGCCGAGGACAAGTGTTTTCGAGTGGATCGAGAAGTTTAAAGATGTCCTGACAACTACGACGCAAGAAGAGGAAGCAGAGCGTCCTTCAACCTCCACCACGGACGACAAGATAGTGCGAGCTCACGAGTGATGGATTCGACAAATACGCGAGTCACTATCGATAACGTAGCTTGTACTTTAAACATCAGTCATGTTGCTGCCTATAATATTATCCATGATGAACTCGGCTTCCGTAAAGTTTGCTCACTGAAGAACACAAACGTCTTCAGGTCTGCCAACGCTTACTCGAACGCTACAGCAAAGAAAGTGACTCATTTTCGGAAAGAATAGTAACGTGTGATGAAACCTGGGCTCGACACTACGACCCACAATCAAAACTCCAGAGTATGAAGTGTAAACTCCGTGGATCACCGGCGAAGAAGAAATTCATGACTGCGCCATCGGCGAGACACGTTGGACGCAAAACGGCCTACACTGGAAGATTACACGGAGAAGGGGAAAACTATCAGTAGAGAATATTACTGTGCACTGTTGTCTAACAAAATTAAACCAGCAATTCGCAGCTAACGACGAGGTCTTTAGTCAGAGAAAATGTTGCTGTTGGTCGATAACGCCCGCCCTCACATGGCTCAAGTCACCTTCGAAACCGTCAACAGATTGGGTTTTGAGGCTCTGGAACATCCACCTCACACTCGAGGCCTTGCTCCGTCGCACTTTCAATTGTTTGGTCCGCTGAAAGACGCTTTGCGAGGTCATCGATTCTCCTCAGACCAAGAGGTGCATCAGTGGTTTTGTAATCAAACGAAAACCTCCTTTTTGGCGGGAATACACAAGCTAGTGGACCAAGTGCATTACAAAGGAAGGAGACTGTATCGGAAAGTACTGAATAAGTCAAAGCGAACGTCCAACGTCCATCTAGGGAGGGGGGGGGGGGGAAGAGAGGTTGGCTGGATAACTACACTAGACTGCGTGGAGGAGGGGGGGGAGGAGGTTTCCGAGCCAGGCCACGCAGATTTCCATTCGTATTATTTGTCAACAGCAAAAATGAGTTACAGAATACACAACAGCATGTCAATATTTATTTCCGTCATTTAATTATTTTCTTAAGTAATTTAATATAGTCTGACAAGAGAAAACTGCACAAAATGTCTTCTGGAATCGAAAGGGAAAGAAAGCTATGTGCTACGTGGGGATGGGGGGGGGGGGGATAGAGGCAAAAGCCACGTTGGTCTACGTTGGGGGGGGGGGAAGAGGGGGTTCAAAGGAGACCAATATATAGCATGGAGCTACGTGGTATATGAACGCTCCCACACTGTATTTTTTGTTTGTAATAAATTGCTTTAAGAAAAATCCGTATAATCACTCTCGTAGATAGATATTTGGCTCGTGAATGCTAACAAAAAGCAGCGCCCATTCACGTTGAAATGCACCCTGCATTTAGAGAACAGCTTTCTTAAGCGAAGCTTTTAATGACTACAGCTTTATCGCAAGGTTTCAACGTAGGACTAGTGCAAAGTGAGAAATTTTACAGGAAAACCTACAAACCTAATAGTGACACATAAAGAGACTCTCTCGCTGTAGCCCAAAGCGAAAGTAAAAACTGTTAAAACCATACTGTAAGTTAGGAGGGTAACAGCTCTAATTACGCTCAATTAAATAACTATTCCTGTGTTGCACTGTACGTTAATTTAAGCAACAATGGCTCTGTCACGAGGCAATAGTTAAATGTCATATGTCTCTTTTACAAAACAACAAATGGCAAAGGAAAGTCCTCCCACAGACAAGTCGCAAGCGAGGAGGACAGTAACTCTAATTTTGCTCATTTGTCCTATTTCCTCCGTGTGTAAGACTGTATGTTAACTCATCTAAGTACCACCCAGACATGTAATACAAGCCACCCATAACAGAAGCAGATATAAAGACAGTTGAGTGTGGTAGAACTAACAGACAAGCTACATAAAAAAACTAACTGTAAAACAGCGAGTTAAATGTTGTAACAAGATGTAAAAGAAATCAACAAAATTGCCTATGTCAACATCATCATCATCATCCTCAACAGTTTCCAGCCTCTGGCCGGGTCTGCTTCATGCACAAGCCTCTCCATTTCCTTCTTTTATCCCACTACCTCTCTGTCACCACTTTGTTCCAGTCTTCATCCTCTCTTCCGTACACACTCCTCTACTCCTTTCAGCCATCCATCTCTTGGTCTTCCTCTGGGTCGTTTACCATGCATCTTAATTTCGTGGATTTTTTCTTGGGATTCTTTAGACCTCATTTTCTTTACATGTCCATACCATCTCAGTCTGGTCCTCTCTACCCTTTCCTGTAGGGGTTCCTCTTTCATGGTGCGTCTAATCACTTCATTCGTTATTCTGTCCATTTTAGTAACTCCCATTCTACCTCTTAAAAACTTCATTTCGCTTGCTTGTACTCTGCTGATGTCCCGCTTCTTCATTGTCCATGTTTCAGCAGCATAAGTCAACATAGGCACACAGTATGTGTGATAAATTACTCTCTTGCTTCTCTGTGGCACCTCTTTATTCCATATCAGGCTTCTAATGCTCCTTAGAAACGCCTCTGCTTGTCTTCCTCTTTCACTTATCTCTCCATCATATCCTCCACATTCCTCTAATACACTCCCCAAGTACTTGAACCTGCTTACCTTCTTTAGTTGTTACCCTGCCATCACAATTCCTTGGGTTTATCCTATTCTTCTTTCTGGTTGTTACCATCCACTCATATTTCTTTACATTAAATTTCAGGCCATATTCCGCCACATTGTCTGTCCATACATCCAACTGCCGCTACACTTCCTCTTTATTGCATATATCTATGTAAAATAACTGTAATTGACCGACCGAGCGTGGTGGTGTAACGGATAGCGTTCTGGCCTCGCATTCGGGAGGACGGCGGTTCGAATCCCCGTCCGGGCATCCAGATTTGGGTTTTCCATGGTTTCCCCAAATCACTCCAGGTGAATGCCGGGATGCTTCCTTCAAAAGGCCATGGCCGAATTCCTTCCCATTCCTTGCCCCCATCCTTTCCCGTCTCTAAAGACCACGTTGTTAAAAAGGGACGTTAAACTGTTAAAAAAAAAAGAAATGTAATTGACCGAAAGAAAATAAAAATAAAAAATAGAGAACAGGTGACAGTGTCACAGTTGTGTTGGCAGCGGAAACGCTCTGGTCAGTCAACAAGGGAACGAGTCTCGTGCTCAATCAGATATTATCTCCACGCGCGCGGCCAAACTAGTTTAGCGAACAACTTCCCCCCCCCCCCTCCCCCTGCCTCTAACTGTTTCTCGGAAAGGCCTTCTTATCTTCCAAAAATTCATATTATCTTTTATTGCCCGAGGTTGATATCTCTTACAATTAAAGACGGAGAAATGTAATTATCTGACTTAAACATCTGATACCGCTGCTTCAATAGCGAAGAACGAAACGCCGTGAAACCTGCGACAATTAGGAGAGCGGAAGTAGATTTAAATCCGACAGGAAATGTTGAATGCGGAGGTGTCTGGAGTGACATCGGAAGTGGGACGGTCTGTTTGCGTGGTCTGCCCTATCGCGACATCTGGCGGCGGGTTCTCGAGAGTCCGTTGGCTGCTCAAGGAATCAAACTCACACTGCTGTCAAACACACCTCTACGAGCTACAACAGCGCGATTACAAGGTTTGTCAAAGAGACGTGAAATTTAGTTGAAAGTATTAAAAAAAAGTATGTGGCTTTTAATGGTAATCCTTCAGAAAATACTATAGAACAAAGAAAAATTTATTGAAACTGTTTTCAAGTGTATTTACTTATTTATCGTGTGATATTTAACAAGATGCGGCGTGGAGGGATATCGGTCAAAGAATTAGGAATAGTGCATGGAAGGGGAAAGGCGACCATGACCATAAGCAGGCGCTCGATTTCATGCATAAGGGAGGGGGGAAATTCTCTTTTGTGGGTAAAGGTGTCAGGGATTAGAACAAATTACCAAGTGAAGCGATGAATAATATACCAAAACCGCTCAAGGAATTTAAAATTAAAATTTGTAAATCGGGAAAATAAATGGGAGAAGAAGTTAATACTCCAATTATGCAAAAAATTAATATAAAAAGGCAGGGGCGGATCCAGGATTTTTTTTGGGGGGTGGGGGGGGGTGGGCTTGGCTTGAATGAAATTTGGTTCAGAGGGCTTGCCTTCAGTGGATTTTGGTTTGCGGGGGGCTTGAGTCGGCCTTAGGGTAGAGCTAAAAAAAAGTAGGTGTATTGCCACGGAAGCGTTAGCTGCATCGCAATTAAAATAAATAATAATAATAAGTTTCTTGATATTAAAAACAGCAACCAATCACAGTTTGTTTGATGTTGTAATGTTGTATATTTATTATCCATTACCGGTTTCTAACAAATTGTTCATCATCAGATTAAATAATTAATTAATTTGCAAGTCGTCTGTTATTTTCATTTATAATTCTAAATATAGGCACTTATTCAACCCCTTTCGAAAACAACTCCTACAGAATGGCTAAAGGCCAAATAAATTTTAAAAAAAACTCCTACAGAATATTAAATCCCTAAGTATTTTATCTAGACTTAAATATTAGATTAACAAATTTTATTATATATCAGTTTATGTTAATTCCAACTCTGTATATCAATCTAGATGTCATTTCAAATTTAAATTTAACAACTATCAGTAATTTTTATTTAAATACCTAGTTCATATTGCTATAATTTTTTCATAGAACTTAATATTCAATGTAATTTCATCTTTAGTATTATGCAAAACTCTTTCTACATAAACATCTTTGCTAACATCTGTAAATACAAAATCAAATTTCTAGCGTGCTTCTCAGATTCTTATAATGGTGAAATATTTATATTTATTTAATAATACATCATATCATTTCACCATCAAGAAGAATTCAGTTTAAAACATTCAACTATTTAACGTAAGTAATATAATGGAGATTATCTTTATCAACCCAAAATTAAATTTGCTCTCATTCAACAAATGCTACTTTATATTTTTATAGGATGCACGCTTGCATTTGCAACTGCATAATTGATTACATTATAAAAATAAATGAAAAACATCTGATAATGAACAATTTGTTCGAAACCGGGAATGGTTAATCAATATACAACATCAAACAAACTGTGATTGGTTGCTGTTTTCAATATCAAGAAATTTTTTACCACAGTCGCTGAGTTCGTCTAATCCGTCATGGATAAAATATTATTATTAATAGTCTACATAATAAGATTTACGAAAGGTGTGAAGAAATGTGCCAACCACAAACTGGTACAATATTATATTTCTAGATGTAGTGTTTTGATGCACTCAGCTGAACTGATTGTTCCTTTGCATGCTCGAGGAGGACAGTCGGAAATGATGTGATTGATTGTCTGTGAGGTGGCTTCACAGTCACAATTTGCAGAGTCTACCCAGCCCCATTTGTGTAATAGTAGGCGCATCTGCCTCGTACTGTCCGAATCCGATTGATGATTCTCCACTACCGTCTGGGGAGGTCGAATACTTGTAACCTTACTGAGGGCTCCTCAACTAGATGTTTATTGGCTGCCAATGATTGCTCCCACTGAGTTGATGTTGAAAGAGGACTCTGTGAGATTTATTGATGGACGGCGGCGTATTTGTTAATTATTATTTATTGCAAAATGAGTTTACTTTTCGGCTATGAAGGAGGATGGTGGGTGAGCGGTAACGTTTTGACCTGGATTCGGAAGGACGTGAGTTCGAATCCCAGATGACGGTTTTCCGTGGTTTACAGACATCAGCCATGGGCAGTGACGGGAAGGTTACTCCCACCACCCTTGCGGTTTCTTGCCCCTAGTCGTTACCCGCCTCTAATTACCTCCACGTCGACAAGGCGTAAAACCACAAGAAATTTTAAAAAAATTACTTCAAATTTTCCTTAAAATTATTTAAGTGTTTCTGGTAAATTGTTCAAAACTTTGAATGTTAGTTTATTCTCGTATACTCAGAAAAGGAAACTTTGGCACCTCTTTACGCCTGAATCGAGTGCCAGCTTGTGGTCGTGGTCATGTTTTCCCTCCATGTACTGCTATTAACTCTTACACCAATACGCTTCCAAGCCTCATCGCCAATATACGCCTTGTATACCCCCATGACCCTCTTCACCCTCCTCCTGTCTTCCCGTAGTCGTCTGTTACATGTAGAGTCGTCCAGAGGATATTTCCACCAAGAGATCAAGCTACCACGTGTTGTGTGTGGCCACTGGAGCCCCAGTATTTGATAACATGCATGTCGGTCATTTAATAGGTATCATACTTAGTCACGGACGTAATTACCGAGCGTAGTGGGTGAGTGGTTAACGTTCTGGCCTCGCATTCGGGAGGATGGCGGTTCGAATCCCCGTCCGGGCATCCAGATTTGGGTTTTCCATGGTTTCCCCAAATCACTGCAGGCGAATTTAGGGACGCTTCCTTCAAAAGGCCATGGCCGAATTCCTTCCCATTCCTTGCCCCCCATCCTTTCCCGTCTCTGAAGACATCGCTGTTGAGAGACGTTAAGCAGATAAAAAAAAATCGAATCCCCGTCCAGGCATCCAGATTTGGGTTTTCCATGGTTTCCCCAAATCACTCCAGGCGAATGTAGGGATGCTTCCTTCAAAAGGTCATGCCCGAATTCCTTCCGGTTCCTTGTTCCCAGTGCCCCTAATGACCACTACGTTGACGAGGCGTAAAACCATAAGTAAAAAAAAGGACGTAATCAAGGATTTATGTTTTATTTCTTTGGTATATCGCTGCCTGCTAGATAGTAGTACATTCAAAGTTTTCACGGTTGCACCCTCTACCCGGTGCTCCAGGCTGAAGGCTGCCCTGGAGGGAGTTACCCCTCAGTGGCGGAGGTGTGTGTACCTGTTACTTTGAGGTGTCCATGGCTGCGATGTTCATTGCAATGTTTTGTTTGCGTTGTAAACGAGTGAAAGATGAAGGGAGGGAGACGGTGAAACCTGGTGGCACGCAGCAAAGCAAAACGTCACTATCCCAATTAGCCACGTGAAGACACGCCGACGTGCGCGAACTGCGGCGCTGACCACGCCGCCTGCTATCGGGGCTGCCCCGTCAGAAGGAGACTACAGGCCGCTGCAAGCAGACAGCCCCAACCCGGCCGCAGCCGCAGCCGAACGGCAAGAAGAGGTAACGAAACAGAGGCTGGCAAATCTCACCAAGTCAGCGGGCCTACCGGTCGACAGCAATCACAATCAAGCTGCAGGCCACCAACACATTCGACGACCGGAGCAGTGGGTCGCCCGAAGCACCGATACTGCAACCACGAGACAACCAGCTGGGGAACATCGTCCAGCTACCATCGCAGTTGATCGGGATGATCATCCCCACTTGACACGAATAAGAATACTCAAGGGTTTCCCTAAAGGCTGTTATATATGTATATAATGGTCAAAGCCGGGGTTTTCCCTAAAGTGTACCTCCCGAAATGATCCCAAAAACAACCTATTTGAGACAGTAGATGAAGCTACATATAGTAGCATGGTTACAGTATACCGTTGAGGAGGCGGGGAAAAAATAAAGAAGAGAATTAGCAGTGTGGTATGCCCTCACTCCATACCCACTGCGGAGAGGTTTAACCGAGGAATCGTGCACCACCACCTCTGCTACCCTGGCAGCCAAGTCCACCGCCAGGACTGGAAACCACCTCAGTCAACGGGGCGGGTGCGGCAAGAGTTTACCGTACACGCAGAGCGCTGGACGAGAGGAGATGCCTCCAAAGCGCCTGCCGGGAGGCGGCTAGTGGCGGCAATAAGGCCGACAGCGCTGGACGCACCGACAATGGCTGACAGCCAGGCACGGGGTCCGGGAGCAGTTCTGATGACATCTGTTTCGACGTCTTTCAGCGACCACTTTCACGATGCCGTGCCAGCCTGCAGACGAAACCCTTTCCGCTGTCTGTCCGTCCATCACTACATGACTTGTATAGAGAACGAAACCCGTGTATATCTGTTCCAGAAAAATTCGAAAACTAATAACCAGATTTCGATGGGGTTTCCGCCATGCCAGATCTCAGGATCAGTAATACTCTGGCGTCGCATTTGACATGACGCCGGTTCGAATTCCCGTCCGGCCATCCAGAATTGGGTTTTCCATTACTTCCCCAGGCGAATGCCGGGCTGCTTCCTTCAAAAGGCCATGGCCGAGTTCCTTCCCGTTCGTTGTTCTCAGTCCCATTCTGCCTCTAATGACCTCCACGTCGACGAGGCGTAAAGTCATAAGTAAAAAAAATCTTAGGATTAGATATGAAATCTGTGACATTTCCTATGACACCGGAGCAGTCAGTATACGAAATTCTGAATGTATCGTGAGAACCATCAAAGATGCGATACCAGCTAGATGTTGCATACGACACAACTCGTAAACATAATTTGACATCTATTTCTTGTTTGAGACTAGAAAGCAAAAACATTTAGTCCTACCACTTGGTTACTAGCCAAGAGGCAGCAAGTCTGGGGCTGCCACATGACGTCTAGGATGGACCTTCTCCACCATGCTCTGTCGGGGAGGTGGGAGGGGGGGGGGACGGAGAGGACAGTGTACACGTCTGACGGAAAAGGCTCCACAGTCCACACCAAACAGTAACCAATGCAGCCAGGGACCCAGTGGTTGATTGTTATATTTCTTTCTATTGCCGTAAGACTTCCACGGACTATGTTCTTTCTTGACCTCTTTTTTCTTCAACTCTTCTGTAATTAAATATGACTGCTAAATACTGAAATAAAGTGAGCATCGACGAGTAATGTGGGGATCTTTGCAGTCACAGACAATGTTGTAGTACTGACCGAAAACCGTATCACAACTGCAGTCGACAATATTCAGCAAAATACAGAGGTGTTCTTCAAAAGGCCATGGCCTAATTGTTTCCTGTCCCTTGTCCTTCAGTTCTTTCCTGCCTCTAAATACGTCGTTCTCGACGAGGCGTAACGCCACAAGCAAAGAAAGCAGGTTTAACCAACTTTTCCAGTTAGTGGCAAATGTGCAAAATCGTGGCGCTATTATTTCTGCACAGTTTGTAACCTAATGTAACAGCCCTCAAACCAAAAATTAAATGGAATTGTATTTTATGAAGCTTTTGTATTAAGCTAGAGTTTTGTTGAATATGATCTGGTATGTTTGTTTTGAAATTTCCTGTAAATCAATGTGTATAAACTTTGTTTTAAGAAAATAAATTATTTAGAGGCCATTTAATATGTTTAAGAACAGAATTGGTTAAATGTTCGTAATCCCAAGAATTAAGGCAAGTTACGATGTCTAGAGGACAATTTACTACAGTTTAAATTTATTTCTGTGGATAATTTTGAGTTTAAGTATCTTTAATTCCCATTTCTGACCATATTGTTATGATTGTAAATGATTATGTATTGATTCTGATTGTTTTTAATATGTTTCAATTGTTTAAGTATTGTTAATGTTCGAGAGATATCTGGCGGAAGCTTTGTATTGTTCTAGAAATTTCGATGGAGCCTATATAAAGAAATCAGCAGAAAGTCAGTAACAGTTTTCACCCACTCAATTTACGACGGCCAGATACTGTATTGTCTGTCGAACAAGTGGATTGTATGTATGCATGTAAACAGTATCTTTGACGTCGTGTTTATGAAAATAAAAGCAAGTTTAAAGTTAACTGTATGGTGGACTGGTTATTTATCATATTAATAAAACCACGAACAATCTAACACTACGTGCTTTGACCTCTTTTTATATATTTTCACTTTACCCTTTCCGGTTGTAAATCCTATTCGTCTTTTTCATCACTTGAAAATAACTGTTACACTATTATCTGAAATGATATATCGATTTCTCCTTTTCTGAAATAATCGTTGACACTACAAAATCTTTTTAGACTTCTCCTTGCATTATAACACACTTTACACAGTATTAATATTTAACATTTCACAACTTCAAGATACCACCAGTCGGGCAAATTAATTTCATATTCGCCAGATCTACTGGATTATTTTCCATCCATCCATAGATTTTAATGCTCCACATTATTCTTCTATCAAGTCGTTCATAATAATTGTCATCCCATCTTCATCTCTATAAACATATCTCTTCTCCTTGACTAACCCACACACATCACTTTGCTGCCGAGAAACCTTAATATAAACTTCTTATTAATATCTTTTAACGTTCACTTCATGATCTATATGTACAATATAAATATTTTTATACTTTATTTCCTAACAATTTGTACCTTAACGGTACATAAGTATTATCGTTGCTATTCTGTGCGTTCCCATTCTCTTAACGATCCTGACTGTCTTAGTCGTGCCGTCTGTATCCTTTCCATCATTATTTCCTCTTTCACTGTATCTCATTGGACAGGTGGTAGGAAAAGGTTTCAAAGTTCTGCACTTGTTGGAGAGAGTGATGAGGGGATGTACGAGGGGAGTAAAGGAATTGGGTTACAAAACCTTGGTCAGACCATTGCTTGAATATGGTAGCGTAGTATGGGACCCACATTTTGAGTGTCAAATACAGGAGTTGGGGAGGGTGCAAAGAAGGGCTGCTAGATTAGTTTCTGGAAATTATCGCAGAATGGAATCAGTGACGGATATGATAAAGGAGCTGGAATGGGATTCATTGGAAGACATAAAAAGGGTGAAGAGGGTCATGGGAGTATACAAGGCGTATATTGGTGATGAGGCATGGAAAGATATTGCTGTAAGAATGAAAAGTAGTGCATGGAAGGGAAAATATGACCATGACGACAAGCTGGCACTGGAAGGGTGTGGGAAGATTCTCTTTTTTAGGTAAGGGTGTCAGGGATTGGAATAAGTTACCAAGGGAAATGATGAATAATTTACCAAAAATGTTGAAAGAATTTAAAGTTAAAATTTGCACAGAGCAAATGTAGGTGGGTGCAGGAAATGGAGAAAATAGGTGTTTAGGGAAATTGCCACCAGAGCGTGTGCTCCATTGCAATTTAATTTTATAGCTACCCCGTTTGTTGTAGTGTCCGTACTTGTAACCTATTCACTGCTTGAGAGAGGCAACAATTTTTTTGCGGGGAAACTTCGGCCGATTCTACGTAAATTGGTGAGCCACTCCCGATACAGGGAGGCAATTCACTCGCCCGTGGTGTACGCTAATGAATAGCATCACATCATGTTGCTCGAACGACCTCTGATAGCACTTGTAAGGAAATCATGGAATTATTATTACCTTTATTTACTTATGGCTCACCGCCTCGTTTACGTCGAGGTCATTAGAGGCGGTAAATGACTGGAGACAATGAACGGGGAGGAATTCTACCATGTCATTCGCCTGGAAACCATGGAAAACCGAAATCTGGATGCCCGGACGGGGATTCGAACCGGCGTCTTCCCGAATGCGAGGCCAGAGCGTTAACCGCTCACCCCCCACGCTCGTTTTGATCTTTATAACTTTGTCCAGTTGTCACAGAACTCAAAGTAATGACTTTCAAGCGACGAGGTATCTCCGTTTTTTGATGTAATGCTTCACTAAGTCGGGTAGCCCTGTAAAACATGTCGGATTCATTCTGACGAACTATTTAAATTCTGAGGCCTCTAAACTTCTCATAGTAAAAATAATATGAGATAACTTTTTTCTTAATGAAAGCCAATGATGCGATATGGTACAACCTATTGTTAAAGCGGAGCCTACCAGTCCCAGATGCGGGTGCATGATTTCTGGTCCATCTGTGTTTTAGTTGAACTGTAACTCTTATGTGTAATTATTAGCAGCAGAATAAGATTCTTCCGGTTTGCTTACCCAAATATAGCCACAAATGTTTTAAATTAAATTTTCAAAAAAGAAAGAATTTCTCTAATTAGTTTTTTAAAAAGTGTCTGCAAGTAGGGGTTGCCGGCTCTTCAAGTTAGCGCACCGCACTTCTGACTTTAACAGCCGGCAACCCCGACTTGCGGACACTTCTACATACACAACCCAAACTTTCTTTATGTTATTTACATGTTTCTCTGATAATTAATTATATTTTTTTTTAAAAACTAATGAACGAAATTTTTTCTTTTTTGAAAAATTAATTTAAAACATTTGTGGCTATATATGTTTAGACAACCTGTGACATAACGGAAATATTTTTTTTTTAAAAAAAGAAAAAAGAACATAATGTTTAGCTCCTTGAGTAAGGATGAAAATTAATAATATATAGCCTACTCTTTGAGAAAAGCAAGACGACATAGGTTGCTTTGGAAAAAAATACTGAAGAGATGTTGACTATCGGCGTAGAAGCGTGGATCAGGTGCTTGTGATTATCATTGCATAAAAGAACCTGCATCTTCGGAGATTACCCAGTTTCGATGTAATCCCTAGTGGATTGAAATCATATAGGCCCTACAAGAAACTAAAACTGTTTGAATCGAAAGATCTGAATTGTTTATAATAATAACTACTTTAAAAATCGTCTATAATATCACAAACCCCGCGGAGTCGTATTTTGCTACTAATAATTACACATAAAGATTGCATTTCAATCAGGTAACAGATGGTCGTTGATATCATGCAGCTATGCGTTCTTTCGATCTAATGTTACGGGAGCTGTGTACACGCTATCAAGCGCTCAGCATGAGCTAGTCAAGGTGACCGAAGTCGTGATGCGAGGCGAGAACTGATTGCTTCGTTTGAACTGGGTCGTCCGCAGCCGCCTCCTGGCCTTGGCTCTCCGTGGTGGACTCCGTGTGTGGCGCCGCGCATTGTCTCGCAGACCGCCCGCGGCCGGAAGGCGCGTCCACTGTGCGGCGCCGCGCGGCCATTGTCATGCATATCGCGACTCTTCGTTAGGCGGCGATTAAAAAGCCATTAATCGCCTCCGCGAGGCGGTAATTGGAGTTATGAGCGCGGCCGGAAGAGCCCGCTACCGCCGCCCGCCGCGCTTCCGGCTCGCGACACCTGCCACTGTGCTACAGGTGTGCCAACACAATCCAGTCCCGCGGCAACAACACCCTAGTCTCCCTCCGCCATCCACTGTCGTGTCCAAATCGCCTTCACCTGCTTGATGGTTTCCCGCCCCTTTGGTTCAGATGGTTGCGGTGGCTTGATTGTTTACAGGGGGTTAGTTGGTTCCAGTCCTCGTGGTAGCAGAGGTGGTGGTGCGCGATTCCTAATCTCCTGGGCTAAATCCCAAACCTCTGTGCGCTGCGTATGAGTGGGGATGGACCACACTGTTGATAGCGATTCTCTCGTAGTAACAACGAATAAACATTCTTAATTTAAAATGTTTGTAATCTTTACCAAAAAGTAAGTTCAACAATTTTTTTAACCACACCCTAGTGTTATTCTTTGATATAGTGTTTTGTATTACGTTATCAGTGTATTGTAACGTGTAACATTTCGCCAAATAACCTAATTTATGTAGGCAAAAAACAATAGTGAAAGAATTGAAAGGGTGGAAAGTTTACTTATTTTTTAGCTCGATCTTTGGTGGGTAGTTCGTGAGGAATTGTCCATCTGAGAAGCAGTATGATCTGTGACGCCTATCTATTCTCCGTTAATTACGATTTGTTTCTCCGTTCCTTGGTCACGTACTCATAGGATACGGTACACATCTTAAGGTACGCCCTAAGTCTTCAAACTGTGAAGACCCCCCCCCCCCAATTTCCTTGGTTAGTTTTTTCGTGAAGCCTCCACAAATGACAGTCAGGCAGCGTTATGGAGGTATGGGAAAGGCGTGGGGTGTTTTTCCGGACATCCCTGTTAATCTGTAGGTACACAAATTTGTCATCCTGTTTCCAGCACACCGGCTTAGTACGCTTGCTTCAGCAGGATCCGAGAAACTATCCGGTTGTTACTATGTTGTTATGTTTCAGAATATATATTGGCAAGGAAGGGTTGCAGAGGAAGAAAAATATCGGGGGGGGGTGGTGGAGGGGGAGGGGTTGGAGAGGGGTGTTGTATAACAGATGAAAAGCGAATAGAACTGGGGAATGCGAAATGAACTGCAGAGAGAATGTTGCATAGAGCAACGTTAGCGTTTGAGGGAGCGATAAGGACGCGGGACTCTGATTGGAGAGTTGAGTGATTGTGTTTACTGCGCCGCTTTGTCGGGCGTTGACAGCGGAGCAGGCGGCCAGTCTTCTTGTTGTGGAGGTATTCTCCGGGTGTCAATGCCTCGTCCGGGATAACTCGACCAATGGGAGGCTTCCGAGAAAGGCCGTCTACAAACGAACTCTCAGTCACTCTGCGGACCCTCGCCTCGCTGCCTGCGATGTTAACACAATAAGACGGCGCACTCTCCTGCAGCTCTGGAGCAAGTAGCCGACCAGGAAAACATTACGTCTCAGACAATATGTATGTAAACGTGTGTTAATTTTCATCAGCACCAACAATAATAGTACTGTTTTGGAGCATACTCGACAACAACGGATTAAGATGGACACAGGAGAACCGAGAAGTTATAGTAACAAGCGAAGAGATGAACAACAGACTTGAATGTAATGGTAGCTACAAGAGATGAACTGAAAAAAAAGTCATGTCGAATATTTGGACTTTAAGCTGTCAGAAAGACGAATTGTATAAATATTTTTTACGTCTGCTGCCAACAACTGCCATATAACTGTATAAGTTGACTGTTACGTACTATTTTATTTTGAGTTTGATGCTGCATAACACTTACAGAATCTTAACAAATTCAACTAAACTAAAAAAAAAAATACTTAGTACTTAGGTGGACAAAGCCCTTAGCTGCCAGATGAAAGGGTCCAGCCAAGGGTCGAAGTCATAACCCATTGTGAGGTACACAACCTTATTACTTGTGAAAATGATTACAGTAGGAATATTTTGTTATTATATAGTTATGATTTTATATAGTTACTCTGGACATTTAAGTTTCAAGGTCAGAAATCGTCGAGCCTGAGAATTGAAGAAGATGTCTGGTTTCGAGAAGGTGGGGTAAAAAAATGGCTTGAGAAGCATGAATAAAAAGACGTCCCAGAGAAACGCAAAATTGTAATTTAATGTTGTAAAAGATAAGCCCGAGGGCAGAAGAACTGTATTAATGAACTGTAACGATTGTGTTCAAATAGAATAATGTTTGTAAGCAGCATCCCAAAAGATAAGTGCGTAGTAATTGTTACTGTGAATGTGTAATAAACTATTTCAATTGATATTTAAAAAATAATTGACTCAATTTGAAAGATAATTTAGTTTCATCCGTGGTATTAAACACAGTAATGGATATAGAGGACATAAAGATCCTGTAGTACTGATCCGATACTGGAAATTGTAAAACATAATTGTTAAGGAGACATACAAATCGAAATTACTCTCCAACCAGGCGAAATACAAGCAATAAAGTATGGTAATAAAGTCAGAATGTTTATACGCAGCACAAACACTAGCCAGAAAGGTATTGACAGAAATAGAAAAGAAAGAAGGAAACTTTATAACGAAGATCTTGGGACCAAAAAAGTGGCAGGAAGCGAATTTAATTTCAGTTCGAGATCGAACTAAGAATTATACGACAAGTTTGAAAAGGCATCAGACACAATTATGAAAAGGAGATTAGCTTTCTGTGGACATATCAAGAGAATAGAACCAGAAGGAATGGCAAAGAAAATTCTCAACTTTCAAGAGAACAGGAAGACTCAAGTTCCATGGGTGAAGGAGGTCCATCAGGATCTGAAAAGATATGGGATCAGCAGGGAAGACATCCAAGACAGGGAATTATTCAGAGGAAAAATTGCGGAGGTAAAGGATCTGACTGAAGAAAACGAATCAGGAAAAGGAGGGAATTTTCAGACGAACAAAAAGCAAGAGTGAGCCAGAGAATGAAAGAGTACTGGCGACGGAGAAAGGAAGCTCAGAAGAGGAAATGAAGTTGCGTAGTCGTAGGCCATAGATGGATGAAACGAAAAGGAAAACAAAAAATTAACAACATGATGTCGAGGCGCTCCAACCAGGCCACCGCCTCCGGCGTAGCCGAATTTTGATTTTCGAGACTGCCGGGAGAGGCCCGCAGTGGTCAGTGAAACCTCACCGCAGTCACAGTACAGAGAATCTGCCCAGCCCCAGGTGTGGAGAGTTGAAGCAGTTCTACCCGTACCACATCCAATACGATTCAATTTGCACCAAATAGACGTCGGCACGTTGAGTCCTGGAAGTTTTGAGCAGCGATTTCTAATCTTCACGATCAGTCCTCAAACTCAGCCTTTTGTGAATTCTAATCTTAGGAATTGAGTATAGATAGATGAAAGTTGAATAAATATTGATTTGTATATTTTTCATGTGTGTGAATATTGTTCTTGTGGATAGACACTGTGTGAATGATGTGTAATACAGTGTTATGTGTGAATTATTAATTGAAAGCTTGTAACTATAAACGTTTATACAAGCCAGGGTGTTTTGATGACGATTTTCGGCTATATTGAGTGGTTTATGTTGTGATTTTTATGTTTAAACGCATGTGATAGTATTAATTTCCATTTTAAGGTGTTTTCTAATGATTGTGTGTTATCTAGTACAAGCATTACTTGATTTTGACTGTCAGCCAGGTTGTTAGCGCTCTTTGTTGTTTTCTGGGCGACCGGATGCAGCCGTCGTCAGTATTTCTTAACAGTTTCGATAATTGTTTGTGAGTTGTTAAGCAGGAAGTTTAATCGCTAGAATATTCTGTAATTTGCTTTAGTATCTCTGGACGAAGTCTGATGCATTTTTGCGTATTTTGTTTTGTGAAGATTTCGACATAACAGAAAGTGGAATGAAAAGTATAGCAGCACTCTTGTTATTTAATTTAATTCATTACTCAATTCAGATGATGTGTCAATTACTATCCTTTGGTGAAAGGTAAAATCACATGGCGACCGGACGGTAAAATCCTGTTAAAAGAACTAATGGTTTAAGTTGCAGAAAGCATCATCTGAAAAGACTATGAAGCGAGAACCTTGGAACAGTGGTATTAACGATGCCCATTCCGCTGTCCTGCTGTCTGTAGGGCTGAAGGAGTTTGATGTTAGACTGACAGCAATCTTCCAGGCAGGGCGACGTGACTTCAGCCGTGTTTTGTATTCCCTAATATCTCCTTGGATGGGAACAGCCTCATTGCTCAGAATTCAAGACCATATTTTGATTAAGACCTTTTGCCTTCTGATCTGAGGTGTTGGGATGTTGCTGAGCACCGGCAGCCACTGAATAGATGTAAATAGAAGCGAGCCATGCCCGAGGCCGGACTCGAACCGGCGACCTTCCGCACGTTGAGCCCCTACGTTTACGAGGTGTGGAGTTGTCGCCGAGAGCGCGGCTTATCTCTGTGCCGACTCTCCAGTTGCGCTGGAGTCCCAGCTAGCGTGGCAACAGTCACTAAACACCACCTCCCTCCGCGCTCCAGCTTCCTGGAGAAAAAACTAAACCCGCCACCGCTGGAGAGATCTCCGCGGAGATAAGCAGCATGCGATGTGTGCTCATGTGAAAGCGGGAGCAGGGCTCATACAACGTGGCTTCCCGTATTCAGATCTAACAGCGCAAAGAGACACGTACCTGTAAGTTCGCTCGGGTGTACAGTTTTATACAGGTAGAGCGGATTCCGAAAATAAAATCAGCAAATCTAAACGACATTTCTGGTACATCGGGCACGTGTATGTCCGTATGAAAACCCTAGGGGAAAAGCAATTAATTATACCAGACCAACCAGGAGTCCCCGAAACAGCTGGCCCTATATTCTCACCTCGTGTAGGAAGTTATAGAGTATCACAAGAAACTGCAATTTTTTATTGGAGTGGACTTTCTTTAAGCGCGTGGGGAGAAACTTGCTAGCGTTGCGCGGTCACTTGCGCACGCGCAGTCGACATTTTGAGCAAGTGTTTCCAGCGATACCTTCATGCAAGCATTAATGACGTGAGATGTTTATCCGGAATTATGGACACCCCTGTTGAGATCTGGTATGAATGACGTCATCACCCCTTCCCCCTCCCTTAAGTCGGTATTGCCGTCGTTTATAGACCTCCCTCTTTTGTTCATGATTAATTGACTTTCGGGTTATGCCGCGTTGTTTATTTCATTACCTGAGCTTTCGGCTGGTATCCTCTAACCTTCGTCAGAGATACTGTTTATGTTGACATAGCAACGAGCGCCAAGCATCGCAGAGTAAGAGGCCGCTATCTTCGTTGATGTTGTTGGTATCTTTTAAAATTTCTGCTGCCTCTTTCACCCGTCGGGGTCACCACTGGTCTTCTCTCCACAGTAGCCTCGTTTCTTGAAATTTTATTTCATGCCCGGTCTTAATAGCATGGCGGACTACGGCGGATTTGTCGCTGTTGTTATATTTGTAGTGGCGGATATGTTCTTTAAGTCTCTCCGCCACAGTGCGACCTGTCTCGCCGATATAAACACTGCCACAGCTGCAGGGGATTTCGTAAATACCCGTAAGCTGGTGTAGGTGTAGGTCTTTTACTTTGGTATTGCTAAAAAAAAAAGTAACTTGTACATGTCTTTGGAAAAGGAAAATAAAATGTATTTGAATGAAGAAAAGTACTTTTAAATTTAGATATTTACTGTAGGAAAAACTTTTTTTTTTTTTTTTTTTGCTTGTGGAGCTAGATACTGATTTTGTTTGTTTGTTTCCTTTCTACACTTACATTTGCGAATAAAAGAAAAACTTATTTTTTATTTTATTAAAATTAACAACGTACTGTTTGTCTCTTCTAACAAATTTGCATTTATCATTCTTCCTATGAAAGCTTAAATGGCGGCCCCTCTCTAACCACCATGCATAAAGGCAAAAATAAAAAAAATAAAAAAAATTTATAAAAAAAATAAATAAATAAAAAAAATGGCGTGACAGGATCACAGGAGTAACAATCATTTTTACTATATTTCATAAATTATCTCGTGCGATTTCATATGTGCTATATTCATACATTATTTTATAAGTTATTGTGTGCACTTTTATATGTATTTGTTAGGCTGAAACACCGAAGAAAACACCACAACGCGATCTCTGTGTGTGTTTTTTTAATATATATATATATAAAACGGCCAAAACATGTTATTCGCGTTATGGCACTTTTTTTTTAGTCTTGTTACGCGACGTGTGAAAAGAATCATATGTATCAGAGAAAGCCTGGACTGATTCGTCGTGAACACAAAAAGTTAGATACTGATGAGCCACAACGCATTGTGGTCTGTTTTTCGGTCTTCGAGCATAACATATACGTGTTATGCCGTGAATCATTGACTACTTCTGTTCCTGCGAGAAATAATCGGTTGTGGAGTGTGCGTTCCATTCTGTCATAAGCACTAACAAATAGTACGCAAAGTAATTACGAACAAGAGTGTTCCGTTCCATGAATCGCATATTTTAAGAGATGTAACGTATTTACGCAAACTTTACCGTTCGCAAAATATGGCGACCGAAAGTGAAGTAAAATTAAATTAATTAAATTTTTTAAGTTAAAATAAATTTAACTGCAATGGAGCACAGGCTCCGGTGGCAATTTCCCTACACCCCCATCTTCCCCTTTTCCTGCAAACACCTACATTTGATCTCTACAAATGTTAACTTTGAATTCTTTCAACGTTTTTGGTAAATTATTCATCATTTCCCTTGGTAACTTATTCCAATCCCTGACACCCTTACCTAAAACAGAGAATCTTCCCACACCTTTGTGCCTGAAATCGAGTGCCAGCTTGTGGTCATGGTCATCTTTTCCCTTCCATACAGTACTTTTCATACCTACTCCAATATCTTTCCATGCCTCATTACCAGTATACGCCTCGTACACTCCCATGACCCTCCTCATCCTCCTCCTATCTTGCAATGAATCCCATTCCAGCTCCTTTATCATATCTGTTACTGATTACATTCTGCGATAATTCCAAAAACAAATTTAGCAGCCCATTTTTGCACCCTCTCCAACTCCTGTATTTGATACTCAAAATGTGGGTCCCATATTTCACTACCTCATTCGAGCAATGGTCTGACCAAAGTTTTGTAACCCAATTCCTTTACTTCCATCGTGCATCCCCTCATCACTCTCTCCAACAAGTGCAGAATTTTGAAACCTTTTTCTACCACCTGTCCAATGTGCCCTGGCCTGTTAAGCTTCCTATCAAATGTAATGCCAAGATATTCAGATTTCAAGTCTTCAATTCTTTCCCCACATTATAATCATAATCAACCTTTAATGAATTATTATGAATATAAGGTGGGGAAAGGATAGCTTACTAAAAACTTGAAATGCAAATATCTTTGCATTAAATTTGATAACAAGCTTAACTGGGCAGGACACATTGGACAGGTGCTAGGAAAAGGTATGACATTTTTTAAGGTTGACAACCCTTGCGGTTTGGTGGCTGTCGCGTGACTTTGCCATCGCTCGCGACGTATTTTGAGGGGGCCTAATAGTGGAAGCTAATTGTTTTATTACATTATTAACGTCGTAATTCATGCTGGGAACCAGAGTGACGTACTTCCGGTCTGCTCGTCGCACGAGAGTTCGCCGAACCACGCAGCTGGCGATGTCGAACCCCCACGTCCTCCCTCAGCTGATGTATGACGTCACTGGTAGATAAGAATACCTGGGAGTAAAACTAGCTGTGAGGACTGCAAAGGTACACGATGAAAATGGGGAAAATGGAGGCAAGGAACGGGAAGGAATTCGGCATTGTTCTTTTGAAAGGGCCACCCTGGCATTCGCCTGGAGTGATTTTGGAAACCGTGGAAAGCCGAAATCAGCATTGTCGAACGGGGATTCGAACCCGCGTCCTCTCTAACCTCAAGCTGGAGCGTCATAGCTGTTTATAGATGCTGTTGTTAATAGCTATTTTGGGAGTAGATTCAATTAATAATAAACTAAAAAGCTTTTTAATGTACCATGTTTTTATAAAAAATATAAAATAATTTCTCCAGTCCTTATGAAGGATAAAACCACATACAGATTTCTAAGTTGTCCTGAAAATTTATTCTTGGAAATTTTTGATAGCTATTAAAATACTTGTAAGATTGGTGACGAAAAGCATTGGGCGCATGCAACAGATAATTGATGCATTAATAGCTCTACTAACAATTTTATTGCATCGCAAATAATGTGAACTGATAAGTAAGTTCTTTCAGTTATAACTACTCTCTACACTTCTAATAGTTATGTATTCCATGCGCCCAATGTTTTTCGTCACCAATCTTAGAAGTATTTTAATAGCTATCAAAGATTTCTCCCAAGTATTACAATTTAGAAGAAGTTAGAAATCTGTATGTGGTTTTATCTTTCATAAGAATTAGAGAAATTATTTTATATTTTTTAGTCTGTTATAAAAACATGGTACATTAAAAAGCTTTTATTTTATTATTATTTTCGGCTTTTTAGGGTTATGTGAGTGAAAATTTTTAACTGATTTTAAATACTTTGATGATGTAATCAAAGAGAAAATAAAAGAAGAAGAAGAAAATGAAATATGCATATCCATCGTTTGAATCATAAGTTATGGTCTCGAATTCAAACAAAAATCCAATAGAAAAAAAATCATTTTTACTTCTGCCACAAATCTTTAGGCAGAAATTCCAATTTTTCTTTCCCTAAAAACATTATTCAGACTACTGCAAACATTTTTTTTTAACAAATAGCCTAATCTCTCTCTAGAAAATGTACTTTTAGTTGTTACCGAGTTTTCCTATTTTCCGGGCAATTTTTCTATTTTTCTTTCTCTGAATGCTTTATATTCAGACCATTAAGGAGATTTAAAAACTAGCTAAATTGGTCCATAGAGAAAAGCACTTTCAGGTTTTCCCGAATTTTCCAGGCAACTTTTCCAATTTTTCTTTCTTTAAAAACCTTATTCGGACTATTATGAACATTTTAAAAAGTTAGCCAAATCGGTACACAGAAAAAAAAGATTTTCAGTTTTCTCCAAATTTTCCAATTTTCCGGAAACTTTTCCAATTTTTCACTAACTAAAAACCTTATTCGGACTATTACGAACATTTTTTAAAAAAATTTGCCAAATCGGTACACATAAAAAAAGCCTTTCTCTTTCCTCCGAATGTTTCCAATTTTGCTGGGAACTAACCACTTTTTCAGTAACGAAAAACCTTATTCGGACTATTTCGAACATTTAAAAAAATTAACCAAATCGGTCCATAGAAAAGAGTAATTTCAGTTTTTCCCTAATTTCCCGAACCAATTTTCTCAATTTTCCCCATTTTCATGCATTGTCATCCAGTTCTGAGCTATGGTCAAAATTTCAAGTCTCTAGCTCATCGAGAAGTTAGTTTAAAATCAATAACTAAATTCCACCCGGACAGACAAAGCCCAGTAAAAACATTTTAGAAAATAATGTAGCACAACAGAGATCGTGAAAATTTTTAGTCACCTTCCCGTTCTATAGCCTGAAACATGTAATATCTTTTTCAGTTACCAAATTACAAGAACGAAGTTATTGCACATATTATAATTTTCTGAAGCAATAAATATTGGTGATGGGGCGTCGGAAGATATTGGTGTAAGAATTAAAAGTAGTGCATGAAAGGGAAAAGATGACTATGTCCAAAAGTTGACACTGGATTTGTGGGAAGAATTAGGTAAGGGTGTCAGGGATTGGAATAAGTTACCAAGCGAATCGATGAATAATTTACCAAAAATGGTGAAAGAAGCTGAAATTTGTAGAGGGCAAAAGTAGGTGGGTACAGGAAAGGGAGGAAATGGGATCTGTGGAGAAATTGCCAACGCAATTAAAAAATTAAGTAAATCTTTCACTGTTGATTTAAAGACATCACGTTTTTGCAGATACCATTTTATTTCTTGAGGCTGTGTGCACTGTATGAAGAAGCTGCAGAGGATGTGGTCCTGCTCAGCATAATTGACAGCGGCGTGTAACCTTTGCAGATGTTATATTTATTTCTAGCGCTGTAACTATTCTGTGTGCGACAGCGTTAAAAGTAAATTGTTAGGACACATGGATTGAAGATACAAACCAGTGAGTACAACGGCACCTGTGGCGATAGCCCACATCAATAAATCATTCCATCATATCAGGTTTTATTTACTCGAATGCAGTTACATCATAGCAGCACGAAAGGATAACTTCCCCAAGAATTCCAAAGAGATATACACAATCTTGATGGCGCATAAACGTGGCAACAAAATAGAAAATAAATACCCGGATATCAACTGGAAAAACGTGTGGAGAAACATTTTCAATAGGACAATTCCATCTGATAACCAAACCCTGTGGTACAAAGTAGTCAACGAGACCCTGGCTACCAACGAGAAGCTACACCACATATATCTTAAAGGCAACCGATAGATGTGACACTTGTGGGAACACAGATACCCTTATACAACGTTTTTCTTGTGGAAAAGCGGAGTCAATTTGGATGAGGACAAAACATGTGGCAGCGTATATTTTACAAAAACCGCCCGGGGAAGTACTAGCTACAATTCTAGCAAACCCGGATATAAAGATTACTCCTCCAGAAAAACACAATTGTTTAGTATGGATCCTAAGTCAGTCAATGCAGGATATATTGCAGAAGACTTCCCAGAATTTTGAAGAATACCTGACAATGCTCAAAATAAAACAATGGAGCCTAAAGAAAACTGCGAAAAATAAAATTAAATTCGGGGGCTATCTGGATGAGATACTCAAAGACAAAAAGAACACCAGCTAAAGTTCTCGACCAATAAATGACAAGGAAAGGGCTGCAGTTTATTGATTCGCCATGACAGCGGAAGAGGGAGAGAAACAAGAGATGACCAGCGGATGAAGGTTCTGGTTTCGAGACGCCTGTTCGGGCTTGGTGGACATTGGTTGAGAATAATGGTGGTGTGTGTTTATAACGAAAAGGGGAATGAACTGTTGTTGTTAATTTCTCGATTGAGTGTTTATGCTGGTTTTCATGTGTATGTTTTAATACTGCTGGTTTAACATGTTAAGTGTAAATTCGTTCGCGTAACATTTGAAAATAATCACACATGAGTGGTTTCAGAATTCTGTGTCTATGGTGGCATAGCATCGGACCCACATTTTGAGTATCAAATACCGGTACAGGAGCTGTAGGACGTGTAAACAAGGACTGTTAGATTTGTTTGTAGAAATTACTGCAGAACACAATCAGTAACTGATATGATAAAGGAGCTGGATTGGGAGTTATTGGAAGACAGGAGGAAGATAAAGAAAGTGCTGGGAGTGTACAAGGCGTATATTGGTGATGAGGGTTAGAAGGATATTGATAGAAGAATTTGGAGCAAGGCATAGAAAGGAAGAGATGACAATGACCACAAGATAGCACTCGATTTCGGGCATAAGAGAGTGAGAAAATTTTCTTTTTATTTAAGGGAATCTCAAATTGGAACAAATTACCAAGGAAAGTGATGAACCATAACAAAAAAAAACAAATAATTGATTTTACAAATACTTTTCATACATAGAAAAAAATTTCTGTGGTATCCACAAAATAGTTGGTTTGTCGTCGGGAGCAGTTGGAACTGACTATCCTTGTCGTGGTGTCACATACCGTTTTTCACATACCATCCTTCACGGGGGTGCGTATGGAAACCGACTGAACTGTATCACTGAAGTTATGCAGCGCTGCGTAACGTCCCAAGTGCCGGCAGAGCTCGGAACTGTTACGGAGGCAATCGCTGTTGTTTTTGTGTCGTATCTTTTCCGTAATAAATATTAAACAGAATGGTTGATTCGTTACTTGATTTATGCTATCCTCCGTGAGTTAACTTTTTGAATCTGCTGAAATTTGTTCGCTTTGGTCCTCTGTGGTAAAGATATCAGGGGTACCACAGAGAAAACAACATAAAATCCAACGATATTAACAAATATTCATTACAGTGACTATATTTATCATCCCACAAGTACACAAAGTTTTCAGTGCAACTAGGAATGCGTTGGCTATTTGCTGCTGTATTCTAACGCCAGTTTTGTTATATTAGTTAACTAGCTTTGCCCGGCCTGCGGTGCAATACCTATTTTTATATCTCATAGATGCATACGCATATAGGAAACAGACACATTACCATGTACTAAACAACTTAAAGCATTTTTAGAAGGGTGGTGGGTTAGAGAGGGTGCGTTTTTGTAAACCAAATGTAGACAGTACTTTTGTCTTTGCTTTAAAGTATATGTGTGGAAAGTTCCTTCAAATTTGAATAGAAACTGTAGTTTTGTATATCCCGTCCGGGAATCCAGATTCAGGTTTTTCATGGTTTCCCCAAATCACTCCAGGCGAATGCCGGGATGCTTCCTTCAAAAAGGCCATGACCGAATTCCTTCCCGTTCTTTTCCCCAGTCCCATCCCGCCTCTAATGACCTCGACGTCGACGAGGCGTAAAGCAATAAGAAAAACAAAAGCTTGTATAAAGAACATTGACAAAAATTAATGGGGTGGAAAGAGTGAGAGGGGCTGGGTTTCTAAAAATCAAACTTAGACAGTATTTTTCTCTTTGTTTTAATGTATACGTATGCAAAGCACCATTGAAATCGGATGAAATCTGTGGGTATGTAGTATAAAGAACTTTTACAAAAACAAGGGGGTGGAAATGGGGAGAAGGGTACGGTTTCTGAAAACCAAACGTAGACATTACTTTTCTGTTGGTTTTAAAGAATACTTGTGCGAAGTTCCATCAGTATTGGATAAAAACTGTGGGTATGTATAAAGAACATTTACAAAAATTAAGGGGATGGAAAGGGGGAGAGTGGTCTGGTTTTCGTAAATCAAATATATACAGCATTTTTCGAATTGTTTTACGTGTCAAAAGTTCCGACGATATCGCATAAAAATTATAGGTGTGTATAAAAAAGTATACAAATATTTATGAGGGTGGAAAGGGGGAGAAGAGTTGGGAACCTGAAAACCAAATGCTGACAGTATTTTTCTGTTTATTTTAAAGTACTCGTGTTAAAAGTTTCAGAGAAATCGGATAAAACAATGTGGGTTCGTATAAAATTAAGGGTTGTAAATGGGCAGAGGGGGTGATTTTTTTGTTGTTGTCAGGAACGTTCATACGCGTGCACACAACAACTCACCAAAGTTTCATCGCAATCGGATGAATGGTATAGGAGAACATAGAAGGCGAACATAGAAATAAACAAACATTTATTTTTAATTATATAAGAAGATTAGCATTCGCCCGCTGCTTTGCGCGGGTGCACCTTGTTGCGTGTTCGAATCATTTACCCTTTTTTTGTAGTACAAAATATTATCATGGAGATACAAAAATGGTCGCAATTCCGTAGAGTTTTCTTATTAAACAAGGATTAAAAAGAAAGAAAGAGGAAAACACATTCTTCAGCGCCTATACATTCAAATTACGTAACATATACTGTTAAGTAAGTATGGGTAGACACTACAATTAGCATCGAAAAATACAGAAATTATTTTGGTTACAGTTGAAAGCGGACACTACTTTGAGAAACACATACATATATATATATATATATATATATATATATATATATATATATATATATATATATTGTTTTGTGTCGAGCGTCCATAAAATGATTTTCGGTGGCACTATTTAGCCGTGCGTAGTTCTGTTCTTTGGTAGTGGTCGCTTGCGATTGGTTGACGATCACCTGTGACATATCAGTGCTTGTCGTTTATTGGCTGTATGTTTTTTTTTTTTTAAGTTTTCTAATCCGCAGTTTTTGTTTATTAATCGTTGACTGATTGATGATATTGACTGGAAAGCGATGTAATGAGAAGAGCAACAGAATTATTCTCCTAATAGTTTGTTAGTCCCCTATGCATCGAAATATGTTTGAAGCCTTTTTCCTGTTGTAAGAATTACTACTAACAACATGAAAACGAAATGAAAGATAATTTCATACTGTGTTGTAATGCCCCCTGGATCATTAGTTTAAATAATAATCTCACACTAGTGGACTCTGTGTCTAGGTTGCAATGCTGACCCAGTAGTTATTTTTTATGCAGTTGGTACGGTGCTGACACAGCTCTCAACACAATGTTTTTCTTACTTTTTCACTAATTATCCAGTGCTGACACCTTTCTTGACAGGAAAATGACCTAAACGTGATTTGTTTGCGTTCAGATTGTAATGCAACCCGGACCACAATAACAGTAACCGATAAGACATGAAAGTAGGGCATAATATATCCTGTGGTTAAGTTTTACATTGATCGGGCTGTATTTGAACTTGCACACAAACAAATTCAGTAAATATCGGCACCAACAGCGAGCGGCTATTACCCGTTAATAGGACTGCGGCCCACTAAATAGAGTCAACGAAAATTACTACCGTTAATCCAGTTCTGTGGACTGTTCACACGAAATAAAAGATTTTTTTCTCACCGTAATGTTTGCTTTCCATCACTCCAAAAATGAAATTTGTAATTCGTGGGTATACTTATTTTGATGTCTACACGTATCGACATCGAGACAAAGAGGTTTACATTAAATTAAATTCATGATTTAGTCACGCTTTGCGAAGTGCATCTATGAAGTAGTGGTTTGACTAACGTATTCCGCTTATTTTAGAAAACTGAAGAAATAAATAACCAGTTAAAAAGCAGAATACAAGGAGTAGTAAAGTAGTGTAATTGTTGGTGACTACTAAAGCACAAGGGCGTTAAATATTACTTACGGTTATTACTTTTAATTAATATATTTCTTTTTGGTTTAATGTTCTACAATTTGGAAAAGTGAAGAAATAAATAGTCGAAGTGAAAAAAAATATAATTCAAAGATTAGTAATCTTTTGTAAATATTTATAGAAGGCAGTGCTCATTTAAATTATTGAGTGATCTGCGGCACCTACTTTTCCCGTTTAGAAATGATTCCCTGGGCGCGTTGCGTCATGAGTTTTTTCGCATATTTTAAGCTAGCCAATAGATTTTAAAATGTGAAAACACTATAGAAATTGGTACAGTAGTTTTTGCGTGATGGTCTTGACATAAGGAACTCGCTTACAGAGTTATAATGGCACAAGTGTAATTGCGGTGTAGCACATTGTAGGATAACTCTTAGTCCAGGCTCTGACCCATTTATGAGTCCAGTCTAACGATCGCCGCGTAAAATAACTGTTAGCCTTGTTAGTTCGTTTGTGCCCAAGTTTATAGACGTCGAGCAATTAATTACTTAAGTCAAGTTCACACGAAGAACACGCGCAGGAAATTTTCGAGTAGTCTTGGTAACTTTCTTCACTTTCAGACCTTAAAATGAAAACTTTACTACTGTCTTACGCCTTAAATCTAGTGCCAGCTTATGGTGACAGTCATCTATTCTCTCCCATATTCTATTCCAAATTTCTTTACAAATATCTTTCCGAGCTTCACCATCAACATATACCTCGCACCCTCGCAGAACTCTTCTTCTCCTATCTTCCAATAAATCCCCAGCCATCTTCTTACAAAACTCTTGTTTATTGTTACATTTCTACACAGTCCAAAAACAATTACCCACGATATGAGTGATTCTGATTAACATTTCCACCTTTCTCTTCCAAGCTACAAAACTTAAGTTATTTTTTCAGCGTATTACAGTTAGAAAATTTGGATAAGAAAATCGTTTTACAGAGTGAAATGGGTTCTGAAGCTTATTTCTTATTGCAGGACACTGAACAAAGATGTTCCAGTGAATGTTATATCAGACGATGTCATATTTGTTCCAAGTATCATAGTCATATGCAATAACCTTATTTTTGGGCAATCCGTATGGATGACATCCAAAAGCATAGCACATAAAACATCATTCCATCACTCCAGTCAGCCACAACAACAAGGCAAAGCAAACAACAATAGGTTATGAATTTGCTATACAACAATCAAGTTGTGCCAAGTACTAAATAAAATGAGCCTGAATTAATTTAAAAGGATATTCAAAGTTATCGATTACTGAATACAAATGCAGAGAATTAAATAAACGTCCAAAAAATCTCGAAATGACGAAAAATAAGCTCTGTGATATTAAAAAACTTTATATAAATGCTACAAAATCATTATAAAACAGATTTATTAAATTTAAGCAGTTTAACAGCCCGAGAATAGTGACAGGTACGTCACATGTTGTAAAACAACATATTTAAACAAGTACACTCATATAAAATTGATCTTATTTTTGTGTGTCCTTTTTAAAAATGAAACTGATTTTTTTTTCAACACGGTTTCTCTGTTTGCATTTATGTCTTTATTTCTAAATAATACCAGCAATTTCCATATTTATTTTTACTTTCTGATGGTAGTCAGGCGTGGTAAGTCTTTATACTTCTCAATAATCTCCACCACAAAGTCACTTTGAGAAGACATTACTTTTTTTTCAAAAATAAAATTTAAAACTATATTCTTATCGATACTACATTCAAAATAATATTCAACTAGTAACAAAACAAATTTTCTACACCAGATTCAAAAAAAAAAAAAATGGTACAATGCATAGTCCACTCAAGGCACCGATGTTGTCTGCTCGGTGGTCGGCGACAGAATGAGAAGAGTTTGGACCGCGGTTTCGCCATACACGAGCCGACTGGAGTGATGGCTCGGTGTCATTAGAGACGGGAAAGAACTGGGGCAAGTAGAGGGAAGGAATTCAGCCATGGCCTTTTGAAGGAAACATCCCGGCATTCGCCTGGAGTGATTTGGGGAAACCATGGAAAACCCAAATCTGGATGCTCGGACGGGGATTCGAACCAGTGTCCTCCCGAATGCGAGGCCTGAACGCTAACCGCTCACCCACCACGCTAGGTAAAACTAATGGATATTTGACTGATCGGATATCCAAGTAATCCTGTCAGTCCACGTCATCCACATCAATTTCCCCACAGACGACACGATAATGGAGTGACATCGCTCCAATTGGAGGGATGGAGCGATCGTGTATGGCCGCCTTAACAAAGACGGCCGCGAAATCCTGAAGAATCGTAGTCATTTACGTCTGATTTGAGACTGAAGTGTGGTAAATGTTCTATTACTAAATGCAATAGGTCGTTAATGTACTGTGCTGGCATTGTAAGTATTCCTTTGAAGTGTTGGGGATTTACTACTACCACAAAAAAAAATAAAAAAATTTGGAAGTGTGTGTACTGTGGTGGTATTGTAAGTCACCTGATTCGGCCTCTGCCTGTGTTCTCGCTGGGGAGAGAGAGACGCCAATTAGAAGCCTCTACGCCCGTGACGCGTATCAACAGTGCTGCCGCCTTTCGGCAACGCGGAAAAATGCTTGTCTAATTACAACTCGTCACGGCGCGAGTTGCAACGCTCGCGGGTCCTGCTCAGCAGCAAAGACGAAGAAAGGGGCCGACTCACGGTTTAAAATCATTACACACACTGGTCAAACAAATCATGTTCCGTGCAAAAAAAAAAAAAATCTTCACCTCATGAAGTCACGATTTATTGATTACTAGCTCGTACCGGCGACTTCGTACGCGTGGATTAAGAATTTTTTTGCCAGAATTGAATATAGAAAGTTGTTGGTAACGAAGGATTGGTCCCAAACAACACCGAGTCGGCATAATATGACAGGAAAGCTATCACTATATCATTCTACCGTCGAACCTGTCTCTTGAAGAGAATCAATTTCCAACATATTTCTGTCACCATTCGATAAGGTCTCAAAATTTTGTTACTACAACTGTTAATCATACTGGAAAAAAATGTCCTGTGCCCTTCATACAGATTTTCGAATTCCGTCAGTATCTATATAGCCATTTAGTCGTCAAAACGTAACAAAAAGACAGAGACTCACTTCCGTATTTATATTATTATTACTGCGGTTAACACACACACTCACACACACACATACACACACACACACACACACACACACACACACACACACACACTGCGAACAACCCCTGAGGGATCATTATAACGTAAAAAAGTGTACACCTACAGCATTGCAAGACTACCTATGATTTACCTCGCATTGCACCCCTAACTTTGTGACGTCTGCAGTTTAACATTCAATCCGAATAACCGACGGCCCAGGCGTGACTCTTACGATCAAAAACAATTTTTAAAAACCTTAGCCTCCGCGGAGACTTGAACCGGAGACCACGACCCAAACATTTGAAAGCAAGCACTTTAACCACTGAGCTGTCTGACCGATACACGGAAAAATAGCAGTATACAGACGTCCATATCCAATGCGTCTGTCTATCGCCATTCATTAGTATTTCGAAATTATGAGACAACATGTATTATTTATACAGATAATTTTTCAACCAAATGTAGACAGTATTTTTCTCCTTGTTTCAAAGGATAAGTGTGCAAAGTTTCATGGAGATCGGATGAAAACTGTGGATTTGTATGAAGAACAAACAAACAAACAAACATACATTCATCTTTATATATATATATACTTGCATAGTAGCTGGTGTCCATGACTTCGTGTTTGTAAAGAATTTTGATTGATTGCTACCTACATGCAACCACCATAGTGCACGAAGGGAGACTCGATGCTTCAACCACCCTCAGACACCAGTGCTGTGCGCTATGTAGTCGTGGCATCAAAGAGAAATATAGCGACACACATGTGTTTGGTCGAAATATGAAAATTTCCCATATCGACTTCTTTCAAACACGGTATCTTCCACACCACCACAGCTACCGGAATTCTGCCAACGCTGAGCACGATGGGAGACTCCATGCTACTTCCACACACTTACACCAGTGATCTGTGATAGATAGTGGTTGCTGAAAAGTGAAATATAGGGTCACTCGCGTCTGTTTTTATATACATATTTGAGATTTTGACTAGCTTTACCTTCCACGAAGTCATTATCTGCCTATGGTCAGCGAACGGACTGTTGCTTTAGCGCAATCCTCCATGTCTTCCTAACCTTACCTAACTTCTTCGTTTCAAGATACCCCTTGTGACTTTCGTTCTCACTTCAGGAAAATTCACTGATGGTTCCTTCAAAATGTTATGCCTTGCTGATCATCCTCATTCGGCTGTAATGACGTCAAGCCTAAGCCAAAAATAATAATATAACAAAAAAAGTTAAGGAATCCAGCCTGTGTTGGAATGTGACCCACAATCCCGTATTTAATTTCTTTCACACCAACCTGATTCCTCGCCCGTCAACAATAACGACGACTCAAAATACTTGTGTTTAAATTTTCAAAATTTTTACAGTCCACACAATTATTTCCTTCAACCGATTTTTTTTTTTGTGTTTTTGATTTATGTATACCATTTGAAAGGCAATTTATCAAAACGCATAATTCATCTAAGAAAAACAAGATGCTCTCTGCCTTTCAGCCGCGTATAGATGTCACTTTGATGGGGCGTTTCGAGGCAGTCCATGTTTGCCACCATTTCCAGCGCACTGGCGTAGCGACCACTCGTTTTATCGGTTGGAAATGAGGTCAGAGATGCACTCTCTCGAAAGGTCACATAAACGTGACATCCATACGCGACTGGAAGGCAGAAAGCAGTTTACTTATTCACAACGCCACGGAAACATTCATTCCTACGTGTAATTAATGTGTTTAAAGTATCATGCAATAGATTTATTAAAAAGTCGTCTGTCATATGTTTCTGTCTTCTTGTCTTCTACTCATTTGTTGGTACAACTTTGAAGGTATTGCAGGAAGACTGTTGAACAGGATTTTTGGCACTCACGGATTTTTGCCGAAGGATCCAGAAACTGACCTTTATTATGATTCCTAGATTTGCCTCGGGTGAATATTACTCACCAGAGAATCCATGGAATGTTATCTTGCAGTTTCTGTTACTTACTTGGTCTGTATGATTCCAAACAACATACAATAAACTAAGGAGAACTTCATTTCACTTTTCTATATATTTCACTCATCATTTGCTTCACAAATTACACATTCAACAAATCATTAAAAACTAAATAATCTCTCTTATTATCTCGATTAGGCCTACTATTCGAGTGAGGAACACCAATTCATGCCTCCGCCCGCCATCATTTTTATCTCTGGACTCACCAAAGAATACTTTCACTCCGCTCACAGATTACTTCAAAGATCCTAAATACAATCATTTGCAATGCTTCTAATCAAACTTAAATCAACAGCACAATGTTAAATTAAAACACAAACAACAAATAAAATAAAAAGGAATACTAAAACAATGAATTTTAGACGTGAGGGGGACGTGACAATTCATTAGACGCAATCCACGTCTAAAACCATCGCCTTAACAGCTTTACCGCTTCATCAGCAAGAAAGAAACAAAAATTCTGCCTCATATTTAAGAAAATAACTTGATGAACGGACCGAGCCTCGTGGCCCCCAACTAGGGACGACCCGCGTTCGAATCCCCGTCCGGGCATCCTGATTTCGGCTTTCCATGGTTTTCCCAAGTCACTCCAGGCGAATGCCGGGATGCTTCCTTCAAAAGGCCATGGCCAAATTCCTTCCCGTTCCATTCCACCAGTCCTTTCCCGCCTCTAATATCCTCGACGTTGAGCCTGGTTGGAGAGTTTTTAACCACCCGCCTTAATTAACAATCGTCGAAAAGCAAAAAAAAAAAAGCGGTTATACTTGATGTAATTAATTGGTTAGCGGGCGTCAATTAATTACGTAAGGTGAAATATAGGGGGTCCAGCAAAATCTCACGAAACCTCACCAAGGTGGAGGGGGGATCAACGGATTCTCAAGTGAGGTTTTGAAATTCTGTTAACGCTGTAGATCTTTACAAAAAAAAAAAAAAATTGCTGCTGCAGTTGATGAAATTGGGTTTTTAATTCCAACTAACAGCCATCGAGAAGTTGCTGATGACTCGTGCCATGCAATTTTTTCGGTTGCTTTTGTCATGAGACGTGTCAACGAAGTTTGTTCCGAAACTGCTGAATTTTCACCAGATGATCCGTGGAATTAGCATCGCTCAGGAGCTGTTGATTGATGTCAAAGATAATCGTGATCTCCTCAAAAGAGTCATAACTGGTGACGAATCATGGGTATGACGTCGAAACCTTGGCCCTATCGTCCCAAACAAAGAGCCAACCCCGAAGAAAGCACACCAAGCTCGATCCAGCGTCAAGGTTTTGCTCACTGTTTTCTTCGATTACCGCGGCGTAGTGCATCACGAGTTCTTACCACAAGGTCGTGTGGTTAATAGAGAGTATTACCTTGAAGTTATGTGCCGTTTGCGAGAAGCAATACGAAATAAACGTCCGGATTTGTGGGAAAAGAATTCACGGCTTTTGCATCACGACATCGCACCTGCTCACTCATCGTTGCTTGTGAGTGATTTTTTGACGAAAAACAACACGACAATCAAGCCTCAGCCACCATTTTCAACCAGATTTGGCCCCCTGCGACTGTTTCCTGTTGCCAAAACTGAAGAGACCAATGAAAGAACGAAGATTTGCAACGATTCAGGAGATAAAGACTATATAGCTGAAAGAGCTCAAGGCTATACCAAAAAGTGCTTATCAGAAGTGCTTCGAGGATTAGGAAAAACTTTGGCACAAGTGTATTATACCTGAGGAGATTACTTTGAAGGGGACAACATGTCTATTGATGAGTAAATAAATATTTTTTGATAAAAATAAAAAGTCACCCATACAAGACCTATACAAAGAAGAAGAAATTTAAAGCATGTCAGACACGATTAGAAAGAGGAGAAGCAGTTTTTTTGGTCACATAATGAGAATGGTTAACAATAGACTTGCAAAAATAATTTTCAATCATAGTTTACAAGAGTAAGAAGGGCAACCAGTGGATCCAAGGAGTAAAGAAAGATATGATTGAGATCGGAATGACAGAAGATTTAATACAAGACAGAGCTACTTTTAGGAGATCATTCCGAAATTTCAAGGGTTTCCAGGAGAAGGAGAAGAGGAAATGTAGTAACATATGGACAGAAGACAGGAGGAAACAAAAAAGTGAGAGAATGAAGAATTACTGCCATTTTCATAGTTTTGGTCATATTACGGTAATATTTATGGTCATATTTTGAGGAAAAAATTTGGTAAAATTTTCATAGTACCAGGAATTCACTAGATATAGATGAGAATAAATTAAGATGATTATTTACAAACTGTACTCCTACGTTAGAGAAAAAATCAGATCTAATTGTCAATGAGTTAGTTAGAATTCACCAGTCAAGGATTAAAGTTATGCATTATTGTCACTCTCTAAACGTTAATGTTCCGCCCTCCTTCTAATCTCGACAATGCAACAGCAGCAGCATGCCTGCGTAGATCCGCGTCAGTCAATGTCAGTATTAAATCTGCAGTGGATCAGTGAGTACCACCATGCCGAAAACAAAATTTTCTGAAAGTGCGAAGTTACGTAAGGGAATTTGAGACGAGTATTTTAGTGCAAACGAAAGAGATCTTTCCTGTAAATTATGTGAAATTAAAGTGACTTGAACAAAACGATTTAAAATTTAATTTCTCAATGGTGCAGCGAGTGTACGGAAGCAAATTATGCTGCCTACGTGAAAGCGACACTACTGGAAAAGATAAATGTTGTATAATTGAGCATGTTTTAATTATAGCAAATTTAAATATTTTATCATATTCCGTAATTTTTAGGCCATATTTACATGTTTTTAAAGTCACATTTGCCTGCATATTTTTTTATTTTATTGGTCAAGAGATCCTAACCAGACTTATGATCGCTTTAGAAAGATGAAAAAGTGTTGTGGGCAGAAATGTAACCACTTGACTCGAAACACCGTGTTAAACAACGCCGTGACAGCCAGCATGAATCAGATGACTATCATTTTTTCCTTTTAAGATAAAAATAATTATGCCGCCGTTCCTTTCAGTGCGGTAATTTAACCTCGCGGTCATTAGTTCGCCAACCCGCTATCGGCTAATAGGATCGCGTGGAGCGCACACATTGCGCGGGAGCATTATGATGCAGGGCTGCATTAATTTGATGCGGTACAAGGTAATTACTTTCAAAGTATGACAGCAAACAAGGTAATTGCAGCCGCAACGTTGACAAGCGTCTCTATCTGCGCCGCCATCTCCTGTAACAATAGGAGCGCGGCTAGAACCTAGAAGAGAGACAACTAGACGGCTCCCTCCTAGACAATGGCCTCTCTCAAGGATAATGGCGAACTTCTCGGGTTACTTGATTACTAGAGTTCGGATCTTTGTGACCAAATAATAGAGAAATATGACCTTAAAAACGGGTAAACATGATCTAAAAATTACAAAATATGGCCAAACATTTAAATTTACTATACGGTACATCAAAACATGTTCAATTGTACTTTATCTAGTAGTGTCACTTTCACGTAGACAGCATAATTTGCTTACGTGAACTCAGTACACCGTTGGGAGATTAAATTTTAAATCGTTTTGTTGAAGTCACTTTAATTTCGCATAATTTACAGAAAATTTTCGTTTGAACTAAAATACTCCTCTCTAAATTCCTTTAGGTAACTCCGAAACATCGCAATTTCAGGAAAAAAAAAGATTTTTAATTTTTTTTTATTTTTTTTTTTTAAATTTTTTATTTTTATTTTCTCAACTTGGCGGTACTCACTGGTCCACTGCAGTTTTAACACTGACTGAGGATTATTTTCTAAAGTATTGGTGACAGTGAGACATTGATTGACGCGGCTCGACACAGGCATGCTGCTGCTGCATTGTCGAGATTAAAAGGAGGGCGGAACATTAAAGTTTAGAGAGTGACAATAATGCATAACTTTAAATTATTGATTGCTCAATTAAGACCAATTCAGCGACACTTAGTTTTGATTTTTTCCTCCAATGTATAATAGGAGTACAGTTCTGCCAAAAATTATCTTAATTTCTTCTCATCTCATTTATTCTCATAACTTCTAGTGAATTCCCGAGATGACCATGACCACACTCGATTTCAGGCACAAGGGTGTGGGAAGATTTTCTTATTTAGGTAAGGGTGTCAGGGATTGGAATGAGCTACCAAGGGGAATGATGAATAACTTACCGAAAACGTTGGAAGAATTTAAAGTTGAAATTTGTAGAGGGCAAATGTAGGTGGGTGCAGGATAGGGGGAAGTTGGGTGTGTAGGAAAATTGCCACCGGAGCCTGTGCTCCATTGCAATTAAATTAAATTTAATTTTTTTTATGCATTATCACATTTTTCCTCAAAATATGACCACATGGCCACAAATATTATAGTAATATGACCAAAACTAGGAAAATGGTCTGGGTATGTATTAATTTGATATGTAAAATACATTAAAATACAACCAGAAACGTTCAGTCAGTGTTTAATTCATCATTACAGCTCAAAAACAAGACAAATAAAAAATATGACTTGAACTAAAGATCCGAACCCTATTGATCAGTTAGCAAACTCTACGTACGGCACTATTAAGTTTCATGTTATAAAGCCGTGCCATCTCTTACACCCCTACTAGAAGAACGATACAAAGCTTGAACCATACCACTTACGCCCTGGCACCTCCTTAAACTGACATGCTGTTGGAAGCCGATCAAATGAAAATAGTCGCATGGTGGAAAGACTAGCAGCCGCAGTTAAGCCCTACAAAGTCATGCGTGTAAGTAAAAAGATGACACCATTTAGCTCTAAATATACATTTAATGGTATTGTTCTTAGACCGGTAGATTCCGCTGAATACTTACTATGTGTAATAATTCGTAATAATTTGTTGAGGAATGAACATATTAAGAAGGTAATTGGGAAAGCAATCATATGCTCCGATTTCTAGGTCATAATTTAAATCAGTGTACACCGGAAATTAAATCGATTGTGTACAAAACCGCTAGTGCGTCCTCGCTTAGAATATTGTTGTTCTGTATGGGGTCCCGATCAAAAAGGCTAATAATGGCATTGGAGAAGGTACAAAGAAGAGCCGCCCGATTCGTGACAGGTATGTATAGTTGGAGGGAAAGCGTAAGTGCGATGTTGAAGGAGTTAGGTTGGGAAGACCTGGAGCACCGAAGGCGTTGCTCTCGACAGAAGCTAACTGAAAAATTTACGACTAGCTTATATAGGATCGATAGCAAACAAATATTGCTACCAGCAACATTCATATCTAGGAATGACCGTGAAAATAAGATAAGAGAAATCAGGGCCAGAACCGATACTTTTCTATATTACTTTTTTGACGAGCGATTAGGGAATGGATTAGGAAGGATTTACCGGGTGAGGAAAGTTATAATCCGACAGGAGTAGTTTTCGATAAAGTACTCCGGCCATCGTGATCTGGGTTTTCCATTGTTTTCTCAGATCGCTCCAGGCGCGTGCGAGGATGGTTCCTCAAAACAGCCCATGGGCGCCTCCTGCCATACCCACTCGTAAGCACAAACGGTTATACATTAGGATAGGTGCAATGCACCCTCCGGCACACACTTTTAGTGAATCGTGGATTTACAATAATAGTAGTAGTAAATACAATAATGTTCTTCTTTTAGTTTCTTACAACTTCTTTGTCTTCTTCTAGCACTAGTAGTAATTTGGTGTTCTCTATCGATTCTTGAAGACATAGAATGTAGAATTTCCCTTATTTATTATTATAGGATGCGTTCCAATGAAAAATATACTTAATATTTTCTACTGTCTACGTTCAAGCTTCCAGTCATTACTATCTACTATTTGTCCACTTTCGACTACTCATTTATTTCTCAATTGAACATTTAATCAATGTTTTACTTCTCAATGCAACTTTATGCATTTACTGAAAAAAAGTGAAGCACCCTACAGGAAGCGAATTGAAACTTCACAGAGTAATGTGATGTTACTTAAGTAATTACAAACTCGAGTCAGATACATAAAGCATATCAGCCAATTCGTCAGTGTGACGTTGCACCCACTCTGGCCTGGATGCATGCACTGTTTCCGTTAGGAAGGCTGTCACGAAGCCGTTGTATCCTCTCCTGAGGTAAGCTGACCACTACTGTCGTAACTGGTCCTTGATATCCTGGATACTGGCACTGGGACGGAGTTGACGTCAGAGCTGGTCTATCGGGGACAGGTCTGGGGATCTTGCTGGGCACGGGAGTACCTCACCGTCACGCAGAGTGTGGACGAGCGTTGTCCTGTTGAAAAATGGCACCGCATTCATGTCGCATGAGAGGTAACACACGAGGACGCTGGATGTCGGTGACGTATTGCTGTGCCGACAGAGTTCCCTACCAGCCGTGACCTAAAGTCATACCCGATGGTTCCCTACACCATGACGCTCGGAGTAACACCGCTGTGCCTCTCCGAAACACTGGGAGATTGAGACCTCTCCCAGGTCAACACCATACCCGCTGACGGTAGTCATCCCAGGTAGTGCAGGGTTCAGCAAATAACCTGAATATCACAAATCACTGTCCAAAGAACTACACAATTTAGGAATGCGCAAGTGAAAAAATACCTCGATGAATATCGTACCGATATTTAAAGACAATATCGATATGTAACGAGATAAAAATATCGATATATCGACATTTTCCCCTAAAGCCAGTAATTTTTTAAAAATATTCCCAAAATGTATCAGACTATTTACGTAAAATCGGAAAATTAAAGATAAATCTGGAAATTGTAGAAACTTTTATTAATTTATCTATTTTTATAATAAATCAAAACGCTATTCATCTGATGTAGACGTGAAAATAACTGTTTTATGCGTTCCCTCGTCAATCCACTCCTGTTGTTTGGTGTCGCCACGTTAACTGCAGAAGCCACTCTTTCGGACGACACAGAAGAGGCTTTCCTTATTAGATACGTCGTCAACTTAAATTCATCAACGAAAAAAAAATTCAAAACAGAAGCTGTAAATTTACGACAATACTCAGCTTCGCAACACGGATGCTTAATCAATATTATTCAACTTCATTAAAAATAATCCAACCGTTAACATTCAAATATGTTGAAAAAAAAAATAACGACGTTAAAGCAAACCTGCTAAAATTTAACATGTTTTTTTAACCTTTTTAACAGTTCCTAAAAACTGTTAAATTATGACTAACTAACTTTTTAAGACGCTTTTAGATCACATATGTACGTATATTTATCCGATATATAAAGCCACACATAAAATTGGATAATGATTTGCGTTGGTACGAAAATATCGAATCGGCACCTAAAATTGATACTCCAAATAAAATATCAATTTTTGATATATCGAGAATAAAAATATCGTCTATAAATATCTATTACTTTATGAAAAAATATTGACATTTCGATACATCAATATATTTTGAGCAAGCATAACACATTATTTTCTGTACGCAAATACCGTAGTGCACAACGAAAGAAACATACTTCTTTTTGTTCTTGATTTTATTTAAACCATCGTTATTATTAGATACTACTATTGTTCGCTAAATCTGCTAATTTAATATTCACTGTTATTTAAGATCAGCCATCCTCGTTAATTAATTATTGTTACTCATTTTGGTTCGATGTTAGATCAATTATTCTTGCACATAAATTCAAAATTGGACGACAAAAAGTGACATTATGTGCTTCTGGTAGTACGGTCAACATTATCTCTGTATACTTACTTCTCCCCAGAGACAATATTGAATTGAATATTATTCACAGACTTACCAGCACAGATATTATTAGCGTATAACTATTTTTTTTTCTATCGTTGAAAGATTAAAGCTGTTATTATAACATAAATTACATAAAATACACAATTCACAATAGTAAGATGACTCATAATCTGCAAGATGGCGTAAGGTTCGTAATGATTTCCGAGAATAACCAACTGGTGTGGTGAGGAAGGGGAAGATGGCGGACCGGCGCATGACTCGGCTTAATGCGAGTTTACAGGAAGCGGCTTTTGTTCGCAGGAATTCCATTGTATGCAAGCGGTCAGCGAGTTTAAGACTTGCCAATTTAATAATTGCATACCACAATCCTTATCAGATCTAATTTCCACATTAAGCTCCTTATTCATGTCTTTTCGTTGCGGAAGCTTACAAATTGGACGATAGCGCTTAAAGTGCTAAGCAGGGCTTTATTTTCAACTACAGAATAATTCATTGTGTTGTTGCGTATGAGGAAAAGATACAAATTATATGGAATTACAAAGAGGAGAGTGTTTGCGAGCGCTAAGTCAGTCAACAAGGCATATCTCCGTGGGGCACGACCTGGGAACAGTGTTGCAAACACAAGGTGCGCACACCCAATGGGAAGCGATAAACAACGTACAGGTTAACATAGTTCGTCATATTGGCAACACTGAGACCGTGAAAAAATCGACGTAGTGACCAATGAGTAATCAGAATATATTTCGAAGAATCTGAGCAGAACAATATGAGTAGAAAGAAACTGATGTAATACCGAAAAATTATGTTTGCCAGCGAAGGAGAGGTGAGAAATAGAGTAAAAAATTATAGGCCGCTCAGTTTGACATCAGTGGTAGGTAAATTAATGGAGAGATGGATATGCAACCACATCAGAAATATATGTGAGGAGCGTTAGTGGTTTTCAAGTAGGCAACATGGGTTCAGGCAAGGATATTCATGCGAATGTCAGATGGTGGGATATATGCATGATATTTCAGATGAAATGGACAAGGGAGGCCAAATTGATAGTATAGCATTAGATCTGTCAAAGGCGTTTGACAGAGTGTGCCATAAAATGGTAGTAAATAAGGTAAAAACTATTGGAGTGGATGAGAAAATTATTTGCTGGGTAGAAGAATTTTTAAAAGGTAGAAAACAGAAAGTAAGGGTAGGAAATGCAGTATCAAAAGAAGTGAGGGTAAAAATGGGAGTGCCACAGGGTAGCGTATTGGGACCATTGCCATTTATTACTCTAATGAATAATTGTGTTGATTGTTTACTATCTGAAATTAGATTGTTTGCAGATGACATAATGCTATATAAATGGATCAAACCGTTAGAGGATTGTAAACAGTTGCAGGGTGATCTGGACAGGATATCTAGCTGGGTTTGTAAACATGGGATGAAGATAAATACAAAGAAGAGTCAGCTTATTAGGTAAAAAGAAGTAGCTACTTACCGTAGTTATCAGGTTACTCATTTTACGACTAGCTTCTAAGTCAGCAAAAATTGAGGGACTGCAGTGTTGTGGCAATTCATTTCTTCGCAGATGGCTATCTTGTGGCATTGTTACTGAGTATAGCTCATAACCCGATTTCGTTTCGATGTTAAGTTGTACATATTTCGGTCCCACGTCATTGTACTGCACAATCATATGCATAATCAACATGTGTATTAAAACAAAATGCACACTTTTCTTTATGGTAGGTATCATATATTAATTTAGATGGAAAACATACTGAACCACTAAAAAAGCTTAAGTATTAAACCTAAAATCTTTGTTTGCAATAATAACCACATCTATGGACAAAGAGTATAACGAAAACATCTATACCAAACAAATCTAATTTTTTAAAAAAGCTAATAATTAATAAGACATTTTTGATGGTTGCTTCTGGTTTAAAACATATTAAACCATTATAGTAGAAAAGGTAACCCTCATTCGCGTTATCTATGGACAAAGAGTGGAACATCCCTGGCTGTAGCTGGCCCACCAGCGAGACGTCGCAAACACGATGACCAGGCTGGCTTTATATAATTGCTGCGCGCATCCTCTGCAAGTGGATATAACGCGGAGGTTAGGATCTGTCTGCACAGGTGGCGGTGGATCTACGGAACATTAATACTAACACAACCCGACAGGAAGTGCAACATTCCTTCCGCTTACGTAACGTTCAAAGATTCGCGATTTAGTATGCGATTCATTATACGTCCTATCGAGTATAAAAAATTAAATCTTCCTTCAGTCTAATTAAAAATGTGTTGTAATTTATTTATCATTTTGGTTTTGTTACATAATATAACATTAATAAATATGTGTTTAAGGCAATATATATACAAAATTAAAAATTTTCTTATTACTTTGCTCTTATAAACATAAATATTTTTCTCCAAATAAGTTGGCGATCCTGGGACAGCCTCGTATCTCGTGCACCCTTTAACTTATAAAGTTGTAAGTAAGAAGCTTGACGCCATTATGATAAAAGAACTTGGAAAATTCAATGGGATGAAAATAAATTTATTGGTAAAGATACGTACACCCTACACCCTCTTTCGTTTTCGAGTGCAATGACATACTTGGTCCACCAACCGCAATGACAGTAGAGATAAGATTAGGGAAATTAGGTGCCGCACTGATGGTTGTATGAATTCTTTCATCTCTCGTGCTATTCGGGATTGGAATGCACACAGCAAAGATTAGTTTTGATGCACAGTACCCTTTGCCACCCACAATTTTGTAAATTGAAGAAAATACTATATGTAGATGTAGAAATATAAGGATTTAGTGGGGGGCTCCAAGACATATATCCTTTAAATAATCTTCACGAATAACAAATGAAAGCTCCAATCTACCAACTATCAAGTGTATGCATTTTCTTTTAAATTCCATGATTTGCGGAAGCCTTTTCCGAAAAAAAACCGACAAAAATCAGTTCTTCTTCTCTTTTTTCCGAAACTAGTAATCCTAAAATTAGTTTAAAATTTCCAGCTAAATGTTGCCTGCTAAACTGTACTACTAAACTATAGCCATATTTCTGTTTAGTTTTTTCGAAATAATTAAATGAATAGTTTTAAGAAATGTGATACTCGACCAAGTAATTGTTTTTCCAACAAAAGAGTTTTTTTTGAAAATTATCCAAAAATTTTTATGGTCCGCAATAACGTTACTATTTATGATTTTGTTTGAGTTTTTTCGGAATTGAATTTAATACCCGAGAACGTAATGTAGGCTAAATGTTTGGGAGTGACTGGCAATCTTCTGCTGTTTGTTTTCTTTTCGTTTCTTGTTTCATCAGTCTCTCAACTGCCTTGTTGCAGTTCTCTGCTTCTTCCTATTTATAACTAATCTCTTCATCCCTTTACAACACTCATTCTAAATTATCTGCTTCATATACGTTAGTCTTCCTCTACAGTATTTTCCTTTAAGCAGTCTCCCGTTTTATCTATTAACAAATTTACCAATTCAGCACTTTTAAAATTAACCCACTATCTTTTTTCTGTGAGGTCATTCCACAAGCATTTTTACCATCACTTCACAAAAAAATTATCTTCATACTAATGCAACCAACATGTGTAATATATACTGCAGTTACAAACATAACTGATGCTAAAAGGCTGTACAATTATAAGCATATGTGACCAAAGAAAAATGTAAGTAAGCTTAAATCTGCAACCGACAATTTTCATGTTTCAATTGTAAAATAGAACAAATGTAATTATATGTATAAATACCCACAGACAGAACCGCTGAAGATGCTTCGCAAATGAAGCGAAACGCGTTCGGAAAATAAAACAAGAATTTCAATTGCATTGGCGTTACAATTATTCATAAAATTGGTTCATACTTTATGTATCTACTTAATTTTAAACTTCGTTCTGTAGCAGCGCGTTTCTAATTCTTCAGTTTTCCTTGCATCTGGCATTCCTAAAGCGGAAGCCTCACTTCTATAAACTGCTTTTGCTCCAGACATACAGTTTACAATAATTCCTTTTTAGTCCTAGTTTATTTCTAATTTTTCTACTGCTTTCCTATTTTTAACGTCACTCTTTTTCTGTCTCCAGTACCGCTACTTCCCCTGCGTCTGATCCTGCTCTTATATTCCATTTACTATTATTTTTATCATTTCTGTTTTATTTTACAGTTACTGTTTACTTGATTTGTTTTCAGTTCCACGTTTAAAAAAAAGTATTTTGAAAAAATCTAATCTAAAAAAAAAACAAAAATAAATGGAATTGGTTGTTGGTTTGTTTAGCGTGAAAACTACATTCCCAAGAGCTCTTTTTGTTTATCAACTACTACTCCTGGTGTACCTACTCAGTCCATAGTAACCTCCTTGGTACTAGCTCCTGTTACTGACAGGGCTCGTGGTAGCTGAGTGGTAACGCTCTGGCCTCGCATTCGGGAGGACGCCGATTGGAATCCCTTCCGGACATCCAGATTTGGGTTTTCCGTTGTTTACGGAAACCACTCCAAGCGAATGTTTGCTTTAAATGGTACAGGCCGAATTCCTTCCCGATCCTTGCTCCCGTTCAATTCCTGTTCTGATGATCCCGATGTCGGCGAGTCGTAAACCCCCCCCCCCCCCCCCCAAAACGCGGAAAGGTTTGTTAAATTTCGTCTATTATTACCTTAAAAGGAACCTAATTTTTCGTATTTATAGCTTTACTACTCGTCGACGTTGAAGTCATTAGAGGCCGGATGGGACTGCGGACAAGGGACGGGAAAGAATTCGTCCATGGCATTTTCAAGGAAGCACCCCGGCATTCGCCTGGCGTGATTTGGGTAAACCATGGAAAACCCATATCCGGATACCCGGACGGGGATTCGAACCGGCGTCCTCGCGAATGCGAGGCCAGAGCGTTAACCGCTCACTCACCACGCTTGGTAAGAACCGAGATATTTCATCTTTCTGCGCTAGACATTTATCACCTGTGATGTCTGTTTACCCTTTTCACTTTGTTGCTGCACCTGGCGGGGGAATGCTATGCCGTGGGATGAAACCACGAGGAACAGACGTGTCTTATCGCTGATGTTGGAATAACGCAGTGTCGGTTATCTGCTGATAGACAGCTGCGGAAACCTTTTTTATCTCAGTATAGTGCGCGGAAGGGGTGAGAATCTTTTTAATAAGAGTCGGCAGATGTCGCGAACATCTGCTACAGGCGTGGGGAGACGTTGCCATAATTGAGCTATCCACATCAGCCATAACTCACTGTTAGTACACGGAACAGTCACTTAGCGGCGCTGCAGTCAATTAGCGATTATCAATGGGCGCCTGATTGGGCTGCGGAAGGGGTCGGAGATTGCCCTTGCGATACGCTTGATGAAGCGCTTCCGACAAGCGAAACGTTTTGTTGCCTCTTGACTTCTTTGCCGAATACAGGGTTACAGCAAACCTTGTATTTCTGATGTAGTGAAGGGTCTACTGTAGTTTCCACGTCACGATTTAAGTATATTACAAAGTGGAAATAAATAAACACATCTTCTAAGGTCCACTTAAGCCGCATTGCCCAGAATCCGAAAGTTTTATGTGGGTACAAACTATCCCAGGTATAAACCTGTAACATATGTTCAGCTGCGTAAAAATCCGTTCGTTAGTTTTTCACCGAGCGTGGTGGTGTAACGGTTAGCGTTCTGGCCTCGCATTCTGGAGGACGGCGGTTCGAATCCCCGTTCGGGCATCCAGATTTGGGTTTTCCATGGTTTCCCAAATCACTCCAGGCAAATGCCGGGATGCTTCCTTCTAAAGGCCATGGCCGAATTCCTTCCCATTCCTTGCCCCCATCGTTTCCCGTCTCTAAAGACCTCGCTGTTGAGAGACGTAAAGCAGTTTAAAAAAATAAAATAAAAAAACGTTAGTTTTTCCGTGATGCGTAGGCAGAAAGTAAAAAATTTCGAAATTTACTGGTTTTTTTTCATCTGTTTCATTTGGCATTACGTTGCTAATCTGGATAAAAAGTGCCTTAAGTTATAGCAATTGACATAGCTGTAAATTTGCACAGTTGCGCTAAGATCTGTCCGTTGGTGTTTACGCGATGCGCAGACAGGCAAACAAAAACACAGGAAAAACTTCTAAATTTTGATGTTTACGTCTCTCAACAGCGAGGTCTTTAGAGACGGGAAAGGATGGGGGGCAAGGATGGGGGCAAAGAATGGGAAGGAATTCGGCCATGGCCTTTTTAAGGAAGCATCCCGGCATTTGCCTGGAGTGATTTGGGAAACCATGGAAAATCCAAATCTGGATGCCCGAATGGGGATTCGAATCACCGTCCTCCCGAATGCGAGGCCAGAACGCTAACTGTTACACCACCACTCTCGGTCTTCTGGCTCTTGTATGATGAGAAGTAAACATTGCAATTACCTTTTTTGAAATAAATGTTTATGTGCAGACACAACTCTAGTGAATTTAGTCTATAGTACTACTTTCATTCCTCCCAGGTAAAGCCTGGAGGTTCTCGAGGATCATTTTCAGCCGACTAGCCTAAATGGGAGGGACGGGCCTTGTAGGGAACCATCCCGCCATTCGCCTTGAGTGATTGGGGAAAACCCCAGTCAGGATGGCCGGACGGGATTTCACCCCCGTCCTCCTGAATGGTAGCTAGGAGGACAAATTTTCCCTCCTCCTATCTCGGTTTTTATTGTATAGTATATAGCTGTGTAAGTTATTAGTTTATTTTTTCGTCACCTACAGCGCCACCACGCAAAGTGTGGAATTGTTTACTTCCGGTTGACCACTATGCGTTTGTTTTCGTTTGCGATGCAGTCTTTCTACTACAATTTAACAGTTAGAAAGCTGAAGTAACTTCTTTTTAAAGCTGGAGCACGTATATGTAGAAATATACTAAGCAAGAATTGATTAACAGGTAAGAATTCAAATCATCAAAGCCAATTAAGCCTTGAATTTACCGTTTAATGTCGGCCTCTTGCCGGTGTTTCCTTCCTCGTTTTGAGCTGCTTGAAATCATTTTAAAATTATAAATGTCTTTTTTTTATCACTGCTTTTAGAACTGTTTTTGCGTTGTATTTACAGGTAACATAGGAGAAAAAAACTCCTGAAGATTAGTCAAATATTGTTTGAAGTTGAACTTGTTCTTCTGTATGCTAATTTCACAAACATTGGTTTAACGAGTTTCGTGCTGACACTGAAAATAAATTTTTGATCTTTCCCGAAGATACGTAACATTAACCATGAAATTTTTTATTCCTTTTTTTGAGTTTAAAAGATCAATCGATGTTGCTGGTCGTCCGCATGATGTGCGTCGACTGACGGCAAATTTAGTCTCGGAACCGCTTCAGGTGTTAACTGCTGTTCCCTGTGAACCGCTTCAGGTGTTAACTGCTGTTTCCTGTAAAACGCTGTTCACATTACGGATTGTTCAACATCCGAGAAAAATCTTGACTGCAACATGTTTTTGTCTTCTACATATTAAAAAAACGATTACTTCGACCAAACTATTTAATACTTTTTTGTCAGTTCAGAAGATTTCCAATCGATATAAAATATTTTTAAAGCTAATTTTCTGGTAGAATGGAGCAGAAAAAGATAAACAATCCACAGCAAATCAAGGCTATGTTGCCGTAATCTAAGCACAACTGCAACACAGATAACTGATTTCCAGCAGAGGCGCATATGAGGTTTATACAATGACTTCATACTCTTAATTCAGAGCGTGAAAAACAAACAATCACTGACCACAGCTGTCAAGCGATGAATTAAAATTCGATTTTCCATGCCGCGATTGTATAATCCAGAGCCTTCGCCGATCTTTATCTTTGCATAAAAAAAAGATGAAAACTGAGACCTTTATTTTTCACCGAAGTTGTCAGACATCCGTAGATGCAACGTGTAATAAATTCTTTCGTTACTAAAAGGATTATTAACTGACTTTTATAGTTAACTAACCGTTGTTACATATTGAAATGCTGATTTAAATAAAAATTGATTATGGGATAAAACTTCTGTTATTCACTCATTCGAGTTGAATAAAACTTATAACATTTAATCACAATTCACAAAAAAAGGAAAACCCAAATTACAATTTCTGCGTGTACGATTTTGTTCCATCATGGGATGCCTTAAATACATTTCTGGATAAGGGGGCATCCATAAATTACGCGAGATCTCGTGAGATCTGGTCCGCCCCCCCCCTCCTTTTCCCTCTGGTCAAATCAGGTCCGTCAGACCAACACCATCTTAATCCTCTAGGTGGTATTGGTCAGACCCCTCCTACAAATCGCCCTCACAACTTTTTGAGATATTTTTGGGGGGGGGGGCCTCACACTTCCAAAGTCGGTAACAACACCCACTTTTCGACGAAGTACCCCCCTAGAATCGACTTTCGCGCCATTTGTAAACCTTTTTTTTTTAGGTCTACAGTCCAGAACAAATTTCCAAAATCTCACGTGAGATTTCCGTTGACCCCCCCCCCTCCTCCTTGGTGAGATTTCGCCGAACCCCCTTCCGCCCCCTATTTCACCTCACGTGATTTATGGACGCACCCTAAGATAAACATATGAAATGATAACAGTGTCCTGCTCTGCAACACCAAAGTAGCTCATGAGAAACTCCTCCTGGGTCGTTTCAGGTGCTGTAGTCGCATTAAAATGTCAATACAGTGATACAGTGGCTAAACACATTACCGTGTTGGTGTCTGCGTGCTACGTAGTATGTTGGAGAGGCTCTTCAGCCGACGAAAACACTGTATAAAATATCAGCCTCACTATCTTTGACCCTGAGATGGACTGACCTCTTACACAATATTCTTCACATAATTTCCACGAAACGAGGGAACTTGAAACTTGGCGCTGCTCCTGCTCACTCAAACCGTCCTCCCCTTGTCTCCTCCTGGTGATGAGTCCCTTTGTCTCCCTTGCACCCACGAGGTCACTTGGCGCGCGCCCCCGGCCCGGCCAATGGGAGTTCTTCATCCGGTGGCCAATGCCCTGTGTTTGACGGAGCAACATGAAACAAATGTGGCGTCTTAAACACATGCATATAAGGTAGTTGGCATTAGTTGCCTCAGTCACACCATTCACACACACGTTGACGCAGGGTGGCTCTATCCTGCCAGACATGTAGTGGATACCATATCACTACAAACGACTAACTGGCGTAATTCCGTTTTTAATAAGCCTCATAGCGACTATAGTTCATGTGAACTCAGTGCTAGACCGCAACCAGAAGTTGAGTATACCACATTTCGGTGGCCATATTGAAGTCACAAAGCTCTATAGACTAATGACTGGATATTGTGGGCCATTTCCTCAATTGCAAGTTAACCAATTTTTTATAAAGGTGAATAACACGCCAATGCAATTGAATTTTGTTTTATTTTGGTGTCGTATTGCTGCTTCCTTATGTGTTTGGGGATGGTTTGATGTTGAGTTTATGATCATATCTGTTGTGTTGGGTTTTCTGTATATTTGGAATTGATGTTGTGTTTTGTGAGCAGTTATGGTGAGGTCGAGGAACTTGAGTTTTCTTTGTGTTTCCATTTCCAGTGTGAATTTTATATTGCTGTATGTAGAGTTGATATCTGTGTGTAGTTGGCTAATTCTAGTTTCAGGTTCATTAATTAGACAGATAACATCATCAACATATCTAAACCAATATATAATGTTGTATCCTTTCTTCTGGATTATGTTTTTGAATATTTCATTTTCTATGTGGTTTATAAATATATTTGCTAGTATTCCTGAGATAGGAGATTAAAATTTTTATTTTATCCATGATAAATGGACTTTGTGAAAGTCTGTAACTGTTTCGAAATATAAGGTAAGCAAATAATTATTCTGAAACACAGTTACTTTTAATAAATTGTTTATTTATAATTTTTGGCGTGACGCATTTCAAGAACTCAGTCTCATTTTCAAACGCCGTTTTTATTATTACATTCTTGGAGTGAAGAGTGCTCGTGTAAGTTTCTGCTGGATGTTAACAGGACTTACTTTGTGTTTCCTGAAAATGATATTGTGGAGTGTGTAACAAACAGTTAATGCAAATAATATGAAGTGGAATATTATTGAAATGAAACTTACATGGCAAGTTATAATATGTTATCAAAACATTTGAAGAAGTTCACAATCACTTTCTAATCTTTCATTTAGTATAGTGTCTTTAAATAATTTGTGGCGTAGTGACAAACTGCACTTGTGACTTTCTGTGTTTCGGGTTTTGAAGAAATCTACACAAAATGTAAATTTCATTTCAAATATTTCACTTCATATTATTTGCATTAACTGTTTGTTACACACTCCACAATATCATTTTCAGGAAACACAAAGCAAGTCCTGTTAACATCCAGCAGAAACTTACACGAGCACTCTTCACACCAAGAATGTAATAATAAAAACGGCGTTTGAAAATGAGACTGAGTTCTTGAAACGCGTCACGCCATAAATTAATAAATAAACAATTTATTAAAAGTAACTGTGTTGCAGAGTAATTATTTGCTTGCCATATATCTGTAGCCTAAACCCGCCAGTGTTGCTCAGAGGCGCCACACGCTCGATCAGGGAGGTTCAACGGCACCGGGCACGAGCCCTGCATCCCGCGTGACACTCGCCCTGACTGCGTGTTAACAGGTTCCCACTATCATCTGCGCGAATGCCCCATAACTAACACGAGCAATATCTCCACATCCCACAAGTGACAGGTTTTTTCCAGATCATTGAAATACTTTTGGCTTTTGAAAAAGCACGGACAGTGGATTATAGCCTTATGCAGTAATCTTCTAACGTAGACAATACTGGGATTGATACTCCATTCGCCTCTACTCTCTGCGCTCCTCTATATCTCCTGCAGCCAACATCTTCCATTATCTGCTGGATGTATTTTAAACGTGGTCTTCCTCGATATCTCTTTCCTTCTACCATTCCCTCCATTATTGTTTATAATAAGCTCTCATGTCTTAAGATATGTCCAATTAATATTGTCCTCCGCGTTTTTATACTCTTACTTACATGCCCTCCTGCCCTCTCAAAAATTTCCTCAATGGTAATCTTGTCCCTCCAGCTAATCTTTAATATCCTTCTGCAGCACCATTGTTCGAACGAAATTAATATTCTTTTCTCTTCTGTACCAACTGTCCAGGTTTCACATCCATACAGGGCAATGCTCCTGACATAAACTTTTAATAGTTTTTTTTTTTCATTACGTCTTTAACCCTCGTCGACGGGTAAGGTCATTAGAGGCGGGATGGGACTGGGAACAAGTAACGGGAAGGAATTCACCCATGGCCTTTTTGAAGGAAGCATCTTGGCATTCGCTTGGAGTTTAATAGTCTTTTCCTCGTTCTCCAGCTGATATTATTTTTTGTAAAAATTCGTTTCTATTTGTTGAACGCTATTTTTGCTTGTGAAATCCTGCATTTTGTCTTATTCTTGGTTCTCCCATCTTTTGTGATTTTGCTTCCAAGCTAGCAGAATTCTTGCAAATCCTCCAATGTTTCTCCATTAATTTTAATTTTAATTTTCGAGATTTTATCTTTACCACACATTACGAGTATTGCATTTCAATTTTTAACATTCTCCCCGCGGACCAGCTGTGCCGTCAGTGGTCGTATGTTCCGTTCAGTCCGGCTGTGGCCTGTGATGGGACCGGGTGTGTTTCAGATTTCGTCGCGACAAGTTGGCAGCGCACACAGTGACTCGCAGGTGCGTTGGGGTGTTGCGCGTTACTCGTGGTAACGGTCCGCGGTGTCCCGCATCCCCGACGATGAGGCGGCGATAGTGGTTTGTTCTGCCCTCCTCCTATCAGATCGCAGCGTGCGACTGACTCGGCGGCTACCCGCATCGCATCTCGTCTGCACAAAGGGAAAGCTACAACGGACACACATCCTTAAGCCGCACCGATACGAGGCAGGGCTTCAACCTCACAGACGAGACCGTTCCTTTAACTGGGCTGCAACGTCAATCACAGTCGCTTTGATTACACGAGGGTCCTACTGAAAGTCGTGAGGATCATTTTCTAACAGTTTATTTGTTGTGGGAACTGACTCTTCCCCGGCGTACACACGACAGACATTCTTCTCGTGTGTTCTGCGGATCAGTTCTTCCATGGGCGACGTTTCGACAACAGTCTGTGTTCTCTTCATCAGGCGAAAGGCTCCGAGTTGACACTGCAAATTTTGTCAATCTTAGTTTTTATTTCTAACCCAAACCAAAGCAATCTACAGACTTTTCTTTCACTTTTCAACATCTCCAATTTTCGGCACACGTTTTTTCCATCACTCTGCTAGTCTGAGAATACCCTCACGACAGAGCTCCGTTCCAGCAGAGACTGAGGCACTGCTTGCAGCGTCTCGCAGCGTTGGTCTCGCGTCTCTTCCTTAACAGAACCTAAAAGATGGCAGTCTGGAGGGTACCAAGTCGGGACTGTGGGGAGGACTGGAAGAGTTTCCCACCCAAATGTCCTGATCATCTCCATAGTGGCTTGAGCAGTATGCGAATTATCCTGTTAAGGGATGATCTGCTTTCCAAACCTTTCGATAACCTTAGCTTTGAATTATTTGTTGCACTGCGCTATGTCCTCCTGCAAGTTTAGCAGCGATGTCATTCACAGCGATGCGTCTGTCTTCTCTAATGATCGCGTCGATCCTTTCCTAGTCTAGCAGGCAATTCGAGGCTAAACCTGGATTTAATTTAATTTAGTCCAATTGCAATGCAACACACGCCCAGGTGGCAACTTCCCCGAACACCCATCTTCCCCTTTTCCTGCACTCACCTACATTCGTCCTCTATAAATTTTAACTTTAAATTCTTTCAACGTTTTTGGTAAATTATTCATCGTTTCCCTTGGTAACTTATTCCAATCCCTGACACCCTAACCTAAAAAAGAGATTCTTCCCACACCCTTGTGCCTGAAATCCAGTGCCAGCTAGTGGTCATGGTCATCTTTTCCCTTCCATGCACTACTTTTCATACCTATTGCAATATCTTTCCATGCCTCATCACCAGTATATGCCCTGTACACTCCCATGACCCTCCTCATCCTCCTCCTGTATTGCAATGAATCCCATTCCAGCTCCTTTATCATATCCGTCACTGATTGCATTCTGCGATAATTTCCAGAAACAAATCTAACAGCACTTCTTTGCATCCTCTCCAACTCCTGTATTTGATACGTAAAATGTGGGTCCCATACTACACTACCATATTCGAGCAATGGTCTGACCAAAGTTTTGTAACCCAATTCCTTTACTTCTCTCGTGCATTCCCTCATCACTCTCTCCAACAAGTGCAGGATTCTGAAACCTTTTCCTACCACCTGTCCAATGTGTCCTGTCCAGTTAAGCTTGTTATCAAACGTAATGCCAAAATATTTACATTTCAAGTCTTCAGCAAGCAATTCTTTCCCCACCTTATAATATAATCTATCTTTTGTTTTTTATTTGTGTATATAATAAATAATCTGACTGTTCTCTGCATTTATCTTCATCTCATGTTTACCAGTACTCGTATTCCCATCTTTGAAATGTTTCACCCATCTCCTAACACTGCTGGCACACCTGCATAAGCACGATGAAGTCTGAGGTGAATTCAGCAGCTGATTTTTCCACTTTAACAAGATATTCAATGACCGCACGCAGTCGAAACGAAACATTGCTGTCCGTCATTTCTGAAATAGTGCAAACAGCTTCACATTATGACACCACGTCGAGTACAGAATATGATTTACGACCATGCTGTCTTTTATTTACAGTGTTGAAATTTTCATGGTTTACGATGAGTTGCTCATGACTTCCAGTATGGCCCTCGTATTTAGTGCCCGACACGAATGTACAGCACTCCTCTCACAAAAATGAATCAATAAATGCTGATAAGATTCACAGCGACTTCATAAGCAGTAAATCCACAAGGAGGTTTCTATGTTAGTTGCTTTCCGGCGGCCCTTCGAATCAACAACATGGCTACCCGTTGAGAGATTTAATTACTTCGTCCTCTACTGGAATATAATTAAAAAAATAAAAATTCGTGATGTGCTGCCCGACAGCTATCCGAAAACCATGTAAATTATTCCCTAACATGTTTTTTATTGTTCTCTTGGTCAAATTTGTAATTTTGAGGCAAAAATTTTCGGCCATCACATGTGGCGGGTTACATTGCTGTTAGAAATTGAAACTATTCCTATCTTCATACGCAATACAAAGAGAAAAAAATCAATGACGATATTTAAAAAATCCAACGATTCAAATCGAATTTCAGCTGTCGCAAAAAACCTAAGTTTAATCTTTGGTATGTTAAATCTAGTGTGCATTCTGTGAATTGTATTAAGAATCTTTGGTGCATTTTTGTGAGGTAAAGGTACGCTATTGTCATTTCTTGTTCCGGTGCTAAGTCGCGTAGGATTGTAAGACATGACACATTTCTGAATCACATTTTATGTTTTCAACTGTGAAAAAAGCTGGCCAACCTAAATGTACTGACATTTTCTAAAGATTTATTACCTAGTTGTATATTCCTCTCTGTGGCCGATCAGTTAGACATAATTTTTTGTTTTTGAAAGATTCATGCTTAGGCCAAGTGGTTCACACTCGGAGGCGAGGTCGGTAACCAAGGTTTGGAGTTTGTCAAGGTCATCAGCACGAGTGGAGACTTCCCGGCGTATCGATACAATCCTCTCCAGTGTCCGGCCTCATGGTGTTGTGAAAACACGACGTTTCGACAGCTGACTCTGCTGTCTTCATCAGGTATCTTGTAGCTGTCGCAAGCTGACTGCTACAGTGGAGGCAGTAACAGTCAGCTTGCGACAGCTACAAGATACCTGATGAAGACAGCAGAGTCAGCTGTCGAAACGTCGTGTTTTCACAACACCATCCGGCTGGACACCCGAGAAGATTTTGTTGCAAGGTCATTAGCCATAGGTGCAAGGTCATCTGCAAATCTCGAATTGTCACGTCTTCTGCCATTGGTTCTAATTCCTCCCGCTCATTCTAGCTTTGACATTTCTTTGCAGTTCATTATCCAAAGTGAAATTTTTAAATAACGCTCATAACTCTGATTTTGTAATCTTGTAGATATTTCGGTTGTTCCGTACGTTGTGATACAGTTGCAACTACTTACATCCGTCAAAGAAAACAAATCAAATTGAAAATAAATCTTAACTATTTATTTTATAACGCGTGATATTAGTTTAACCCTGTTCCCAGTCTCATAGATCGCAATAAATGTGGAACTACTTTCTTACGCAAGAAATAATGACTTCTGTAACATGCAGATCATGGATGTAACTAAAATTGTTCAAAAAATGTGATTATTCGTGTCATCTGTAGTAACATCGAATGTTATTGGTCGTTTTAACCTAAACAAAACTACCGCTAATATTCCTGCTAGAAAATGAAAGCTTCAATTGCACGTGCATTATTACGTTAGCTTAATGTAACAGCGAAACTTATGTAAATCTAATAAAATATTTACATTGAAGCAATATAACCAAACAAAAAGTAACGAAAAACTGATGTGTAGATTTGAATCAAGTACTACATGCTTTCCTTTCCGGTTGCTTTGCAATTTAACTTCTTAGCCTCCTATAACAGCGACAGCTATCGACAGAGAATTGAAACATCTAACGAAGGCTGGGCCTGTGACGTCACAAAGTTGCGTTTTATTATTATTATTATTTTTGTAACATGAAGGCTCTTTTTGCCAGTGCTATTTTGATGTTAAAAGCAGAATAGCACTAGCAAAAAGAGCCTGCATAAAAAGGAGCGATCTTTTAGTTTCAAATATTGATCTAGGACTTAGAAAGAACTTTTTAATCTCTTGAGTGTGGAGCACAGAGCTTTAACGTAGCGAAGCATGGACTTTAGGAATACCAGAAAGCATTGAAGCATTTGAAATGTGGCGCTGTAGAAGAATGCTGAACATTAAGTGGACAGACAAAGTAAGAAATGAACGAGTTTTGGAAACGATGGGTGATGAAAGAAGTTTGTGGAAGAAGTTCGCAGAAAGAAGAAACAGGCTGGTAGATCATATTTTGGTTCATTTGTTAATGGAGGGAACAGTCGAAGGTAAGAACTGTGGAGGAAGACAGAGATTAGAATATATGAAGCAGATAGTTGAGGACGTGGGTTGTAAGAGTATTTAGAGATGAAGAGTATAGCGGAAGATAGGAAGGGATGGAGGACTGCATCGAACCAGTCGAAAGACTGACGATAGCAAAATAAAAAAGTCCCCATATCTGAGAACGATAAGTAATTTTGATTTGGATGTGTTCAATATTTTATTTTTTTTGCAATGTTCTTCTTGTCGGACCAATACTTTTTCATCCTTTCACTGACGGTTTTCTTTTCTTCAGCAGTACAGACGCGTTTAGTTCTTTCCTTTTTTATTCTCTGAAATAACTTCCCATGAGTTCACTTTCTTGTTAAAAATCTCTTGGTCTGTGACGTCTCCCTTAGCAATGCCTGCATACTTCAGGTCTTTCTCCACCTCCTTCATCCATGTGGTTGTTGTTTTTACTGTTTGTGTGTATTCTTTTAGGTTCTTTCCTTCGGAGGTCTACTGAGGGATCCAAAAAATTTAGGACTTTTTTTCTTCATGTCTGATTTTATGTTTGAAATTTTCTGTGTAGTTTTTCAGTTTTAAGTCTATGCTGTCCATCTTCATTCACTCTGGGTCCCGGGATTTTTCATAATTGTTTCTTGATTTTTTGATTATTGTAGGCCATTTCTTCTACAGTTGCTTTGTAAATTACTATTTGTTGTTTAATAATACGCCATTACAACTGTTGGATATTGTTTTTATTTCCCGGACGCGTTTCGCCTCTCGTCGAGGTATCTTCAGCGTACAGTTTTGATTTTACATTTGCATTACTGTACGCTGAAGATACCTCGGCGAGAGGCGAAACGCGTCCGGGAAATAAAAACAATATCCAACAGTTGTAATGGCGTATTATTAAACAACAAATACAGTTTCTTGATTTGTTCTGTTGCTTTTATTGAGTTCCTTGCCAATGTTTCACTTGCATGTGTGACTGCTGTCTTAATTGCCGTGTTATAATGTCATTCTTACCTTGGTGTTGTCTGAAATACATTTTTTGTTGTAAATATTTCGTACTAACCTCATTGCTTTATTCATCTTTTGTACTCTTGGTTCCTGTGCTTTCCCTTCTAGTCCTGTTGGTTCTATGATTTCGCCTCGTTATTTAAACTGTTTTACCCTGTTCATTTCACCATATTTTGTCCTTAGTTTTTGTGTTTCTATTCTGTTCCCTATGAATTCTGTTTTTTTATTTTTATTATTATTATTATTTTTTTTTTTTTGCACATTCCTTGAGAATTGCGTTTATTAATATTGATTTATTTAATTATCGTTTTTAATTTAATTCCAAATTTTCTGTACACAGTTTACGTTTTGTTGAAAGTACCTAACACAGGATCTACGCTGTCTAAACCGAGAGTATTAGGATAGTGGTGTGGTCGAGGTTCTTTGATTGGCCTCCATCTCGCGCCGTTTCCGGTTTCGTTACAGCCGCATCTAAGGTGTCAGTGCAAAGAGCATTTACGAGAGCATGAAGCGGAGAGAGTGTTATTCATATTCCCAGAGAACAACAAGCAAAACACGGTGGCACATCTGCAAGTAGCATGTGCGACAAATTTATTAGCAATAAACCTCGTTTTACTGTGGCGCTTGTTTCACGGCTATCTTTGTCTAGTCTGGTAGGTTTCTTGTTGTAGTTTTCATCACCGAGACACAACTATATCGTAGGTGGTCGTAAAACCAAAGAGCTCGGAAAGCAAATTGCTAAAACAAGCTGGCGGAGGTTTTTATGCCTGTTAATGGCGGCGGAAGTGAGTCTTAGTGCGCAATTTAGCGATGAGATGCACTTCGCGATGCACGGCCCTGGCTGAGTCGAAATCGCAATTACAGCAGCTGAGCACTCGAACTCTGCGGCCTCTTGAGTGGCGGCCAACTGACCCGCATTTCGTGCGAACTCCCGTGTGTGGGCCAGTTTTAGGGAAGTGGAGAGCTAGTGCTTGACGCTCTCCTATCTGTCTGTCCGGCTGTCACAGGCATCTCGTACTTCACATCTGTACCTGCCATGTATTACATTGACCGAAAAATCGAATATAGTATTTAATTATTTTTTCTTGAAATTATGTTCTGTGCTGCTTTTACAGAAAGAAAGAAGGTGGCAAGAAAATTTTCTATTTTTCTCCTTCCAATACCACGATCCACCTACAAATGTTTAAATCTTGTTAAGAATGCAAGTAAGATATTCATTTCATTTCTTCAACTTTAAAATAAAAACGTTACCGAATCAATGATTGTGTTGATGGGTTACGGTAAGAATTTAGGTTTTTTGCAGATGATAAAATGGTATACAATAGGATCAAAACAGGTGAAGACTGTGAACAGCTGCAGGGTGACCTGGATAGAATATCTGAATGGGTAGGACAGCATGGAATAAAGAAGAGTCAGCTTAGTAGGTACACAGATAAAAAATAATAGGGTTACAAATTGGTCAGACCACTGGTTGAATATGGTGGTGTAGTTTGGGACTCACATTTTGACTATCAAATACGGGAGTTGGAAGGTGTGCAAGGAAGAGCAGCTAGATTTGTCTGTGGAAATTATTACAGGACCCAGTCAGCAACTGATATGATAAAGGAGCTGGATTGGTACTCATTGGAGGAAAGGAGGAGGGTGAAGAGAGTGCTGGGAATGTACAGGGCATATGTTGGTGGTGGGGCTTGGAGGGATATTGGTCGAAGAATTAGGAATAGTACATGGAAGGGGAAAGGCGACCATGACCACAAGCTGGCGCTCGATTTCATGCGTAAGGGAATGGGAAAATTTTCTTTTGTTGGTAAGGGTGTTAGGGATTGGAACAAATTACCACGTAAAGTGATGAATAATTTACCAAAAACGCTTAAGGAAATTTAAATTTGTAAATCGGAAAAGTAAGTGGGGCAGAAATTTATGACTCAATTAGAAAAGAAATTTTAAAAAAATTAAATTTGAAGGAGTAATTAGATGACATGGCGAATAGCCACCGAAGTGTTAGCTCATTCCCCATTAACAATATTAATTTTACAAGAATTTGCTGTAGACTTAAAATCAGTCAACATAATCAGGCAGACGCGCACTAAAACAAAGCTATCATCGTCATCATATTCAGCGCTTAAGCCATTATGATTTGTTCCGCCGTCACACATCTTGTTGTGTCCACCTCTGCTTAGCTCGACCTATCCTCCTTGTTCCCTGTTTTGGAATGTAATTTAGCAGCAACTTTAGTGGTCTGGTGTTGTCCATACGCGTTACATGTTCCATCCATTTCTACATCTATACTCTGCAATTCGCAAATATTGTGGGTGGCAGAGGGTGCTAAGCACCAATCCTAATTCTGTGCATTCCAATCCCGAACAGAACGAGGAAAGAAATATTACATCAAAGTATCAGTACGGCATCTTATTTCTCTGATCTTATCCCTCCTGTCGTTGCGGGATGAATAGGTTGGCGGAAGAAGTATTTCATTGCACTCATAAATTAAAGATTTTCGCATATTCTCCAACAAATTCACACGAAAACGACATCGTCTGTCCGCCAAACAATCCCAGCCCAACCCACGTATCAGCTCTGTGACACTAACGTAAGGACTGTAACTAGCAGTCACGAATCGAGCGGCTTTCTTCCGTACTTTCTCTAACGTGTCAATCGATCCCTTGCGATACGGATCCCAAATTCCACAACAGTATTCCAAATGCGGACGCACTAGTGTTTTGTACGCTATTTCCTTTGTATGAGCATTGCAGCTTCTCAAAATACTATCTTGAATCGTAGTTTAGAATTAGCTTTGCCTACAACGGAAGTTATGTGCAAGTCCCATTTCATGTTGCTTTGTACTGTTACGCCTAGATACTTCAGGGAATCGACCGTGTCAACAACTGAATTGTTAAATTTGTACTCGTGAGCAAACGGGGTCTTTTTATTACTTATGTGCATTGCCTTGCACTTTTTACAATTAAGTGTAAGCTGCCAGAGTATCCAGATCACGCTGAATTTCTAAGCAATCGTCAGAGCAACTCACTTCCCTATAGATAAGTGCATCATCAGCAAACAATCGCAACCAGCATTTAACGTTGTCACCGAGATCGTTTATAAAAATTAGGAAAAGAATCGCTCCTATTACAGTTCGTTGAGGAACCCCCGAAGTAACATCTAGTTTAGAAGAGGCTTCCCCGTCTACAACGACATACTGTGACCGACCAGTTAGAAAATCGCGTATCCATTCGCAATTCTGATCCGATATACCGTATGCTCGAATCTTCCCTAACAGTCGGTTGTGTGGTACATAGTCAAAAGCTTTCTGAAAATCCATGAAAATAGCATCAACTTGTGATCCTGCATCAATAACTTTCATTACGTCATGCGAAAATAGAGCCAGTTGCGTTTCACACGATCTGTTCTTCCGAAATCCGTGTTGGTTTGCTGTAAGTATCTCGTTTTCATCTAGAAACTTCATAACGTTAGAGCATATGACATGCTCCAGAATTCTGCTGCAAACAGATGTTAGAGATATGGGTCGATAATTCCTAGGATCTCTCTGTTCTCCTTTCTTGAAAACGGGAATCACCTGCGCCATTTTCCAGTCAGAAGGTACTTTTCTTTCTTCTAAAGATTTACGAAATATATCTGACAGAAATGGTTCTATTTCTTCGGCGTATTCCGAAAATACTCTTACTGGTATACCATCGGGACCCGGCGCTTTCCCCCACTTCAGAAGCTTTAATTGCTTTATGATACCTACACTATCAATTTGAACTGGATCCATCTCAAATTCTACACGCCGTGGAAAAACGGGAATGTTTTCCATGTTTTCGTCAGTGAAAGAATTTTTGAGTTCAGTGTTAAATACTGTAGCCTTGCCGCGGCTGTCATCAACTTTCCGACCGTCTTGTAGTAGAACTGGCATATTGTTGTCACAACCACTGACTTTTTTTACATACGACCACAATTTCTTTGGATTTTCGTTGAGGCTCTTGGAAAGTGAATTGCAACGAAAGCCATTAAAGGCCTCGCGCATCCCATTCTTCTAAATCACTCCTATACATCGTCCTTCTTGATCGTGCATGTATCTTCCTTTGCTTTTTAAATAACCTTTTAACTTCACGCGTATACCACGGGGGATCGTTCCGATCCCTGATTGTCCTTTTCGGTATATGCAAGTTCATACCTTCCCTGACTATATTCATGAATCGAAGCCATATCTCTTCAACCGAGCCTCTTGCTTCTATAAAGGTAATTATTCCTCAGAAACGTCCTTAAACTCTCCTTTGAGGCCTTTTCTTACCTGTAAACTATTCTTTCTTTGTTGCGTGCGGCTATTAGCTTTACTGTAACAATTACAGCTTTGTGATCACTTATTCCCATGGTGGTAGAAATGACCGTGAATAATTCATGCCTATTTGTAATGAGAATATCTAAAATGTTATCGCGTGCTCATGATTAACATCTGAGATAAGGTCAAGAATAATTTCACAGGATGTTTTATCCCAGTCACCAGTAATGTGGACGTAATTAGTCCATTAGATATACGCAATGTCTAATTATTTAGCAATTCAGATTTAATAATTTTAACTCTTTCCTTATTTCTTTCCTCCTTTCCTTATCTAGTATAGTATACCCAGCGACGGCTCTCGGAGTTCTCGACGCAGCTGCTTCTTTCCACTTTATTCGTTGCATAGTCTACGATTCGCACCCAAATAGCAATGTTGGTATAGTCAATACTTTGCAAAATTGCATCATTGTGTCACGTATTGCGTTCTTAAAATTTATTTCAATTATTCAGCACAGGTGTTGAAATGTTTGTAATTTGGTACTGAATCGTCTGTCATATACTAAATATTAAAATTTGTTAATTTGCTCCATTGTACTAGAAGGAAATTGATTTAGATTATTATTATTATTATTCGTTTCCCTTGAATGCCATTATTTTAGATTCTTTTAGGAGATATTCAAATCGTACTCTTTTGATGTTTCAGTCATTGTATTTTCATCGTTTTAAGTCATTTTCTGTCTTATCTAAAATCACCTGGTCGCAAGCGAAAAGCATTGTTTGAGTCTGATCACCATCTTGTGAGATTCTGAAGCACGTGCTGTAATACAAACTCAGTATGACTCTTACTATGTGTTGGGGGTAGCCTTTGTCTACCATTATCTAAAACAATTTCCTTCTACTCACAGTATCAAATGCTTTTTCATAATCAATGAATCCTATGTATGTCGATATGATGACTTCTCGATTTTTTTCTAGCAGTTGGGTGATTGTAAAAATAAGTATGTACATGATCTTGCCTTTTGGAAGCCATTCTGTCCATTATTCTCAAGACCTTCTGCTATTAAACCTACCCGCCTTTGCAGTATCTATGTTTATTCTGGTCCAGGCTGTGTTTCAATCTAGCAACAACTACTAGGAAGAAAATAAAACACCTATAGTGCATTTCCACCGAAATCTGTCCAATGTGTCCTGCCCAGTTGAGATACATGTACATTCAATTCTTTATCAGGACCTTTTCGCCGTCGATGCTAGAATTGGCGAAACGAAATTCGCTACGAGAATGCGCGAGCTAGGTCGGGGAGGAAAGGCTTGCGATAAAATTGCAATTACGGCCGACATTAAAACTTATGTTCATAGCGGGCCCGGCGCTATCGCGGCGCATCCGTCATGCACTGCGCGCAGTAATGGCGCCGCCGGAAGCCGGCCAATTACGACGGTGGCTCCACTTCCGGCGAGGCGCGGCGGCGGCCGGGGGAGGCTCAGCTGAGATTAGCCGCTCGCTTGCCCGTCCTCGCACACGCCCACACGTGAGTGTGTGGCTACGCCGTGGCGTGCAGGCGCGGGCAAAACATATCGATGTATCGATATTTTTCATAAAGTAATCGATATTTCTCGTCGATATTTTTACTCTCGATATATCAAAAATCGATATTCCGGGGGATTCTACGATATCCGAACCACTGAAATTTGATTAATTTTATGGTCGATTCGTTTATATCGAAAGTAAAGAATAACGTTTTTTGATATCTCACTTAGTTCTCGAGATATCGTATGTCAAAATTGAGGTGGTTAGGATAAAAAGCGGCCTGGAAAAATTTCGCCAACGCCATATTTGATGTTTGATTCTTCTGTAACTCGACGATACAAATTTAAAGTAAAGAATACGATTTTTTGATACTTTAGTTCTTGAGATATGGTATCCCTAAATAGAGGTGATTAGGTTGACATGCTGCCTGGACCAGAAAAAATTGGAAATACACGGCGAACATGCACAATATGTGTTTTGTTTTCTTCAAATGCGGCATGGACCAGAAGAAAAACGTCACCAAAACCACAAGGAACTATAGGCTACCTGTGAATGATTTTTAACATTTGATATCTCGAGAACTAAGCGAGATTTATACAAAAAAATTATTCTTTACTTTGGATTTGTCACGGCGAGATATATACGAATCAATAATTAAATTACTCAAATTTCAGTGGCTCGGATATAGTAATATTGCCATTTTAAGTTCCAATTCGATCTTTTTTGTATGAATGCAATTCAGTATCCAATTTAAAATGTTATATATATGTATATATATATATTGTAAATATATACAGTATATGTACATATCCGATCCTCTGAAAGTGTCTTAATAAAGTGAATTCATCGTAATTGAATAGCTTTTCATCAACGATTAACAGGTTAAAGAAGCTGTTAAATTTTAACAGGTTGACATGTCTTTTTTTTTGTCAACATACTTGAATGTTAACGGTTAGGTTATTTTCATGGTTGAACAATATCGCTTAAGCATCCGTTGAGGGTTGACGTATATTAACAGCTTCTGTTTCCAACTGGTTTTCTGATTGATGAGTAACAGTTAATGGGTTGGCGAAGTATCTGATATGCCAAGCCTCTACTGTGTCGTCCGAAAGAGTGGCTTCTGCAGTTAACTTGGCGGCATCAGACAACAGGGTTTTTTTTTTTTTTTTTTTTTGCTTGGGTTTTACGCCTCTTCGACGGCGCGGTCATTAGAGGCGGGATGGGATTGGGGTAAGGATGGGGATGGAATTCGGCCATGGCCTTTTTTAAGGAAGCATACCGGCATTCACCTGGAGTGATTTTGGAAACCATGGAAAACCCAAATCTGGATGCCGGACGGGGATTCGAACCGCCGTCCTCCCGAATGCGAGGCCAGAACGTTAACCACTCACCCACCACGCTCGGTCGGACAGCAGGAGTATACTGACGAGGGAGGATATAAAACAGGGAGACGAATACTGGTTTGATAGATTTTAAAAATAAATAAATTAATAAAATTTCCGTAATATATATATGTGTCTTTAATTTTTTTAATATTTTGGGAATATTTTTGGATAATTACTGACTTTTAGCAAAAATCTATATGTTTTTCCTCGATAGAAATCGATACAATATTTATCGATATATCTTTTTCATTTGTCCGTCGCTAATGTGGTATGAGGCAGGGCTACTCTGCCGTCACGTGTTGTCACGCTGTATCACGTGACGGGAGGAGAGTGCGCGACACTGTGGCTGTCACGTGACGGGCCTCACGGGTGATTTCACGTTCTGTTTTCTGCGCGCGCACCAATTCTGGAGTCACCTGGACTCACGGTTCGTTCTCTTCCATTGTTAAAAAATGTGAGTATACATGAATGTTTACAAACCAAAGATCACTACGTCAATGGGATCAATTTAAGCAACAAGCAGCTTGGCAGGAAAATGAAATGGAATTGAATATATCATACAATAACAATTTCTTTTATTTTGGATGTTGACAATATTCAGTTACTCTGGGCCTCATTTAGGCTTTGTGGGCCCCTAGGCTATGTCGGGCAGTTGACCCGGTCACCATCGGGAGCGAAATTCGACTCTAACAATTTATGGGCGATTTTTTTTTTTTTTTTTTTTTTTTTTTTTTTTTTTTTGTAATCAACTGTAAGAATATTTCTGGACATTATCTGAAACGTGCAATCTGGCGTTAGAAAAGGGACGAGGCGGTAGCAGAAAACCATAAAATAGACCGAAATTTTTTATTGTTTTATGTCTTTCTCATTTTCAAAACAAAACCTGAAATGTGAGCTTTTCTTCAGTAGTAACAGCTCCTGTTGAATATTCTGCATTTTTCTCATTTCTAATAGGGAAGTGTAATATATAAGGTTGCTCCCTGCTCATCCGAGAATGCTAGTGCTCTCTTTTAACCGATGTGATGTATCCAAAAACAAAGAGATTTTTCCCCTCATTGAGAGCCACAAACAAAGCACCGTTTCCAGTTTTTCTTCCCATCCTGACAAGTTTGTTGAGCTAACAGTTTCCATCTTTGGAAGAATTCGCAAACTGCAAACAAGATAATGAGTCCAAGTCACGTGATGAAGTGAGGCGTCAGTTGTAAGCATGACATCACGTTTAAAATATGATATCGCTCGGGTGCGTGATTTTAATTTAATTTAATTCAATTAAATTGCGATGCAGCGCACAATGCGGGGGCAGTTTCCCTACACACCCATCTTCCCCCTATCCTGCACCCACCTACATTTGCCCTCTACAAATTATAACTTTAAATTCGTTCAACGTTTTCGGTAAGTTATTCATCATTTCCCTTGGTAACTCATTCCAATCCCTGATACCTTTACCTAAAAAAAAAAAGAGAATCTTCCCACACCGTCGTGCCTGAAATCGAGTGCCAGCTTGTGGTCATGGTCATCTTTTCCCTTCCATGCACTACTTTTCATACCTATTGCAATATCTTTCCATGCCTCATCGCCAGTATATGCCCTGTACACTCCCATGACCCTCCTCATCCTCCTCCTGTCTTGCAATGAATCCCATTCCAGCTCTTTTATCATGTCTGTTACTGATTGCATTCTGCGATAATTTCCAGAAACAAATCTAGCAGCCCTTCTTTGCACCCTCTCCAACTCCTGTATTTGATACTCAAAATGTGGGTCCCATACTACACTACCATATTCGAGTAATGGTCTGACCAAAGTTTTGTAACCCAATTCCTTTACTTCTCTCGTACATCCCCTCATCACTCTCTCCAACAAGTGCAGAACTTTGAAACCTTTTCCTACCACCTGTCCAATGTGTCCTGCCCAGTTAAGCTTATTATCAAATGTAATGCCAAGATATTTACACGTAGTAAGTTCACGTGCCTGTAACTTACTACTAGGGTTGCCAAGCGGACTGTAATATAGAATACTGTACTATATTTAGGGCCTCCGTTCTATATACTGTTGAAAAATGTATAGTACGCGAAAAAACTATATTTGAGATGGGTAACTAAACTTTTTTATATACTATTTATTTATTTATTGCAGCACTGGAATTAATAACCAACTAATCTCTCACTTTGTAAAATCTGTGACGCACCTAATTATTTATGTTTTGGGTGATGCGATGTGTGTGTATCTGAATGCGCCTCTATCTTGCTGTGATCCAAACCGTTACCTGAATGCCAGAAAACGTTGTAGCGTATCACCAGGGGGGGGGAGAGAATTATTAATTAATTCTTAATTAATTACGCTATACAGGATACTATAATTGAATATCAAAATGTAAATTATTCAAATGAGAATTGGATGATTCTGGGATTTGAAAACGGTCACAAAAAGACATTTTAATAAAGATTTTTACAGTGGCATCTACAAATCTGAGCGTATTTACCATTACGTTAATAAACAAGAGGTTGTGCAATTTTCTAAGCAACGCTCAGACGTACAATGAGCCCTTTAAATGCAAGCAAACAAGTATAGTTGTACTTAAAAAATCTCACAATTATTCTAATGCAAAGTATGTTACCAGTTATGATGATAGCAAACAGTAATGAATTTTAATGGGTTGGGACGCCACGAGTGATTAACCTGTCATTCGACAGTTACACAGTCTAGCTCAGTGGTTTTATCAGATCAGAGCAAGGATCTTTATCTCAGATGCGCTTAAGGGTACAGTTTCAAAGGGAGTTGCAGGCTGAATGGCTTCGTAGAAACACATTACCGTTCCACGGCAGGTAGCGCTGGGCGGAGATGACCGCCTGGTCGATCGTCTTAACTGGCCACGCCAGCAGTACGCGGCAAGTCGCAAGTTAGAAATGCGCCTCAGATGGTCTCCAGGACACAAGTCAGCCCAGCACACATGGACCCCAAGTCACCAGTGACTCGTTTGGGCTCCGGAATGGACGTGATCTTGGCTGGCCACCCGACTGGAAGGAAGTGTCCTCGTCCTTTTCTGCCGCCACGGAGGTAAACTCTAACTCCGCCTCTTGTGGCTCGAAGACGACATAGAACATAATATTCCCCGAATCTTAGTACTATGTTCCCTGTGATTGGCTGACTATCTGACGTCATGTGATTCTTTGGCTTCTCTTGGCCACGTTAAGTTTCAGCAATCCTCGAGAGCCGATGTCTCCTTCGGGAGGAAGGAATTCTGTTTACGGCTTGCCCGACAGAAATCCCTAATCCTCTTAACATTCTGCCCAAAAGGCGCCAGCCAGACTACCCTTCACTGAAGTGTCAAATCCTTGCCTTTCACCCTATCACGCGCATCTTTCGAACATACAGTGGACATCCCAAGAAATGGAAAAATATTCTAATCCTTTACTTTACATACAATAAAAAGTGATATGTAACAGGGAGCTTAGCGAATCGTTACAACGTCAAACAAATGTTTGCTCGTGCAACTGTCTTTGCTCCGTTTTTTTTTTTTTTTTTAATTATTATTATTACTTTGACTTGCAGGCTCTTTTTCCTTGGTAATAATTAAATCAGGTATTTAAAGTGGCAGCAATAACGAAAGTGCATCAAGTTGAAGTGAATTAGAAGTCACCGATCGGTTACGTCAGTAGTTTATGGGGGTATTGCCCCACACACATTTAGAATGCAATCAAGTCTTCACAGGTGTACCGCCGGATTGTGTTGTCAAAACAAAAAGTTTTAAAATTAAACTGGGATCCTCTGCAGTCACATTTATTAGAAATTAGGAATCACAACTTTTTTCCAATGAATGAAACTGAAAAAACTTTCGCCTTAATTTTTTGGCAACATAAAAGTTGTCAGGTAGACCCGGACACAGTAAAAAATTGTAGCTTCATCGCTTTTTGGCCTTACAAAAATCACAATTAATATATATATATGAAGAATCTATATAAGCACAGTCTTCATGGGCCCTGCCTTTGCTTCATACCACTGAATCCAGTATTCTTCAAAAATTTCTCCACGTATAATGATGCATTCGGTCTTTTTTACTTGATTTGTTTCGGAAGGAGTTGGAATTCATTTCTTTGTATTCGTCTTTATAGTGCCTTTACCTTTTTACTGTTTCGATTCGCCCTTTTTCTGTTTTTACTTTTTTGCCCGTCGTCTCCACATGTTTTATAAGACCAATATATCCGGTTTTGTTTTGAAGATACAGATTTTTTTTTATTGAGTCCCTTTACTCTCTCTCGGGCCGTTGGTGGGTGTGACATGTTTGCATTGCGGTGCCGACAGTGTGGTTTACAACTGTTCGTGTGGCTCTGAGTGGATGTAGACGTAGATCAGCTGTGGCTGTTGTTGCGTCACAGAATCGGCGGCACTTCATCGGAGTTCGAGGCTGCGTCGCGTTGAGCCACGTGTAGCGACACACTTTCACATATATATGATGTGCAGGTGAAACCTTGGAGCGCGAGACACAACAGCCTGCACGCAGCACCCTGTGCTGGACAATACTCCCACGTGAGGTTCTGTCCGCTGTTCACACTAGACCAGGGGTCCCCAAAGTGGTCGATAAGAGATCTCCCGGGGTCGATTAATACAGAGGGGTCGAAAGGGGGTCGATTAGTACTAAAGAGGATCAATTAAACTGTACAGGAAAAAATAGGAATGTTCTACTAACAATCAGGTCAATAAATAAAAGTAAAGCTCATCCTCTCAGTTCTCGTCTGTTTGCGAAGTCATGTGAAGTAAATGATGAAGCTTTCAACAAATTACTTGTGCTCACTGAGGTAAGGTGGTTGTCAAGAGGTGATACTTATATTATTGGGAGTTGAAGAATACCTTAGGAATGTGGATTCATCGCTATGTGACAAGTTAAAACAGTACAACAACCATCTGCTCTTTTTGGCAGGTTTTTATTCGAAATTTATTCGATCTATCTATAGTTTTGTTCCTATTTTTTTGAGATTATAATAATCGTGGAAAGTATCTCGTTTTTCTGTTAATTTTATTGGATGGATTTCATAAATTATTTCGCTGAGTTGTTATGCAGGCCTCCTTATTGCTTAGCATCAGAAATGCCAAAAATAATTTAATGCTTTTATTAAATACTTGTGGGGGTCGGTAAGAAGGCAAATATCGTATCAAGGGGTCGACGGGGTAAAAAGTATGCGGACCCCTGCACTAGAGTGTCCCACCTGCCTATCTCTTTATGTTTCAGAAATGCGGAGAGTGGCTCTACTTGCCAATCCTTTCTGCTGTACTGTGCCTAGTGTTACAAATTGAAAAAAAAATTTTTTTTATCAGATTTGTGATGAAAAACATGAAAAAAACCTAGCACCTTTGCTTTTTTTTCTAAATTTGTTTTTTTTTTTAGAAAACAATATATTATTAAATTATAGTTTTATTTACGTAACTTACATTTTACATGTTTGTTTTAAATCTTACTAAATCATATAAAGTCTTACATAATGATTCATAAATGTTTCTATAAAGGTAACAATGTAACATTATTTTTTATTCATCCTCTATGTCAGTACCACATTCACTAGTATCAGTACTACCAACACTAGTGCGGTCGGAGTCGGAATTTTCTGTTTCTTCTAAGGTCTCCTCTAGATCCATAACTTCAGAAATAGTTACATTTTCTTTTACTGGTTGTATTGTACGCAAAAGATTTTGAGATTGCAATTTTAAATTGTGAGCAAAGTACACACTGTGCATAAAGACTGCGCCGATAGTTCTGTATTACGGTCTTTTAAGTTTTAATGTAAATCTATTATCATACAAAATAGGAGCTTTATTTCTTTTCAATCGTCGGTTTACGCCAACGGTTTCAAGGAAATGATTCATAATTACTGACAATTTAATGACTCAGTATCACTATACGCTGTGAGTTTAACAAGTATACGAATATAAGGAAACAACAATAAGTAATAAAAAGAGGCAAAAAGCCGTAGATAAATTTAAAATTCCTAATTTTTTTAAAAGATCCGTAGGTCTGCAGATAAATTTGTAGGGCTGGCAGCACTAGTTCAAATAGTGAGTATCAATCCAAACAACGGGGATTCCTTCTCGCACAACCTAGCCTTTCTTTTCGGGAAGTCCCCGTTCGTAAAAGAAAACTTCAGTCAATGTTTCCAATATTTTTTTTATTTTTTTTCTACTGAACCTGAAAAATATAGCAGGTTTAAAAATTAAGATAAATACTTATTGTAAACTCTAAAACAGTTATATTGAACGATAAATGCCTTAAAAATTTGAAATTTAGCAGTTATAAAAAAAAATAACATGTCCCAGAAACAAACGTGTTTTTTCATGTTTTTTTTTTCAAGTCAGAAAAAAAACGTTTTTTTACAACACTAACTGTGCCCCACACTCATCTACAACGTTCTCACATATAATAGTCTTTAAACACAATATGTACTGTCTCTTTAACTGTGTTACATTACGAGGTAGAATTGTCTTGGGCGATTCCAACTCCAGCGGCCGAGCGTACATTTTCGTCTCATCGGTGTCGGGGTCTCCGATGATCTCTTGGACGCAACTCCAACACCATGTCTCTTCATACTTCATTTTTTCTCCGAGCAACACATCCAGCCCGTTGCCACTTCAATGCTACAGTCTTCTGCAAGATGTCTGAAACCTATTTTAGAAATAAGCTGAACTCTTGTCTGATACAGAACAAAAGGGCATCATATTTCTCTTTTAAAGTGAGAAATAATCTTTGGCATGATAAACAACATTACGAAGGTAGATTAATTATGTTCAGAATATATTTTATGCTACTTCTGGGTTGGAAGTGTTCAACTTTCTATACACCAAAATTAGCAGTCTTAAGGTAGCTGAAATTACATTGTCAACAACAAGCAAACAAAAAAAGAATATACTGGGATATACGGACGACGACAACTATGATTTTTTTTTAACTTATGACTTTTTGCCTCGTCGGCGTCGAGGTCATTAGTGGCGGAATGGGAGTGGGAACTAGGAACGGGAAGGAATTCAGCCATGGGCTTTTGAAGGAAGCATCTCGGCATTTGCCTGGAGTGATTTTGGGAAACCATGGAAAACGCAATACTGGATGCCAGGACGGGGTTAGAACCGCCGTCCTCCCGAATGCGAGGCCAGAACACTAGCCGTTACACCACCACAATAGGTTTGTGACTGCGACTCCATTAAGACACGTGCCGGCCCTGACAGTGTAGTGGCTAGCGCGCTGGCTTCGCATTGCAAGAGCTGCCGGTTCGAGTCCGGCCTCGGGCATGGGTGGTTTTAATTAAGTGTTGTGTTCGTCTTGTGCTGTCCTCACTGTAGTGTCCACAATATCATGATTAGAGCCTGATACAATACTCTGTACAAAAACAAATTGGAGCTGGCTAAATGGTCGCATGTCCTCGAGTGCGGAGACATGGGCTTCATGTGGCAGGTAGAAGACCTATCCTTAGCTAATGACACAGCGATCCAAACGGTTATTTTCCGGAAAGATGGAATTTGGAACAGTCCCGACCCGGAAAGTAAGTAAGTAACCAGAAGGATCATGAAGAAGTAATTCAGGTAATTAGTAAACAAATTATTATCAAAGTACCAGAGTATGCCAGGACAACGCAGACTTCATTCATTCCTGATGCGATTAGAAATGAAAACATCTCGATTACTGTTCAGCAGACATAAGGAAACTTTGACTTGTCATGAACTCCTGTGTGAGGTTCATCTGTGACTGCGACTGTACGACCACGGTTCTCCTTCATACGACCGCTTACAGTGGCTGCGATCGACGACGATTCCACACTCTATGTCTCCTTCACCGCCTCGCACATCTAAAAACTCCAGCATCTCATACCTGGGACTTTCTCATTATTTTAACACCAGATCCCTGAACTCAAACATACTAACCATCCACTCCCACAGCTCGGGAATCCTAGCTCATTCCTTCTTCATTTCAGCGGCTAGATTTTGGAATGATCTTCCACCGAAAATTAGAACTACCAAAAAATTGGGCCATTTAAAATTCTTTTGAAAAAGCATTATTTATGTGCGCATTATCAGAAAAACCTCTTCTTTCATGCATAACTTATTTTTAGATTTTAATTATACTTATTTATACTGAGTCCACTTGTTTATTCTGCCTTCCCTATTATTAGTTTGTCTCTTGGTTCTTCAACCTGCTAGTTTTTAGTTTGTACTGTTTACTTCTTCAACCTTCACTAGCAGTAGTTTATACCATTAACGATACACTTGTTAAACATGAATATTGTTAAGAATTTAATTAGAATTTTATCCATGAACATAATTTAAATAAAATGTGTTGTATACTGTTGGTTTGCGTAAGGTGTAAATTATTGATCATAAACACCTGGTATGATGTAAGAGAGGCCTTGACAGCCCTAACCTTTCCAGGATAAATAAACCCCTAAATAAATAAATAAACAGCAAAGAAATGCTTATACAAAGAAATGAATGTATCAAGACCAAAAAGAAACAACGGATTCAGTTTGTCAGATTGGAGGTTCAGTTTTGAAGTTCGACAGAAAAACAAAATAACTGTGGCTACAGTATAATAAGTGTTCAGCGATTGTATGCTAAACCTAAAAAACTGTAACGAGTGTTTACATTTAATTTAATTTAATTGCGATGGAGCTAACGCTCCGGTGACAATTCCCTTAGTCATCCAATTACACCTTTATGTCTTATTTTTTTAACTATCATATATAATTTGAGTGTTAACTTCCTCCCCCATCTACTTTTGCGATTTACAAATTTTAAATTCCTTAAGCGTTTTTGGCAAATTATACATCACTTCACTAGGTAATTTGTTCCAATCTCTGACACCCTTACCAAGAACAGAAAATTTTCCCACTCCCTGATGCATGAAATCGACGGCAAGCTTGCGGTAATGCTCACCCTTCCTCTTCCATGCAATATTCCTAATTCTTCGACCATTATACCTACAAGCTCCATCGCCAACATATACCCTGCACATTCCAAAAATTCTCTTCACCCTCCTCCTTTCCTCCAATGAGTTCCAATCCAGCTCCTTCATCGTATCAGTTACCGACTGGGTCCTGCGATAATTTCCACAAATAAATTTAGCTGCTCTTTTTTTGCACCCCCTCCAACTACTTTATTTGACAAGCAAAGTGTGGGTCTTAAACTACACCACCGTATCCAACAAATGGTCTGACCAAAGTTTCGTAACCCAATTCCCTAACTTCTCTGGTACATCCTCTCGTCACCCTCTCCAGTGAATGAAGAATTTTGTATAAGTTACGGTATTAACTATCCTGTTTCCGTTTCGGCCACTCTCCTCCAGGGCAGGGTGAGAACCGCAATCTTGTCCTTACCTCAAAAGGTACCGACATGTTTGCTCGTGGTCATTGTACTGCTTGCAAATCAAACGGCACATTGGGCACACCTGACATCGCTGGTATCTCCGATTTAGATAGCATTTGCTGAAATAATGTACAACGTGCTGAAGACGAGCCAGTTGGTGTCCTGTAACGAGTCGCCAAATGCTGCAAGCCTCATCTAGCGGGCCTTATTGTGACTGGTAGCTCCGGCTCAAAGAGTTTTACAGTGGTGCGCTTATGACATGAATTTTATCCCATTTTGATGAAACTTTCCTTACCTATACTTTAGAACAAATATAAAAACACTGTTTACTTTCCATTTACAGAAATCTTATCCCTCTGCTCCCTTCCGCCATTCAGCTTAATTTCTGTTACAATTGTTCATACAATCCCACAGTGTTTATCCAATTTTGATATTAATTAGCACATGTATTCTTCAAAAGAAGCCGGTCTGGTGGCTCAGTGGTTAAGGTGTCTGACTGGCGAACGGAAGGTCCCCGGGTCGAATCCCTGTCCCGGTGGGTGTTTTCATAGACTATTAACCCGACCTTCACCTCTCGCACAGCTTGCTGTGTAATGTGAAGTTCGCCAGAACGCTTCTGTGGTTCGGATTCGACGTTAAGCTGTAGGTCCCCTGCACCTGGTAGCACTACCGGGTTAGGTTAAGATGGCTAAAACAGGGCGGAAAGCGCAGCCAGTAGAAACCCTGTCAGCAGGTCATTACGTCCACACGGAATTGGTATTATTTAGTATTTCTGTAGCTGTGAGTATGACGTGTTGTGCGTATTATATTCATAGTTTTAAGTTTTCACTTCTGTCGACAGTCCACAACGACTTCCAATTTGTTTTTTCCTTTATGGTTTCACACCTCGTGGACGTCGGGTCCATTAGTAGCTAAATAGAGCTCAGGGGTAGGAATACGGCCCTTTGTAAGCTATCCTTCCAGTTTCACCCATCTGTGGGCTGTCCTGTCACTGGTCGTCAAATGTAAGCTACGAATTATCCTCGGACTTGGCCAGCCAAGTGTTAGCTAACCACTCAATCAGTGAATTATGGCGTGTTATTAACAATAGATAGGTCCAAATATCCTCTTTCAACACATGCAAGCCGTAACGTTGATTTCAAACAATTGAGACGTTTTTTTGACATAGTCTGGAAATGCAAAACTCACTATCCTGGTAAAAATATTATTAATTTTAATTAATACCATTAATTGACACAACTCTTATGACATTAAGTTCCCCTTAGATTTTACAAGCTATTTTAGCTTGTGTACGTAAAACCTGTGTTCGAACAGTACAACCATCTCCGAGCGGCGCTCTGTAAAACTCATGGATGGCAGCCGACCCCAAAGTATGGGGAAAATGTGGTGAAGAAGGAATACCATATTTTGTCCAAGTTACAGAAACCAAACCTTTTTTTTTTAAAATAAATGCACAGATCAAGATATATCCAACCAATTCAACGAAACTGCACATCGGGGCTTCTTAGAGAGCGTCCATTAAATACGCGAGGTGTTTTTCCGGAATTACAGGCCCCCCCCCACCCCCGCCCCTTCTGATAAGATGTGGTGAGATCTGGTGGACCCCTCCCTAAGATAGTGAAAGTTTGACGGATTCTCGCCCCTCACGCTGGTGTTGAACCTCGTAGTTTTTTATACTTTCTTTTAGTTCTCCTGCTTCCTAGGGCGGCTATTCCCCCCCCCCCCCCCAGGTCAGTTTCCGCGTCGTTTATAGACTTAATCCCCCCCTAAAGTGGATATCCTCGTCGTTTAAGAATTTCAAAACCTCACTTGAGATTTCCGTTGACCCCCGCTCTCGTTGGTGAGATTTCAAAGCCCCTCCCCCCCCCCCGGCCGGAGCAACATCTCGTAATATGAGATGTTGCTCCGGCCGTCGAATTTTCGGCTGTTCCGGTTGATGGCTGGAACAAGGAGAAGCCTTCCGTGCGGGTCTGCCTCGCTGCGGCGCAACCAGGAAACGTAATTGTCGTTGTAGTGGCCACTCCCAATTAGGGGAGAAGCAAGGGGCACCACCAGAAAGGCAGTGGCGGACAACACGGAACAGGGGGCATTGAACAGCGGACGGCGGCTTCAGCTCCCGTACCGCTTAGGCTGGCCGTCCAGTGGACGCGAATTCGCGCGAATACACGCGAATACGCGCGAAGAGATCGCTCCAATCCAAACAAAGGTAATTTAATGTGACTCCGTCCACTGCGAGCGCCTGAATCGCGCGAACTTACGCGAGGGCGATGAGATCCAAATCTTTTTGGATTTGTTCGCGCGAACACACAGTTCGCGCGACGGATATAGACAAACTGCTTGCTCTTGTTCTAGAACGAGCCCATTAGTGGGTTCAAAAATTATCTTATACCACCAAAGAAATGTCCAAATGAAGATGTGAGAAGAAATTGGAAGAGAAATGAATTCACCAGGTAATTAATTCTATTACTTATTAATTTATATAAACAAAATGTAATGTTAAATATCTATTATTTTCACACAGTATAGGCTTTATGTTTTGCTTACTGTCGTCAGTATCTCTACTGGTTGATGTGATGGGTATTAGATGATTAAATAGAAACTTCCTGGCAACAATTACGGAAACAATACAAATCGCACAAAAACAAAAATTACTGTAAATCGTCAGTAAACGTTTTAAGTGAAAATATAAACAAGCATTCCAGCAGCATATTTACAAAATAAAACGCTTTCAAACATTCAAAATCTTACTCATAACGTCATAGGTCGCATAATATTCTTAATTGCATTCCTTTAACCAATATTCCTTACACTGTACTGCTTTTAATACAACAGTCATTCAGTTCATTCAAAACACTTTCATACATTAAAACACAACATTGATGGAATGATCATATAGATTTACAGTCGATAATTTTGTTTTTCTCTTAAATAAATAATTCAATTAATTACTCGGATCGTAATTAGTGGCGAATAACCTTTGGTACGTAACAGCACGCATAGTATTTATATATTAACTTTATGTTTGTTATCGTTTCTGATAAAATTACTCAACATAATATTATGAAACAAACTACCGTCAATTTATAACGATTATTTGTGGCGTAGTTCAATTCATCTATTTTAGCTTTGAGACGGTTGTTTGAGCCGCCCCATCGAATTACTTTTTTGTGTCCAATTTTCAAATAATTATTTTTCTCTTCAGATAAAAATATTTTCAAGTTTATAACTGTATTTTAATAGAAAGTTAAATAGTTAATGACGACGATAAGTAAACTGAAACATGAGTTTTTTTTAATTAATAAAAATGAAGTTCCAGCTTTTGATAACACGTGTCTTATTATAATTGTATACATAGATTTCTCTCAATGTATTAAAATTTACTATTTTTATATTTTAAAATGTTTTTCATCTCTTTATTTTACACTGGTTTTTACTGTTTCGCCGAAGAGAAGATGTAAGACTAGAAATTTAGCCGATCTATCTAGGACGTATACTTGGGAATTTACATTTATTCTTTCTCCATTAAAAAAACTAAACAAGTATGTACTAAGGAGTTTTTGTTCTTATTTATTTTGTTATAGTCGCTAACATTAAGAAGAAATTGAAAGGGTTGAGGGATACCTTTAGAAGAGAGTTAAAAATATATTTGGAAGAAAAATCCGGAAAATGCGGTCTCAAAACAGCGGCCCTAATTCAACCAAATGGAAAACTCCTTTCTTTTGGCAAAAATATTACTCTTCCATTCCTCTCCTCTTTCTGCTGTTCTTCTTTTTGCTAGAATTGTTGATTCCAATGCGTATAATTCCGGCAATTGAGAGAAAGGCATTGTTACTGTTCTTTCTGGCACAAACAACAGAGAACTGGCGACAGACTCGCGCGAATCTGCTTTCAGTGGACGGGGTGCCTTCGCGCCAACATGGTTCGAGCGAATACAAGCGTGTTCGCGCGAACATTTTTCGCGCGAACACACGTCCACTGGGCGGCCAGCTTTAGGCTGGCCGTCCAGTGGACGCGAATTCGGGCGAAAAATGCTCGCCCCAGTACGCCTGTATACGCCCAAACACATAGCTCCAATCCAACACGGGGAATGTACTGTGACTCCGTCCATTGCGAGCCCTTGAGTCGCGCGAACATACGGGAGGGCGACGGATATCGAGAATGTTAAGGTCGCCATACACGATCGCTCCATTTGGATGTCGTAGCACATACACCATCATTCCACCACTCCAGTCAGCCACGACAATGAAAAACTAGGCAAAGCAATCAACAATAGGTTACCAATTTGCTATACAACAATCTAGTTATGCCCAGTACTAAATAAAATGAGCCCGAATTAATTTTAAAGGATATTCAAACTATCTAATACTGAATACAAATGCTGAGAATTAAATAAACCTAAAAAAAAGTGCGAAATTATTAAAAAACGAGCTCTGTGGTATTACGAAAACTTTTAAAAATACTACAAAATGATTATAAAACAGATTTATTAAATTCAAGTAGTTTAGCAGGCCGAAAATAATGACAGGTTTATGTTTTTATTTTTAAATAATATTAGCAATTGATCTATTGCCACATTTATTTATATTTTGTCATGGTAGTCAGGATTAGAGATCCTACAAGCATGGTAAGTCCTTATACTTCTCAATAATCTCCAGCACAAAGTCTTATTGATACGACATTATTTTAAAATAATAATAATAATATCGTTCTAATTGTTACTTAATAATATTTAAAACTGTAATATTTTCAATTCTGCATTCAAAATAATATTTAACTAGTAACAAAACAAATATTTCTATAGCAGATTCAAAACAAAAAAGAAATGGTATAATGTTGTGTAGTCCACTCAAGGCACTGATGTTGTCTGCTCGGTGGTCGGTGACAGAATGAGAAGAGTCTATATAATAAGTATTTTTTAAATGTCGTACACGTTATCTGAACTACACAGTTAAAACTTTTTATTCATGGTTTCATTATTGCCATTTTCTGTATTTGCAGAGAAAGTAATTGTGACAACTTTCTGCATTTGCCACTGAAAATTTGATTATTCGTTGATACGAAACTAATGTTATTATGATTTTAACGATCGCGTACCTATTTATTTAGCAGCTTCAAAAGGCCCTTTGAGTTATTGTTATTTTAGCCGCCGTCTCAATACGTTTGAGACACATGTTCTTTGACGATAGCCGCCTGCTTACATGTGCCACTCTGACTTGCGATTTTCCTTCTTGGGATAATTTGGTCAATTGCCACAATGCATTATTTTTGAATGAATATCATGTGTCCTTTCAACTCCTTGTTATTATTTAGACTAAAGGCAAAAAAGTTGTGATGAAGTCTTCACGGCTGTATCGCCGATAATTCGACGGCTGCCTCCGTCGTCTTCCTCACCTGTCGTATTTCGTGTTTTTACAACGAAATCCGGAGACACATCCGTGAGGACTTCACTGCAATCAAACGCCGAGAAAGTCCCCTTTCTTATGAAAAGTCGTTACGTCATTTAAAGTAAAACTGAAATACTTGAAAGTTTACGTCTTGGTGAGTAGTTTCTTTTAAAAACAATGAATCGAATATAAGATAAATCAAGGAATCAGGAGAAATAATAATGAATCCCACAAGAAAAATTCATGTAAAACTTGGCTAGGTCTTGTGCAGTGGTAAAAAGTTATGAGATCTTGTTCCGAGCCAAGTCTACACTTTACAGAGTATATTCACTTCACTTTGTGAAATAGAATGCTTTCTCTCGGTGTTATGGAAAGTTCGTTTATTTAGGGGAGGGGGGGGGGGACCTCTGGTAACTTATTCAAGTTTGAAATTACTTCGGCACAAATTGTCGCTCGTTTTGGCGCGAATGTCTCACCACACCCGACATCGATTTTCTAGCAGCCTGCTAATTTTGCCCTTGGCAAATTATTTCAGTGTTTTTTAGTAAACTATTATCAGTTACCTTTGCAACTTATTCCAATCCACCGAAGATGGTGGGTGAACGGTAAACGTTTTGGCCTCGCATTCGGGAGGACGCGGTTCGAATACCTCCGGGCATCCAGATTTCGGTTCTCCTTGGTTTCCCCAAATCACTCCAGGTGAATGCCGGGATGCTTCATTCAAAAAGGCCATGGCCGAATTCCTTCCCGTTCCTTGTCCCCAGTACCATCCCGCCTCTAATGACTTTCCTTAGCCGTCGACGAGGCGTAAAGAAATAAGTAAAAAAAAAATATTCCAATCCCTGACACCCGTACCTAAAAAAGAAAATCTTCCTATACCCTTGTGCCCTGAAATCGAGTGCCAGCTTGTGGTCATGATCATCTTTTCCTTTCCATGCATTACTTTCAATTCTTGCACCAATATCTTTCTATTCCTCATCACCAATATACGCCTTGTACACTACCAATACTCTATTCAACCTGTTTCTATCTTCCAAAGGATAGGATCCCAATCCAACTCCTTTATCATATCAGTTACTGATTCTGTTCCGTAAAAATTTCCAAAGAGAAATCTGGCGACCTTCTTTCTTACTTCGTGCAACTGTTGTATTTGACACCCAAAATGTGATTCCCAAATTACACCACCATATTCAACGAATGGTCTGACCAAAGTTATATAACCCAGTTTCCTTACTTCTCTCGTACATCTGCACATCACTCTCTCCAAGAAGGATTTTGAAACCTTTTCCCACCACTTATCCAATATGCCCCGCTCAGCTGTGCTTGCTATCAAATTTAATGCCAAGGTCTTCAACAAGCAATTGTTTCCCCACCTTTTAATCATAATCAGACATTAGTGTTTTTTCCTGTGTATCTAATAAGCTGACTCTTCTTTGCATTTATCTTCATCCCATGTTTACCAACCCAACTAGATATCCTGTCCAGATCACCCTGCTGCTGTTTACAGTCCTCTCCCGTTTTTATCTTATTACATAGCATTATGCCATCTGCTAAAAACGTAGCTTTTATTTTTATATTTTTATGGTTTTACGCATTGTCAACGTCGAAGTCATTATAGGCGGAACAGAACTGCGGACAAGGTGCGGGACGGAATTCGTCGATCACGTTTTGCATTAACCATACCATTTAGACGTATTCCAAGAAACCATGGAAAACAAAAATGCTGATTGTCAGACGGGGAATCGAACCTTTGTCCTTGCAAATACGAAGCCAGAGCGTTACCGCTCACCCAGCACGCCTGGAGTCCATTAACACAACTGTTCGTCATAATAATTAGTAGTAGTGGTCCCAGTACAGTACCCTGTGGTTCTCCCATTTTCACTGAGGTCAGAAATTCCTAATTGGATTGACTGTTTTTGAAGGAAGGCGGTGTTGGTTGCTACTGACTGAGTGGCGCTGTGATTGGCTGGATTGAGTCGTCGTCCGCGGGGCAGTAGTTCGTGTTTTGAGTTGCGCGCGCCGCTGCTCGGCTGTTATGCAGATTGGGGAGGAATTAGCAAGTACAAGCCCGTCTCGCGTGCGCCGAGGAGTGACTATTAGCGGCGGTGTCTGCACGAGCTCGCCCGGCCACACGCTGATTTCACACCCTCGCTATCTCCCGCACACAGCTACGGACAGTGATGGATCATCCCTCGCCGCTGGAACTCCAGTATACCAGTGCACTTGGAGTTTTCTTACATCTGCATAGCCTCTATAGACAAAACAACTCTGATGAGAGAAGATCAAAGGATTTCACTGCGTTGAGTCCTGAGGACTTCGAGCCGAGTCACAGTGTTTCGAGTCTCCTATTGTCTGACCTCGATTTCAACCAAAACGGCGGAGTACCACCACAGCTACTGTCACGTGACGAAACTTTTTTTTTTAAAGTGAAAACTCCTATATGCGCGTTGCTCGATGTTTGGACGGGGGTAAATCTGTGAGTTCGTGACGTCACGTCACCAAGATGCCACCTGTTGCTCGTATGACATGTGCACACGTATACTTCAAAACAAGGCTGTCTGGTAGCTCAGCGGTTAAGGCGCTTACTTGTGAAAGTTCTCTCTCCGGTCGCGGTTTCAAATCCCGCGATGAGGAGGAATTTTTAGGGGTGGTATTTGATTATATAAGCTACTCCGGGACGTTCTGTGGTTCTGATTCCACTTTAAACTGTAGGCCCCTGAGGAATGGAATTAGCCTTCGGCAAGATTACGAATAATCGAGTTGTGGACTAAGTTAGGTTTTTAGTTTTTGAAGTAAAAACTTCTTTAGGTTGAATAGTTAAATTTCTTATTAGTTCACATCACCGACGTGATAATGTGAACAGTATCTGTTTTGGTCTGGTGGTTCAGTGGATAAGGTTCCTCGGTTCGAATCTCTGTCTCGGCTGGGATTTTCATAGTCCTTAACTCGTCCTCACCTCTGGCACAGCTTGCTGTGTAATGTGAGGTACAACACAATGCTTCCGTGGTTCGGATTCGACGTTTAATTGTAGGTCCTTTGTACCTGGTAGCACTACCGGCTTAGGTTAAGGCAGCTAAGACAGCGGAGAAATGCTTAGCTTATATAAACCCTGTTACCAGGTTATTTCGTCGACACGGAAATGTTATTATTTAGTATATCTGTAGCTATGAGTATGACGTGTCGTGCGCGTGGCGTTTTAAGTTTTCACTTCTGTTGGCAGTCCCCAATGACTACCAATTGGTTTTTTCCCTTATGGTTTTACGCCTCGTAGACGTCGAGTTCACCAGAAGCTAGTTAGAGCGTAGGTGTAGGAATACGGCCCTTTGTAAGCTATCCTTCCATTTTCACCCAACTGTGGGCTGTCCTGGCACTGGTCGCCATATGTAAGCTTCCTGGTGCTAGACAAGAAATATAAGCCACCAATCATCCTGGAAATGGTTGGCCTAGTGTTAGCTAACCACTCTGTCAGTGGATTACGACGTGTTAGTAAGAAGAGAATGGCCCGATACTCCTCTCTCAACACATGTAAGTCCTTAGCTTTTTTTTTTTTTTTTTTTTTTTTTTTTTTAAAAATGAGAGGTTTTTTTGACATAGTCTGAATATGAAAAACTTCACTTTCCTGGTCGAAATATTACTGATTTTTAATTAATACCATTCACTGACGCAACTGTGATGACATTTATGTCACATTATCAAGTTTTCCATACATTTTACGAGCTATTTTTAGCTTATGTATGCAAAGCCTGTGCTCGAGTAATACAACCATCACTGAGCTGCACATTGTAAAACTCGTCGATGGCAGCCAACCCCAAAGTATGTGGAAAAGTTGGTTAAGAAGAAATACCATATTTAGAGAACCAAATCAGTTTTTTTTTATGAATGCATGGATCAAGCTATAACAAACCAAATCAACGAATCTGCACACAGCGACTGCTCACGCAGCGTCATGAGACACCCACACCCTATGGAATAGAAACAACAATCCTCCACTTCCCAAAATAGAATCCAGTAATCTCATATTGTATACTTTAACAATTTCCCAATCCGATCAGTGATACCTTGTACGTATGGGAGACAGGCGATTTTTCTTGGCACATTGGTATCATGGGATAAGTTGGCGTCTTCCCTGTTTTTCTTTTAGGTCTTAAAACCCTTCTGATGTCGGATTAACTGTAAGCGTTGCCTCGGAATATTTTTGTGTCTCCATTTCTTCCTTCAGACTTTCCGAGTGGCATACTGTCCTCGCTCTTAAGTTCAGTGATGTTAATACGCAGCAATTTTGAAGAATACCAACAACAACGAAAATAGTGGCTTTTTACTCTGCGATGCTTGGCGCTTGTTGCTATGTCAACATAAACAACATCTCTGACGAAGGCTGGAGGATACCAGCCGAAAGCTCAGGTAATGAAATAAACAACGCGGCATAACACGAAAATCTATTAATCATACCCAGGGCCGGCGCTAGGAATTTCGGGCCCGGGGTAAAATGGGCGACATTTTTTTTTTTAAAAAAAAAAAAAAAAAAAAAAACCTCTACAAACTGGCGGGCAGACAATGGGCGGATTGTTGGCTTCTGGCCTGGGGGCCCCTATAGCCGGTGATCGGGGCCCAGGTACATTTGACCCGCTTACCCCTCCCTAACGCCGGCCCTGATCATACCTTAAAATAATTTTTAAGTTAGCAATATGTTAACAGTCAAATTCGGGTGCAGTTCTCTGTTGTGCCGGAAATAGCTGGGTAGAAAACCGTTAATCCGTTAATCGTTAATTAGCGAAGTTAATAAAATTGCAAAAAATGTAACTTTTAAGTTAATCTAAAAGATCATTAAGGTTCTTCTTAATTTACGTTAAATTTAACATCCGTTAACTATAGTCCACTACATTAGATGATGAGGTCATTGCGTTTCTTTGAAATGCGCCACGAACGAATTAGATAATGAGAAGTGCGAGTGTGATGCATATACTGTATAACTGTTATGCTAGACTTGGCGCTGGTGTGAGCAGGAATGCTTGAATTGTAATGGGTTCGTATTTTACGTCTGCAAACCGGCGCTCACTACACGTTTCAAATTCGATGAGTGATTGATTTTGATATTTTTATAGCTTAACTTTTATACTACGAGGAATATAGTGCCACTTCTTAGTTTTTGTTGGTTTGGAGTTCGTTAGTGAAATAAATTAAATTGACATTCGTTACATGATTAAATCATGGAAACTGAAGATCTGGAAACTGTTGGTGAAAGCAACAACGCTAGCAATAGCAACGAGAAGATTAAAACCCCTTGGCCACATTTATACGACTATATTGCATTTAAATCAGGATTGCGAGGACAATTGATTTATGAATTCAAATTGTGTTTGACTAAACTTTATGTAATAAAGGTTCACGTATCTAGCATTAATAATCTTAAACAACTCGTAGACACAAAACAAAAAGAGAGGAACAAAAATAGTCTAACAGTTAACAATGAAGGCAAAACTGAGTTCCACCCAAGGCTTATAAACCTTACAACAACACAGCTCACCCAAAATGAAACTAAAGTCCTTGAAAATGGATTAAAGTACAACATGAATAACACTTCCAATGATAGTTTTGTAAAAAATACAATAATAGAAGCAGAATGCATGCTAACACAAGAAGACAGAAAAAAAAAACCGAAATTAATACAGTTCTAACTCGAGAGCTTATAGCTGACAAACTCAAAGAGATAACAAAAGAAAACAAAGGACAACTCCAAACAAACAAGGACAGAGAAACAATCAAACATTTAAAAGCAAAACTAGACACAAAAAACATAATAGTCACTACAGCTGATAAGGGAAATGCAATAGTATTACTTGACAAACTTGAATACATAGAAAAAACAGAGGAATTCATAAACAACAACAACATTAGACAACTAAAATCAGATCCCACCAACAGATACCAAACAAATTTCAAAAAATGCTGGAAAAACTTATCACACATATTCACTGAAAAGCAAAAACAACAAATGTATCAAACCAATCCCGAAGCCCCCACTTTGAGAAGTTAATCCAAAATACATAAAGATGGAATACCAATGAGGCCAATAGTAAACTTTATGAAAGCTCCCACCTACCACCTTGCCAAGCAAATGCAAAAATATTTAACTGGGAACTACACATTTCAGAATGACAAAACCATCAGAAATACCACACACCTCATAGAAAAGATCAAAGACTTACAGATACCAAATTCAGCAAAACTAATTTCATTTGATATTCAAAACATGTACACCAACATACCAATCAAAGAAACCCTAGTCATAATAGCCAAACACCTCAAAGCACAACAAATACCTGATTCACACACAAATGAAACCATTCAAATTCTAGAATTACTAACATCACAAAACTACTTTCAGTTCAATAACAACTACTACTCTCAACATGATGGTTTACCAATGGGTTCTCCTATCTCAGGAATACTAGCACATAGAAAATGAAATATTCAAAATATAATCCACAAGAAAGGATACAACATTATATATTGGTTTAGATATGTTGATGATGTTATCTGTCTAATTAATGAGCCAGAAACTAGAATTAGCCAACTATACACAGACATCAACTCTACACACAGCAATATAAAATTCACACTGGAAATAGAAACACAAAAAAAACTCAACTTCCTCGACCTCACCATAACTGCTCACAAAACACAACATCAATTCCAAATATACAGAAAACCCACCACAACAGACATGATCATAAAGTCAACATCAAACCATCCCCAAACGCATAAGGAAGCAGCAATAAGACACATGCTCAACCGACTAAATAGGACACCCCTAAACAAAGAAAATCACAAATCAGAATTCAACACAATGATATAAATAGCTACCAGAAATGGATATAAAGAAAACAGAATACACCAAATAAACAACAAAATCAAAACAAAAAAAATACTAAGGACAACACAAAACATCATTCCAACACTGCTACAAGCAAATACAAACACTAATACGAACTCAGCATCAGAAAACAAACCACCCACACAAGTAAAAAAAGAAAAATGGCATGTTATGACCTATATAAATAAAAATTCACCAAAAATAGCAAACATTCAAAAAACACAAGTACTCAACATCGCATTCAGAACCAATAACTCCATAGATAAAAACATCACAAACAAAAACAAATACCACAATTCAGGCATATAAAGACTCACATGTCAAAACTGTGAAGCTCAATACATCGGCCAGACATGCAGATAATTCGAAACAAGATACAAAGAACACCTAAGAGCACTGAAATACACATTTGCAGAACACCTTCTAGAACACAATCACCAACCGACAGATATCCACACAGATATGCAAATACTCACCATAAACAATAACAAACCACAGGCATTAACATTTCAAGAAAATTACTACATCCAAAAAGCACTAGTTGAAGGAAAGCAGATCATAAATGATCATACAAACTTGACTAATCAAACACTATATGCCATATTAAAAAAGAAATAAACTTTCACAAAAAGACAACCATTTCAAATCCCCGCCTACCATCAAAGATAACACAAAGTAGACTGTAAAAACCAAGGACCTCTAACCACAATGAAACCAGAAATATAAACAAACACACACTCTATGGACCTGTGAAAAACATGGCGTGATGTTTACTCTATCATGTTTTGTTAACGATAGTAACAGTGAATAATAGTGTTAATGTGAAATATGGTCAGTGCAGTGTAGTGATTTATACATTCAGAAGTTTTCTACAAAACCTATACAGAGAAGCTAACCCTTATGAGTAAAATGTAAAAAAGTAACATGTAAGTAAATTTAATTTCACCCCTACTTTTTATTGTTCTTTAAACCAAATGAGGCTAACCAAATGAATAAATATCTAACAGATGTCGCTGATGACGCTCTTTAAATAGAGCGACACGCGTACGACACCAAAATAAAACAAAATTCAATTGCATTGGCGTGTTATTCACCTTTATAAAAAATTGAACTCATAGAGAGATTGCATACATCCAAATATTTACAGTGTGAAGAAAAAGTAGAAACAGGGTCAACTCGTGGGAAAAGGAAAAACAATTCAAAGCCTTCTTCAAGTTCTGTGGATTCTGGTGTACATAGCAGCAATTTTTTCCCTTATCTCCATCTGCTAATAAAATGTTATGTCAACAAAGCATTGGTGAAACTTTTGGCTTCGTAGTCATCGACAGAGGTGTATCTCAAGCCGGTGTGGACCAATGCATTGTAAATCTGTTCGTAGCCAACATGATTGCAGTACATGGAGAAGATGATTAAAACGTTGAACCCCAGTAATAGCTCAGTTTCTATTAGACGTATTGTTGATGGTTTACTTTTATTTAATAAGTGTAACTTGCGTTAAATTTGCAAAAATGTGAAGTTTTAACGATTATCGAAGTTAACTTTTAAAGCAGCGGATCGGATTAACGACTAACGAAGTTAACGTTTGGATTAACTGTGCCCAGCTGTGGTGACGGAATATGATTGTTCGACTCGAGAGGGCACTGGTGTCGGCTCAGACCGCCGCCCCGGTCGCACGAGAAACGCGGTCCGCTGTTTGCGCAAGCGCCGTGTTCCGTGGAGGAATCGAGTTACGTCGTTAAGATTTCGTCAGATAATCGTAATGAAGCTGAGAAGTGCCGCGACTGCCAAAATAAGACGCGCGGTGTCTGATGTCTATCTGCTTCCTCGCTCGCCGCCGCGATAAGCGCAAATCTCGGAGCGCAGCATGAAGACGTCTAACCACGGGGCAGTGCCAACCTGCCGGAACCAAAGACACTGCTTGCAAACGGCTAAACACGGAGGCGGCTTCCGTCAGGCCACTCAGTGCAGTGCCAACCTACCACAACCAAAGTCACTACTCACAAACGGTTAATCAGAGGAGTGGCTTCTGTCGATCAACTCAGTGCAGTGCCAACCTCCCAGAGCCAAAGTCACTACTCACAAACGGCTAAACACCGGGACGGCTTCCTTCGAGCAACTCAGTGCAGTGCCAACCTACCAGAGCCAAAGTCACTACTCACAAACGGTTAAACACGGAGGCGGTTTCCGTCGAGCAACTCAATGCAGTGCCAACCTGCCAGAACTAAAGTCAATACTCACAAACGGCTAAACACAGGGGCGGCTTCCGTCGAGCAACTCAATGCAGTGCCAACCTGCCAGAGCCAAAGTCACTACTCACAAACGGCTAAACACAGGGGCAGCTTCCGTCGAGTAACTCAGTGCAGTGCGAACATGCCGCAACCAAAGACACTGCTCACAAACGCTTAAACGTGGGGCCGGCTTCCGTCGAACAACTCAATGCACTGCCAACCTGCCGGAGCCAAAGTCACTACTTAAAAACGGCTAAACAGAGGGGCGGTTTCCGTTGAGCAAATCAATGCAGTACCAACCTGCCAGAGCCAAAGTAACTACTCACAAACGGCTAAACACAGGGGCGGCTTCCGTCGAGCAACTCAGTACAGTGCCAACCTGACGCAACCAGAGTCACTGCTCACAAACAGCTTAACACAGCGCCGGCATCCGTCGAGCAACTCAGTATAGTGCCAACCTTACTAACAGCTAAACGCGAAATCAGTCGTAATCGCGAGTTTTAATCTATCGGATCAAATGCAGTGTGAAAAGTAAGTAAATTGTTTTACTTATGCTTTACGCCTCGTCGACGGCTAAGGTCATTAGAGGCGGGATGGGACTGGGGACAAGGAACGGGAAGGGACTCTGTCATGGCCTTTTGAAGGAAGCATCCCGGCATTTGCCTATAGTGATTTAGGGAAACCATGGAAGACCCAAATCTGGATTCCCGGACGGGGATTCGAACCCGCATCCTCCCGAATGCGAGGCCAGAACGTTAACCGTTCACCCACCAAGCTCGCTGTGTTTTACTTACGACGTAAAATCACAAATAATGGAACCATTGAAGTTAAAAATGGAACGGTAGGCCCCTACTAGTGTAAAGAACCTACTTTAGAGAGACAAATCTTCTAGATCCGAATACTGTTCTAGGAATCATTGGGTTTTTTTCGAACTTTTCACCTCTTCGACGTCTAAGTGATACGAGGAAGCAGAGGACTGGGGATGAGGAATACGGAGACGCCCTCTTGAAGGAATAATCCCGGCTTCCGCATGGAGAAATCTGAAAGGCCGAGGATTTGAACTCTGTGAGTCAGAGAGGACTTGCTATCGCTGTATGTACGGCATACAGCACCTTACGGCAGTGCAGCATGTAGGCCTACTTTACTTTGCGAAAACCAGAGACAAGAAACGCTGAAGCATTTGACATATAGTGCTTCTAAGGTTTCCTCCTTGTCTATAAATTAACACAGTTATATTTTACAATTTCCAGTATCGGATAAGTACTACTGGATCTTTATTTATCCTCTGTATCCATTACTGGGTTCAATACCACGGCTGAAAGTAAATTACCTTTTAAATGAAATGAATTATTTTTTAAATATCAACTCAAATACTTTATTACACTTTCGCAATAGCAATTACTATCCACTTATCTTTTGGCATCCTCTTTACAAACATTATTCCATCTGAAAACAATGGTTACAATTCGTTGGTACAATTATACTTCTGCTCTGCCCTCGGGTTAATGTTTTTCAGTATTAAACTAAAACTTTGCGTTCTTCCCGCCAGGATTATGAACGTCTCTTTAATTCATGCTTGTCAAGCCATCTTTTTTACAACACCAGCTCATAACCAGAAATGTTCTTTTCCCTTGCTCGATTCTCTCCGACCTTTAAACTTGAACGTCCAAAGTTACAAGTTAACAAAAATATTCTTATAATAATGAATTTCACAATTCGTGAGGTTGTGTACCTCACACGCTATACAAGAATGCTGAAAAATAAATGGACAAAGCAAGCGTGAAATGAACAACTTTTAGAAATGATGGGTGAAGAAAGAAGCTTGCGGAAGACTTACAGAAAGAAGAGACAAGATGGTGGGTGGCATTTTAAGATATACGGGATTGGTTGATTTGTTATTAGAGGTAACAGTTGAAGGGAAAAACTGTACAGGAAGTCAGAGATTAAAATATACGAAGCAGTAGATTAAGGATGAAGAGTACAAGGGACATGTTGAGATGAAGAAATGAACGATTGCACTAAACCAGTTCACAGACTGGACAGGAAAAAATGTAATAGGAAAAATAATATAAAAGGAAAGATTTATTTCATGCTCAAAAAAAGGGGGAAATGCCTTCAGTGGAATTTGTTACGAAATAACTACGACGGCAGGAATTAATAAGAACTGTTCATCAAAGTTTGACTTTTTTTTTCTTAATTTGCTTTTCTTTAAGAAACCAAATAAAATCAAGAGAAACGCTTCCACTATTTCTGCGTTCGATTTTCATCTGTGAAAGTAACAGAAGCAATTCTTGATCGACAGTGTGATTGTATTTCAGTTATAACACGACCCTGTATCAATATTCAATACCGATCGACTAAGCCAGACACATCAAAATAATATATATATATATATATGTAACGAAGTCTTTCTCGGCGTTGAGAATGTATGAAATGCTCTCGGTTCACTTCACCAGAAGATGGCGACAGTGAATTTAGTCGCCGATACATCGTGTGACAACGCATTCTTGACTCGGCTAGTCACCAGAGAGCATTTCATACAATATATATGTATATATATATATATATATTATCTGCAATTCGATCCTGCCTTAACGATTCAGTTTTCTAAGTTTCCATACAGCTATCATTTTTTCTCCGTGGATTCTCTTCCTTTATAATATATATATATATATATATGTTATTTTAGGAACGTCGATGTCGACATGATTAGAGGAAAATCAACCTTGCTTGAAATATGAAGTGAAAAAATATAGCAATACTCATCTGTAACTGAATAAAAATATAAATTTTCTGTGAAGGAAACGAAATATGAAAAAATAATAGTGTTTAACATATAGAAAACTGACAATTTCTATTTTTATTAGGCCTACTGTCTAGCTGTTAAATCCTGTGGTGCATATGCGATGAACGACGAAATCTTCTTTATCGTTGGACTCCAGTTCATTATGTGTGACGATTACATTAAAAATTTCAAATTTGGAACGGAACTAGTTAGAACAAGTAATACAGTATGAAAGACACTCCCCAACTAAAAGCCAGTTCGTTTTCAGTCCTTCCTTAGGGGGCATCCATAAATTACGTGAGGTGAAATAGGGGGGGGGGGGAGTCCGGCGAAATCTCACCAGATCTCACCAGGGGGGATGGGGGGGTCTACGGAAATCTCACGTGAGATTTTGCGAAAAATTTGGGGACAGTAGAGCCAAAAAAAGGTCTACAATTTGCGCCAAAGTCGATTTTAGGAGGGTATTTCATCAAAAAAGTTAGGGTGTGACCTAAAAAAAAGGTCTACAAAAGTTTCGAGGGCGATTTCTAGGGGGGGTTCTCACGGACCAGATCTCACAAGAGGGGGGGGGGGGTCCGGCCAGATCTCACGAAATCTCACCAGGGGGGAGGGGGGGGTCCAGAAATCCGGAAAAACACCTCACGTAATTTGTGGATGCCCCCTTAGAGCGTTGGCAGCGCGTAAGAACATACAGCTGGTACGTACTGTATGAGAACAGCTGGAGATAATTCTTCTCTTCAGCAAAACATTAATAAATGCATTAATCACAAATCAGTTTACAGAACATTGTAAGGAATTCGCGTTTGGTTACAGGCAGGGATTTACTACAAAAGCTTGTGTGAAATCACATACTTCGCAGTTGGCGATTGATCAACTCTAGTACTTTACGGTGTTAGGAGGGATATTGGGAAATGCAGATAACAAACAGTTTGCTAGTGCAAACATTATAGCCAGAAAAGAAGGAAGAAGGAAGAAACAATCCCACGAAAAACAATATTTATAATAATAGAGTCAAATCTCGTGGTTGTTTAGTGACATAGAGTTATAAATTAAAAAAAAAAATCTGAAGGTTAATTCTGTCACAGAACGTTGTAGAAAAAGCTAAACAATACACAGCAAATCAATGTTATGTTTGCCGTAATCTAAGCACAGCTGCGACATAAATAATTGATTTCTAGCAGAGGCGCATGCGATCACTTCATATTCATAATTCAAAACCTGAAAGTCAAGCAACCGCTTACCACAGCTGTCAAACGATGAATTAAAATCTGATTCAGCAAAATGACTACGCACTCGTGGGCATTTTTCCGTGCCGCACTTGTATAACCCACCATTTTCGCTGGTCTTTGGCAAAATCGTGATAATTGACACCTTTATTTTTTACCGAAATCGCTGAACAACCGTATACGCAACGGTTTACCGGCGTAATTCCGATTTTAATAAGCCAGCACATATAATAACAGAGTGAACCGGAAGTTGTGAATACCACATTTCGGTGGCCATATTGAAGTTACAAAGCTGTTTACAGAAGACTAGCCGCTAACCATGAGTTCGTAACCGTCGCCTTAGAATTTCGTTACAGTTCCTCCGTCATATTTTTGTTTGTGGTTTAAAATTATGTCACTTTCCGTGGAACATCTTATGTCAATACCGTTTTGTCCTTTGCCAAGATGTATAACCTTTGGGGGTTGTAAACCCATGAGCTTGCTACATATAGCTGCCCACGGGGGAGGGGGACGGAGAGGGGGAACACGTCTTTCCTAAGTGTACCCCTGCTATTTTCAGTGTCTGTTCCTGGATTTTGTTGATAGTAATCGCAAAGGGCTATTTTTACTGGGAACTGTAGTCTTTTATATTGAAATAATAGGTATGTCGGAATTATCGACATTCGAGGAATGCACAACAACATCGCCTATTTCCTTTCCAGTTACAATCAGAGATTTTATTACACGACCGACTGCGAGAGAGACAAGGCCTGAGTGACATTACAGAGACTACACACGCTATCCGTCTGTCTGTCACCCTTCGGTTAGTTTTCAAAATTTCATAGCAAAATATGTTACTTAGCGCGAAAAAAGTATGTTGTGTTTTTACTCATAATATATAGTATGTCCTCCTCAAACTTCATCAATATCGGATTAGGCGTTTAGTCATGGAAGTGTAATAGACAGACAGAGTTACTTTCGTATTTATAATATTAGGGCAGATGTTGCGCTCTCTGCACTGTCGAGATGGACCGAGTCGTCACAGTACAATGCCGCTCAGCCAGGTGCGTTGGCAGCCCTGGTTTCCGGAAGCAATAGCTCGCGGCGGCAGCCTCCATTTGTCTGTGGCCGCTCTTCCGGCAGATCGCAGAATCTGATAGCAGGCTGTGCCTTGTTGTGGAGACACCGACAAATTGCAGACACCTCGGCCACTCCGAGCCTTGTAACAACATGCGCCCGCTGAGAGAACGCCATTTTTCTAGCAGTTTCCGGTGTCCGCGCTACCCAGTGTAAGGTCTCCTACTGCACGTTTGCCTTGTTGAAGTTCGAACTTATAACGCACTTCTCAACCAGCATCTTATGAATGACAAATTGATGCTTTTCGAAAACGCAGTTGTAATGTGAGCAGTCAACTAGGCTGAACCACAAACACCTAATTCGGCGTAATTACAACAGAAACCAAAGGCAATCGCCTGGAGTCAAATTTTTTTTAAACTGCTTAACGTCTCTTGACAGCACGGTCTTTAGAGATGGGAAAGGATGGGGGCAAGGAATGGGAAGGAATTCATCCATGGTCTTTTGAAGGCCAGGATCCCGGCATTTGCCTGGAGTGATTTTGGGAAATCATGGAAAACCTAAATCTGGATGGCAGGACGGGGATTCAAACCGCTGTCCTCCCGAATGCGAGACCAGAACGCTAACCGTTACACCACCACGCTCGGTGCCTGGGGTCAAGCGATACTCACTATATACTTGTTGCGAGGGAGAGTATCTCCCGGCAGACTCGTTGCGGACTCGTCTTTATAGTGACCTCGGTGACGGGAAGTGCAGGGGAGATTGTCCCCTCCCTGGTGGTGGTTGCGGTGGCGCCTCTTCACTTCTCATTGCGCTATACGTACACGAAGTTAAGTAACAGATTAAATCGTTAAAATCCTGTCTTACTCCATCATGACGATCACGGGTACACAGAAACTAACCCACCACGTCTTCGGTCAACCCTCTTAACAGATTTGAGACACCCAGAAGCCTCTGCGCGGGATTGGCGGAAACTTAAACTGCAAAAGATCTCGCCGTCCACAAAACCGCTGCAGGATTTTCCACCCAGCCGTCTCTAATCGGCATCAGGACAGCGAACGATGACAGAGTCATCTGGTGTCTCAGGGTTAAAGCGTCTGACTGGAAGTTTAAAGGTCCCAGATTCAAATCCCGGTCTCACAGACATTTCTGATATAGTTGCATATCAATCTCTTCATCATTTTGCCTGTCAATGATGTCAAACTTACTGACCTGTAATTTTCAATCATTTTCGTAACCCCTCCTTTATGAACCTGTACTACTAACGCTCTTTTACAATCCTCTGGTACGCAGCAAGACTAGAGACCCATTTGAAATAAAATTTCAAGATAAGTTAAAAATCGTATTCCACAATCTTTAATACATCTTTAGTAACGTTATCTACACCAGCCCCTTTACGTTTTTTTTTTTTTTTTAGCTTTTTGAGACCCTCATAATTTCCTGATAATTATTTCAAATTTGCAGTTTCCTCGTTTATACTTTTAGGCAGACTCTCCTCTGATTCATTCCCTCCCATCACAGGATGGTAGTCCCTAGTTGTCTCATTAAGCCAGTCACTCAATATCTCTAACATCTTAAAATCCTCAGTGACTTCAGCTCTGTTCTTGTCTAAAATAGTCTGAATACCTTCTCTTCCCTTTAGTTTTCTAATATAGCCATAGTTTCTAGATGCATAATTCAGTGATCCTCCTGCACCAATAATATTCTTCATGAACCCATCCTTTGCCCCTCTCTTTGCGCTTATTAATTGGTTGTTTAGTTGTTTTAAGTTGTTTCCTGTCTCTTACGTCTGTAGTGTCTCCGTTTCACCAGCCTCTTTAACCTTCTTACCTCCCTATTGCATTACGTAGGTTCTTTACTTCTCTTTATTCTCTGCTTTGGAATAAACATTACCTCTCTCTTTCTTATTATCTCCTTAAACTCTTCCCATTTTGCCTCCACTGTGCTTGGGCTATCTTTCCATTTGCTGAACCTTCCCCTGAAATATTTATTCAATTCTAAAGTCTGTGCCTTTTAATAATTATACCTATATCCCCCTTCTATTTTGGCCACTGGTTTACTGAATCTCCTAATTTCCGTCAGTACCACACAGTGATCACTTATTTTTAAGTTATCTCACACCCACAAGATTTTCATCAGGTTTTTATTAGAAAGATATGCAACATGTTTGGTCCCCTCGTATTTTGTTCTGCCACTTGTGTAAAATCTCCTTCCCTTACCAACGTATTTGCAGATCTCTGTTCCCTTGTGTTATTTATCTTATTTCGTACCCAGTTGAAAACTGACAAATTTAAGTCCCCTCCAATATAACCATTCTACGCTCACCTCTGAACTGTGAATTTAGTTTATGTCCTTTGGAGGGTCCAACCAACCTACTGCTTGAATAACAAGCTGAGCTTACTCGTTTTCCGATCAGAAGCTACATTGTTTTCGGAAGGATTGGGAACAGCTGGATAGGGC
>JARYHS010011408.1:10337865-10410327 GCA_031002005.1 Vandiemenella viatica | reverse complement strand
ACATTTCCAACACTTAAGTCTCAAATCAGACGTGAATGACTACGATTCTTCAGGCTTTCGAGGCCATCTTTGTTGAGGTGGCCATACACGATCGCTCCATCCCTCCAATTGGAGCGATGTCACTCCATTATCGTGTCGTCTTTGGGGAAATTGATGTGGATGACGTGGACTGACAGGATTATTTGGATATCAGGTCAGTCCAATATCCATCAGTTTCGTCCATCATGCCATCAAGCCGACTGACGGTGTGTGGGGAAAACCACGTGGAGCGACACCAAGCCATCACTCCAGTCGGCTCGTGTATGGCGAAACCGCGGTCCAAACACTTCTCATTCTGTTGCCGACCACCGAGCAGACAACATCAGTCCCTTGACTGGACTAAACAGCATTGTACCATTTCTTTTTTGTTTTGAATCTGGTGTAAAAAAATTTATTATGCTACTAGTTAAAAATTATTTTGAATGTAGTATTGAAAAGAATACAGCTTTAATATTTTTTTTTTTTTTTAAATGTCTTTTCAACATGACTTTGTGGTGGAGATTACTGAGAAGTATAAAGACTTACCACACCTGTGGCAGATTTCTAATCCTGACTACCATGATAAAATTAAAATAAATATGCCAATAGGTCAATTGCTAGTATTATTAAAAAATAAAGACATAGATGCAAACAGAGAAACAGTGTTGAAAAAAAAATCGGTTTTATTTTTTAAAAAGGACATACGAAAATGAGATCAAGTTTATATGAGCGTACTTGTCTAAATATGTTGTTTTACAACATGTGACGTACCTGTCACTATTTTCGGGCTATTGAACTACTTAAATTTAATAAATCTGTTTTATAATGATTTTGTAGAATTTCTATAACTTTTCGTAATATGACAGATGTTATTTTTCGTCATTTTGAACTGTTTTGGACGTTTGTTTAATTCTCTGCATTCGTATTCAGTATTCGTCAACTTCGAATATCCTTTAAAATTAATTCAGGCTCATTTTATTTAGGACTTGGCACAACTTGATTGTTGTATAACAAATTCATAAGTTTTTGTTGTTTGTTTTGCCTAGTTTTTCATTGTTGTAGCTGACGGGAGCGATGGAATGATGGCGTATGTGCTACGCTTTTGGATATCATCCGCATGGAGGGATCGTGTATGTTCGGTTTTAGTAATATCTTTATATCCGCGAACGACGCGTTTTAAATCTGCTTTCGGCTGACATGCTACATCAGTCGTCGCAGATAATGTTTTTCTTTACTTAGCCAAGCGCCACAGAGTGCCTTTGCCTTCGCTGAAGTTATATAACAGTGGAGGCTTTCTCGGCGTTGTATATAAATGGAATGTTCTCGGGCAACTAGCCGAGGGAGAACATTCGTAAGGCAAGACGTTTCGGCGGTCATATGCTCTGCCGCCATCTCAAGTGACTGCTGCCTGTGGGTGATAGGGTTGTTTATATATCGGGCGGAACCGTTATACACTACCGGGATTGTTGGCGTTGGCTGTTGGCCTTGATTGTTGACGTTGATTGTTGACGTTGACTGTTGGCGTTGATTGTTGGCGTTGGCTGTTATCTTTGATTGCTGGCGTTGATTGTTGGCGTTGACGGTTGGCGTTGATTGTTGGCGTTGACTGTTGGCGTTGATTGTTGGTGTTGTCTGGTGGCATTGATTGTTGGCGTTGACTGGTGGCCTTGATTGTTGACGTTGACTGTTGGCGTTGATTGTTGGCGTTGGCTGTTATCTTTTATTGCTGGCGTTGATTGTTGGCGTTGTCTGGTGGCGTTGATTGTTGGCGTTGACTGGTGATGAGGAAATAAAGTTCCAATGTAATCTTATTTTCTCCAGGCTTCTCTTAATTGAAATGCAGCATCCCTACTTACAAGCTAATGCGATATACGGGTTTCGGCAGCTCTGAAAAATGCTGTCCCATTAACGTCTCGTTGAGGTTGTTGGTATTCTTCAAAATCTGTGCTGCCTCTTTTACTCGTCGGGGCCACCATTTATTTCTCTCCGCAGCAGCCTCGTATCTTCAAATTGACCTTGACGAGTGAAGGAGGCAGCAGAAATTTTGAAGAATACCGACAACTTCAACCACTTGGCGCTCTTTTCTATGTAAACAAAAACAGTATCTCTGACGAAAGTTGTAGCATGGCAGCCGAGAGCTCGGGTAAGGAAATAAAACAAAGCGGCACTGCCAGAAAATAAAGATATTTCATATGACTATGATGATTGAAATAAATATAACCTGCATGAAAATTACAAGTTACCGTCAATTGTACAGAAAGTGATATAACATTCACTGAAGCATCTTTGTTCAATGTCCTACACCGAAAACAAACTTCAGAACCCATTTCACTGTGTGAAACAATTTTCTTATTCGAATTTTCTAACTGTAAAGCACTGAAAAAGTACCTTACTAATGTTTTGTAGTTTGGAAGAGTAAGGCGGAATGTTATTCAGAATCACTCATGTGTGGGTTATTGTTTTGGGACTGTGTGGAAATGTGACAGTTATCAAGAGTCTTGGAATAAGATGGCTTCGGATTTATTCGAAGGTAGGAGAAGGAGATTTCTGGGAGGGTGCGAGGTATATGTTGGTGGTGAAGCTTGGAAAAATATCGGTAGAAGTATTAGGAATAGGATATGAAAGGGAATAAATGACTATTACCATACGCTGGCACTCGATTTAAGGCGTAAGACAGTAGCAAAATTTTAGTTTGCATTTTAAGGTCTCATAGTGAAGAAAGGTACCAAAAGTACTCGAAAGCTTTCTGCTCCGTTCTACGTTGTGAATTGATAGCTCGACGGCAAAATGGTAACTTTTAAGGAAAAAAAATAAAAAAATGTGGACGCTCGATACAAAACAAAAAATTAGAATATGTTTCTCGGCGTAATGTTTGCTTTCAATTGCTACCGAAATGAAATGTGCATTCGCCCTTCTTAATCATTGTTCCTACCCATATTTAATTCCTAGTGAAGGTTACGTAATCTGAATGTATCGGCGCAATAGAGCATGTTTGTTAGAGGGCATTTTTAGCAAGTTTGTTATAATAAGAATACGGAATTGCGACTATTTTTGCGTCTCCTTGATAATATTTTGCACTACAAAAAACAAAGAGTAGATGATTCGAACACACAACAAGGAGAACGGGAGCAAACCAGCGGGCGAATGCTAATCTTCTTATATAATATAAAAATAAATGTCTGTTTGTTTGTATGTTGGTCTTCTAACCGTCCCTATACCACCGTCCCTATATTGCGAGGAAACTGTGGTGAGTTATTGTGTGCGCGCGTGCGAACATATCTGACAAAAAAATCCAAAAAATCACCCCCTCTCCCCATTTACAACCCTTCATTTTATACGAACCCAAATTTTTTATCCGATTTCTGTGGAACTTTGCACACGTATACTTTAAAATAAAAAGAAAAATACTGTCAGCATTTGGTTTTCAGGTACCCAACTCTTCTCCCCCTCTCCACCCCCATAAATATTTGTAAATATTTTTTATACACACCCACAATTTTTATGCGATATGGACGGAACTTTTCACACGTAAAACAATTAGAAAAATACTGTATAAATTTGATTTACGAAAACCCGACCCCTCTGTCCCTTCCCACCCCCTTAATTTTTTTAAATGTTCTTTACACATACCCACAGTTTTTATCCAATACTGACGGAACTTTGCACAAGTATTCTTTAAATCCAACAGAAAAGTACTGTCTAAATTTGATTTTTAGAAACCCAACCCCTCTAACTCTTTCCACCCCATTAATTTTTGTCAATGTTCTTCATACAAGCTTTTTTTTTTATCTTTACGCCTCGTCGACGTCGAGGTCATTAGAGTCGGGCATGAGACTGGGGACAAGGAACGGGAAGGAATTCGGCCATGGCCTTTTTGAAGGAAGCATCCCGGCATTCGCCTGGAGTGATTTGGGGAAACCATGGAAAACCTAAATCTGGATGCCCGGACGGGGTATACAAAGGTACAGTTTCTATCCGATTTTGAAGGAACTTTGCACTCATATATTTTAAAGCAAACACAAAAGTACTGTCTACATTTGGTTTACAAAAACGCACCCTCTCTCACCCACCACCCTTCTAAAAATGCTTTAAGTTATTTAGTACATGGTAATGTGTCTGTTTCCTATATGCGTATCCATTTATGAGATCTAAAAGTAGGTATTACAACGCAGGTCGGACAAAGCTAGTTAACTAATATAACAGAAACGGCGTTAGAATATAGCAGCAAATAGCCAACGCATTTCTAGTTGCACTGAAAACTATGTGTACTTGTGGGATGATAAATATAGTCACTGTAATCAATATTTGTTAACATCGTTGGTTTTTATGTTATTTTCTCTGTGGTACCCCTGATATCGTTACCACAGAGGACAAAAGCGAACAAATTTCAGCAGATTCAGTGTGGTCTAAAAGTTAACTCACGGAGGAAAGCATAAATCAAGTAACGAATCAACCATTCTGTTTAATATTTATTAAGGAAAAGATACAACACAAAAAAACATCTGCGATTGCGTCCGAAACAGTTCCGAACTCTGACGTTATGCAGCGCTGCATAACTTCAGTGCTATAGTTCAGTCGGTTTCCATACGCACCCGCGTGAAGGATGGTATGTGACACCACGACAAGGATAGTCAGTTCCAACTACTCCCGACGACAAGGATTTGTAAAATCAATTATTCCTTTTTTTTTGTGTTTACGATTAATCACTTTTCTTGGTAATTTGTTCCAATCTGAGATTCCCTTCAATAAAAAGAAAATTTTCTCACTCCCTCGTGCCTGAAATCGAGTGCTATCTTGTGGTCATTGTCATCTCTTCCGTTCTATGCCTTGCTCCGAATTTTTCTATCAATATCCTTCTAACCCTCATCACCAATATACGCCTTGTACATTCCCAGCACTCTCTTCATCTTCCTCCTGTCTTCCAATAACTCCCAATCCTGCTACTATACCATATCAGTTACTTATTGTGTTCTGCAGTAGTTTCTCAAACAAATCTAACAGTCCTTCTTTACACGTCCTGCAGCTCCTGTACCGGTATTTGATGCTCAAAATGTGGGTCCGATGCTATGCCACCATAACACAGAATTCTGAAACCACTCATGTGTGATTATTTTCAGATGTTATGCGAACGAATTTACGCTTAACATGTTAAACCAGCAATTCCTACTCCACCCTACGTTCACAAAATAAACCTTTAATTTTTTAACCGTGTACGCGTCCCTTTTTGACCTTTATCTTCAATCCATGCATCCTGACAATTCATTTTTAACGCCATCGTACACAGAGTAACTACAGCGCTAGAAATGTATATAACATCTGCAAAGGTTACACGCCGCTGTCAATTTCGCTAAGCAGGACCACATCCTCTGCAGCTTCTTTATTCAATGCAAACAGCATCAAGAAATAAAATGGTATTCTCAAAAACGTGATGTCTTTAAACTAACAGTGAATGATTTATCTAATTTTTTAATTGCGGTGGCAAATTCTCCACACATCCCATTTCCCCCCTTTCTTGTACTCACCTAGTTTTGCCCTCTACAAATTTCAACTTCTTTCAACGTTTTTGGTAAATTATTCATCAATTCCCTTGGTAACTCATTCCAATCCCTGACACCCTTACCTAAAAAAGAAAATCTTCCCACACCCTTGTACCTGAAATCGAGTGCCAGCTTGTGGTCATGGTCATCTTTTCCCTTTCATGCGCTACTTTTAAGTCTTACATCAATATCTTTCGACGCCCCATCACCAATATTTATTGCTTCAGAAAATTTGAAACTGTGCAATAACTTCGTTCTTGCAATTTGGTAACTGAAAAAGATATTACATGTTTCAGGCTATAGAACGTGAAGTTTTCTAAAAATTTTCACGATCTCTGTTGTGCTACAATGTTTTTTAAAATGTTTTTCTGAACTCGCTTTGGGCTTTGTCTCTCCGGGTGGAATTTAGTAATTGATTTCAAACTAACTTCTCGATGAGCTAGAGACTTGAAATTTTGACCATAACTCAGAACTGGATGACAATGCAAGTAAATTAGAAGAATTGGTACGGGAAATTCGGGAAAATTTGAAAGTACTTTTTTCTATGGACCGATTTGGCTATTTTTTAAAAATGTTCGCAACAACCCTAATAACGTTTTTAGTTAATGAGTAATTGGTTAGTTGCCCGCAAAAATTGGAAACATTCGGAGGAAACTAAAAACCTTTTTTAATGTGTACCGATTTTGCTAATTTTTTTAATTTTTTCATTATTGTCGGAATAAGGTTTTTAGTAAGTGAAAAATTGGAAAATTTGCCCGGAAAATTTTGAGAAAACCGAAAGTCTCTTTTTTCTGTGTACCGATTTGGCAATTTTTTAAAAATGTTCATAATAGTACGAATAAGGTTTTTAAAGAAAGAAAAATTGGAAAAGTTGCCTGGAAAATTCGGGAAAACGTGAATGTACTTTTCTCTTTGGATCAATTTAGCTAGTTTTAAATGCCTTTAATAGTCTGAATAAAGTTTTCAGAGAAACAAAAATGGAATAATTGTCCGAAAATAGAAAAATTGGGTAACAACTGAAAGTACATTTTCTAGGGACTGATTAGACTAATTTATTTAAATGTTTGTAGTGGTCTGAATAATCTTTTTAGGGAAAGAAAAATTGGAAATCTTGCCTGAAGATTTCTGACAGAAATAAAAGTGCTTTTTTCTATTGGATTTTTGTTTCAATTCGAGACCATAACTTATGAGCTAAACGATGGATATGCATAATTCTTTTTTTGTTTTGTTCCTTATTTCCTCGGGATGGAAATAACTCAATTAAATGTTTTCTATTAAAAAAAAACTGGAATTTGTAGCATGTCTCTGTGATTACGTCATCAAAATATTTCAAATCAATTAGAAATTTTTACTCACATAACCCTAAAAAGCAGAAAATAATAATAAAATAAAAAGCTTTTTAATGTACCATGTTTTTATAACAGACTAAAAAATATAAAATTATTTCTATAATTCTTATGAAAGATAAAACGACATACAGATTTCTAACTTCTTCTAAATTGTACTGAAAATGTATACTTGAAAATTTTTGATAGCTATTAAAATACTTGTATGATTGTTGACGAAAAACATTGGGTGCATGGAATATGTAACTATAAGAAGTGTAGAGAATAGTTATCAATGAAAGAACTTACTTATCAGATCACATTATTTGCGGTGCAATAAAATTGTTAGTAGAGCTATTAATTCATCAATTATCTGTTGCATGCGCCCAATGTTTTTCGTCACTAATCTTACAAGTATTTTAACAGCTATCAAAAATTTCCAAGAATAAATTTTCAGGACAACTTAGAAATCTGTATGTGGTTTTATCCTTCATAAGGACTGGAGAAATTATTTTATATTTTTTATAAAAACATGGTACATTAAAAAGTTTTTTACTTTATTATTAACTGAAGCTACTCCCAAAATAGCAATTAACAACAGCATCTAGAAACAGCTACGACGCTCCAGCTTGAGGTTAGAGAGGACGCGGGTTCGAATCCCCGTCCCACGATGCTGATTTCGGATTCCCACGGTTTCCAAAATCACTCCTGGCGAATGGTAGAGTGGCCCTTTCAAAAGAACAATGCCGAATTCCTTTGCGTTCCTTGCCTCCATTTTCCCCATTTTCATCATGTAGGCTACCTTTGCAGTCCTCGCCTCTCAATGTTTCACAGCTAGTTTTACTCCCAGGTATTCTTATCTACCAGTGACGTCATACATCAGCTGAGGGAGGACGTGGGGGTTCGACATCGCCAGCGGAGTGGTTCGGCGAACTCTCGTGCGACGAGCAGACCGGAAGTACGTCACTCTGGTTCCCAGCATAAATTACGACGTTAATAATGTAATAAAACAATTAGCTTCCACTATAAGGCCCCCTCGAAATACGTCGCGAGCGATGGCAAAGTCACGCGACAGCCACCAAACCGCAAGGGTTGTCAACCTTAAAAAATGTCATACTTCACTTTCGGTCGCCATATTTTGCCGAACGGTGAAGTTTGTGTGAATACTTTACATCTTGTAAAATATGGGATTCATGGAACAGAACACTTTTGTTAGTAATTACTTTGCGAACTATTTACTAGGCCTTATGACAAAACGGAATGCAACGCAAACACCACAACCGATTATTTCTCACAGGAAGAGAAGTAGTCAATGATTCACGGCATAACACGTATATGTGAGGTTCAAAGACCGAAAAAAAATGCCACAACGCGTTATAGTATCTTTACAATACCCACAATACGTTGTGGCTAATATCAGTATCTAACTCTTTGTGTTCACGACGAATCAGTCCAGGCTGCATCTAATACATATGATTCTTTTTACCTGGCGCGTGAAAAAAAAAAAGTGACATAAGGAGAATAACATGTTTTGGCAGTTTTTTTTTTTAACGCGTTGAGGTCGTTTTTGCCGCTTAATGAACGTTCTCGGTCTTTTAGCCTAACATATACATATAAAAGTGCACACAATAACTTATAAAATAATGTATTTATATAGCCCATATGAACGTCGTCGTCATTAGAGGTGGGCCGCCATTTAAGCTTTCATCGGAAGAATTATCAAGGGGGCGTCCATAAAATACGTGAGGTGAAATAGGGGGAGGGGGGGTCCGGAGAAATCTCACCAAGGGGGAGGGGGAGGGGATCAACGGAAATCTCACGAGAGGTTTTGGAAATTTCTGTTGGACTGTCTGCAAATGACACGAAAGTCGATTTTAGGGGAGTATTTCGTCGAAAAATGGGAGTGTAACCGGCTTCTTTTGGAAGGGTGAGACCTAAAAAAAAATGGTCTAAATAAGTTGCGAGGGAGATTTCTAGGGGAGGGAGGAGTCTCACGGACAAGATCTCACCGGGGGGGGGGGGAGAGGGGGAACCGACCAGATTTCACCAGAGGGTCTGGAAACCCGGAAAAAACACCTCACGTAATTTATGGATGCCCCCCCCTGCAACTTTGTTGGAAGGTTCAAACAGTACGTTCAAAACTTTAATAAAATAAAAATGAGATTTAGTTTTATTCGCAAATCTACGTGTAGAAAGGAAACATAAGAAATTAGTATCTAGCTGCATAAGCACCAAAAAAATGTGTTTCAGACAGTAAATATCTAAATTTAAAAGTACTTTCTTCATTCGAATACATTCTATTTTCCTCTTCCAAACACCCGTTACTTTTTTAGAAATACGTTGGCAACGCTGTGGCCTCCCATCCTCAGCCCTTCAAATATGACAACTGCAGTTTGTTTTAACATCTGTTTGTTAAACAGTTACACATGCAAAGTTGAATTGGATGTGTTGTCCCTTACCTTCTATAACTTATACCGTTTTATAAATTCCATACGAGATTTTGAACCTTCCTTTCAAACCATGCATTCGATGATGTCCTTAAGTAAATGCTGCAAGCATCTCGCTGCGAAAATAACTTGTTATTGAAATGAGATTTTAATGGCAGATTATTTATGGAACCGTGCATTCGTAGCGGTTCCCTGCCTGCAAAATCTTGCCGCGATAATGGGAGCCACTTTAGTCGCCTTTTCTTGAAAACTAAGCTCATTTGTTTGCTAATTAAAAGAGTCATTATTTAAATCTGTTTTCGTAAAATTAAAGCAAAACATTTGCTCCACATGATAAGAGAATGGTTAACTACGTATAAACTGCTGCATTGAAATAATCCGAAGAGCGACCGCTCTCGGCGCTACTGCGCATGCGCAACAATCTGTATGACGTCGGCAATACAGGCTGTTCGCGCATGCGCAGTTACTCCTAAATCCATCGCTCATGTTTCTGCGGGATTTTCATGTATCGAAACCTTCTTGCGATCTGGTGATGCTTGTTTCAGCGTAATACACGCGCAATAAGAAGTGGATCTTTTGGTTTTTTTCTATGTATTTTTTGTGTGTTATTTATGTTTTTGCAGTTTCTTTCGCACCCCGTTAGACGCACGATAATATTTTTATTGCATTTATAAAGTAAATACAAACTTTCCCCAGATTATTCTCGTAAACACATGCATATTATTAAAAATTTAAAGAACACTTAGGTAAATTATAGAGTACTGTATTCTGTGTTTTTATATCGGATAACAACTTAAGCAAAATTATCTGATCGCCATTCTTACAGTAAATTTCCGCTAATAACATGCTTCAAAGCCCATCAAAAATGAAGGGTTGGACGCACATTTGTGACTCATGACTTAAAATTTTTTTGATTATTTTTATTTGCTGTTAAGCTCATTAGAATTACGCAAAGTACTCAGAAGCGTTTGTTCGCTTTCCTTTGTGCCCATATTTCCTTCATACATTTGCTGTGGGCTTCTTTTCTCTCATCTGACCATGTTGTTCCCGGTCTTTTCTTAAATCTTTCCTCCCGGTCAACATGCCACTTGTGAATTTTGGATCTTCTGGAACAATTCCTGCTAATTTGAGGTCTTTCTTGATTTCTCCAACCCATTTCATTGTATCCGATATTAATTTACTTCGGTTTGCATAGAATTCAACTATTTGTCTTGTCAGTCTGTTAGGGTTCATTATTTTGATGCGTCCATAAAATTTTAGTCGGCGTTTTCTAATATCACTGTGAATGTCTGCATATTGTAAAATTTCCTGATTAATTTTGAGTCTGTACCGGTCTCCTATGAGTCTTGGGCCCAAAATTTTCCTTATAATTTTGCGTTCTTTTTTCTCAATGTTTTCTATATCTTTTTTTCTGTTCAAAATAAGTGTTTCTGATCCATAAAGACATTCTGTTTTTGAAATATTAAGTAACTCTCTCCCTGTTCTGCAAAAATGAACTCTAGTATTTCTGTATGAAAATGAAAGGTTTTGTCGCACTAGTATTAATAAATTCTCTGTATCGCTATATAAACGTCAATCAATTTTTCTTTTCTTACTACAACATAAATCAGATAATACAATGAAACTATATACATCCAACGAATATAAATAAACAAAAAATAACTGGTAATAAAAAAATCAACTAAAAATACTGGTACTTGTATATAATAACGGTGACTCCAAAATATCGTCTGGCATCTTCACGTGTTTTACAGTGAGCCTTGAAACAATTTAAACTTCAACATTTTTGATAAAGTTTTGGTATACTGATGAATCAAATATCGCTCATTTGCTGCAACAACGTCCTAACTAAAAAATCGCTATTTTTCAAACAAAAAAAAACACAAACGAAGTTAAAAGTCACATTGTTAGAATCGTCCCTGTGGTACTATCTCAAAATTCGTGATTTCACACTTAAACATTTAGGCATACAAAACGTAAGGGGTAATACGAAAAACCTGAAAACGATGTATCGAATATTCACAGTTTAACATGAGCTTGAATGACAGCGGTGAAATAGGAGGGGGGGGGGGGGAGTCAACGGAAATCTCACGTCACCTTTTTAATTTCTTGGAGAACAGTACAACTAAAAAAGAAAGTGATTCCTAAGACTTCCGCGGCCTTCTTTGTTCATGATTAATTGACTTTCGTGTTATGCCGCGTTGTTTATTTCATTACCTGAGATTTCGGCTGGTATCCTCCAGCCTTCGTCAGAGATACTGTTTATGCTGACATAGCAACGAGCACCAAGCATCGCAGAGTACAAGGCCGCTATCTTCGTTGATGTTGTTGGTCTTCTTTGAAATTTCTGCTGCCTCTTTCACCCGTCGGGGCCACCACTGGTCTTCTCTCCACAGTAGCCTCGTATCTTGAAATTTTATTTCATGCCCGGTATTAATGGCATGGCGGACTACGGCGGATTTGTAGCTGTTGTTATATTTGTAGTGACGGATATGTTTTTTAAGTCTCTCCGCCACAGTGCGACCTGTCTCGCCGATATAAACACTACCACAGCTGCAGGGGATTTCGTAAACACCCATAAGCTGGTGTGGGTGTAATCTGTCTTTTACCTTTGTTAGTGACTGACATCAGAAAGGGTTTAAGACCCAAAAAACCCATGGAACACGTCAAGTTATCCCATGATATTAATGTGCCAACAAAATTCGCCTGTCTCCCATACATACAAGCTATCATAGACCGGATTCGGAAACTGTTAAAGCGGGTGGAGGTGCGAATAGTATATAAGGCTAACTGCAAACTTTGTCAGTCACTGACAAAGGTAAAAGACAGATTACACCCACACCAGCTTATGGGTGTTTACGAAATCCCCTGCAGCTGTGGTAGTGTTTATATCGGCGAGACAGGTCGCACTGTGGCGGAGAGACTTAAAGAACATATCCGCCACTACAAATATAACAACAGCGACAAATCCGCCGTAGTCCGCCATGCCATTAATACCGGGCATGAAGTAAAATTTCAAGAAACGAGGCTACTGTGGAGAGAAGACCAGTGGTGGCCCCGACGGGTGAAAGAGGCAGCAGAAATTTCAAAGAAGACCAACAACATCAACGAAGATAGCGGCCTTGTACTCTGCGATGCTTGGTGCTCGTTGCTATGTCAACATAAACAGTATCTCTGACGATGGTTGGAGGATACCAGCCGAAAGCTCGGGTAATGAAATAAACAACGCGGCATAACCCGAAAGTCTATTAATCATGAACAAAGAAGAAAGGTGTATAAACGACGGCAATACCGACTTTAGGGAGGGGGAAGGGGTGATAACGTCATTCATACCAGATCTCACCAGGGGTGTCCATAATTCCGGATAAACATCTCACGTCATTAATGCTTGCTTGAAGGTATCGCTGGATACACTTGCTCAAAACGTCGACTGCGCGTGCGCAAGTGACCGCGCAACGCTAGCAAGTTTCTCCCCACGCGCTCAAAGAAATTGCAGTTTCTTGTGATACTCAATAACTTCCTATACGAGGTGAGAATATAGGCCCAGCTGTTTCGGGGACTCCTTGTTGGTCTGGTATAATTAATTGCTTTTCCCCTTGGGTTTTCATACGGACATACACGTGCTCGATAAACCAGAAAAGTCATTTATATTAGGTGATTTTTTTTTCGGAATCCGATCTACCTATATAAAACTGTACACCCGAGCGAACTCACAGGTACGCGTCTCTTTGCGCTGTTAGATCTGAATACTGGAAGCCACGTTGTATGAGCCCTGCTCCCGCTTTCACATGAGCACACATCGCATGCTGCTTATCTGCCGCGGAGATCTCTCCAGCGGCGTGGCGGGTTTAGTTTTTTCTCCAGGAAGCTGGAGCGCGGGGGGAGGTGGTGTTTAGTGACTGTTGCCACGCTAGCTGGGACTCCAGCACAACTGGACAGTCTGCACAGAGACAAGCCGCTCTCTCCACGACAACTCCACACCAGGGGCTCGACGGTTCGAGTCCGCCCTCAAGCATGGGTGTGATACTGTAGTCAGCATCATTCCTAGCGGAGGGATCGACGTGTAGCTCTGCTAGGAGTGTTGTTACCTTTCTCAGGGTTTATTTACCTGGTATGTAACACATAAATTACGATTGAAAACCGTCTCTCGTCTCAAGCACCATAATTCACGTTACCTCTTACTGGTTTCTCTGAATCCTCCAAGGCTGCAGACTCGATATCAGTAGAAGTTTGTTTTTCTGAAAGGGAAAATTTTGTTCCACCTGTCTTTCCCTCATCTACGTAAAGAGATTCCTAAACTTTTTGACCAGTTTTAATCACTTCGAGTTTCTCTTCAATACACTTCTGTTCCGTACTCCACACACATTATACTGCACTCGGTTCCCTCCCCTATATTCTCTAATTTATGCACTCATACCTGTAGACACTGCCTCTCACTACTTCATATACGCTGGTACCGAGCGTGGTGGGTGAACGGCTAGCGTTCTGGCCTCGCATTCGGAGGGACGTGGGTTCGAATCCCCGTCCGGGCATCCAGATTTGGGTTTTCCATGGTTTCCCAAATCACTCCAGGCAAATGCCGGGATGCTTCCTTCAAAAGGCCATGGCCGAATTCCTTCCCATTCCTTGCCCCCATCCTTTCCCGTCTCTAAAGACCTCGCTGTTGAGAGACGTTAAGCAGTTAAAAAAAAAAAAAAAAAAAAAAAAAAAGCAGATCAACTTGTATGGCCGCTGCTTTTTGTTAGCATTCGCGAGCGAAATTTCTGTCTACGAGGGTGAATCAAAAATTATCCGGATTTTTCTTAAAGCAATTTCTTGACAAAAAAAAACAAAGTGTGGGAGCCTCCATAAACCACGTAGCGGCATGCTATATATTGGTTCCCTTTTGAAACTCATCTCCCCCCCCCAAAAAAAATCACTCCAGGTGAATGCCGGGATGCTTCCTTCAAAAAGGTCATGGCCGAATTCCTTCCCGTTCTTTGTCCCCTGTCCCATCCCGTCTCTAATTACCTTAGCCGTCGAGGTGACGTAAAGCCGTAAGGGGGAAAAAAATGCTGGTGACATCAACCTCACAGTGCAAAGAACTAACTTCGCAGACACAAAAGAAATCCTATGTAAGACTGGAGATTTTCTCGGCGTTGTAAATGAATAAAACTTTCTCGGGTAGCTAGCCGAGTTAGTACATCGTTTGACCACGACGTTTCGGCGGTCACAAGCTCTGCCGCCATTGTCAAGTGACAGTCACTTGACAATGGCGGCAGAGCTTGTGACCGCCGAAACGTCGTGGTCAAACGATGTACTAACTCGGCTAGCTACCCGAGAAAGTTTTATTCAAAAGAAATCCTGACTCATGACCTTCAGGAAATGGATGCCTACTTTCGAAGGTGGCGCCTTCAACCCAATCAAAAGAAAACAGAAGTGCCTACATTCAACCTCAGCAAAAGCAAATAAACTACCAGCCAACTATAATGTTCAGAGACCAGATGCTGAAGTATAACAGTACCCCAAAATACCTAGGAGTAACGTTACACAGGTCGCTCACTTACAAAAGGCACCTTCAGAATACAGCTGCAAGCTTCAAAGTCGGAATAATCTACTTCAGCGGCTGGCAGGAACTTCATGGGGAGCTGATGCAAATACACTGAGAACAACAGCCCTAGCCTTGGTTCACTCCACAGCTGAATACTGCTCCAGCGTATGGCTTAATAGCTCTCACATCCAGTTGGTGGACGTTCAGCTTAGCCAAACAATTCGCATCATATCTGGCGGCTCACTTCTGTCTACACCTATTCAGAGGCTGCCTGTGCTCAGCAACATCGAACCACCTCACATCAGAAGGCAAAAGGTTCTAATAAAACTATGGTCGAGAATTCTGAACAACGAGGCTCTTCCCATCCATGGAGATGTTAGGGAATACAAAACACGGCTGAAGTCACGTCGCCCTGCCTGGAAGACTGCTGTCAGTCTAGCATCTAACTCCTTCAGCCCTTCAGACAGCTGGACTGTGGAATGGGCATCGTCAACACCACTGTTTCAAGGTTCTCGCTTCATTGTCTTTTCAGATGATGCTTTCTGCAACTTAAGCCATTAGTTCTTTTAACAGGATTTTACCGTCCGGTTGGCAGGTGATTTTGCCTTTCACCAAAGGATAATAATTGACACATCATCTGAATTGAGTAATGAGTAAAATTAAATAACAAGAGCGCTGCTATACTTTTCATTCCACTTTCTATTATATCGAAATCTTCACAAAACAAAATACGCGAAAATGCATCAGACTTCGTCCAGAGATACTAAAGCAAATTACAGAACATTCAAGCGATTAAACTTCCTGCTTAACAACTCACAAACAGTTATCGAAACTGTTAAGAAATACTGACGACGGCTGCATCCGGTTGCCCAGAAAACAACAAAGAGCGCTAACAACCTGGCTGATAGTCAAAATCAAGTAATGCTTGTACTAGATAACACACAATCATTAGAAAACACCTTAAAATGGAAATTAATACTATCAGATGCGTTTAAACATAAAAATCACAACATAAACCACTCAATATAGCCGAAAATCGTCATCAAAACACCCTGGCTTGTATAAACGTTTATAGTTACAAGCTTTCAATTAATAATTCACACATAACACTGTATTACACATCATTCACACAGTGTCTATCCACAAGAACAATATTCACACACATGAAAAATATACAAATCAATATTTATTCAACTTTCATCTATCTATACTCAATTCCTAAGATTAGAATTCACAAAAGGCTGAGTTTGAGGGCTGATCGTGAAGATTAGAAATCGCTGCTCAAAACTTCCAGGACTCAACGTGCCGACGTCTATTTGGTGCAAATTAAATCGTATTAGATGTGGTACGGGAAGAACTGCTTCAACTCTCCACACCTGGGGCTGGGCAGATTCTCCGTACTGTGACTGCGGTGAGGTTTCACATTGTGCAGGACTGCCCACTGCGGGCCTTTCCTGGCAGTCTCGAAAATCAAAATTCGGCTACGCCGGAGGCGGTGGCCTGGTTGGAGCGCCTCGACATCATGATGTTAATTTTTTGTTTTCCTTTTCGTTTCATCTATCTATGGCCTACGACTACGCAACTTCATTTCCTCTTCTGAGCTTCCTTTCTCCGTCGCCAGTACTCTTTCATTCTCTGACTCACTCTTGCTTTTTGTTCGTCTGAAAATTCCCTCCTTTTCCTGATTCGTTTTCTTCAGTCAGATCCTTTACCTCCGCAATTTTTCCTCTGAATAATTCCCTGTCTTGGATGTCTTCCATGCTGATCCCACATCTTTCCTGATCCTGATGGACCTCCTTCACCCATGGAACTTGAGTCTTCCTGTTCTCTTGAAAGATGAGAATTTTCTTTGCCATTCCTTCTGGTTCTATTCTCTTGATATGTCCACAGAAAGCTAATCTCCTTTTCATAATTGTGTCTGATGCCTTTTCAAACTTGTCGTATAATTCTTAGTTCGATCTCGAACTGAAATTAAATTCGCTTCCTGCCACTTTTTTGGTCCCAAGATCTTCGTTATAAACTTTCCTTCTTTCTTTTCTATTTCTGTCAATACCTTTCTGGCTAGTGTTTGTGCTGCGTATAAACATTCTGGCTTTATTACCATACTTTACTGCTTGTATTTCGCCTGGTTGGAGAGTAATTTCGATTTGTATGTCTTCTTAACAATTATGTTTACAATTTCCAATATCGGATCAGTACTACAGGATCTTTATTCGTCCTCTATATCCATTACTGTGTTTAATACCACGGATGAAACTAAATTATCTTTCAAATTGAGTCAATATTTTTTTAAATATCAATTGAAATAGTTTATTACACATTCACAGTAACAATTACTACGCACTTATCTTTTGGGATGCTGCTTACAAACATTATTCTATTTGAACACAATCGTTACAGTTCATTAATACAGTTCTTCTGCCCTCGGGCTTATCTTTTACAACATTAAATTATAATTTTGCGTTTCTCCCGTCAGGTTTCTTGGACGTATTTTTATTCATGCTTCTCAAGCCAATTTTTTACCCCACCTTCTCGAAACCAGACATCTTCTTTTCTCAGGGTCTACGTATTGTGAGCTTGAAACTTAAATGTCCAGAGTTACTATATAAAATCATAACTATATAATAACTAAATATTCCTACAGTAATAATTTACACAAGTAGTAAGGTTATGTTCCTCACAATGGGTTATGGCTTCGACCCTCGGCTGTGCCCTTCCATCTGGCAGCTGAGAGCTTTGTCCACCCAAGTACTAAGTATTTTTTTTTTTAGTGAATTGAATTTTTTAAGGTTCTCAAACTCAAAATAAAATAGTACGAAACAGTCAACTTATAGAGTTATATCTCTGTTGTTGGCAGCAGACGTAAACAGTATTTATACAATTCGTCTTTCCGACAGCTTAAAGTCCAAATATTCGACATGACCTTTTTTTTTGTGCAGCTCTTCTCTTGTAGCTTCTATTAGATTCATGTCTGTTGTTCATCTCTTATCTTGTTAGTATAACTTCTCGGTTCTCCTGTGTCCATCTGATAAAGATGCTGTCGAGTATGCTCCGTACTTTTATTGTTGGTGCTGATGACAATTAACACACGTAATGAAACACGTAATGTTTTCCTGGTTGATAGAGGTTTGGCGGCTACTTGCTCCAGTGCTGCAGGAGAGTGCGCCGTCTTATTGTGTTAACATCGCAGGCAGCGAGGCGAGGGTCCGCAGCGTGACTGAGAGCTCGTTTGTAGACGGCCTTTCTCGGAAGCCTCCCATTGGTCGAGTTTATCCCGGACGAGGCATTGACACCCGGAGAATACCTCCACAACAAGAAGACTGGCCGCCTGCTCCGCTGTCAACGCCCGACAAAGCGGCGGAGTAAACACAATCACTCAACTCTCCAATCAGAGTCTCGCGTCCTCATCGCTCCCTCAACCGCTAACGTTCAGTTCTCAGGTTCGTTGCTCTATGCAACATTCTCTCTGCAGTTCATTTCGCATTCCCCAGTTCTATTCACCTTTCATCTGTTAAACAACACCCCTCTCCACCTCCCACCCCAACCCCCCGATATATGTCTTCGTCTGCAACCCTTCCTTACCAATATACACAGTCCAGTCAGATTAATGTGACCACCACCTACTTTCGACGTCAACGTGAAATAACCAATCACAGAAGGCAGGTGGCAGCACATTACAGTGGAGTGTATATAAAGGATGTCCTAGGGCATCGGAAAGCATTTCAATCGTTGGCGTAATGCAGAATCGTAGCGATTTATTCGACGTCCAAAAGGACATGATTATTGGCTTTCGGACCAAGGGTGGAAGCATTTCGGAAACGGCTAATTTTGTGAACTGTTCACGTGCCGCCGTGGTGAAAGTATACCGTGCATGGCAAAATGGCACTATTCAAAATCAGCGGTGTGGAACATGTGGTGCACCACGGGCTATAGGTGACAGAGGCGAATGAAGGCTACGGAGATGCGTTCGGGCATAGACGTGCAACTGTTGAGCAACTGACTGCCCACATGAGCCAAGGGGCTACCAAGAGTGTATCCTCAACAACGGTTCAGCGAACGTTGCTGCGCATGGGCCTCCGCAGCAGACACCTGGTTAATGCACCTATGCTGACTGCTGTTCATCGGCGACGAAGGCTGGAATTTGCACGCCAGTACCGCAACTGGACGTCCACAGAGTGGCGACAGGTGGCTTTTTCCTATGAATCACGTTTTATGCTCCATCGGACAGATGGACGTTGGCGCATATGGCGTGAAACGTCTGAAAGCAAACCCCCTACAACAATTGCCGGAAGGATCCAGGGTGGAGGAGGGAGCATTACGGTTTGGCGAATGTTTTCCTGGCATTCACTGGGTGAACTCATCATTGTGGAAGGCACGATGGATCATCACAAGTACGTATATGTCCTTGTGGACCATGTACACCCCTACATGCGAATAATTTTTCCTCAGAATGATGGGATCTACCAGCAGGACAATGCGAGGTGTCATACAGCTCGCAGTGTATGTGCGTGGTTCGAAGAGCACCAGGATGAGTTTACCTTACTCCCCTGGCCAGCAAACTCGCCGGATTTAAACCCAATCGAGAATCTGTGGGACCACCTCGATCGGGTTGTTCGCGCCATGGATCCTCATCCGCGTAATCTAGCGCAGCTGGCCACGGCACTGGAGTCGGCATGGCTCAACATCCCAGTGAACACCTGCAGAAACCTAATTGACTCTCTTCCTGCACGCCTCGCAGCGGTCCGCTCTGCCAAGGTGGTTAATCTGGTTTATGAGAGGTGGTCACATTAATGTGACTGGACTGAAACATAACGACATATTAACAACCGGATGGCTTCTTCGATCCTGCCGAAACAAGCGTACTAAGCCGGTGTGCTGGAAACAGGATGACAAATTTGTGTACCTACAGATTAACAGGGATGTCCGGAAAAACACCCCACGCCATTACAGGACGTCCCGTAAGGTACTTTTGGCCGCGCCTTTCCCATACCTCCATAACGCTGCCTGCCTGTCATTTGTGGAGGCTTCACGAAAAAACTAACCAAGGAAATTGGAGGGGGGGGGGGCTCTTCACAGGTTGAAGACTTAGGGCGTACCTTAAGATGTGTACCGTATCCTATGAGTACGTGACCGAGGAACGGAGTAACAAATCGTAATTAACGGAGAATAGATAGGCGTCACAGATCATACTGCATCTCAGATGGACAATTCCTCACGAAATACCCACCAAAGATCGGGCTAAAAAATAAGTAAACTTTCCACCCTTTCAATTCTGTCACTATTGTTTTTTGCCTACATAATTTAGGTTATTACACGTTACAATGCACTGATAACGTGAAACAAAACACTATATCGAAGACTAACACTAGGGTGAGGTTAAAAAAATTGTTGAACTTAATTTATAGTAAAGAATACAAACTTTTTGAATTAAAAATGTTTATTCGTTGTTACTACGAGAGAATCGCTATCAACAGTGTGGTCCATCCCCACTCATATGCAGCACACAGAGGTTTGGGATTTAGCCCAGGAGATTAGGAATCGCGCACCTCTACCTCTGCTACCACGAGGACTGGAACCAGCTAACCCCCTGTAAACCATCACGCCGCCGCAACCATCTCAACGAAAGGGGCGGGAAACCATCAAGCAGGTCAAGGCGATTTGGACACGACAGTGGATGAGCAGTAAGGGAGACTAGGGTGTTGTTGCCGCGGGACTGGATTGTGTTGGCACACCTGTAGCACAGTGGCAGGTGTCGCGAGCCGGAAGCGCGGCGGGCGGCGGTAGCGGGCTCTTCCGGCCGCGCTCATAACTCCAATTACCGCCTCGCGGAGGCGATTAATGGCATTTTAATCGCCGCCTAACGAACAGTCGCGATCTGCATGACAATCGCCGCGCGCCGCACAGTGGACGCGCCTTCCGGCCGCGGGCGGTCTGCGAGACAATGCGCGGCCTCACACACGGAGTCCACCACCGAGACCCGAGGCCAGGAGGCGGCTGCGGACGACCCAGTCCAAAAGAAGCAATCAGTTCTCTCCTCGCATCACGATTTCGGTCACCTTGCCTAGCACATGCTGAGCGCTTGATAGCGTGTGCACAGCTCCCGTAATATTAAATCGAAAGAACGCATAGCTGCATGATATCAACGACCATCTGTTACCTGATTGAAATGCAATCTTTATGTGTAATTATTAGTAGCAAAATACGATTCCGCGGGGTTTGTGATATTATACACGATTTGTAAAGTAGTTATAATTATAAACAATTCAGATCTTTCGATTCAAACAGTTTTAGTTTCTTGTATATGATTTCGATCCACTAGGGATTACATCAAAACTGGGTAATCTCCGAAGATGCAGGTTCTTTTATGCAATGATAATCACAAGCACCCGATCTACGCTTCTACGCCGATAGGCAACATCTCTTTAGTATTTTTTTCCATAGCAACCTATGTCGTCTTGCTTTTCTCAAAGAGTATATATTATTAATTTTCATCCTTACTCAAGGAGCTAAATATTATGTTCTTTTTTCTATTCAAAAAAAAAAATTTCAGTTATGTCACAGGTTGTCTAAACAAATATAGCCACAAATGTTTTAAATTAATTTTTCAAAAAAGAAAAAATTTCGTTCATTAGTTTTATAAAAAATTATAATTATTATCATGGAGATACATGTAAATAACATAAGAAGCTTTGGGTTGTGTATGTAGAAGTGTCCGCAAGTCGGGGTTACCAGCTGTTGAAGTCGGAAGTGTAGTGCGCTAACTTGAAGAGCCGGCAACCCCTACTTGCAGACACTTTTTAAAAACTAATGAGAGAAATTTTTTCTTTTTTGAAAAATTAATTTAAAACATTTGTGGGTATATTTGGGTAAGCAACACCGAAGAATTTTATTCTGCTGCTAATAATTACACATAAAAGTTACAGTTCAACTAAAACACAGATGGACCAGAAATCATGCACCCGCATCTGGGACTGGTAGGCTCCGCTTTAACAATAGGTTGAACCACATCGCATCATTGGCTTTTATTAAGAAAAAAGTTATCTCGTATTATTTTTACTGTGAGAAGTTTAGAGCCCTCAGAATTTCAATAGTTCGCCAGAATGAATTCGACATGTTTTACAGGGCTACCCGACTTAGTGAAGCATTACATCAAAAACGGAGATACCTCGTCGCTTGAAAGTCATTACTTTGAGTTCTGTGACAACTAGACAAAGTTATAAAGATCAAAACGAGCGTAGTGGGTGACTGGTTAACGCTCTCGCCTCGCATTCGGGAAGACGCCGGTTCGAATCCCCGTCCGGGCATCCAGATTTCGGTTTTCCATGGTTTCCAGGTGAATGACATGGTAGAATTCCTTCCCGTTCATTGTCCCCAGTCATTTACCGCCTCTAATGACCTCGACGAAAACGAGGGGATGAGCCATAAGTAAAAAAACAAATAATAATAATTCCATGATTTCCTTACAAGTGCTATCAGAGGTCGTTCGTGCAACATGATGTCGTGCTATTCATTAGCGTACGCCATGGGCGAGTGAATTCCCTCCCTGTACCGGGAGTGGCTCACCAATTTACGTAGACTCGACCGAAGTTTCCCCGCAAAAAAAAAAATTGTTGCCTTAGTTAAACCTCTCAAGCAGTGAATAAAGAACGGACAATACAACAAACGAGGTAGCTATAAAATCAAATTGCAATGGAGCACACGCTCTGTTGCCAATTTCCCTAAACACCCATCTTCCCCCTTTCCTGCACCCACCTACATTTGCCCTCTGCAAATTTTAACTTTAAATTCTTTCAACGTTTTTGGTAAATTATTCATCATTTCCCTTGGTAACTTATTCCAATCCCTGACACCCTTACCTAAAAAAGAGAATCTTCCCACATCCTTGTCCCTGAAATCGAGTGCCAGCTTGTGGTCATGGTCATGTTTTCCCTTCCATGCACTACTTTTCATACCTATTGCAATATCTTTCCATTCCTCATCGCCAATATACGCCCTGTATACTCCTATGACCCTCTTCACCCTCCTCCCGTCTTGCAATGAATCCCATTCCAGCTCCTTTATCATATCTGTTACTGATTCCATTCTGCGATAATTTCCAGAAACTAATCTAGCAGCCCTTCTTTGCACCCTCTCCAACTCCTGTATTTGATACGTAAAACGATGGTCCCACACTAGAGTACCATATTCGAGCAATGGTCTCACCAAAGTTTTGTAACCCAATTCCTTTACTCCCCTCGTACATCCCCTCATCACTCTCTCCAACAAGGGCAGAATTTTGAAACCTTTTGCTACCTCCTGTCCAATCAGATACAGTGAAAGAGGAAATAGGGAAAGGATACAGACGGCACGACTAAGACAGTAAGGATCGTTAAGAGAATGGGAAAGCACAGAACAGCAACGATAATACTTATGTCCCGTTAAGGTACAAATTGTTAGGAAATATATATATTGTACATATTGTACATGAAGTGAACGTTAAAAGATATTAATAAGAAGTTTATATTAAGGTTTCTTGGCAGCAAAGAGATGTGTGTGGGTTAGTCAAGGAGAAGAGATATGTTTATAGAGTTGAAGATGGGATGACAATAATTATGAAGGACTTGATAGAAGAATAATGTGGAGCATTAAAATGTATGGATGGATGGAAAATAACCGAGTAGATATGGGGAATATGAAATTAATTTGCCCGACTGGTGGTATCTGGAAGTTGTGAAATGTTAAATATTAATACTGTGTAAAGTGTGTTATAATTCAAGGAGAAGTCTAAAAACATTTTATAGTGTCAACGATTATTTCAGAAATGGAGAAATCGATATATCATTTCAGATAATAGTGTAACAGTTATTTTCAAGTGATGAAAAAGACGAATAGGATTTACAACCGGAAAGGATAAAGTGAAAATATATAAAAAGAGGTCAAAGCACGTAGTATTAGATTGTTCGTTGTTTTATTAATATGATAAATAACCAGTCCATCATACAGTTCACTTTAAACGTGCTTTTATTTTCATAAACACGACGTCAAAGATACTGTTGACATGCATACATACAATCCAGCGATTCTATACACCACTTCTTCCACAGACAATACAGTATTTGGCCGCCGTAAAATGAGTTGGTGAAAACTGTTACTTTCTTTCTGCTGATTTCTTTGTATAGGCTCCATCGAAATTTTTAGAACACTACAAAGCTTCCGCCAGATATATCTCGAACATTATCAATACTTAAACAATTGAATCATATTAAAAACAAACAGAATTAATACATAATCATTTAAAATCATTACAACAAGGTCAGAAATGGGAATTAAAGATACTTAAACTCAAAATTATCCACAGAAATAAATTTAAACTGTAGTAAATTGTGCTTTAGACATCGCAACTTGCCTTAATACTTGGAATTACAAACATTTAAGCAATTCTTTTGCACAATTCTGTTCTTAAACATATTAAATGGCCTCTAAATAATTTATTGTCATAAAACAAAGTTTATACACATTGATTTACAGGAAATTGCAAAACAAACATACCAGATCATATTCAACCAAACTCTAGCTTAATACAAATGCTTCATAAAATACAATTCCATTTAATTTTAGGTTTGAGGGCTGTTACATTAGGTTACAAACTGTGCAGAAATTATAGCGCCACGATTTTGCACATTTGCCACTAACTGGAAAAGTTGGTTAAACCTGCTTTCTTTGCTTGTGGCGTTACGCCTCGTCGAGAACGACGTATTTAGAGGCAGGAAATAACTGAAGGACAAGGGACAGGAAAGAATTCGGCCATGGCCTTTTGAAGAACACCTCTGTATTTTGCTGAATATTGTCGACTGCAGTTGTGATACGGTTTTCGGTCAGTACTACAACATTGTCTGTGACTGCAAAGATCCCCACATTACTCGTCGATGCTCACTTTATTTCAGTATTTAGCAGTCATATTTAATTACAGAAGAGTTGAAGAAAAAAGAAGTCAAGAAAGAACATAGTCCGTGGAAGTCTTACGGCAATAGAAAGAAATATAACAATCAACCGCTGGGTCCCTGGCTGCATTGGTTACTGTTTGGTGTGGACTGTGGAGCCTTTTCCGTCAGACGTGTACACTATCCCCCCCGCCCCCCCCCCCCCCCGACAGAGCATGGTGGAGAAGGTCCATCCTAGGCACACGGCCTGCTCTGGAAGCGTCATGTGGCAGCCCCAGACTTGCTGCCTCTTTGCTAGTAACCAAGTGGTAGGACGAAATGTTTTTGCTTTCTAGTCTCAAACAAGAAATAGATGTCAAATTATGTTTACGAGTTGTGTCGTATGCAACATCTAGTTGGTATCGCATCTTTGGTGGTTCTCACGATACATTCAGAATTTCGTATACTGACTGCTCCGGTGTCATAGGAAATGTCGCAGATTTCATATCTAATCCTAAGATTGTTTGTTTTTTTTTACTTATGACTTTACGCCTCGTCGACGTGGAGGTCATTAGAGGCAGAATGGGACTGAGAACAACGAACGGGAAGGAACTCGGCCATGGCCTTTTGACGGTAGCATCCCGGCATTCGTCTGGGCAAAGAATGGAAAACCCAATTCTGGATGGCCGGACGGGGATTCGAACCGGCGTCATCTCAAATGCGACGCCAGTGTTACCGATCCTAAGATCTGGCGTGGCGAAAACCCCATCGAAATCTGGTCATTAGTTTTCGAATTTTTCTGGAATAGATATGCACGGGTTTCGTTCTCTATATAAGTCATGTAGTGATGGACCGACAGACAGCGGAAAGGGTTTCGTCTGCAGGCTGGCACGGCATCGTGAAAGTGGTCGCTGAAAGACGTCGAAACAGATGTCATCAGAACTGCTCACGGTCCCCGTGCCTGGCTGTCAGCCGTTGTCGGTTCGCCCAGCGCTGTCGGCCTTATTGCCGCCTCCCGGCAGGCGCTTTGCAGGCATCTCCTCTCGTCCAGCGCTCTGCATGTACGGTAAACTGCTGCCGCACCCGCCCCGTTGACTGAGGTGGTCCTCAGTCCTGGCGGTGGACTTGGCTGCCATGGCAGCAGAGGTGGTGGCGCACGATTCCTCGGTTAAACCTCTCCGCAGTGCGTATGGAGTGACGGCATACCACACTGCTAAATCTCTTCTTCATTTTTTCCCCGCCTCCTCAACGGTATACTGTAACCACGCTACTATATGTAGCTTCATCTACTGTCTCAAATAGGTTGTTTTGGGGATCATTTCGGGAGGTACATTTTAGCGAAAACCCCGGCTTTGACCATTATATACATATATAACAGCCTTTAGGGAAACCCTTGAGTATTCTTATTCGTGTCAGGTGGGGATGATCATCGCGATCAACTGCGATGGTAGCTGGACGATGTTCCCCAGCTGGTTGTCTCGTGGTTGCAGTATCGGTGCTTCGGGCGACCCACTGCTCCGGTCGTCGGATGTGTTGGTGCCCTCCAGCTTGATTGTGATTGCTGTCGACCGGTAGGCCCGCTGACTTGGTGAGATTTGCCAGCCTCTGTTTCGTTACCTCTTCTTCCTGTTCGGCTGCGGCTGCGGCCGGGTTGGGGCTGTCTGCTTGCGGTGGCCTGTAGTTTCCTTCTGACGGGGCAGCTCCCATAGCAGGCGGCGTGGTCAGCGCCGCAGTTCGCGCACGTCGGCGTGTCTTCACGTGGCTAATTGTCTACGTGGGATAGTGACGTTTTGCTTCGCTGCGTGCCACCAGGTTTCACCGTCTCCCTCCCTTCATCTTTCACTCGTTTACAACGCAAACAAAACATTGCAATGAACATCGCAGCCATGGACACCTCAAAGTAACAGGTACACACACCTCCGCCACTGAGGGGTAACTCCCTCCAGGGCAGCCTTCAGCCTGGAGCACCGGGTAGAGGATGCAACCGTGAAAACTTTGGATGTACTACTATCTAGCAGGCAGCGATATACCAAAGAAATACAACACAAATCCTTGATTACGTCCTTTTTTACCTATGGTTTTATGCCTCGTGGACGTCGTGATCATTAGGGGCACTGGGAACAAGGAACCGGAAGGAATTCGGCCATGGCCTTATAGGAAGCATCCCTACATTCGCCTGGAGTGATTTGGGGAAACCATGGAAAAACCCAAATCTGGATGCCCGGACGGGGATTCCATTTTTTTTTTTTTTTTTTTTTACTGCTTAACCTCTCTTAACATCGATGTCTTTAGAGACGGGAAAGGATGGGGGGCAAGGAATGGGAAGGAATTCAGCCATGGTCTTTTTAAGGAAGCATCCCGGCATTCACCTGGAGTGATTCGGGGAAACCATGGAAAACCCAAATCTGGATGCCCGGACGGGGATTCGAACCGGCGTCCTCCCGAATGCGAGGCCAGAGCGTTAACCACTCACCCACTAAGCTAGGTAATTACGTCCGTGACTATGTATGATACCTATTAAATGACTGACATGCATGATATCAAATACTGGAGCCGTAGTGGCTTGATCTCTTGGTGGAAAGATCCTCTGGACGACTCTACATGTAACAGACGACTACGGGAAGACAGGAGGAGGGTGAAGAGAGGGCCGGGAGTGGACAAGGCGTATACTGGCGATGAGGCATGGAACGATATTGCAGTAAGAATTAAAAGCAGTACATGGAGGGAAAACATGACCACGACCACAAGCTGGCACTCAATTGAGGCGTAAAGTGGTGCCAAAGTTTCCTTTTCTGAGTATACGAGAATATACTAACATTCAAAGTTTTGAACAATTTACCAGAAACACTTAAATAATTTTAAGGAAAATTTGAAGTAATGTTTTTTTTTTCAATTTCTTATGGCTTTACGCCTTGTCGACGTGGAGGTAACGACTAGGGGCAAGAAATGGCAAGGGTGGTGCGAGTAACCTTCCCGTCACTGCCCATGGTTGATATTGTAAACCACGTCCTTCCGAATCCAGGCCAAAACGTTACCGCTCACCCACCATCCTCCCTCATAGCCGAAAAGTAAACTCATTTTGCAATAAATAATAAGTAACAAATACACTGCCGTCCATCAATAAATCTCACAGAGTCCTCTTTCAACATCAACTCAGTGGGAGCAATCATCGGCAGCCAATAAACATCTAGTTGAGGAGCCCTCAGTAAGGTTGCAAGGTTTCGATCTCCCGAGGCAGCAGTGGAGAATCATCAATCGGATTCGGACAGTACGAGGCAGATGCGGCTACTATTACATAAATGGAGTTAGGCAGATTCTGCAAATTGTGACTGTGGAGCCACCTAACAGACAATCAATCACATGATTTCCGACTGTCCTCCTCGAGCATGCAAAGGAACAATCAGTTCAGCTGAGTGCATCAAAACACTACATCTAGAAATATAATATTGTACCAGCTTGTGGTTGGCACATTTCTTCACACCTTTTGTAAATCTTATTATGTAGACTATTAATAATAATATTTTATCCATGACGGATTAGACGAACTCAGCGACTGTGGTAAAAAATTTCTTGATATTGAAAACAGCAACCAATCACAGTTTGTTTGATGTTGTATATTGATTAACCATTCCCGGTTTCGAACAAATTGTTCATCATCAGATGGTTTTCATTTATTTTTATAATTTAATCAATTACGGAGTTGCAAAATGCAAGCGTGCATCCTATAACAATACAAAGTAGCATTTGTTGAATGAGAGCAAATTTAATTTTGGGTTGATAAAGATAATCTTCATTATATTACTTACGTTAAATAGTTGAATGTTTTAAACTGAATTCTTCTTGATGGCGAAATGATATGATGTATTATTAAATAAATATAAATATATAAGTGCGAAGTCTTTCTCGGCGTTGAGAATGTATAAACTGCTGTCGGGTGACTAGCCGAGTCAAGAGTGCGTTGCTACACGATATTTCGGCGACTAAATACATTGCCGCCATCTTCTGGTGAAGTCACCAGAAGATGGCGGCAATGAATCTAGTCGCCGAAATATCGTGTAGCAACGCACTCTTGACTCGGCTAGTCACCCGAGAGCAGTTTATAAATATAAATATTTCACCATTATAAGAATCTGAGAAGCACGCTAGAAATTTGCTTTTGTATTTACAGATGTTAGCAAAGATGTTTATGTAGAAAGAGTTTTGCATAATACTAAAGATGAAATTATATTGAATATGAAGTTCTATGAAAAAATTATAGCAATATGAACTAGGTATTTGAATAAAAATGACTGATAGTTGTTAAATTTAAATGACATCTAGATTGATATACAGAGTTGGAATTAACATAAACTGATATATAATAAAATTTGTTACATCTAATATTTAAGTCTAGATAAAATACTTAGGGATTTAATATTCTGTAGGAGTTTTTTTAAAAATTTATTTGGCCTTTAGCCATTCTGTAGGAGTTGTTTTGAAAGGGGTTGAATAAGTGCCTATATTTAGAATTATATATGAAAATAACAGACGACTTGCAAATTAATTAATTATTTAATCTGATGATGAACAATTTGTTAGAAACCGGTAATGGATAATAAATATACAACATTACAACATCAAACAAACTGTGATTGGTTGCTGTTTTTAATATCAAGAAAACTTATTATTATTATTTATTTTAATTGCGATGCAGCTAACGCTTCCGTGGCAATACCCCTACTTTTTTTTTTTTTTTTTTAGCTCTACCCTAAGGCCGACTCAAGCCCCCCGCAAAACCAAAATCCACTGAAGGCAAGCCCTCTGAACCAAATTTCATTCAAGCCAAGCCCCCCCCCACCCCCCAAAAAAAAAAAATCCTGGATCCGCCCCTGCCTTTTTATATTAATTTTTTGCATAATTGGAGTATTAACTTCTTCTCCCATTTATTTTCCCGATTTAAAAATTTTAATTTTAAATTCCTTGAGCGGTTTTGGTATATTATTCATCGCTTCACTTGGTAATTTGTTCTAATCCCTGACACCTTTACCCACAAAAAGAGAATTTCCCCCCTCCCTTATGCATGAAATCGAGCGCCTGCTTGTGGTCATGGTCGCCTTTCCCCTTCCATGCACTATTCCTAATTCTTTGACCGATATCCCTCCACGCCGCATCTTGTTAAATATCACACGATAAATAAGTAAATACACTTGAAAAACAGTTTCAATAAATTTTTCTTTGTTCTATAGTATTTTCTGAAGGATTACCATTAAAAGCCACATACTTTTTTTTAATACTTTCAACTAAATTTCACGTCTGTTTAGCAAACCTTGTAATCGCGCTGTTGTAGCTCGTAGAGGTGTGTTTGACAGCAGTGTGAGTTTGATTCCTTGAGCAGCCAACCGACTCTCGAGAACCCGCCGCCAGATGTCGCGATAGGGCTGACCACGCAAACAGACCGTCCCACTTCCGATGTCACTCCAGACACCTCCGCATTCAACATTTCCTGTCGGATTTAAATCTACTTCCGCTCTCCTAATTGTCGCAGGTTTCACGGCGTTTCGTTCTTCGCTATTGAAGCAGCGGTATCAGATGTTCAAGTCAGATAATTACATTTCTCCTTCTTTAATTGTAATAGATATCAACCTCGGGCAATAAAAGATAATATGAATTTTTGGAAGATAAGAAGGCCTTCCGAGAAACAGTTAGAGGCGGGGTAGGGGGGGGGGGGTTGTTCGCTAAACTAGTTTGGCTGCGCGCTTGGAGATAATATCTGATTGCGCACGAGACTCGTTTCCTTGTTGACTGACCAGAGCGTTTCCGTTCCCAACACAACTGTGACACTGTCACCTGTTCTCTTTTTTTTTTTGCTTTCGGTTAATTACAATTATTTTATATAGTTATTTTATGTAGACATATGCAATGAAGAGGAGTGCAGCGGCAGTTGGATGTATGGACAGACAATGTGGCGGAATATGGCCTGAAATTTAATGTAAATAAATATGGGTACATGGTAACAACCAGAAGGAAGAATAGGACAACCCAGGGAATTGTGATGGCAGGTAAACAACTAAAGAAGGTAAGCAGGTTCAAATACTTGGGGAGTGTATTAGAGGAATGTGGAGGAAATGATGGCGAGATAAGTGAAAGAGGAAGACAAGCAGAGGCGTTTCTAAGGAGGATTAGAAGCCTGATATGGAATAAAGAAGTGTCACAGAGAAGTAAGAGAGTAATCTATCGTACATAGTATGTGCCTATCTTGACTTATGCTGCTGAAACATGGACAATGAAGAAGCGGGACTTCAGCAGAGTACAAGCAAGTGAAATGAAGTTTTTAAGAGGTAGAATGGGAGTTACTAAAATGGACAGGGTAAGGAATGAAGTGATTAGACGCACCATTAAAGTGGAACCCCTACAGGAAAGGGTAGAGAAGACCAGACTGAGATGGTATGGGCATGTCAAGAGAATGGAGGTTCAGAGAATCCCAAGAAAAATCCACGAAATTAAGATGTATGGTAAACGACCCAGAGGAACAGCAAGAGATGGATGGCTGAAAGGAGTGGAGGAGGGTGTACGGAAGAGAGGAGAGGACTGGAACAAAGTGGTGACAGAGAGGTGGTGGAAGAGAGAAGGAAATGGAGAGGCTTGTGCATGAGGCAGATCTGGCCAGAGGCTGGAAACTGTTGAGGATGATGACGATGATGTAGACAGGCAATTTTGATGATTTCTATTACATCTTGTTACGACATTCAACTCGCTGTTATACAGTTAGTTTTTTATGTAGTGTGTCTGTTCGTTCTACCACACTCTACTGTCTTTATATCTGCTTCTGTTACGGATAGTATTATAAGTCTGGGTGGTACTTAGATGAGTTACCATACAGTCTTACACAGGGAGGAAATAGCACAAATCAACAAGATTACTGTCCTCCTCGCTTGCGACTAGTCTGTATGAGAACTTTTCTTTGCTTTTGGTCTTTTGTAAAAGAGACATATGACACTTAACTATTACCACGTGACAGAGACATTGTTGCTTAAATTAACGTACAGTGCAACACAGGAATAGTTATTTAATTGAGCGTAATTAGAGCTGTTACCCTCCTAACTTACAGTATGGTTTTAACAGTTCTTACTTTAGCTTTGGGCTACAGCGAGAGAGTCTCTTTATGTGTCACTATTAGGTTTGTAGGTTTTCCTGTAAAATTTCTCACTTTGCACTAGTCCTACGTTGAAACCTTGCGATAAAGCTGTAGTCATTAAAAGCTTCGATTAAGAAAGCTGTTCTCTAAATGTAGGGTGCATTTCAACGTGTATGGGCACTGCTTTTTGTTAGCATTCACGAGCCAAATATCTATCTACGAGAGTGAGTCAAAAATTATCCGGATTTTTCTTAAAGCAATTTATTAACAAACAAGAAAATACAGTGTGGGAGCGTTCATAAACCACGTAGCTCCATGCTATATATTGGTCTCCTTTGAACCCCCTCTTCCCCCCCCCCACGTAGACCAACGTGGCTTTTGCCTCTATCCCCCCCCCCCCATCCCCACGAACCACATAGCTTTCTTTCCCTTTCGATTCCAGAAGACATTTTGTGCAGTTTTCTCTCGTCAGACTATATTAAATTACTTAAGAAAATAATTAAATGACGGAAATAAATATTCACATGCTGTTGTGTATTCTGTAACTCATTTTTGCTGTTGACAAATAATACGAATGGAAATCTACGTGGCCTGGCTCGGAAACACCCCCCCCCCCCTCCTCCACGCAGTCCAGTGTAGTTACCTAGCCAACCTCTCTCTCACCCCCCTCCCTAGATCGAGCCCCGTAGTTTATGGACGTTGGACGTTCGCTTTGACTTATTCACTACTTTCCAATACAGCCTCCCTCCTTTGTAATGCACTTGGACCACTAGCTTGTGTATTCCTGCCAAAAAGGAGTTTTTCGTTTGATTACAAAGCCACTGATGCACCTCTTGGTCTGAGGAGAATCGATGACCTCGCAAAGCGTCTTTCAGCGGCGCAAACAAATGAAAGTGCGACGGAGCAAGGCCTCGAGTGTGAGGTGGATGTTCGTTCCAGAGTCTCAAAACCCACTCTGTTGACGGTTTCGAGGATGACTTGAGCCATGTGAGAGAGGGCGTTATCGACATTCTCTGACTAAAGACCTCGTCGTTAGCTGCGAATTGCTGGTTTAATTTTGTTAGACAACAGTGCACAGTAATATTCTCTGTTGGCAGTTTTCCCCTTCTCCGTGTAATCTTCCAGTGTAGGCCGTTTTGCGTCCAACGTGTCTCGCCGATGGCGCAGTCATGAATTTCTTCTTCGCCGGTGATCCACGGAGTTTACACTTCATTCTCTGGCGTTTTGATGGTGGGTCGTAGTGTCGAGCCCAGGTTTCACCACACGTTACTATTCTTTCCGAAATTGAGTCACTTTCTTTGCTGTAGCGTTCGAGTAAGCGTTGGCAGACCTGAAGACGTTTGTGTTCTTCAGTGAGCAAACTTTACGGAAGCCGAGTTCATCTTGGATAATATTATAGGCAGCAACATGACTGATGTTTAAAGTACAAGCTACGTTATCGGTAGTGACTCGCGTATTTGTCGAATCCATCACTCGTGAGCTCGCACTATCTTGTCGTCCGTGGTGGAGGTTGAAGGACGCCCTGCTTCCTCTTCTTGCGTGGTAGTTGTCAGGACACCTTTAAACTTCTCGATCCACTCGAAAACATTTGTCCTCGGCAACGTACTGTCCCCGTACTGTACTAAAAGTCTGCGATGAATATCAGCCTTTTTTACTTCTTCTGACCAAAGAAATCGTATCACTGCCCTCTTTTCCTCCTTGGTGTAAACCGCTAACGGAGCGGACATGTTTACCCTGTCACTGCCGCCTCAATATTGTTGCGATCAATACATCAGTGAGGTTCATATGTCAGTGAGGTTCCCAACGGAAATATTGTAAATTATATACGTGGTTTTTTTTCGGTTCGCCTGGCCCTCCTGCCTTCATCTGTGGTAAGTGACGGGTTATTTCCCTTTCCTATCTTATTTTAATTTTTAGATGTAGATTTTATTTTAAAAAATGTGTTTTATTTTTCTCTTAAACTTTTCAATAATTTTTCACATTATTTACGTATCCCATTTTTTATTTTATTTTGATTAATTTCTTACCCATTATTAGGATTTCCGCTAATATTGCTTTTGTTCGCCCACGCCTACTCTCCGGCTGCGTTGGTGAAATCCATCATCCGTGTGGCTGCATCGACTGCTGATGCCTTTGCGATCCCACTAGCATAGAGCGAAATACTGTGTTTTTCTGTATTTGTAGACTATTGTAAAGAAAGAAGCTTCGGTAAGTTGTATACCGTATTTAAGTTGAAATTAGAAGGTTATGAGCTGTTTATTTCAGTGATAAACAGCAATGGTCCCAACATAGCGCCCTGTGGTACTGCAGCCAGCTCGTCGGTCGCCGATCCTGTTTGTCGTGTTTACTCGAGGCGCGCAGTGGGCAGGAAGTGATGCTGCCTGGTCCCGTGCGACTCCTGGCTCCACAACAATCGCGCGCATTAGCATAACTAACCGCGGCGCCCGCCCCCGATATGACGGACTACCTGCGACGGCGCGCGCAGCGCCTCAATTAGGTCGCGCGTCTTGTCGACTTCTCCGACGGGCGATACTCGCGGCAAAGCGGCGATCCTTATTACTGCTATCTCTGGACTGTTGGGCAATACAGACAGTACTGACTTAGTTCTACACTAATCAGCCAGAACATTATGACCACCTTATAACAGCCCCCGAAACCCAGACTTTAAGTGAAATTGTATTTTATGAATTATTTACAGTAAGCTAGGGGTTGAGTAAATGTGATTTTGTATGTTTTCCTTGCAATTGATTGTGAATTGGTGTAAATGGACTTCGTTTTCTGAAAAGAAATTATATAAATAGCATTTTATATGGTCAAGGACAGAACAATACAAGAAAAAATGATTAAATGTTTGTAATTCCAAGAATTAAAGTGAGTTACGATGTTTCGAGAACAATTTGCGACAGTTGAAACTGATTTATGTGGATAATTTCGTGTGTTAATATCTTTAATTTTCATTTCTCCGCATTTCGCAATGATTGTAATTGATTTTGATTGTTTTAATATGTTTCTAATTGTTTAACTATTGTTACAGTTCCAGAAACATCTGTCGGAAGCCTTTGTAATATTCTAGAACTTTCTATGGAACTTATATAAGAGACGAGTTTTGTTACCGTTGTTATGTATGCAACAGGTGACAGTTTTTATGTTTGCAGTGAGCAGTTCAGTAGCTGTGGCAGTAGAGTATGTAGCAGTATTGTCTTTGAACGCAGTATTTAGTGTAATCCCTGGAGCTTGTGTTTACATGTGCAACCAGTATCTTTGGAGTCTGATGTCTTCTGCAAATAAACAAAGTTAAATCTGAAAGTGTGTATTAGACTAATTATTTCATTGTTATAAAAACCCGAGATCAACCTGCTAATTATTTTGTTGGTCCATCTTTGGAGGGAAATGTAGCAGCGATTCGGCGTGGCATGGATTCGAAAAGGTCTTGTTAGGTTTCTGGAGTTGTCGGGCGCCGTCTACGCACAAGTCACGCAATGCCGGTGGTTTGTTGGCGCGGCAACTGGGAACGAGCATCTCGGAAACGGCGAGGCTGGTCGGCTGTTCGCGTGCTACTGTAGTGAGCATCTACGCAGAGTGGTTGAAGGACGGTGAAACCACGACTGGGCGACAAGGTGGTGGACGTCCACGCCTCATCACAGCACGTGGAGGGTGCATGCACAAGTGCTTCGGAGCATACTCCGCTGCCAGATAGAAGCGTCCTGGCGTACTTCACTTTACACAGCCTCGTCGACGTCGGACCGAGCGTGGTGGATGAACGGTTAACGCTCTGGCCTCGCATTCGGGAGGACGCCGGTTCCAATCCCCATACGGGCATCCAGATTTGGGTTTTACATGGTTTACCCAAAACACTCCAGGCGAATGCCGGGATGCTTCCTTCAGAAAGGTCATGCCCGAATTCCTTCCCGTTCCTTGTCCCCAGTCCCATCCCGCCTCTAATGACCTTAGCCGTTGACGAGGCGTAAAATAATAAGTAAAAAAAAAAAAAAGGTCGACTTCGAGGTTCGAACTCCAAGTTAAACTGTAGGTCTCCTATACCCGGTAGGATTACTGGGTTAATCTAGGGGGCTAAGAAAGGGGCGGATTGTGCAGCTGATAAGAAAACCTTGTTACTAGGTAGGTACTTCTCTATAAAGCTTAAACTCATAAATAAATACAACAGAACACCTGGAGAAGATGGCATTATTGCCGTGAAAAACGATTTTATTTCAGAAATTGAAGTCTTGATTCAAGAGACTATCTCACAGCGATTTATTAGTAAACAGCCACAAGACTTGATCCTATTTATGAAAGATTTGTTTTTATAAAATAGGGTCGATATATCGATACTTTTTCTTCGATATATCGAATCCGATATTGACACTTTTAAAAATATCGATATATCGAGAATCTGACAATTTTTTTAATAAAATATCAGCAGCCCTAATCGTGACCGTATGCTATCTATCAGCTTGTTCACCGATTACCTGCTTTCTCGTTACAGGTTAACTTGTTTTCGTCCTCTTTGTATCATGCGGCCGGACGAGAGTAAACCAGTTTTTCTTCCTGTTTCTCCGCTGTCACAAATTCAATAAGCAGGCCCCGCAGCTGCTATTACACGGGAGGGGTCGATATTTCCCGCTGTCGATTAATGTCGATAATAAGCGCGGCCACGCGATCGCTCCATTAGCAGCTCTCGCGGTCCGCGCATGCGCAGTCCCGCCGCGCATACATTAGAATAATGCCTTCCTCCTGTGTACATTAAAGCGCTCGGTTTGTAATTACAGCGCAAGCGGTTTGCGCAGCGCAATCTCGCCCCTCATATCTCGCGTCCGACACGTTACGACTGCGAGAAGACGACTCCCTGATGGTATCGGGAGATAACCCGTCCTCTGATTTACAGGCGCTACTTAATACACCAACAGCCCATAATTACCAGCCCTTACAAAACAGCAGCAGGTACCTTCATTCGGAAGACCTCAAGCACACACGTATGTTTGTTTTGTTTCCTTGTTTCCAGTATGTTGTGTTAAAAACAAGGAATTTTATTTTCGTTGTTGACTGTTACTGGAAGAATCTGGATCCAAGTTTTAATTACATTTAGACATTTCCTTTATAAACAACAACGTATAAACAGCAAACACATCAACATGGGTTGGGTATTTTTTTAAAAAATTAAATTAAATTGCAATGGAGCAGACGCACCGGTGGCAATTTCCCTAAACACCCATCTTCCCCCTTTTCTTCCCCCTTACCTGAAAAAGAGATTCTTCCTACACCCTTGTGCCTGAAATCGAGTGCCAGCTTGTGGTCCAGGGGCGTAGCTACTATGGGGCTAAGCGGTGCAGTGCACCGGGGCCCTCACGCTCAGGGGGCCCCTAAGCACTACTCAAGGGCCCTCTCACTGCTCAGGGGGCCCTTACCATCAACACAAAGCAAAAAAAAAGGTCGCCTATCTGGTCTCAGGGCCCAAAATAAATTTTTTGCACCGGGGCCCTTGTTGACCTAGCTACGGCACTGAATCAAATACAACTCCTAAAAACTGTTGGTTTGTATGAACAACGGTGACAGAAGGAAAGGAGGACAGGGTATAGGTTCCTGTAGATCAAACCTCAACAGTGTTTTCTATTTGTTTTAAAGGATATGTATGCAAAATTTCATCAAAATCGGATAAAGATTTTGCGAAAACTGTGTATTTTTTTTATTATTTACTTACTGCTTTACGCCTCGGCGACGGCTAAGGTCATTAGAGGCTGGAAGGGACTGGGGACAAGGAACGGGAAGGAATTCGGCAATGGCCTTTTGAAGGAAGCATCCCGGCATTCGCCTGGAGTGATTTGGGGAAACCATGGAAAACCCAAATCTGGATGCCCGGATGGGGATTCGAACCGGCGTCCTCCTTAATGCGAGGACAGAGCGTTAACCACTCACCCACCACGCTCGGTGCGAAAAACGTCCTGCGCGCATATCATCCGCGCTACAGGTGGCCGTGATCTGACGCGCAACAGGTGACTTCCCTCGAACTCATAGATTTTCTCCGGTCCAAACATTGCGTTACGCGACTGTAAAAGTTTTCACTTCAATAATCTACAGCTTCGTTATTTAAAAGCTACCTGCCGTGTTTGTAGAGAAGTAATTGCGAGTTACCCTCGCGTGGGAACCGAGACTAATGGTAGACAACTCAGAATTCAATGTTTTAAATACAGACTCCAGAAGCTTTCATGTAAAGATCGACAGGTGATTTCAGCTATCACGCGGTAAACACTGTATACTTTTCAATGACGAGTAGTTTCCTGAATAGAAATACCGCCAACTGAGTTATCACTTGACTTTTATTCTGTCGAAATACTCGCGGAAAGATAGATACACGAAGCATCAGACTTCAAAAGATTTAAAGCACTCTACAAATGGCGCAGTATTCTCTTAGCACCGTCTTGAGCGAATGTGTCCGCTCGCGAGCTCTGGAGCTTAAACTTGTGTCGTAAACTATCATGGACCACATTAAAAAGGCCGACAGTACCTCGTGGAGCACTAACAATCGCTGCAACAAAACAAACCGTACAAAAACAATCAAAACATATACAAGATTATTTACAGGCTTGAAGAATCATTTTTAAAGGATATCAAAAAATATTTACAAACATTTCAACATCAAATTGGCAAAATTAATAAATTCGAAAAATTCTAAAATCACACTCAAAACACTATGAGTCACACACCGTTCTCAATTACAATCTTTCAATGAAACTTTCGTATACTGTATTGCTTTTAACAGAACTGCAATACATTTAAACCATTCTCATCCACAGAAAGAATACAGGAAAAGTATACTAATTTACAATTAATCAATGTTTGTCTCTCTCCGACAGCAAGATAATCATTTTACAAGATTGAAATTCGTAAGAAGATGGGTCTCTACACTGACGTTCTTTTGTTTAATTTATTTATTTATCTTATGATCATAGCACATAATCAATAATACAATTATATACAATTGTTTTACGCACTGATATAATGTAACATCAAATTATGGTTAAAATTCATAGCGGACTTATTGCAGCCGATGTAAAGCTTCATTTGAAATGTCTATGAAGTCTCTCGGTGATCCCCTGAAGGCTCGAAGTGGGCAATCAGAGGTCACGTGACTGATGGTTTGTTCTTCCTCACCACAGTCGCAGCTCGGTGAATCCCTCATTCCACACCTGTGAAGAGATGAAGCAGATCTGCCGTGGCCAGGCCTGAGTCTGCTGAGAGCTGCCCAGGTCGATTCCCTTTAGTGCCTGTTCATTGGGAGTGCCATTCTGGTGGGGCCGAGGCTATACACTCCAATCTCCACGCTTCTCTGCCGTTGAAATTGTTAGATATAATCTATTTTGCAGTTTTTATGCTTGCAGTCATGATTTAAGTCTCTGAAATTGGATTTCCATGTAGTCGTGGATGGGGAGATCCAAGTTATGACAGATTTTATTGTATTGGGCAATTAGGAGATTGCGTCGTCTTATCGTAGGCGGTACGATGTTACTCAAAACGGGTAGTCAGTACAGTGGAGTGGTCTTGATACATCCACTAATTATCCGCATTGTCTGGTTCAAAACTATGTCGATCTCTTTGACGTGGGTGCTATTCATCCAAACAGATGAACAGTACTCAGCTGCAGAATACACAAGGCGTAATTATTCCGAGTTATATGACATGGTCTGTGTGATGATACTGCGGATGTAATTATAGTTTGCTGAGGTACGTCTGCATGAAAAGGAATGTACTGACCACTCTGATTCAGACAGGTCGTGAATTTGGTTTTGAGAAGGCAGTTTTTCCGACACGCCGTCGAGTAGAGTGCTGTGTAGAGGGCGTCGTGTTAATTGCTCTGCGAGACGGTAAAGCACTTTGCGCTTTGGGAGCGCTCCACGCGGCTCTCTGCTGGATAATTCACCTGTCCGCCACCAGGGGACAGGCCTCTTTCATTACGCGCCTCCTTTGATCTCCCGCAGTGAGAGTCTCTAAGTGTATATATCGCACACCACAAAATTATAATTTTTTAAACTCAGGTGTCGCCGCGTGTGTCAAAGTAACGCTTTCAGCGTATTTTAATCTCGGGTATTCTCGCTGCTATATTTATCTTTCCAGCCAGGATTTTACGAGTTACAAAGATACGTTTATATCATAAAATCACTCTTTCTGGCCCCCTTCTCGTTGTAGGTGCGTTAAACTTATATCTTCTCGTGGCGCAATGGATCCAAATTTTCATTCGCAGTGAGTCGCATAACGTACATTATAAATGTGAAAAACAGAAGGAACATAAATATCTGACAAGGCGGTTATTAGATCAATTAAATTTGCATTAAATGTTTACTGTTGAACTTATTGACTTTTTATATGGCATTTGGCCTTATAGCCATTCACCGAACCATTATTTCTTATTGTTTAACCCAAATGTACATTTATCTTTTTCGGTGCAGTTAGTAAGCACAAGTGGTAGGACAACACTCAATTAAAACCACCCATGCCCTGGGTTCGATTCGAACCGGCGACCCCTGCAACGCGAAGGCAGCTCGCTGGCCCCACTCTACCGTAGACGTCTTTTTTTTTTTTTTTTTTTTTTTTTGCTGTCGTCAGTCTTTCGACTGGTTTGATGCAATCCTCCATCCCTTCCTATCCTGTGTTAACCTCTTCATTTCTACATACCCCTTACAGCCCACGTCCTCAATTATCTGCTTCATATATTCTAATCTCTGTCTTCCTCTACAGTTCTTACCTTCGACTGTTCCCTCCACTAACAAATTGACCAATCCAACATGTCTCAAAATATGACCTACCAGCCTGTATCTTCTTTCTGTAAGCTTCTTCCACAAACTTCTTTTCTCACCCATCATTTCCAAAACTCGTTCATTTCTTACTTTGTCTGTCCACCTAATTTTAGCATTCTTCTGTAGCACCACATTTCAAATGCTTCAAGTTTCTTTATTTCCGGTATTCCTAAAGTCCATGTTTCACTATCATAAAGTGCTGTGGTCCACACAAAGAGTTTTAAAAAGTTCTTTCTAATTCGTAGATCAATATTTGAAACTAAAAGGTTTCTCTTTTTCATGAAGGCTCTTTTTGCTAGTGCTATTCTGCTTTTAACATCATTCCTGCTTCGTCCATCGGTTGTAATTTTGCTTCCCAAGTAACAGAACTCACTCACTTCTCCTATTGCATCCGATCCTATTTTTATATTTACTCTACTAGTATTGGTATCATTTCTGCTACATTTCATCACTTTTGTCTTGCTTTGATTTATATTCAGTCCAAAATCTTCCTTCAGTATTTTGTTCATGCTATTCAATAACTTCTCAATATCCTCAGCCCTCTCTGCTAACAAGACAATGTCATCATCAAATCGTAGCATACTGTTTTTTTCTCCCTGAAAACTTATGCCACATGGAAATTTTTCTTTGACTTTCTTCATTGCTTCTTCTACATACAAGTTGAATATTAACGGGGATAGACTACAGCCTTGTCTCACACCCTTTTTAACTGATGCATGTTTCTCGTGATTCTCTACTTTTATCACAGCCACTTGATTCTTATATAGTTTTGTAGAGTATTCTTCTGTCTTGATACTTTAGACCTGACTTCTTTAAAATTTTGAACAAGGGTCTTTTAATCAACAGCGCTAGTGAGGAGGCAATTGGCTACATTAAGAGAGACATAATCACTTACTGCCGCCGACAGTCTGTGACTAATATTCTAAATGAAAACAGATAAACCTAAAATAAAAAAAGGTATTTAAAAACTTATCGACTTTACATCCCCAGGGAAAAAAAATATGGACAGACAATGAAAAATGTAGGTTCAATAGACCATTTGCATTCATAAAGCACGAAAGGCATTTCTGCAATTATGTGGAATTCCTAGAAACCAAACTTTACGAATACAAATAATTTTTAAAGAAAGAGGAAAACTACGGTTTATACAAAAACTAAGAGAAAACATTGCTGAAATAATAAGAAAAAGGAGACTAAAATGTCACGGACACACAAAAAAATGGTCATCAAGGCTTTTAAAAAAAAAATATTCATTCAAAGAAACTTTTAGGATTGGTTTAAAGAAACAGAAAGGGCTTTACAAAAACTCAACGTCACGTAAGACATGACTAAGAACGGAGAAAATTTTTGAAAACTGAATGTCACTACAAACTTTTTGATCTTCCAATCAAAGATACTAACGTCATATGATCGGGGCAGACCGCCAGGAAACGCATCAAAACGTTTTGAGAAGAAAAAGAAATGCAAGAGACAACAGCTGTAGGGTGTCCTAGACAGAATACCTAACTAGTTAGGTCAACATGGCGGTTTTCAAGCAGGCACCATCGCTTTAGGTAAGGATATTCATGCGAATTAGTGGGATATATGCAAGATATTTCAGATGAAATGTACAAGGGAGGCCAAATTAATAGTATAGAACTAGATCTTTCAAAGGCTTTAGCAGAGTGATCATAAAATGGTAGTAAATAAGGTAAAAACTATGGCAATAGATGGGAAAGTGATTTGCTGGCTAGAAGAATGTTTAGAAGCTGGAAAACAAAAAGTTATGGTAGGAAATGTAGTATGAAAAGAAGTGGAAGTAAAAATGGGTGTGCCACAGGGTAGCGTATTGGGACCATTGCTATTCATTATTCTAATCAATAATTGTGTTGATTGTTTACTATCAGAAATTAGATTGTTTGCAGATGACATAATGCTGTATAAAAGGTGATCTGGACAAGACAACTAGTTGTGTTGGTAAACATGGGATTAAGATAAATGCAAAGCAGAGTCAACTTATTAAATATACAAACAAAAAACTAAAGGTTGTTAATGATTATAAGGTGGGGAAAGAATTGCTTGTTGAAGACTTGAAATGTAAAATCTTGGCATTAAATTTGATAACAAGCTTAACTGGGCAGGACACATTGGACAGGTGGTAGGAAAATGTTTCAAAATTCTGTACTTGTTGGAGAGAGTGATGGGGGGAATGTACGAGAGAACTAAAGGAATTGGGTTACAAAATTTGGTAAGACCATTGCTCGAATATGGTGGTGTAGTATGGGACCCACATTTTGAGTATCACATACAGGAGTTGCAGAGGGAGCAAAAAAGGGGTTCCAGGTTTGTTTCTGGAAATCACCGCATAGCGCAATCAATAACGGATATGAGAAAAGAGCTGGAATGGGATTCATGGGAAGACAAGACGAGGGTGAAGAGGTTCATAGGGGTGCACAAGACGTATGTTGGTGATGAGGCATGGAAAGATATTGGGTTAAGAATTAAAAGTGAAGCTTGGAAGGAAAAAGATGACCATGACCACAAGCTGGGGCACAAGGGTGTAGGAAGATTCTCTTTTTGGGTACAGGTGTGAGGGATTGCAATTAGTCAGCAAGGGAAATGATGAATAATTTACCAAAAACATTGAATCGATTTTAAATCGAAATTTGTAGAGGAAAGGAGGGAAAGGGGTGTGTAGGGAAATTGGCACAAGAGCGTGTGCCCCATTGCAGCTAAAATTAAATTAAAAATGAAAATCTCGCCGGTCATTGACGCTGGCATTTCGCAGTGAGATGCCGTCGGCAAGACAGTAGGCAAGTGGGTAGCGTCTCCCAGTGACCTCCCTGTACAAGTCGCCTGTAGGCTGGTGGTGCTCGTCTCGTATGGAGGCTGGTTGGCGGCCGGAAGCGGGCGAGCGAGCGCCGCTATCTGCGGCATCGCGCCCGCCGCGAGTCCCGTTGTCTGCAGACGGCGTGTCTGCCGCTGTTTACTCGGCTAAATGCGGCGCCGCGCCGGACAGAGCCCGCCTGTGCGCGCGGTATGCCGTAATGAGCAGTTGGCCGCCGCCGCCGACACCTGTCGCCAGACGCCTGAGACACCGATCCAATCTGTACGGCCTCAACACTATAAACAGGACTCGAATCCCAGCTCTCCACTACCACCAACAGGGCTCCCATCATTATTACCAAAAAATAAAAATAGAGTATTAACACGCATGCACATATCAACTTAAAAACGGGTGAATAAGACCTAAAAATAACAAAATACGACCAAACATTTATATGTACCGTACACCAAAACATCCTCGATTATAGATCATCTATTTTATATAATATTGTCGCTTTCACGTAGACAGCATGTCAGATTACTACGTTTATATCAAATTAAATCGTCCTCAACAGGCATAAGCCATGTGGCACTACGACGTTTATAGTAATGTTTTACTTTAATATGCCGTACCTGAACCTGGTTGCAGTACACTATTCATACCCTTCACATAAATCAATAAGGCTTGTTCCAATTACAAACCATCTTTATTCTGATCATCCTCAAATAAAATACATCACCAGCAACCGCTCACTGCAACAGCTCAACTCATTGTTTTTTTTGTTTTTTTTTTTTACGTCACTTGTTATTCTAAGATTGTTAAATCTTACGGCATGCTTCTTCTCTACTGCTCTTATAATAATTTCGCCAACGTAAAGATATTTTATTATAGATTCGTACAATTCAAAGTAGTATCTAACTACTTCTAATCTGACAAGCATAATTTGCTTCCGTCGACTCACTGCATCTTTGGGAAGTTAATTTAAAATCGTTTTGTAGAATTTCACATAATTTACAGAAAATAACTCTTTCAGCTGTACTAAAATACTCCTCTCTAAATTTCCTTACGCAACTCCACAACTAATCACTATCAGAGAAAAAAAAAAAAAAAATCGGCATGGCGGCACTCACTGAGGATTATTTCATTGAGATATTGATTGACGCGGCTCGACTCTGGCATGCTGCTGCTGCATTGTCGAGATTAAAAGGCAGGCGGAACATTACGTTTAGAGAGTGACAATAATGTATAACTTTAATTCTTGACTGGCGAATTCTGACGAACTGAATGACAATTTTATTTGATTTTTTCCTGCAATGTTTAAAACGAGTACAGTTCTGTAAATAATTATCTTAATTTCTTCTGATCTATATCTAGTGAATTGCCGGTACTATTAAAGAGTTACCAGATTTTTTTCTCAAAATATCACCATAAGACCATGTAACCATAAATACTGTCGTAATATGAGCAAAACTAGGAAAATTTCCTGAATATGCATTTATATGCTATATAAAAAACATTTAAATATAATCAGAAACGTTTAATTAGTACTTAATTCAGTATTAGAGCTCTAAAAAAAATCACGAAAAAATATGACTTTTCATAAATATCTGATCCCTAGTGATCCCTAGCAGTGGCGGCTGTACCTTAAGTGCGCTCGTGCGCTGAACCACCAATCCAAAAGATTTAAAAATGACAAAATATTAAGTACCTACTTCATCTTTATTTTTATATTACCATTTTAATATTTATTTTTAAACATACAAAAACAAAAACGTATAAAAAATTAAATCTCCAATTATGGTGAAACAGTTTGAGCGCTTTACTAAACTATTAAGACTTATTTTCCTGTAAAGACAAATTCTCGTGCGCTTCGGCGAGTGCACGAGGACTGCTAATACAACTTGTAGGTGTACGAGTTAATACGCCTGACGCGTGAAACAAAAGATAGTTCATAGAAACGTACGGAGTAATGAGTCGGTTGTCGAGCGCCGCACGTGCGAACCGAGGATTGCCGAGAGCACCCGATGTTTGACGAATTGGCTTGCTGGCATGGGCGCGCGCGAGGCGACGGCAGCCATGATTGACATCTCGTTATTAGACTATCAGTATAGTTTCACTGTATGTGTGACGCGCCAATAATTGTTTATTTATATTACAGTAAATAATTGTTTTTAGTTTTTGTTTCGATTTTTTTCGAGAACTTTTATTCTATACTGTGTATGGTGTTAGTGAAAATGAGCATAAACATTGATTATATTAAAGAAAATAACAGAAGTTTCAAAATAAAGTGAACATAAAATTGGCCGGACCGCCACGGCCCTTTTTAAATTTAAAACAAGAGTGCAAATCGAAAAATAAAGCATTTACACGAAGTTTTAAAAGTGAAATGTATAATAGAAAGAAATGGTTGTGTGGATGTGAGCGTCTTAATGCATTCTTTTGTTTTCCTTGCATTATTTTTGGCGGAGAATCGATTTGGACAGAAACAGGAATCAAGGATTTGACGCATTTGAGTGAAAAAATAAAAAAAACATGATTCTTCACAAGTACACCTACAAAATGTAATGAGTTTGTTTGTGTTAGGCACGGTCGACATTCGTAATCAGCTAGATTCTGTGTATAGAAGCAATATCCAAAAGTATAATGAACAAGTTGATAAAAACAGGTATATTTTATCACGTCTTATCGATTGTGTCAAGTTTTGTGGTGCACCACCAGTTTGATAACCCACCAGCCGCCACTGATCCCTAGTGGTCACCGAACGCGATGGGTGAGTTATTAACGCTCTGGCCTCGCATTCGGGAGGACGCGAGTTCAAATTCCAGTCCAGCCGTGCAAATTATGGCTTAACATGGTTTCTCCAAATTACGCGAGGAGAATGCCGCGATGGTTACATTCAGAGGCCATGGCCTAGTTAACCACTGGCCTAACAGACGCTCTCATTCGAGCTAACCTGCGAGTTAGTACTCGTGAGGAAACCAGTTCGCCTGAGTTGGCACGGGGACGGTTCGTCTACCAAATTTACCTCCGACCCGCACCAACTGCATCCGTCGAATAATCCAAATCTCCTCTGCTTCTTATCCAAAACAGCAATTTCTGCCTGGCCGTCCGCGTAAATTTAATTTAATTTAATTTAATCTAAATGCGATGCAGCGCGCACTGCGGTGGCAATTTCCCTACACACCCATCTTCCGCCTTTCCTGCACCCACCAACATTCGCCCTCTACAAATTTCAACTGTAAATTATTTAAACGTTTTTTGGTAAATTATTCATCAATTCTCTTGGAAACTTATTCCGATCCCTGACATCCTTATATACGAAAGAGAATCTTCCTACACCATTGTGCCTGAAATCGAGTGCCAGCTTGTGGTCATGGTCATCTTTTCCCTTCCATGCATTACTTTTAATTTTAACACCAATCTCTTTCCATGCCTCATCACCAATATACACTGTACACTCCCATGACCCTTTTCACCCTCCTCCTGTCCTCCAATGAATCCAGTTCCAGCTCTTTCATAATATCAGTTACTGATTGGGTTCTGCGGTAATTTTCAGACACAAACCTAGTAGCCCTTCTTTTGCACCCTCTCCAACTCCTGTATTTGATACGTAAAATGAGGATCCCATACTACACTACCATATTCAAGCAATGGTCTGACCAAAGTTTTGTAACCCAATTCGTTTACTTCTCTCGTGCATCCCCTCATTACTCTCTCCAACAAATGTAGGATTTTGAAACCTTTTCCTACCACCTGTCCAATGTGTCCTACCCAGTTAAGCTTGTTATCAAATGTAATGCCAAGATATTTACATTTCAAGTCTTCAGCAAGCAATTCTTTCGCCATTTTGAAATCATTATTTACCTTTAACTTTCTTATCTCTGTATATAATAAGCTAGCCGTTCTTTTGCATCCCATGTTTACCAGCCCAACTAGATATAGCTTTAGTTATTTGTGTATCTAATTAGCTGACTCTTCTTTGCATTTATCTACATCCCATGTTTACCAACACAACTGCTTGTTCTGATAACCTTTTATATAGCATTATGTCATCTACAAACAATCTAATTTCTGACAGTGAACAATTAACATAATTATTGATTAGAATAATGAATAGCAATGGTCCCAATACGATTCCCTGCGGCTTTCCCATTTTTACTTCTAGTTCTCTTGATATTGCATATCCTATCCTATCTTTTTGTTTTCTACCTTTTAAAAATTCTTCTACCCAGCAAATCACTTTCTTATCCACTCCAATGGTTTTTACCTTATTTACTACCATTTTATGGCTTACTCTGTCGAACGCCTTAGACAGATCTAGTGCTACACTATCAATTTGGCCTCCCTTGTCCATCTCATCTGAAATATCTTGCATATATCCCACTAATTCGCATGAATATCCTTACCTAAAGCGATGGTGCCTGCTTGAAAACCGCCATGTTGACCTAACTAGTTAGGTATTCCGTCTAGGACACCCTACAGCTGTTGTCTCTTGTGTTTCTTTTCTCTCAAAACTTTTTGATGCGTTTCCTGGCGGTCTGCCTCCGATCATATGACGTTAGTATCTTTGACTGGAAATCAAAAAGTTTGTAGCGACAGTCAGTTTTGTAAATTTTTTTCCGATCTTAGTTATGCCTTCCAAGAGGTTGAGTCTTTAAAAATCCCTTCTTGTTTCTTTAAATCAATCCTTGGAGTTTCTTTAAATGAATTTTTTTGGGGGGGGGGGAGGGGGGGCAATCTGTGATGACCATTTTCTGTGTGTCCGTGACATTTTATTCTGCTTTTTCTTATTAGTTCTGCAATGTTTTCTCTTATTTCTTGTATAAATCTTAATTTTCCTCTTTCTTTATAAATAAATATTTAAAAAATGTATCGTAAAGCTTATTTTCTAGGGATTCCACATAGTTGCAGAAATGCCTTTCGTGCTTTATGAATGCAAATGATCTATTAAACGTACATTTTTCATTGTCTATCCATATTTTTTCTGAGCCTTAAAGTAGATATATTTTTAAATACTTTTTTTTTATTTTAAGTTTATCTGTTTTCTTTATTTTCGAGTATCTGCTAATCTGCTGCCTCAGCAACACGTAACGGCCTCATGCTTAGCGAGACGTGATACACGCAGTCATAGCTGGGGGATGCGGTCAGTAAGTATACCGCGAATCAAGAACACGTCAATATGGAATGAACATTTGTATAAGATTACGGAACACTCCTTCCTAGTTTAAAAAACAATTTTGCTGTTGTGGAGTAATTGTCACACTTTCAACTTATTAATGACGTTTTTATGCCCCTTTCATTGTCCTAAATGAACATTAAATGATAGGTTATTTAGAACGAATGCCAGATGGTTTGATTTCTTACAGATTATTTTGCAACTTAAAGAAGCACTCTCCTCGTTGCGTTCTGCGATTCATGTGCCTAATACAGCTTCTAGTTCCGGATCACGAACAGTAATCGCCTAAAATGAGGTTGAATCCATAGTATCCATAGTTTGTTATTAATAGTATCTTCGGCTCGCAACCGTTGAGAAAGCGAGGAAGTGTTGACTGGGCGGGTAACGCCTGTTGTATGGCGACGCTTGGATAATATCGCAAGGCGCGACTAAAGCTTCGCTGTAAGGAAGCTACAACATTTTGCGAAATGAGTTAAGAAACTATTTGTGTTTAAAAAGTGATTAACAGGCATAATTACTTAAATTCAATATTGCTTTGATCACAACAATGTATTTACGCTTTGACTTAATAACAATACCTCCCATTGATTGGTCGAAGTATACCACTAACTACAGTAATTAAAAGCTAGCATGTGTTGGGTGGTGATAAATGGGCCAGAATCTTCAACAACACAGAACAGTGTATTTTCATTATTGTCTTCATAAAAATAAATCCAATTTGTTTGATGCTTGTGAATCATTAAATTCATTAATATCACTGAAATTCACTTGACAGAACCAAATTAGAATTACTTCATCAACGAACGGTGCGATCCTAATACAAAAAGGGCTTTGTTTCGAACAATCGAAACAATACGAACCGTCTCTACTTTGAAAATGTCAGGTCACACCTGCAAGGGAATCTGAGTCTAGGTCATGGAGGAAGGAAATATATGGAGACGACGCAAGAGACCTTCACCACGCATTGAAGTGAAGCAGGGCGGAGGAGGAGTGGGGGGGCATGGCCGGAGTGGAGGGGGCATGGCCGCTTCCATACAGATACGGGGAATATGTACAAAAACCTCAAGGGGACTTTAGGATAAAGGTGACGCCGCAATCTGGTGATGGATGATTATGTAACTCGATATGACAAATAAAAAATGAAGAATAAAATTTTTTGATATTGTCGCGTTGGAACCGGGACAGGTGTGAATTCGAAGGTTACTTGTCAATGAACACAGCACTTAAACTGAGAACAGGTTTATTGAGAACTCAAACATACACGCAGCACTGACTGCCTCTTGGGCAGAATGCTCTTCTATTTATACACAGATAGAACGTACTAGAGATTACAAGAGTAGTTAACAAGTGAAATGTGTAGAAGTTACAAGTGACCTTAGGAAACATGTAGAACCTTCTGGAAATAATAAACAGAATTAAATAATTTTTGTCAGTGGGCGGGATTGAACCGGCGACCTTCGGTACCGCAATTCGTGACTCTACCCGCTGCGCCATGCTGGCAGACGGTACACTGGCGTTCATGCGGCATTGCTCCCTCTCCTGAGGAAAACAGCGTCCCGCTGTTAGATTTCTTTTGGGGCACGCTGAAGTGTCCTGGATCTTGATCTTGTCGTGGGTCCTCTGTATGGCAGTTCTGGAGGGCCCCTCCTGATTGTACTATTATCTTCCTGTCCGACTTCCTCAGTATCCAAACCGTCCTCAGAGTCCTTGAACAAGAAGCTGGTTGTGCCTAGCTGCTCGTCAGGATTGTAGTAAGGCTTCATGCGGAGGACGTGAACAATGTCCCTTCGCTTTCGTCGTTTCGAAGACGGCTCATAATCCTCGACTTCGTATGTGACGTCTGACCGGCGGCGTATGACACGATACGGACCAAAGTACCGCTTCAGTAACTTTTCTGATAGCCCAACCTTCCGGACAGGGGTAAAAATCCATACGAGATCTCCTGGGTTGTACGCAACAGGTCGGTGCTTGCCGTCATACCGCTGACGGTCCCTCTCCTGGGTGGCCAGTGTTCGTATGCGAGCCAGCTGTCTTGCTTCTTCGACCCTGGTAATGAGCTGTTTTATATAGTCATCCTGAGTGTCGTCCGGCTGGAATGGGAACAGCGTATCCATTGTGGTCTCAGCTTCACGGCCATGGAGCAGAAAAAACGGAGTGAAGCCTGTCGTATCTTGCCTTGCTGTATTATAAGCAAATGTGACCACTGGCAGTATTGTATCCCAATCCTTCTGCTCAACATCCACATACATCGACAGCATATCGGCATGTCTTGTTGAAGCGTTCTGTGAGACCGTTTGTCTGAGGGTGGTATGCAGTTGTCATCCTGTGGACAACGTCGCATCTTGACATGACCTCTGATACTAGTCTTGACTGGAATACCTTTCCACGATCGGATATCATCACACGTGGTGCTCCATGCTTCAAAATAATGTCTTCTACTAGAAATTTTGCAACCTCTGGAGCTTCTGCAGTCGGCACAGGTTTGGTGACAGCGTAGCGCGTGAGGTAGTCGGTGCAGACTATTATCCATCGGTTACCGGTTGTCGACTTCGGGAACCTCCCCAAAAGGTCGATCCCAATTCGGTGGAATGGAACTGCTGCAGGTGGAATTGGTACTAGATGACCTGGAGGTAATTGCGGCACATGTTTCCGTCGCTGGCACTCTTTACAGTGACTCACATAATGCTTGACAGATCGGTAGAGACCCTTCCAGTAATACCTGCGTCTGATTCGGTCCAGGGTCTTCACAAATCCCAGATGACCGGATATTGGAGCGTCGTGGAAATACTTGAGAATAGCTGGCTGGAGATGAGCTGGAACGACCAGAAGCCACTTGGGGCCTAGTGGATCGTAGTTGTTCTTATACAATGTCCCATCTATCAATTGAAACCCTCCTTTGGCCGGTTCTCCTTTCCCCAAGGCGTCTATGGTTCTTAATAACTCTGAATCTTCCCTCTGTTCAGCTGCAACGTCACCTAATTCAGCGAGGGCTGAAATTCCATTCATGCTGTTGTGTTCTATTAAAGGATTCCTTGAAAGGCTGTCGGCATCCTTGTGTTTGCGTCCGTTTTTTAATACCACCGTGACGTCGTACTCTTGAAGTCTAAGTGCCCATCTTGCTAGTCGACCTGATGGATCCTTCAAGCTGGTTAGCCAACATAAAGAATGGTGGTCTGTTACGACGGTGAAAGGTTTGCCGAATAAATACGGACGAAACTTGTTGATAGCCCAGACAACTGCGAGGCATTCTTTCTCGGTTGTAGAGTAGTTTATCTCGGGCTTAGAGAATACTCTTGATGCATAGGCTATCACCTTCTCAGCACCTTCCTGAATTTGCACAAGCACTGCACCGATCCCATAACCGCTGGCGTCAGTGTGAAGTTCAGTTTCTGCATTCTCGTCGTATAAGGCTAGAACTGGTGCGGAAGTTAGAGCCTCCTTAAGTGCCTGGAAAGATCTTTCTTTAGTTTCATCCCAGTAAAACTTGGCGTCTCCCTGCAAAAGTTCTTGCAGTGGACGTGCCATGTTACAGAATCCTTTTATGAAACGCCGGAAGTATGAGCACAGCCCAAGAAAGCTTCTCACATCACGAATGTGCTGAGGAGTTGGAAATTCCATGACTGCCCTTACTTTATCTGGATCAGCGCGGACGCCATCTCCGTTGACCAGGTGCCCCAGGATTTTTATCTCTCTGGCGACGAAGAGGCACTTCTTCGGATTGAGGCGGAGTCCTGCAGTCTGAACACACTTCAGCACCGTTGACAGGCGACTCAGATGTTCTTCAAATGTTTTCGAGAAAACAACAATGTCATCTAAATAACAAAGACACGTCGTCCACTTAAGGTGTCGAAGTAAGTTGTCCATCATGCGTTCGAATGTGGCCGGAGCGTTGCATAATCCGAATGGCATTACTTTGAATTCATAGAGGCCATCAGGTGTAATAAAAGCCGTCTTTTCTCTGGCAGCTTCGTCAACCTCGATTTGCCAGTAGCCTGTCTGCATGTCCATGGTTGAGAAGTATGTAGCTCCTTTCAAGCAGTCTAAGGCGTCGTCGATGCGCGGCAGTGGGTAGACATCTTTCTTTGTGATTTTGTTCAGCCGCCGATAGTCGACACAGAATCGCCACGTACCATCCTTCTTCTTTACGAGGACCACCGGAGATGACCAAGGACTCTCTGAAGGTTGAATAATGTCATTATGCAACATCTTCTCCACTTCCTCTCGAATTATTCGCCTTTCGACTGGTGACAATCGGTACGAGCGCTGGCTAATGGGCGGATGATCCCCAGTATTGATACGATGCTTTATCGTGGGCCGTTTCGTCTGACCTTTTTTTTGCTGGGGTGTGAATACACCAGAGAATTGGCGTAGTATAGCTAACACCCGGTGGTGTTGTTCCTTGGTCAGGCCGGACCCTATTGGCAGTTCCATAGTTGTTTCCTCCAGCGTGTTGTCGGTACTAGTAACAGAGCATGGATCTTCGTTAATGACGTTGAGCTCGCCCTCCTGGACTGGTTCAGCTGTCCCTATGCACATTCCCTTGGGGATAATTTGTGACTGCTCGTGACAGTTGGTGATCCAAATGTCTCCTCGACCACCGATAATGCTTATGATAGCCGCTGGTATGTAGATTTCTTTCGTGAGCCTAATAAACTTTCTACTATCGACAAGCACTTCAAGGTTGCGGTCGTCCGTGTTTTTGACTGGGACTCTTCTCATTGCGAACGGCGGGATTGTCACGTTGTCAACGGCGAATAACTTCCCAGAAGATTCTGTGTTACGTGTACCCGTCGCAACGACTTCTTCAATTTGCAGCTCAGACGTTCCACAGTCAATGACAGCTTGGGATGCCTTAAGGAAGTCCCATCCAAGGATGACATTATGACTACATTCTGTTAAAATGACAAATTCAACTGGCTGGGTCCTGTTGTTGATGGTTATTCTCGCGACACAAGCTCCAGCTGGCTGGACGTACTTTCCATTTGCGACCTTTAGCACAGTTGCCCCCGTATCACGGAACATTGTCTTCTTTAGTGTGCGACGATAATTGTCCGACAATACGGAGAAAGAAGCTCCTGAATCAACCAGCGCCCGGACAGGTTGGCCGTCGATTATAACGTTGATGAGATTTCCCGATATCTTAGTGACTGTCATCCATGGAGGATTTTCATCTGCGGCGGCCTCACCTCCGTAGATGGTCGCCTTGCTTAGTTTTCCTGCGTGCGGCGGCTAGGGGAGCGGCTGGTAGCTCTGTCCGGCGACGATGAACGGCAGCGGCGCGTCGGGGATCGACCTCGTCTAGGTTACGGCGATGGGCTTCTTCCCGTAGGTCGACCGAACTCGTCAGCGGGTGGCTGCCTGGGGTAGAACTGTTCGGATGGCGGACGTCTTGCGGCAAAATAATCGTCAAATACTCGTCTTCTCTCTCTGCAGTAGCGTATGACATGTCCAGGGCGCCCACAGTGGAAACATACTGGCGCGTTGTCTTCTGTCCTCCAGACGTCCGTTCGTCTGCGGGACGTCATAGGTGCCGGAGGATTTGGTTGTGGCCGTGTCGGCCGGTTCCTAGGCTGCCGTTTGGCAGCTGCAGCATACGTCATATCAGGGCGAGGCCATTCTTCACGTCGAGTGCGATTGGCTCGGCAGACAGGAGCTATTGTCTGAAATACCTCTTTTTCCGCCGCGTCGGCTCCTTCATGACCCACTGGGCTTACATCCATGGCCATGATCTGATGCTCACTCGGTTCAAGAGTCCCAGCTGCCATGAACTGTTGTAATTCTTCTCTCACAATTTGTCGTATGAGAGACGCAAAGTCGTGCTGGTCTTCCACAACTGCCATGGGGACTACGTTGGGAAGTCTGTCATACTTCTTTCGCCCAACCCTCCTTTGTTGCATCTCCTCAATCCGCTGGCACCACTTGATGAACTCTTCCGTCGTAGCGACGTCTTTTATCAGAAGAGCTTGGTACATGTCTTCTGCAATACCTTTCATTAGGTGCGTGATTTTGTCGGCTTCAGTCATATTCGGGTTGACTACGTTGCATAGGGCCAAAACATCCTGTATGTAAGATTGCGTCGGCTCCCCATGTCGTTGGGCCCGGTTCTTCAGTTGTTCTTCCGCCGAGCGGATTTGTCGCTGGTGGTCCCCAAACGTTTTCTTAAGTTCCGTCTGGAACATTTCCCAGTTATTCAGTTTTTCTTCGTTGTTCTCGAACCACTGCTGGGCGGTTCCGTCCAGATAGAAATAAACATTTGCCAAGCACATGGTATGATCCCACCTGTTGTACTTGGCGACTCGGTCGAACCCTTTTAGCCATTTGTTAGGATCCTGTCCAGCGTCTCCAGAGAACACCGATGGGTGTCGAATGTGCAGCTGGCTTGCCGCCATGGGTTTCCTAATGACGCGGACTTTCGGAAGGACGTACTGAGTATATCCTTTGTAGTCCGGTTCCAGTCCGTGTAGGCGGCGACTTTTACGTTGCCTAATCGGAGCCACGACGATGCAGCTGTTGCACAGGGTACCCGGCGCCTCCACCAAACTATGTCGCGTTGGAACCGGGACAGGTGTGAATTCGAAGGTTACTTGTCAATGAACACAGCACTTAAACTGAGAACAGGTTTATTGAGAACTCAAACATACACGCAGCACTGACTGCCTCTTGGGCAGAATGCTCTTCTATTTATACACAGATAGAACGTACTAGAGATTACAAGAGTAGTTAACAAGTGAAATGTGTAGAAGTTACAAGTGACCTTAGGAAACATGTAGAACCTTCTGGAAATAATAAACAGAATTAAATAATTTTTGTCAGTGGGCGGGATTGAACCGGCGACCTTCGGTACCGCAATTCGTGACTCTACCCGCTGCGCCATGCTGGCAGACGGTACACTGGCGTTCATGCGGCAATATTCTGTTTAGTTTTCGAGATATTCTGTCCCAAATGTGAAATGGTTTTGGTTGAAATTCAGAAGAAAAAATTGGTTAAAGTCAAATTTGATGATGGATTCTTATTTAAAAAGACGAGACAAATGAAAAATAAAAGAATAAAAATTTTCGATATCTCACCTAGTTCTAGAGATATACTGTATCAAAAGTGAGATTTTTTGAGTTGAAATGGAGAAGAAAAATTTCTCAAAAGTCAAATTTAATGATCGATTCTTATGTAACACGACGAGACAAATCGAAAATAAAGAATAAAATTTTTCGATATCTTGCTTAGTTTTCGGGATATACTGGGAACATCGCAATGTTTGGAAGCGCAATACCGCTGCTGCCACCATGCGGGAGAGTTTAAAGCCTGCTTCACCGATTTAACGTCACTTCTCCTCCATATATTACCTTCCTCCCTGTTCTAGGTACGGCACGTGTAATGTTTTTCGGATCGTAATGCGCCGTCGCGTGTCTGTTAGTTCAAATGAGCCGGCCGCGTGCAACCCAACGCTATGACTACAAGTCACACGCATGCGCAGCACTGTCAGTTCGTAGGATACCCAAATTAGAAACTGAGATAGTAAAATGATGGAAATGAGTTTCCACGCGCTGTTGTGCGTTCTGTGCCTTATGTTAACTGTGAGAAATAATACACTGAAGAGCCAAAGAAACTGGCACACCTGCCTAATATCGTGTAGGGCCCCCGCGAGCACGCAGAAGTGCCGCAACACGACGCGGCATGGACTCGACTAATGTCTGAAGTAGTGCTGGAGGCAATTGACACCATGCATCCTGCAGGGTTGTCAACAAATCCGTAAAAATACGAGGGGGTGGAGATCTCTTCTGAACGGCACGTTGCAAGCAGTGGCGGCTGGTGGGTTATCAAACTGGTGGTGCACCACAAAACTTGACACAATCGATAAGACGTGATAAAATATACCTGTTTTTATCAACTTGTTCATTATAATTTTGGATATTGCTTCTATACACAGAATCTAGCTGATTACGAATGTCGACCGTGCCTAACACAGACAAACTCATTACATTTTGTAGGTGTACTTGTGAAGAATCATGTTTTTTTATTTTTTCACTCAAATGCGTCAAATCCTTGATTCCTGTTTCTGTCCAAATCGATTCTCCGCCAAAAATACTGCAAGGAAAACAAAAGAATGCATTAAGACGCTCACATCCACACAACCATTTCTTTCTATTATACATTTCACTTTTAAAACTTCGTGTAAACGCTTTATTTTTCGATTTGCACTCTTGTTTTAAATTTAAAAAGGGCCGTGGCGGTCCGGCCAATTTTATGTTCACTTTATTTTGAATAGTTCTGTTATTTTCTTTAATATAATCAATGTTTATGCTCATTTTCACTAACACCATACACAGTATAGAATAAAAGTTCTCGAAAAAAATCGAAACAAAAACTAAAAACAATTTTTTACGGTAATATAAATAAACAATTATTAGCGCGGCACACATACAGTGAAACTATACTGATAGTCTAATAACGCGCGCCCATGCCAGCCAGCCAATTCGTCAAACATCGGGTGCTCTCGGCAATCCTCGGTTCGCTCGAGCGGCGCACGACAACCGACTCATTACTCCGTACGTTTCTATGAACTATCTTTTGTTTCACGCGTCAGGCGTATTAACCCGTACACCTACAAGTTGTATTAGCAGTCCTCGTGCACTGGCCGAAGCGCACGAGAATTTGTCTTTACAGGAAAATAAGTCTTAATAGTTTAGTAAAGCGCTCAAACTGTTTCACCATAATTGGAGATTTAATTTTTTATACGTTTTTGTTTTTGTATGTTTAAAAATAAATATTAAAATGGTAATATAAAAATAAAGATGAAGTAGGTACTTAATATTTTGTCATTTTTAAATCTTTTGGATTGGTGGTTCAGCGCACGAGCGCACTTAAGGTACAGCCGCCACTGGTTGCAAGGTATCCCAGATATGCTCAATAATGTTCATGTCTGGGCAGTTTGGTGGCCAGCGGAGGTATTTAAACGCAGAAGAGTGTTCCTGGAGCCACTCTGTAACAATTCTGGGCTTGTGGGGTGTCGCATTGTCCTGCTGGAACTGCCCAAGTCCGTCGGAATACACAATGGACATGAATGGATGCAAGTGATCAGCCAGGATGCGTACGTACGTGTCACCTGTCACAGTCGTATCTAGACATATCAGGGGTCCCATGTCACTCCAACTGCACACGCCCCACACCATTACAGAGCCTCCACCAGCTTGAACAGTCTCCTGCTGACATGCAGGGTCCATGAATTCATGAGGTTGTCTCCATACCCGTACACGTCCGTCCGCTCGATTTAATTGGAAACGAGACTCGTCAGAGCTGGCAACATGTTTCCATCATGAACAGTTCAATGTCGGTGTTGGCCGGCCCACGAGAGGCGTGAAGCCTTGTGTCATGCACTCAGCAAGGGTACACGAGTGGGCCTTCGGCTGAAAAAAACCATATCGATGATGTTTCATTGAATGGTTCGCACGCTGACACTTGTTGATGGCCCAGCATTGAAATCCGCAGCAATTTGCGGAAGGGTTGCACTTCTGTCACGTTGAACGATTCCCTTTAGTCGTCGTTGCTCCTGTTCTTGCAGGATCTTTTTCCGGCCGCAGCGATGTCACAGATTTGATGTTTTATCGGATTCCTGATATTCACGGTGCACTCGTGAAATGGTCGTACTAGTAAATGCGCACCTAAACGCTACTTCGGAGCTGCTGTGTCCCATCTCTCCTGCGCTGACTATAACACCACGTTCAAACTCACTTAAATCGTGATAACCTGCCATTGTAGCAGCAGTGACCAATCTAACGCCTGCGCCAGACACCTGTTGTCTTGTGTAGGCGTTGCCGACCGCAGCGCCGTACTCTGTGAGTTTACATATCTCTGTGTTCAGTGTATGAATGGAAAGCTACGTGGTCTGGCTCGGACCCCCCCCCCCCACGGAGCCCAGTGTAGCTGTCTACCGATCCCCTCTCCCCTAGACCGTTCCACGTACTTTATGGCCGCCCCCTACCCAGGTGACGATGTTAGTACCGCTCCTCGCCGCCTGGAGACGCGAGGCGCGGTGGTCTGCGCCCCGACACGTCGTTAATCACGGGGAACTATTTGCTGCCGCGGCTGTCGGTCGACCAGGGGCAGCGACAGAAAATTTGTCATCGAGCTTAGTCAACTGGCGAAGACTGCTTCCGTGGCAGCAACTAATATCGAGACGGACCCTTCAGCAGGAACAAAGCAATCTGGCGAGGATGTTGTTCCCGCCAGAGTCTGGAAGACTTCGTCGGCTAATTAAGCACAAATCACGAGACTGTGAAACGTTACTGTAACCCAATTCACGTTTCATTACCCTCCCGTGAACCAATTAGGTTTGTGAAGAATACCGATTACTGTGGGTGAGCGGTTACGCTCTGACCTCGCTTTCAGGAGGACGCGGGTTCGAATCCCGTCCGGGCATCCAGATTTGGGTTCTCCATGATTTCCCCAAATCACTCCAGGCGAATGACGGGATGCTTCCTTCAAAAAGGCAATGGCCAAATTCCTTCCCGTTCCTTGACCGAGTTAAAAAAAAAATCAAGTGAATGGCGGGATGATTTCTTCAAAATACCATGGCAGAATTACTTACCGTTACTTTCCCGACTATAACCAACGAGGTGTAAAGCAATAAGAAAAACAAACCTTTCTTGCCTCTAATTTATTTATTTATTTCACGTGTCCACGACATGACATTACAAGTTAAAACTAATAAAATTAATTAGAAAGGAGTGGGAAGCGAACAGTCCACACAACTGTGAGCTTATAAAAGATCCGACAACCTGTGCTCCAGGGTTTGACTAGCCAGGCGTCTCTGGTGTCAACTGAACAGATTTCGCACAGGTCACGGAGTGTGCAATGCAACCGCACGTAAGTGGGGTCTCCGTGAAGATGCGTTGTGTGACTGTGGTGGTATACAAACAGCTGACCACTTTGTGATGGATTGTCCAGCAAGAAGACTATCTGGAGGCCTGCTCACACTGCATCAAGCTGGACCAGCTGCCAGAAGATGGCTTGCATCTATAGATATAGTTATTTGATTGTACATGTCTTTAGTTGTACTTGGGATACGATAATAATAATAATAACAGTTAACAGAAAACATCACATTGAAGAAATAAAAAAAAAACTAGAGAGAAAAATCATTACAAAAATTGTAGGAGCAAGACTCACTAAAGATTGTTACAGACTACAATCAATCAAAACAACAGATAAGTTTTCCAAATATCGAAATTGACATCAACAAAAGGGGAATGAAATTATTTGGTCACCTTAAGAGGGTACCAGAATATCGATTGACAAAAAAGATAATAGATTATGTAACTTCACTGAAAAATCCAACACCTTGGCTGAATGAAATTCGGAAGGATCTTAAAAGTTCACACAATAAGAGCAACAGACATCTTAGAAAGAGACACCTTCGGACACAAAGTAGACAAATGGGAAGTTATAAGAGAACAACCAAAACAAAAACAATACAGACCAAAGTGGTCGGAAGAACGCAAACAAGCTTTCTCGGAAAGAATGAAAGCCTATTGGAACAATAAGAAGAACTCGAAGAAAACTTGATTCGGTCATTTGCTTAACGTCTTCCAATTATTGGGAGAATTCGCCAATAATAATAATAATAATAACATATTACAATCCCTGACACCCTTACCTAAAAAAGACAATCTTCTACTCCCTTGCACCTTATATCGAGTGCCAGCTTGTGGTCATGGTCATCTTTTCCCTTCCATGCACTACTTTTTATACCTACTACAATATTTTTCCATGACTCATCACCAAATACGCCCTGTATACTGCCTTGACCCCCTTAACCCTCCTCCTGTCTTTCAATGAATCCGATTCCAGTTCTTTTATCATATCTGTTGCTGGTTACGATCGAAGGTAATGACAGCAGGCTTCCCTCTGCAGACATTTGAGGAATTTGTGTTGTGTTTTGAAGCGGCACGTACACGCTCTGTAGATAAACGTGACCATACGTCCCGCTGTCCCCGGAGAAACTAAAAATGTCCCCTTTCACAAACGAAACGAAAATTTGATGTATCTATCTATTAAGGTGTAAAACAGTAAAACGACCGAGCGTGGTTGGTGAGTGGTTAACGCTCTGGCCTCGTATTCTGGAGGACGCCGGTTCGAATCCCCATCCGGGCATCCAGATTTTTGTTTTCCATGGTTTCCGGGATGCTTCCTTCAAAAGGCCACAGCTGAATTCCTTCCCGTTCACTGGACCCATCCCATACCGTCTCTAATGACCTCGATGTCGACAGGGTGTAAAACCATAAATAAAAAACCCAGTGAAACGGTTTTTGTCGTGAGGCGGTCGAATCGACGCATGGACCATTGCTTAAGACGCAAGTATTTACTAGCAGCAGCCGCTTAGTTCCAGCCACGTCACAGATCAAGAAATCAGTAGCTGGAACGCTGAGAATGTTGCTGCTGAAGACCGTTGGGCGGAATTATTTCAGCACTTCCGTGCTAACACTCTCAACTGCACGAACTACCGTGTAACTATTGAGTACGTTATGTGTCTGCCTGCAAGTAACGCTCCTGTCAAAAGAGTTTTTCTCCTTTTTTTTTTTAATAAAGTGACTATACTCTGTTAAGTGTCGTAGTATTGATAGTATTGAAAGCCATTTTTATTGCCAAGACTAACATCAACGAATCATGTAATGAGCTCCATTCCTACTCGGAAGATAGACCAGATATTTTGGAACTGATTTGTTCTGACGATAAATACGAAACAACTGCCTCGTCAGACGTTACTAAGGCTAAGTAACTCAGATAACAAGCAATACTATCTACTTATGGTTCCTCAAAATAGCCCATGCCACATCCCGTATATCCCTTCCTATGCATAAATGGTTACACATTAGGACTGATGTAATGCACCGTCCGTTAATCTGAATGGTTTAATACATCCAAAGGAGTACAACAAGGAAGTACCCTTTCACCTCTTCTGTTCATAGCGGTGATGTTTGCGGATGATGTGGCGATGTGGGATGAAACCGAAGAAGGAATACAAAACAAACTGAAAATGTGGAATAATACGTTTGATGAATATGAAATTTATTTATTTAGCTTATGGCCATTGCACAAAAATAATAGAATTTAACATTAATTACAATTAAAATTCAAAATTAACATGGTGTCATTTGATATGTTAATAAAATCTATCGGTGATCCCGTGAAGGCTCGAAGTGTGCAGTCAAATGTCACGTGACGGATGGTTTGTTTTTCCTTACTACAGTTGCATCTCGGTGAATCTCTCATTCCCCATGTATACAAAGATCAATCAGATCTTCCATGACCAGTCCTAACTCTGTTAAGAGCTGTCCAGGTCTTGCGAGGAAGGTCGAGTCCCTTTAGTGCCTGTTGACTGTCGAACAGGGAGTGCCATTCTGGTGGGGCTGAGGCTATCCACTCCAATTTCCAAGCTACTCTCCCATTAAAATTATCAGATATAATCTGTTTTACAGTTTATACACTTGGATTTCTTGATTTAAGTCTCACAAACATATTATCCATGTCGTCATGGATGGGAAGATCCAAGTTATGACAGATCTTATTATATTGGGCAATTAGGAGAGGGTGTCGTCTTACTGTAGGCGGTTCGATTTTACATAAATGAATATGGAATTTAAAAAAATAAAAAAAACCGTAGAACTAAAAATAAGCCGAAAGAATACAGACTGTCATATAAAATAACAAGACCATCAAGTTGAAGTTGTTGACCAATTCAGCTACCTGGGGAGCATAATTGCTAGTAACGGTAGAAGTGAGTTAGAAATAATGAATAGAGTAGCCAAAGGAGCCAACTTCTATAGTACCGCGCGGGGCTTATTATGGGACATGAAGGTTCCCAGAAGAACAAAAATTGTCTTGTCATTCCTATTCTCACATATGCCATGGAAAGATGCACACTAACATCAAGGGACCTTAGCAAGATCCAAGTATGTGAAATTAAGTTTCTTAGAACGGCCCTCCAGAAAACTAGACCACATAAAGAATGACGAGATTAGATCAAACCTAGAGCTAAGGGAATCCATGGAAGAGAGACTGAGGTCATCAAGACTTAAGTGGTTTGGGCATGTCAAGAGAATGACTAGTACAAGACTACCAAAAACTTATTTGGAAAAAAGGATAGTGGGCAAAAGACCAGTGGGAAGACCAAGAAGAAGATGGACAGACCAACTGAAGGAGGACATAGAGAGAAGATGCTGGAAGTGGGAATATATCACCGACCAAGAAACTTTTCTGGATAGGAGACAGTGGAAGACGATCGTCTACAACAACCAAGGTTCGTAAACCACACCCGGGAAACTGGAGATGGTCACCAACGATAATGACTAATCACCCACTTTTAGCGAATCGCGGAGTAATAACAATGATAATAATAAAAATAATACTCTATACTAGGGGTGGCCAACACGCGGCCGGCCTTGAACATATTTCTGGCCCGCAAGATTCATCACACTTTTACATTTTATAAAATATTTTTTATATTTCATTTTTAGTGTTATATATTTCTTAACAATGTGCGCTTAGTATCGTTATTACTATATTATCTATGTTTACACGTAAGAATAATAGTAAACACAATAATAACTCATCTTTCAATGTTTCACTCCAAAAACATGTCTCTAGTGGGTTCTTATATGCGGCCCGCGGAGTTATGATGCACTTCCAAAGTGGCCCGCTAGATCATTTGGGTTGGGCACCCCTGCTCTATGCAATACATTCTGGCTGCGACAGAGAGCTATGTGAGGCCTGGAAGCACTCAGCCCTGGTTGCTGTGTCTCTGCACTCCTAGCCGTATTAACGCACCCGTCTCGTCGCTCGTGAAGCACATTAATTGGACGCACCTCACCTCTCAGAGGCTGCAGGAAGAATGGCCCTCTATTCCACACGCGGCATAACCGAGACACAATGGCGACTCATAAATCCGGACTGACATGTCGCAGAAACAATAGCTCTGATACTATCCCGAGGCGGCAGCTGGCGTCTATTAACTGATTCGCGGGCCATAGGCTTCCAGGACAAATCTAATCTTCCTTTACTTATCTGTTATCACCGATGACCGAAGCAGGAATGATGTTAAAAGCAGAATAGCACTAGCAAAAAGAGCCTTCATGAAAAAGAGAAACCTTTTAGTTTCAAATATTGATCTACGAATTAGAAAGAACTTTTTAAAACTCTATGTGTGGAGCACAGCACTTTATGGTAGCGAAACATGGACTTTAGGAATACCAGAAAGAAAGAAAATTGAAGCATTTGAAATGTGGTGCTACAGAGGAATCATGAAAACTAAGCGGACAGACAAAGTACGAGTTATGGAAATGATGGGTGAGAAAAGAAGTTTATGGAAGAAGAGACAGGCTCGTAGGTCATATTTTGAGACATGCTGGGTTGATTAATTTGTTAGTGGAGGGAACAGTCGAAGGTAAGAACTGTAGAGGAAGACAGAGATTAGAATACATGAAGCAGATAATTGAGGACGTGGGTTTTAAGGGATATGTAGAGATGGAGAGGTTAACACAAGATAGGAAGGGATGGAGGATTGCATCAAACCAGTCTAAAGACTGACGACAGCAAAAAAAAAAATCATCTTCAGGCATCTTTAGGAGAAGCGTCGTGCAACAGAAGCGATTCTGGCTGTATATTTACTTCAATCCTCAACTTCGCAACATGGATGCTTGGTTATAAATAATCTAACAGGTAACATTCAAACACGTTGATAACAAAAAATGTCGTTTACATTAACGTAAACCTGTTAAAATGAAACAAATTTTTTAACCTGTTAACCGTTGATGAAACACTGTTAAATTACGACGAATTCACTTAAAGACGTATTTCAGATGAGATATGTACGTATGTGTATCCGATTTATACAAAACACGTGAAACTGAATACTGATTAGCGTTCGTACAAATTATCGAATTGGTACTTAAAATTGTTTTTGCAAATAGAATGTCGATTTTTGATGTATCGATAGTAAATATATCGACGGTAAAAATCGATTATTTTATTAAAAATATCGATATTTCGATACATCGATATATTCCGCCCAAGCCTAGTTGTGAAATGCCGCCCGGTCATCCGGATTACAGTTTTTCCGTTGTTTCCCGCAATCAGTCCAGCCGAATACGGAGACGTCTCTTTCAAAGCACCATAGCCGAACTCCGCGTCGCTATCCCCTTAGGTTAGGAGGGTTCAACAGAAATGAAACCTACAAAACAAGAACACAAATTCTTAACATACGCGAATTGACTAAAATGGTTACGTCGCAATATTTCCAGTCGTCTATGATCATTAATTTCGCCAGTAATACGTTTATTGCCTTTAAATTAGGGACCGTCCATAAACTACGTGGACTCGGCCTAGGGTGCAGGGATTGGCTGTGCTACGTTGGGGGGGGGGGGAGAGGGGGCGTTTCCGAGCCAAGCCACGTAGCTTTCTATTCATATTATTTGTCGGAGTTAAAATGAGCTGCAGAACAAACAACAGCATGTGAATATTTATATCCGTCATTTAATTATCTCCGAATGTAATTTACGATAGTCTGACATGAGAAAACAGTACAAAATGTCTTCTGGAATCGAAAGGGGAAAAAGCTACGTGATAGGTGTCGGGGGGGGGGGGGCGTAGAGGCAGAAGTCACGTGCGGCTACGTGGAGGGAGGAGGCTTCACAGGAAGGCAAAATGGACCCACGTAGTTTATGAACGCTCCGTTAACTGACTTGATTCTGTAAGTGAATGGCATTTTTCAGACAGAACCAAACACCATCTCGTATTAAATTAAGAACTTGAGCGCGTTGCATTACCGCTAGACTCGGTGATAGTGGAGACGACATTCCAGGATTAACGACGAGCGGAAGCGAGACGCAACAGTGGCGTAATTAATGGAGCGTCCAAACGAGACGCGGCGACCCGACAGCTCCACTAGCCTGGTGAGCGACACGAGAGGTCTTCATTAATCCAGCGCCACCTTGCCCGATTAAACATCCAGCAAGGTGCGACGCAGTAATCAGGAACTAGGAGCCACGTGAAAAGTCAACATCGGGAAACAATTTCTTAACTTGAATAAATCTTCTTGGGTATCCAGCCGAATTAGTCCATCGATTAAAACAGGACGTTTCGGCGGACATGGTTCTGCCGCCATTGTCAAGTGATTGACACATTCTTACATGACTCGTCCACTTTACTGCCTCCTAAGGGCGTCAGAGCAGTGTTCTGGTAATTCATTTGTTCCCAGTTTCTTAACAGGATAGAACCGTCATTAAATAACCTTGATGTTGTGATGTACGTATTTCTTAGCTGACTGTAACAGTGACAGCTACGGACAGAGGATATTACGAGAACATCTGCACCGAGTACAGAGAGCTCGTGAGCGAGTCAAAGTTGACAGGGGAACGTAACTTTTCGTCTCCTCGTGTCTTCGCAGTTGAATTACTGAATAGTTTGTTGTTAAAGTGCGAATTATATAAATATCTGTAAGCTTGTGAGTGTATGATATCGCAGAAGTTGAGTGCGGGAGTGCGTACGGGTCGGCCATGTCGTGATGACACGAGTAGCGCACGAGTTCAATGTGAGTTGTAACCCGCGAGCCTCGTCGCGTAGTGCCGAGACGTTTAATAGAAACAGTGCGGAGAGAGAGGACCTGCTGTGCACAGAGCCAGGACTGAGTCGCGAGTGAACATAACTTCTGTTGGTAGCGCTGTTAGATCTCCCAGAGTGTTAACAGAACTGTTCTTGTGAATTTTTACTGGGGCTACGACTCGCTTTCAAAGACCTACCAACTTTGGAGAAGAAATTTCAAAATTGTCTGGTGGCTAGCGCTCACGAATATGTGTTGACTTTAGTAAACTTTCGTGATCCGTGATTAACTACATGTGTGTTCGTCGACTTTGGTCTGTAGTAGTTCCTGAATATGACTTATTCAATCTTCCGTTAGGCATACCCCACTTGAGTGGCGACCGTGTCATTAGAATCTGCAAATGTGTAAAAGCTGAGACAGCTGTACTAGTAGTAGCACGTGACAGCATGGGATACGTACAGTACATTAGTTATAAATTAAGCTACTCAACCATATAATCGTGTTACAAACGCCACCACCCTTATTTTGAGATGATATCCGCTTCGTTCCATTGCACAGTCCTGTTTATAATTAACGTGGAGATTTAGACCAAAAACATACAATTCTTTATGGTTGGTTTCAATTTTTAATTTAAAGACGAAAAAATATTGAACCACTACAAAAACTTAAACAGTAATCTAAATTCTTTGCTTTCAGTATTAGTGACCTCTGTGCACAGAGAATATTACCAAAACATCGACAATAATCTCGTAAATAAACAGAGAGAAAGTAATAATCTAAATGCAGTTGGTTATTTCGAAATTTAAAATATATTGAGTCATAACAGAAAGGTAAGTAGGTATTCTAAACTCTTGGTGTAGTATGATAGCGATATCTGTGGACACGGAGTGGTAACATCTATGGCCGTTGCCAGCCCGTGCGTGTGACGTAAGAGCGTGACAGGCACGATGGCCAAGTGGCGAGTTGTTAGTATCGACTATTCTGTGCCGTCACATCAATTGTGAGTCACAATCGAAACTTCTCGGAAACAACGGCGACGTCAGCCAATAAGAAACGTCCCCAGTGTTAACAACAACTAATAAAAGATTTAATTAATTTCATTGCTTGCTCCGGTGGCAATTTCCCTACACACCCTTTATTCCCCTTTCCTTTTCCCACCTACTTATTTCCTATACTAATTTCAATTTTAAATTCTTTTAGTGTTATTGCTATATTATTCACCATTTCTCTTGGTAACTCATTCCAATCCGTGACCCCCTTACCTACGAAAGAGAATCTTTCCACATCCTTGTGCCTAAATCGAGTGCCAGCTTGTGGTCATGCTCATCTTTTCCCTTCCAGGCACCTATCCTGATGTTTACACCAATATCTTTCCACGCCTCATCACCAATATACGCCTTGTACACTCCCACGATTCTCTTCACCCTCCTCCTGTCTTGCAATGACTCCCATTCCAGCTCCTTTCATATCACTTACTAATTGTGTTCTGCGGTAATTTTCAGAGACAAATCTAGCAGCCCTTCTTTGCACCCTCTCCAACTCCTGTATTTAATACCCAAAATGTGGGTCCCATACTACACCACCATATTCAAACAATTGTCTGACCAACGCTTTGTAACCCAATTCCTTTATTTCTCTCGTACATCCCCTCATCACTCTCTCCAACAAGTGCAGAATTTTGAAACTTTTTTCTAATATCTCTCCAATTTGTTCTTCCCAGTTAATTTTTCTATTTAATATTAGGCCAAGGTATTACATTTGAAGTTTTCTAGAAGCAATTCTTTCCCCGCCTTATAATCACAATCAAGGTTTAGTTTTTTTTTAATTTGTGTATCTAATAAGCTGACTCTTCTTGGCATATATCTTTAACCCACGTTGACAATATCCTACTCTTAATTTGCTTTACAAAAATCGAACCATCATTAAGGACAATTGAATAGCGATGAAATGCCTCTAAACATTAAAACAGGTTATTTTAATCCTTTAGCTTCACACTCCAAGATAAGAACCTGTCGCAAATATTGTGAATTTAGCGTGGCTCTGAGTGTCGTCATTATAAAACAATTACAGTACGATGTGTAACCGCAACAAGTTAGCATGCAGTAATACCACACGCTGATGTCTGACAAGGTTGTAGGAGTAATATGCTTCAAGTCGTCACGACGGAAGGTTTGTTTTGACCAAGACGGGCACAAAGTTTGATACGGCATGACGAAAGAAGGATGCGGGGGGTTAAAAACCACGCAATTTGATTAATTGACGCCCCTGAACTGAGTATGGTATGTAAATTCCCTGAAATAAATTATGTAAAATCGTAGCCGCTATTCTTTGAGAACACACCGAAGGTTAATTATTTCGTGTATTATATTTCTTCTCACACGGGGATTGGCTTGTGGATTCAATGAAGTAATCACAGCGGTGATGACCTGATTTCCCAGGATCCAGAGTGGAATAGCTCTCGGCTACGTAGATGAAAGTTCGGCTGTTTGGACGACCCTGAGGTGACGCGCGTGATGAATAATAGGCGGCGCGGTGATTGTTAGCGCTGATCTGTGCCAGCCGCGCCTTTGACGACGGCGCTCCGCCGCTGTGGAAACAAGCCACCCGCCCGCCGGGTCACTGGCGCCTCGTATGACGCGTGGAGCCCCAAAAAGTACCGCTACACGGGGACACCAGAACAACGCCAGAGCCGACACAGCGACATTCCCAAAGCAAGTAACAATGACTGACGAGTTGTAGCTTTAGATCCATTCGAATTATCCAGCAGTGTAACATCCAATTGTGCTCTAGACGCAAGAACCATCTAGAACGCAAGCGTCAAACAATATCGAAGGGCTACATATAAATAAAAAAAAAAAATCATTTCTCGCAGGTAAAACTCAGGCCAAGGGCTGCTGTAAAATGCCAGGGACTACTTTCAGCTAACTAACCTAAAGGGATAAGGAAACGGAAGGAGTTAGAGTATGGAAAGGAACTATCCCGACATTCGCCTGTAATGACTTGGAAAACATGGAACTGAAATCAGGACAGCTAGACGGGGATTTGATCCCTAGTCTTCCCCAGTGCCAGGCAGGAGCGATACATCTGACCTGGCTCCGTGAGAAAGACAACTTTTTCCAGGTTTCATTCCTCCAGAGTAAATCCTGGGAGGTGAGCTGCTGGAGGGTCTCGAGGACCCTTTGCAGCCGACTTAACGTAAGGGAAGAGAAGGGAAAAGAAGGGGAGAGAAGGGGTATGGAAGTTGGCCGTGGCCTTGCAAGGAACCATCTCGATATTCGCCATGAGTGACTGAAGTAAACCACGGAAAACCCCAGCCAGGATGGCCGGACGGGATTTAAGACCCGTCCTCACTAATGTTAGGTGGGAGGGCGATTTTGTTCTTCTCCTATGGAAGGGCTACTTTTTTTTTTTTTAGGCGGGCCGTTTTAGGATTGCAACAACCATTTTCAGCCAGAACGGTGGGGATTGGGATAAGGATCTGGAAGCAGTTCGGCCATAACCTTTAAGAGCAACCATCCCAGCATTCGCATGAAATGATTTCGGCAAACCATGGAAAATGGCAAATTATGGAGTCACATCCCACATCACAGATCCTCACCCATAAAAAAAAAGAGACATAAGAGATGTTTATCCTGATCAGTTCAAGACGCAATTGCCACGGGGCCAAACCTTCAGAAAAAGATCAACTCTATCCCCCTAAATAAATTGCAGGGATTTCTTTATCTGTAATGGACAGTTCAGCCCTACTGAACAGAGTAGAGCACACCTGGCTCAGTTCGCAGTGACACCTTAGAAGAAGGTGTTGGTAGTGGAAGTTTTTTTTTTTTCATGTGAAGCCTGGGAGGTGGGAGACTGGAAGATCTCAAAAATCTTTTTCAGTCTACTAACCTAAAGGGGAGGGAAGGAGATGGAAGTCGGCCGTGGCTTTGTAGGGAACCATCCCAGCACTCGCCTTGAGTGACTCATGAAAACCATGTAAAACGTCAGTCAGGTTGGCCGAACGAGGTTTAACACCCGTCCTCCCGAACAGCAGGTAGTAGTGCGAATTCGGTCAGTGGAAGAGTTATAGGGCTAGGTTTATTATATATTACAGCAGGAAACGTTTCAGCTGCGAGAATTTTCAGTAATTATATGAGTAAACGGGTCTGATGGTTATTAATATTATATTGACACCGAGACAGAGAATGCACGCAACGTTCCGAGCAATGGGACACTGGGAAGTTGCGGAGACACCTGTTGTAAGATTTTCAACGTAGCCAGAGAGGTGGGGTGATATAAGGGAGTGCAGCTCTCGGCAACAGAGCATCAAGCTTGTAGACTATTCCTGGTGAGACTGTGCTGCTGCGGTGCCATCATCCAGAGGGGTTCTCTGGTGCGTTCGCTGGTGCGCGACAGTTGAAGGAAAGCTTGTGTTCCACTTTGTCGCAGACCTTTCAAACCGGCAGTATTCTCATTCCTCCTCCCACGACAAAAGCGGTGATTACGTTTTCAAATAACTTTCGAAACATGCTCCCTAATACCATTTCAACGATGAATGGGTAGAATGTAACCTGGGAGCACAGACGTTATGCGAGTTTCCGATGAATCTGGACGAAATGTGGCCGTGTATGAGTGCCAAGTGTCTTCAGAAGTACGTTAAACACAGGCAAAGCGTGGAGAAGCCTGAATACCCGATCTGGAACGTCAGACGGGTTGTACAACCTCAGCTGTACTTTTTCTTTGCTTGTGGCTTTACGCCTCGTCGACGTCGAGGTCATTAGAGGCGGGAAATGACTGCGGACAAGGAACGGGAAGGAATTTGGCCATAGCGTTTTAGAAGGAAGCATCCCGGCAGGAGTGATTTCGGGAAACCATGGAAAACCGAAATCTGGATGCCCCGACGGTCGAACCGGCGTCCTCCCGAATGCGACGCCAGAGCGAAAACCACTCACCTCGACGCTCGTTCTGACCTGTAGGGGCGCTTTCACAGCCAGGAGAGTTAGACGGATGTGTGTGTTTTGCGTATTGTGCAGTGCGTGGGATGTGTGTGTGCGTGTCCGTGTGTGCGCGTGTGTGTCCGTGCTGAAGGTCTATATTTGTGTGTGCGCTTGTCTGATTTGAGTGTGTGTTTTTATGGTGTGTATGTTATGTGAACAGCCAAGCTTCACGTTACGCGATGTTTGGACGGGGGTAAATCTATGAGTTCGCAGGACGCCACCTGTTGCGCGTCAGATCACGCCCACCTGTTGCGCGTATGATATGCGAGCAGGACGCTTTTCGCAAAATCGTTATACAAACAGTGTTTATCCGATTTTGATGGAATTTTCAATACATGTACCTTTAAACAAATAGAAAACATGGTTGAGGTTTGATTTACAGAAACCTAAACTCTCTCCTCCTTTCCAATCTCTCTTTGATTTCTGTCACCGTTGTTCATACAAACCCATAGTTTTTAGGAGTTGTATTTGATTATATGAGCTACGCCGGGACATTCCATGGTAGGCCCCTGAATTAGCCTTCTTGCCTTTGACAGAATAGCTTGGTACATCTCCTTTGGGAAGATTCGAAGAATCGTTGGGTTGTGAATTAAGGTAGATTATTAGTTATTGAACTAAATACTGCTTTAAGCGTGTTGGGCGACTTTTGGATGGGTAAAAATCTTATGAGTTCGCACTACCGACATGCTAATGTTAACAGTATATCTGTTGTGGTCTGGTGGCTCAGTGGTTAAGGCGTCTGACTGGCGAACGAAAGGTCCCCGGTTCGAATCGCTGTCTCGGCGGGGTTTTTCAAAGACCATTAACCTGACCTTCTCCTCTCGCATAGCTTGCTGTGTAATGTGAAGTACGGCAGAACGCTTCCGTGGTTTGGATTCCACGTTAAACTGTAGGTCCCCAGTACCTGGTAGGACTACCGGGTTAGATTAAGGTGGATAAGACAGAGGCGGAATGCGCAACCAATAGAAGCCCGGTCACCAGGTCATTACGACCAGGAATTATTTAGCATATCTGTAGCTGTAAGTATGCCGTGTTGCGCGTATGATGTTGATAGCTTTAAGGTTTCACTATTTTCGTCAGTCTCCAATCACTGCCATGGTTCTTTTTTTATAATTTTTATGGGAATGGTTCATTACAATTATACAGCCGCAGCAAATTTCGTTTGTGATTCCGTCGGTTGCAGTGTGGTTAGCGACTGTCTGTAGTATCGCGAGGTTTCGTTTGTGATTCCGTGGGTTGCAGTGTGTTAGTGACT
>JARYHS010011408.1:10117766-10336865 GCA_031002005.1 Vandiemenella viatica | reverse complement strand
CTAGATTTGCCTCGGGTGGATATTACTCACCACAGAATCCATGGAATGTTATCTTGCAGTTTCTGTTACTTAATTGGTCTGTAGGATTCCAAACAACATACAATAAACTAAGGCGAACTTCATTTCACTTTTCTATATATTTCAATCATCATTGGTCACACAAATTACACATTCAACAAATCATTAAAAACTCAATAATCTCTCTTATTATCTCCATTACTGTTCGAACGAAGAACACCAATTCACGCCTCCGCTCGCCATCATTTTTATCTCTGGCTCACCAAAGAATACTCTCACTCCGCTCACAGATTACTTCAAAGATAATTACATACAAACTGTTTCGATATCCTAAATACAATCATTTGCAATGCTTCTCATCAAACTTAAATCAACAGCACAATGTTAAATTAAAACACAAACAACAAATAAAATAAAAAGGAATACTAAAACAATAAATTTTATATGTGAGGGGACTATGTGAGGGGGACGTGACAATTCATTAGACGCAATCCACGTCTAAAACCATCGCCTTATCCGCTTTACCGCTTGATCAGCAAGAAAGAAACAAAACTTCTGCCTCATATTTAAGAACATAACTTGATGAACGGACCGAGCCTGGTGGCCTCCAACTAGGGACGACCCGTGTTCGAATCCCCGTCCGGGCATCCAGATTTCGGCTTTCCATTGTTTCCACAAGTCATTCCAGGCGAATGCCGGGATCCTTCCTTCATAAAGTCCGTGACTGAATTCCTTCCCGTTTTATGCCACCAGTCCTTTTCCGCCCTAATGACCTCGACGTCGACCCTGGTTGGCGAGTTTTTAACCACCGGCCTTAATAAACAGGCGTCGAAGAGCCAAAAAAAAAAATTTAAATTTTTTTAAAAAAAGAATGGTGGGTATAGTTGATGTAATTAAGTGGTAATTACGTGAGGTGAAAAATAGGGGGGTCCAGCAAAATCTCACGAAACCTCACCAAGGGGGAGGGGGGATCAACGGATTCTCACGTGAGGTTTTGAAACTGTTAACGCTGTAGAACTAAAAATATATATTAAAAAATTGCAGATATAGTTGATGAAATTGGGGTTGTTAATTCCAACTAACAGCCATCGAGAAGTTGCTGATGGTTCGGCATCTCGGTTGACTCGTGCCATGCAATTTTTTCGGTTGTTTTTGTCATGAGACGTGTTAACGAAGTTTGTTCCGAAACTGCTGAATTTTCACCAGATGATCCGTGGAATTAGCATCGCTCAGGAGCTGTTGATTGATGTCAAAGATAATCCTGATCTCCTCAAAGGGTCATAACTGGTGACGAATCATGGGTATGACGTCGAAACCTTGGCCCTATCGTCCCAAACAAAGAGCCAACCCCGAAGAAAGCACACCAAGCTCGATCCAGCGTCAAGGTGTTGCTCGCTGTTTTCTTCGATTACCGCGGCGTAGTGCTTCACGAGTTCTTACCACAAGGTCGTGCGGTTAATAGAGAGTATTACCTTGAAGTTATGTGCCGTTTGCGAGAAGCAATACGGAAAAAAAAAAGTTCGGATTTGTGGGAAAAGAATTCACGGCTTTTGCATCACGACATCGCACCTGCTCACTCATCGTTGCTTGTGAGTGATTTTTTGACGAAAAACAACACGACAATCATGCCTCAGCCACCATATTCACCAGATTTGGCCCCCTGTGACTGTTTCCTGTTGCCAAAACTGAAGAGACCAGTGAAAGAACGAAGATTTGCAACGATTCAGGACATAAAGACTATATAGCTGAAAGAGCTCAAGGCTATACCAAAAAGTGCTTATCAGAAGTGCTTCGAGGATTAGGAAAAACTTTGGCACAAGTGTATTATACCTGAGTGGATTACTTTGAAGGGGACAACATGTCTATTGATGAGTAAATAAATATTTTTTGATAAAAATAAAAAGTCACCCATACAAGCCCTATACAAAGAAGAAGAAATTTAAAGCATGTCAGACACGATTAGAAATAGGAGAACCAGTTTTTTTGGTCACATAATGAGAATGGTTAACAATAGACTTGAAAAAATAATTTTCAATCATGTTTACAAGAGTAAGAAGGGCAACCAGTGGATCCAAGGAGTAAAGAAAGATATGATTGAGATCGGAATGACAGAAGATTTAATACAAGATAGAGCAACTTATAGGAGATTGTTCGAAAATTTGAAGGGTTTCCAGGAGAAGGAGAAGAGGAAATGTAGGAAACAGCAAAGTGAGAGGATGAAGAATTATTGCCATTTTCCTAGTTTTGGTCGTATTACGATAATATTTATCTTCATGTGGTCATATATTGAGGAACAAATCTGGTAAATTTTTCATAGTACCAGGAATTCACTAGATATAGATGAGAAGAAATAAAGATAATTATTCACATACTGTACTCCTATTACACGTTAGAGGAAAAATCAGATCTAATTGTCAATAAGTTAGTTAGAATTCACCAGTCAAGGATTAAAGTTATGCATTATTGTCACTCTCTAAACGTTAATGTTCCGCCCGCCTTTTGATCTCGACAATGCAGCAGAAGCATGCCTGTGTCGAGCCGCGTCAATCAATGTCAGTATTAAATCTGCAGTGGATCAGTGAGTACCACCATGCCGAAAACAAAATTTTCTGAAAGTGCGAAGTTACGTAAGGGAATTTGGAGAGGAGTATTTAAGTACAAACGAAAGAGTTCTATTCTGTAAATTATGTGAAATTAAAGCGACTTTAACAAAACGATTTAAAATTTAATTTCTCAATGGTGCAGCGAGTGTACGGAAGCAAATTATGCTGCCTACATGAAAGTGACACTACTGGAAAAGATAAATGTTGTATAATTGAGCATGTTTTGATTATAGCAAATTTAAATGTTTTATCATATTCCGTAATTTTTAGGTCATGTTTACATGTTTTAAAAGTCATATTTGTCTATTTTATTGGTCAAGAGATCCTAACCAGACTCATGATCGCTTTAGAAAGATGAAAAAGTGTTGTGGGCAGAAATGTAACCACTTGACTCGAAACACCGTGTTAAACAACGCCGTGACAGCCGGCATGAATCAGATGACTATCTTTTTTTCCTTTTAAGATAAAAATAATTATGCCGCCGTTCCTTTCAGTGTGGTAATTTAACCTCGCGGTCATTAGTTCGCCAACCCGCTATCGGGTAATAGGATCGCGAGGAGCGCACACATTGCGCGGGAGCATTATGATGCAGGGCTGCATTAATTTGATGCGGTACAAGGTAATTACTTTCAAAGTATGACAGCAAACAAGGTAATTGCAGCCGCAACGTTGACAAGCGTCTCTATCTGCGCCGCCATCTCCTCTACCAATAGGAGCGCGGCTAGATCCTAGAAGAGAGACAACTAGGCAGCTCCGTCCTAGACAATGGCCTCTCTCAAGGATAATGGCGAACTTCTCGGGTTACTTCATTACTACGGTTCGGATCTTTAATACAAAAGAATAGAGAAATATCACCTTAAAAACGGGTAAACATGATCTAAAAATTACAAAATATGGCCAAACATTTAAATTTACTATACGGTTCATCAAAACATGTTCCTTCAATTGTACTTTATCTAGCAGTGTCGCTTTCACGTAGACAGTATAATTTGCTTCTGTGAACTCAGTACACCATTTGGAAATTAAATTTTAAATCGTTTTGTTAAAGTCACTTTAATTTCTCATAGTTTACAGAAAATAACTCTTTCGTTTGTACTAAAATACTCATCTCTAAATTCTTTAAGGTAACTCCGAAACATCGCAGTTTCAGGGGGGAAAAAAGATTTTTAATTATTTTATTTTTTTTATTTTTTTTTTTCTCAGCTTGGCGGTACTCACTGGTCCACTGCAGTTTTAACACTGACTGAGGATTATTTTCTAAAGTATTGGCGACAGTGAGACACTGATTGACGCGGCTCGACACAGGCATGCTGTTGCTGCATTGTCGAGATTAAAAGGCGGGCGGAACATTACGTTTAGAGAGTGACAATAATGCATAACTTTAAATTCTTGACTGGCGAATTCAGCGACAATTACTTTTGATGTTTTCCTCCAATGTGTAATAGGAGTACAGTTCTGCCAATAATTATCTTACTTTATTCTCATCTCATTTCTTCTCATAACTTCTAGTGAATTCCCGGTATTATTAAGCATTACCATATTTTTCCTCAAAATATGACCACATGGCCACAAATATTATAGTAATATGACCAAAACTTGGAAAATGGTCTGGGTACGCATTTATGTGATATGTAAAATACATTAAAATACAACCAGAAACGTTCAGTCAGTGTTTAATTCATCATTACAGCTCAAAAACAAGGCAATAGAAAAATATGACTTGTACTAAAGATCAGTTAGCAAACTCTACATACGGTACTATTAAGTTTCATGTTATAAAGTCATATCTTACACCCCTACTAGAGGAACGATACAAAGCTTGAACTATACCACTTACGCCCTGGCAGCTCCTTAAAATGACGACTTGTTGCAAGCCAATATTGTGAAAATAGTCGCATGGTGGAAAGACTAGCAGCCGTAGTTGAGCGCTACAAAGTCATGCGTGTAAGTAAACACGTGACACCATTTACCTCTAAATATACAATTAATGGTACTGTTCTTAAACGGCAGGTTCCGCTAAATACTTACTATGTGAAACAATTCGTAATAATTTGTTGTGAAATGAAGATATTAAGCAGATAATTGGGAAAGCAACCATTTGCTCCGATTTCTAGGTCGTAATTTAAAAGTGTACACTGGAAATTAAATCGATTACGTGCAAAGCGCTAGTGCGTCCTCACTTAGAATATTGTTGTTCTGTATGGGGTCCCGATCAAAAGAGGCAAATAATGGGATTGGAGAAGGTACAAGCCACCGACAATCCGTTACAGTGTGTATATATAGTTGGAGGGAAAGCGTAAGTGCGATGTTGAAGGAGTTAGGTTGGGAAGACCTGGAACACCGAAGGCGTTGCTCTCGACGGAAGCTAACTGAAAAATTCACGACTGGCTTATATAGGATCGACAGCCAGCAAATATTGCTACCAGCAACATTCATATCAAGGAATGACCGCGAAAATAAGATAAGAGAAATCAGGGCCAGAACATATACTTTTCTATACTAATTTTTTTGACGAGCGATTAGGGAATGGAATAGGAAGGATTTACCGGGCGAGGAAAGTTATAATCCGACAGGAGTAGTTTTCGATAAAGTACTCCAGCCATCCTGATCTTGGTTTTCCATCGTTTTTCCAGATCGCTCCACGCGAATGCGGGGATGGTTCCTCAAAGAGCCCATTGGCGCCTCCTGCCATATCCCTTCCTATGCACAAACGGTTACGCATTAGGATTGGTGCAATACACCCTCCGCCACACACTTTTAGTGGATCGCGGATTTACAATAATAGTAGTAGTAAATACAATAATGTTCGTCTTTTAGTTTCTCACAACTTCTTTTTCTTCTTCTAGCACAAGTAGCAATTTGGTGTTCTCTATCGATCCTTGAAGACACCGAATGTAGAATTTCCCTTATTTATTATTATAGGATGCGTTCCAATGAAAAATATACTTAATTAATAGCACATTATTTTCTGTACGCAAATACCGTAGTGCACAAAGAAAGAAACATACTTCTCTTTGTTCTTGATTTTATTTAAATCATCGTTATTATTAGATACTACTATAGTTCGTTAAATTTACTAATTTAATATTCACTGTTATTTAAGATCAGCCATCCTCGTTTCTGGGCCCATTAATTAATTATTGTTAGTCATCTTGGTTCGATGTTAGATCAATTATTCTTTCACATAAATTCAAAAGTGGACAGCAAAAAGTGACATTATGTGCTTCTGGTAGCATGGTCAACATTATCTCTGTATATTTACTTCTCCCCAGAGACAATATTGAATTGAATATTACTCGCAGACTTACCAGCACAGATATTATTAGCGTACAACTAATTTTTTTTTTTCCTATCGTTCGAAGATTGAAGCTGTTATTATAACAGAAATTACAGAAAATATACAATTCACAATAGTAACATGACTCATAACCTGCTGGATGGCGTAAGGTTCGTAATGATTTCCGAGAATAACCAACTGGTGTGGTGAGGAAGGGGAAGATGGCGGACCGGCGCATGACTCGGCTTAATGCGAGTTTACAGGAAGCGGCTTTTTTTCGCAGGAATTCCATTGTATGCAAGCGGTCAGCGAGTTTAAGACTTGCCAATTTAATAATTGCATACCACAATCCTTATCAGATCTAATTTCCACATTAAGCTCCTTATTCATGTCTTTTCGTTGCGGAAGCTTACAAATTGGACGATAGCGCTTAAAGTGCTAAGCAGGGCTTTTTTTTTTCAACTACAGAATAATTCATTGTGTTGTTGCGTATGAGGAAAAAAATACAAATTATATGGAATTACAAAGAGGAGAGTGTTTGCGAGCGCTAAGTCAGTCAACAAGGCATATCTCCGTGAAGCACGAGCTGGTAACAATGTGGCAAACACAAGGTGCACACACCCGATGGGAAGCGATAAACAACGTACAGGTTAGTATAGTTCGTCATATTGGCAACACTGAGACCGTGGAAAAATCAAAGTTGTGACCAATGAGTAATCAGAAAATATATCGAAGGATCTGAGCAGAACAATATGAGTAGAAAGAAACTGATGTAATACCGAAAAACAATGTATGCCAGCGAAGGATGGGTGAGAAATAGAGTAAAAAATTATTGGCCAATCAGTTTGACATCAGTGGTAGGTAAATTAATTAAGATATGGATATGCAACCACATCAGAAATATATGTGAGGAGCGTAAGTGGTTTTCAAATAGGCAACATGTCTTTAGGCGGGGATATTCATGCGAATCTCAGTTGGTGGGATATATACAAGATATTTCGGATGAAATGGACAAGGGAGGCTAAATTAGTAGTGTAGCATTAGATCTTTCAAAGGCGTTTGACAGAGTAAGCCACAAAATGGTAGTAAATAAGGTAAAAACTATTGGAGTGGATGAGAAAGTGATTTGCTGGGTAGAAGAATTTTTAAAAGGTAGAAAACAGAAAGTGATGGTAGGAAATGCAGTATCAAAAGAAGTGTGAGTAAAAATGGGAGTGCCACAGGGTAGCGTACTGGGACCATTGCTATTCATTATTCTAATGAATGATAGTGTTGATGGTTTACTCTCAAAATTAGATTCTTTGCAGATGACATAATTCTGTATAAAAGGATCAAAACGGTATAGGACTGTTAAACAGTTGCAGGGTGATCTGGATAGGATATCTAGTTAGGTTGGTAAACATGTAATGAAGATAAATGCAAAGAAGATACACAGATAGAACTAAAGGATGTTACTTTTCGTATTTATCGGGTTGCTCATTTTACGACTAGCTTCGAAGTCAGCAAAAAAATGGTGGACTGCAGTGTTGTGGCAATTCATTTCTTCGCAGATGGCTAACTTGTGACATTGTTATCATTTCTGTTTTAGTTTACAACTACTATTTACTTACTACTATTTACTTGATTTGTTTTGAGTTTCACGCTTGGGAAAAAGTATTTGGAAAAAATCTAACCTAAAAAAACAAAAATAAATGGAACTGGTTGTTGGTTTGTTTATCGTGAAAACTACATTCCAAAGAACTCTTCTTGTTTATTAACTACTACTCTTGGTGTCTCTACTCAGTCCATAGTAACCTCCTTGGTACTAGCTCCTGTTACTGATAGGGCTCGTGGTGGGTCAGTGGTAACGCTCTGGCCTCGCATTCAGGAGGACGCAGGTGCGAATCCCCTTCCGGACATCCAGATTTGAGTTTTCAGTTGTTTACGGAAACCACTCCAAGCGAATGTTTCCTTTAAAAGGTGAAAGCCGGATTCCTTCCAGACCCTTGCTCCCGTTCACTTCCTGCTGTGATGATTCCGACGTCAGCTAGTCGTAAACCCCCCTTTCCCCCCCAAAAAAAACGTGGCTCTTTCGAGGATTAATCAACGCGTCAGAAACACGAAAAGGTTTGTTAAATTTCGTCTATTCTTACCTTAGTGACAAGTAAGAAGAACCCAGTTTTTTGTATTTATGGCTTTACGCCTCGTCGACTTCGAAGTCATTAGAGGCGGGATGGGACTGCGGACAAGGGACGGGAAGGAATTCGTCAATGACATTTTCAAGGAAGCACCCCGGCGTTCGCCTGGCGTGATTTGGGGAAACCACGGAAAACCCATATCCGGATACCCGGACGGGGATTAGAACCGGCGTCCTCCCGAAAGCGAGGACAGTGCGTTAACCGCTCACCCACCACGCTACGTAAGAATATTTCATCTTTCTGCGCTAGACATTTATCACCTGTGATTTCGTTCACTGAGGGAGCTATAAATGTCTGTTTACCCTTTTCACTTGGTTGCTGCACCTGGGGGGTAATGCTATGTCGTGGGATGAGGCCACGAGAGACGGACGTTTCTTATCGCTGAAGTCTCGCAGTGTCGGTTATCTGCTGATAGACAGCTGCGGAAACCTTTTTCATCTCATTATAGTGCGCGGAAGGGATGAAAATCTTTTTAATAAGAGTCGGCAGATGTCGCGAACATCTGCTACAGGCGTGGGGAGACGTTGCCGTAATTGAGCTATCCACATCAGCCATAACTCACTGTTAGTACACGGAACAGTCACTTAGCGGCGCTGCAGTCAATTAGCGATTATCAATGGGCGCCTGATTGGGCTGCGGAAGGGGTCGGAGATTGCCCTTGCGATACGCTTGATGAAGCGCTTCCGACAAGCGAAACGTTTTGTTGCCTCTTGACTTCTTTGCCGAATACAAGGTCACAGCAAACCGTGTATTTCGGATGTAGTGAAGGGTCTACTGTAGTTTCTACGTCTTGATTAAAGTATATTACAAAGTGGAAATAAATAGACACATCTTCTAAGGTCGACTTAAGCCGCATTGTTTTTTCTTGGTAAAAAATATTCCAGGTGTAAACCTGTAACATATGTTCAACTGCGTAAAAATCCGTTCGTTAGTTTTTCCGTGATGCGTAGGCAGAAAGTCAAAAATTTCGAAATATACTGGGTTTTTTTCATCTGTTTCATTTGGCATTATGTTGGATAAAAAGTGCCTTAAGTTATAGCAATTGACATAGCTGTAAATTCGCACAGTTGCGCTAAAATCTGTCCGTTGGTGTTTACGCGATGCGCAGACAGGCAAACAAAAACACAGGAAAAACTTGCAAATTTTGATCTTCTGGCGCCTGTATCATTAGTAATATACATTGCAATTACCTTTTTTGAAATAAATGTTTATGTGCAGACACAACCTTTTAGTGAATTTATTGCATAGTACTATTTTCATTCCTCCCAGGTAAAGCCTGGAGGGTCTCGAGGATCATTTTCAGCCGACTAATCTAAAGGGGAGGGGTGGAAGTGGGCCGTGGCCTTGTAGGGAACCATCCCAGCATTTGCCTTGAGTGATTGTGGAAAACCACGGAAAATCCCAGTCACGATGGCCGGATGGGATTTCACCCCCGTCCTCCCGAATGGCAGGCAGGAGGACAAATTTTCCATCCTCCTATATCTGTTTTTATTGTATAGCATAGACGTCTGTAAGTTATTAGTTTATTTTTTCGTCACCTGCAGCGCCACCACGCAAAGTGTGGCATTGTTAACTTCCGGTTGACCAGTATGCGTTTGTTTTCGTTTGCGACGCAGTCTTTCTACTAAAATTTAATAGTTAGAAAGCTGAAGTAACTTCTTTTTAAAGCCGGAGCACGTATATGTAGAAGTATACTAAGCAAGAATTGATTAACAGGTAAGAATTCGAATCATCAAAGCCAATTAAGCCTTGAATTTACGGTTTAATGTCGCCCTCTTGCCGGCGTTTCCCTCCTCGTTTTTAACTGCTTGAAATGATTTTAAAATTATAAATGTCCGTTTTTATCAATGCTTTTAGAACAGTTTTTGCGTTTTATTTACAGGTAACATAGGAGAAAAAAAAAACTTCTGAAGATTAGTCAAATATTGTTTGACGTTGAACTTGTTCTTCTGTATGCTAATTTCCCAAAGATTGGTTTAACGAGTTTCGTGCTGACCCTGAAAATAAATTTTTGATATTTCACGAAGATACGTAACAATAGCCATTAGCATTTTTTATTCCTTTTGTTGAGTTTAAAAGATCGGTCCATGTTGCTGGTCGTCCGCAAAATGTGCGTCGACTGACGGCAAATTTAGTCTCGGAACCGCTTCAGGTGTTAACTGCTGTTTCCTGTAAAACGCTGTTCACATTATGGATTGTTCAACTTTCGAGAAAAATCTTGACTGCAACATGTTTTTGTCTTCTACATATTAAAAAAAAAAAATCGCGTGACAACGATTACCTCGACCAAACTGTTTAACGCTTTTTTGTCAGTTAAATAGATTTTCAGTCGATCTAAAATATTTTTAAAGCTAATTTTCTCATAGAATGTAGTAGAAAAAAATAAAAAATCCACAACGATTCAAGGTTATGTTGCCGTAATCTAATCATGACTGCAACACAGATAACTGATTCCAGCAGAGTCTCATACGAGGTTTATACAATCACTTCATACTTTTAATTCAAAGCTTGAAAATCAAGCATCCACTGACCACAGTTATCAAGCAATCAATTAAATCCCATTTAGTAAAATGACAACTACGCACTCGGGTGCACCTCGGAAGAGTTATTCCACGCCGCAGTTGTACAAACTTACCGATTTCGCCGATCTTTATCTTAAAAAAAAAAAAAAGTGACAAGTGAGACTCTTATTCTTTATCGAAGTCGTCAAACATTCGTAGATGCAACGGTTAACTGGCGTCATTCCGTTTTTAATACGCCCTGTAGCGACGATTTTACATGTAGACACAGTGCTAGAGAGTAACCGAAGTTGAGTATACCACATTTCGGTGGCCATGTTGAAGTTACAAAGCTCTATAAACTAAAATCGCCAGTGTGGTTAATTGCGCTGAGGCTCCGCACGGGGCACCAGCCCTGCACCCCGCGTGGCATACGTCCTGACTGCGTGTTTAGGTGGTTCCCACTATCAACTGGACGAATGCTGTCTAACGTGGACAATATCTCCACATCCCAGAAATGCCAAATTTTTTCCAGATCACTGAAATACTTTTGGCTTTTGAAAAAGCGGGGACAGTGGATTATAATCTTATACGAGGTGGTACCCAAAAAAAAAACCGGAATTATTTTTTAAAACCTACATTTTTTACAAAACAACCTTAACTCCTTCAAAATACTCTCCATTACGACTAATACATTTATCCCACCGGTGCTTGCACTGTTCGAATCATTTTCTGTAGTCATCTTTAAAAATGACTGACAGCTCCTCCCACTTTTTTTTCGAACTTTTCCATGTTATCAAATCGGTGTCCTTTCATGCCCCTTTTCATACGTGGAAATAAGAAAAAGTCGCACGGGGCCAGGTCAGGCGAGTAAGGTGCGTGGGGCAGCGGAACCATGCCATTTTAGCCAAAAATTGCCTAACAGGGACAGCTGTGTATGCAGGTGCATTGTCTACATCTACATTCATACTCTGCAAATCACAAACATTGTTGGTGGCAGAGGGTGCTAAGCACCAAGCCTAAACCCGCGCATTCCAATCCCGAATAGTGCATTCCACCGGCTTCGTGGTGGAAGAACCAGTCTCCTGTCTGCCACAAATCGGATCTTGATACGGGCAGTTAACGGACGTCCAGAGCGCCGTTTGTCATCAACACACATGTCGCCATTTTCAAACCAAGCGAACCACTCGTTCAATTGAGTTTTTTCCATAGCTTCTTCCCTGTAAGCTGTTATTAACATTAAAGTAGTTTCAGCAGGATATTTAGTCAGTGGAAAACAAAATTTCACAGCTGCACGTAAGCTTCACTAAAACTTGTAATCATCTAAAACGAAACAATAACAATACAGCGCTAGCAAAATCAGTCACTGCAGATCAACAGAACAAGCCATTTCGACAACACATGCGGCACTGAAATGACAATGAGTTACGCTATAAACGCCTAGAGTAAGAAACGCGTACTGCACAAGCTCCACCCACGGCAATGGTATTCCGGTTATTTCTGGGTACACCCTCGTACATTACGAGTGCGGTATTTTAATTTTTAACATTCTGCCTGAGGACCAGCAGTGCCAGCTGCACGGACCAAAGGTGAGGAAATAATGCTCGTATGATCCGTTCAGTCCGGCTGTGGCCTGTGATGGGACCGGGTGTGTTTCAGATTTCGTCGCGACAAGTTGGCAGCGCACACAGTGACTCGCGGGTGCGGTGGTGCTGCGCGTTACTCGTGGTAACGGTCCTCGGTGTCCCGCATCCCCGGCGATGAGGCGCGATAGTGGTTTGTTCTGCCCTCCTCCTATCAGATCGCAGCGTGCGACTGACTCGGCGGCTACCCGCATCGCATCGCGTCTGCACAAAGGGACAAGCTACAACGGACACACATTCTCAAGCCGCACCGATACGAGGCAGGGCTTAAATCTCACAGACGAGACTCTTCCTTTAACTGGGCTGCAACGTCAATCACAGTCGCGTTCATTACTCGAGGGTCCTACTGAAAGTCGTGAGGATCATTTACTAACAGTTTATATGTTGTGGGAACTGACTCTTTCCCGGCGTACACATGACATAGATTCTTCTCGTGTGTTCCGCTTATCAGTTCTTCCATGAGCGACGTTTCGACAACAGTCTGTGTTCTCTTCATCAGGAGAAAAGCTCCGAGTTGACACTGTGAATTTTTGTCAGTCTTAGTTTATATATCTAAGCCAAACCAAAGCAATCTACAGATTTTTCTTTCACTTTTCAACATAGTCTCCAATTTTCGGCACACATTTTTTCCATCACTCTGCTAGTTTGAGAATACCCTTACGACAGAACTCCGTTCCAGCAGAGACTGAGGCACTGCTTGCAGCGTCTCGCAGCGTTGGTCTCGCGTCTGTTCCTTAACAGAACCTAAAAGATAGTTGTCGGGAGGGAGCCAAGTCGGGACTGTAGGGAGGACTGGAAGAGTTTCCCACCCAAATGTCCTGATCTTCTCCATAGTGGCTTGAGCAGTATGTGCATTATCCTGTTGAAGGATGATCTTCTTTCCAAACCTTTAGATAACCTTAGCTTTGAATTATTTCTTGCACTGCACTATGTCCTACTGCAAGTTTAGCATCGATGTCATTCACAGCGATCCGTCTGTCTTCTCTAATGATCGCGTCGACCCTTTCCTCGTTGTATTCCCAGTGGGCAGATCGAGGCTCAATGGGGATTTAATTTAATTTAGTTCAATTGCAATGGAGCGCATGCTCCGGTGGCAATTTCCCTACACCCACCTACGTTTACCCTCTACAAATTTTTACTTTAAATTCTTTCAACGTTTTTGGTAAATTATTCATCATTTCTCTTGGTAAGTCATTCTAATCCCTGACACCCTTAACTAAAAAAGAGAATCTTCCCACATCCTTGTGCCTGAAATCCAGTGCCAGCTTGTGGTCATGGTCATCTTTTGCCTTCCATGCACTACTTTTCATACCTACGGCAATATCTTTCCATGCCTCATCGCCAGTATACGCCCTGTACACTCCCATGGCCCTCCTCATCCTCCTCCTGTCTTGCAATGAATCCCATTCCAGCTCTTTTAACATATCTCTTACCGATTGCATTCTGCGACAATTTTCACAAAAAAAATCTATCAGCCCTTTTTAGCACCCTCTTCAACTCCTGTATTTGATATTCAAAATGTGTGTTTGATACTACACTACCATATTCAAGCAATGGTCTGACCAAAGTTTTGTAACCCAATTCCTTTACTTCCCTCGTACATCCCCTCATCACTCTCTCCAACAAGTGCACAATTTTGAAACCTTTTCCCACCAACTGTTCAATGTGTCCTGCCCAGTTAAGATTGTTATCAAATGTAAAGCCAAAATATTTACATTTCAAGTCTTCAGCAAGCAATTCTTTCCCCACCTTATAATCATAATCAACCTTTTGTTTCTTATTTGTTTATCCGATAATCTGACTGTTCTTTGCATTTATCTTCATCTCATGTTTACCAATACTCGTATTCCCATCTTTGAAATGTTTCACCCATCTCTTAACACTGCTGGCGCACCTGCATAAGCACGATGAAGTCTGAGGTGAATTCAGCAGCTGATTTTTCCACTTTAACAAGAAATTCAATGACCGCACGCAGTAGAAACGAAACGTTGCTGTCCGTCATTTCTGAAATAGTGCTAACAGCTTCACAATATGACACCACGTCGAGTACAGAATATGATTTACGACTATGCTCTCTTTTAGTTACAGTGTTGAAATTTTCATGGTTTACAATGAGTTGCTCATGACTTCCAGTAGAGGCCTCGTATTTAGTGCCCGACACGAATGTACAGCCCTCCTCTCACGAAAATGAATCAATAAATGCTGATAAGATTCACAGCGCCTCCATAAGCAGTAAATCCACAAGGAGGTTTCTACGTTAGTTGCTTTCCAGCGGACCTTCGAATCAACAACATGGCTACCCGTTGAGAAATTTAATAACTTCGTCCACTACTGGAATATAATCTTATCTTATACATATATAAAAATAGACGTGTTTTTTCCTATATTTCACTTTTCAGCCACCACAACCTAGCACAGATCACTGATGTTTGTGGTTGGAAGTAGCATGGAGTTTCCTGTCGTGCACAACGTTGGCCGAATGCCGATAGCTGTGGGGATGTGGGAGATATAATGATTAAAGTTGGTCAGTGCAGGGCGTTTTCATATTTCGACCAAAAATTCGTATCTCCGTATACTTCTCTTTCCTGCCACCACTACATAACATAGACCTTTGGTGTTTGTGTGTGGTAGTAGAATCGTCTTTCCTGTCGTGCACTATGGTTGTTAGATGTCGGTAGCTATGGGGGTGTGGGAGATATGGGGGTTGAAAGTGGTCAACCTGTGGCAATTTCATACTTCTGCCAAAGACAAAAGTGTCATGGTGTATCACTTTTCAGCGAAAACTAAAGATCACAGATAACTGGCGTTTGTGTGTAGTAGTAGCACAGAGTCACCTTTCGATCACAACAGCGGCCGAATTTCAGAAACTGTAGTACTGTGGTAGATATGGTGGTTGTAAGTGGCCGACCAATGATATTTTCATATTTCGACTGTCTCCGCATATGTCACTTTTCTGCCACAACTACATAGCATATAGCATTGGTGTTTGTGTTTGGTAGTAGAATCGTATCTCATGTAGTGCACTATGATTGTTAGATGTCAGTAGCTATGGGGGTGTGGGAGAAATGGGGGTTGAAAGTGGTCGACCTGTGGCAATTTCATACTTCTGCCAAAGACAAAAGTGTCATGGTGCATCACTTTTCAGCGAAAACTATAGATCACAGATAACTGGCGTTTGTATGTAGTAGCAGCACAGAGTCACCTTTCGGTCACAACAGCGGCCGAATTTCAGAAAATGTGGTACTGTGGTAGATATGGTGGTTGTAAGTGGCCGACCAAGGATATTTTCGTATTTCGACTGTCTCCGCATATGTCACTTTTCTGCCACAACTATATAGCATAGAGCATTGGTGTTTGTGTTTGGTAGTAGAATCGTATCTCATGTAGTGCACTATGGTTGTTAGATGTCGGTAGCTATGTGGGTGTGGTAGAAATGGGGGTTGAAAGTGTTCGACCTGTGGCAGTTTCATACTTCTGCCAAAGACAAAAGTGTCATGGTGTATCACTTTTCAGCGAAAACTAAAGATCACAGATAACTGGCGTTTGTGTGTAGTAGTAGCACAGAGTCACCTTTCGATCACAACAGCGGCCGAATTTCAGAAACTGTGGTACTGTGGTAGATATGGTGGTTGTAAGTGGCCGACCAAGGATATTTTCGTATTTCGACTGTCTCCGCATATGTCACTTTTCTGCCACAACTACATAGCATAGAGCATTGGTGTTTGTGTTTGATAGTAGAATCGTATCTCATGTAGTGCACTATGGTTGTTAGATGTCGGTAGCTATGGGGGTGTGGGAGATATGGGGGCTGAAAGTGGTCGACCTGTGGCAATTTCATACTTCTGCCAAAGACAAAAGTGTCATGGTGTATCACTTTTCAGCGAAAACTATAGATCACATATAACTGGCGTTTGTGTGTAGTAGTAGCACAGAGTCACCTTTCGATCACAACAGCGGCCGAATTTCAGAAACTGTAGTACTGTGGTAGATATGGTGGTTGTAAGTGGCCGACCAATGATATTTTCGTATTTCGACTGTCTCCGCATATGTCACTTTTCTGCCACAACTACATAGCATAGAGCATTGGTGTTTGTGTTTGATAGTAGAATCGTATCTCATGTAGTGCACTATGGTTGTTAGATGTCGGTAGCTATGGGGGTGTGGGAGATATGGGGGCTGAAAGTGGTCGACCTGTGGCAATTTCATACTTCTGCCAAAGACAAAAGTGTCATGGTGTATCACTTTTCAGCGAAAACTATAGATCACATATAACTGGCGTTTGTGTGTAGTAGTAGCACAGAGTCACCTTTCGATCACAACAGCGGCCGAATTTCAGAAACTGTGGTACTGTGGTACATATGGTGGTTGTAAGTGGCCGACCAAGGATATTTTCGTATTTCGACTGTCTCCGCATATGTCACTTTTCTGCCACAACTACATAGCATAGAGCATTGGTGTTTGTGTTTGGTAGTAGAATCGTATCTCATGTAGTGCACTATGGTTGTTATATGTCGGTAGCTATGGGGGTGTGGGAGATATGGGGGCTGAAAGTTGTCGACCTGTGGCAATTTCATACTTCTGCCAAAGACAAAAGTGTCATGGTGTATCACTTTTCAGCGAAAACTATAGATCACAGATAACTGGCGTTTGTGTGTAGTAGTAGCACAGAGTCACCTTTCGATCACAACAGCGGCCGAATTTCAGAAACTGTGGTACTGTGGTAGATATGGTGGTTGTAAGTGGCCGACCAAGGATATTTTCGTATTTCGACTGTCTCCGCATATGTCACTTTTCTGCCACAACTACATAGCATAGAGCATTGGTGTTTGTTTTTGGTAGTAGAATCGTATCTCATGTAGTGCACTATGGTTGTTAGATTTCGGTAGCTATGGTTGTGTGGGAGATATGGTGGTTGTAAGTGGCCGACCAAGGATATTTTCGTATTTCGATGAAAGGCCCCTGCCTCCGCAGATTTCACTTTTCTGCCCCGACTACATAGCATAGAGCATTGGTGTTTGTGGTGGCAGTAGAATCGTGTCTCTTGTCGTGCACAATGGTTGTTAGATGTGTGTAGCTATGGGGGTGTGGAAGATATGGGGGATGAAAATGGTCAACCTGCGGCAATTTCATATTTCTGGCAAAGACGTATGTGTCACGGCGTATCACTTTTAAGTGAAAACTATCAATCGCAGATCACTGACGTTTGTGTGTGGTAGCAACACAGAGTCTCCCACGGATCACAGCGTTGGCCGAAATTGGGTAACTGTGGGAGTGTGTGAGATATGGTGTTTGAAATTGGTCGATCATGAATATTTTCGTATTTCATCCAAAGACTTGTGTGTATCCGTAAATTTTACTTTGCTGCCGGAACTACATAGCGCAGAAGACTGGTACTTGTGTGTGGTAATTGTATCGAGTCTCCCATCGTGCACTATCGTGGTTAGATGTCTATAGCTGTCAATATGAATTCTTTACAATCATGAACGAAGTCGTGGGTACCAGCTAGTAAAATAAAAATTCGTGATGTGCTGCCCGAAAACCATGTAAATTATTCCCTAACGTGTTTTTTTATTGTTCTCTTGGTAAAATTTGTAATTATGAGGAAAAAAATTTTCGACCATCACATGTGGCGTTAAATATTTTCTCTTTAAATTGCTGTTAGAAATTGAAACTATTCCTATCTTCATACGCAATTCAAAGAGAAAAAATCAACGACGATATTTAAAAAATTCAACGATTCAAATCAAATTTCAGCTGTCGCGAAAAACTTAAGTTTAATCATTGGTATGTTAAATCTAGTGTGCATTCTGTGAATTGTATTAAGAATCTTTGGTGCATTTTTGTGAGGTAAAGGTACGTTATTGTCATTTCTTGTTCCGGTGCTAAGTCGCGTAGGGTTGTAAGACATGACACACTTCTAAATCACGTTCTATGTTTTCAGATTGTGAAAAACACATCAAAATTTCTTCGATAGTTTTCGCATGATGGCGGAAAGAACAAACACGACCAGCTACAGCTTCAATATGCAGAGATCCTCATAATTTTTCAGATGAGCTGTTTATCGCCTGCCATTATACAGTCGCTGACTTCCTTACCAGCAAATCAGGACGATCCCGCTTTCTCTTTCGTCAAATTAAGAACTAGTTTACGATTATGATAATTCTTTTCCCTTTCACAAACTGTTCTCAGTTCTTCTTCAAATACTGATCTACCTATCCTCATGTCATCCCCTCCAACTCCTGTACTGAGAGAACACAACTTTAAGCTTCAGTGACATTATTAATATTATTAATAATTTTCATTGCGATCGAGCAAACACTCCGATGACAATTCCCCGAGTCATGAAATACCAGAAAGAAAGAAAATTGAAGCATTTGAAATGTGGTGCTACAGAAGAATGCTGAAAATTAAGTGGACAGACAGAATACGAAATGAACGAGTTTTTGGAAACGATGGTGGGAGGAAAGAAGTTTGTGGAAGAAGCTTACAGAAAGAAGAGACAGGCTGGTAGGTCATATTTTGAGACATGCTGGATTGGTTAATTTGTTAGTGAGAGGGACAGTCCAAGGTAAGAACTGTAGAGGAAGACAGAGATTAGAATATATGAAGCAGATAATTGTGGACGTGGGGTGTAAGGGGTATGCAGAGATGAAGAGGTTAGTACAAGATAGGAAGGGATGGAGGATTGCATCAAATCAGTCGAAAGACTGATGGTAGCAAAAAAAAAAAAAAGTTCCCATAACTGAGAACGATAAGCAATTTTGAATCGGATGTGTTCAATATTTCTTTGTGATGTTCTTCTTGTAGGACCAATATTTTTCATTCTTTCACTGACGGTATTCTTTGCTTCGGCAGTACAGATGCGTTTAGATCCTTCCTTTTTTTCTCTCTGAAATAACTTTCCATGAGTTCACTTTCTTTTTAAAAATCTCTCGGTCTGTGACGTCTCCCTTATCAATACCTGCAGACTTCAGGTCTTTCTCCACCTCCTTCATCCATGTGGTTGTTGTTTTTTACTGTTTATGTGAATTCTTTCAGATTCTTTCCTTCGGAGGTTTACTGAGGTGTCCATAAAATTTCAGCCTTTTTTCTTCATGGCTGATTCTATGTTTGAAATTTTCTCTGCAGTTTTTCAGTTTTTCAGTTTTAAGTCTATGCTGTCATCTTCATTCACTCTGGGTCCCAGGATTTTTCATTATTGTTTCTTGATTTTTTGATTATTGTAGGCCATTTCTTCTACAGTTGCTTTGTAAATTAGTATTTGCTGTTTAATAATACGCCATTACAACTGTTGTTTTTATTTTCCGGACGCGTTTCGCCTCTCGTCGAGGTATCTTCAGCGTACAGTTTTGCTGTAATATGTGATTTGTTATTGACTTTTGAATATAATGATTAATAGATTTATATTCAAAAGTCAATAACAAATCACATATTACAGCAAAACTGTACGCTGAAGATACCTCGACGAGAGGCGAAACGCGTCCGGAAAATAAAAACAATATTCAACAGTTGTAATGGCGTATTATTAAACAACAAATAAAGTTTCTTGATTTGTTCTGTTGCTTTTATTGTGTTCATTGCTAATGTTTCACTTGGATATGTGACTGCTGTCTTAATTACCGTGTTATAATGTCTTTCTTACCTTGGTGTTGTCTGAAATACATTTTTTGTTATAAATATTTCGTACTTACCCCACTGCTTTATTCATCTTTTGTACTCTTGGTTCCTGTGCTTTCCCTTCTACTCCTGTTGGTTCTATGATTTTGCCTAGTTATTTAAACTGTTTTACCCTGTTGATTTCACCATACTTTGTCCTTTGTTTTAGTGTTTCTATTCTGTTCCCTATGAATACTTTTTTTTTTTTTGCGCATTCCTTGGGAATTGCGTTGTTAATATTGATTTATTTAATTATCGCCTTCAATTTTATTTCAATATTCTGTACACAGTTTAAGTTTTGTTGAAAGTACCTAACACAGGATCTACGCTGTCTAAACCGAGAGTATTAGGATAGTGGTGTGGTCGAGGTTCTTTGATTGGCCTCCATCTCGCGCAGTTTCCGGTTTCGTTACTGCCGCATCTAAGGTGTCAGTGCAAAGAGCATTTACGGGAGCATGAAGCGGAGAGAGTGTTATTCATATTCCCACAGAACAACAAGCAAAACACGGCGGCACATCTGCAAGTAGCATGTGCGACAAATTTATTAGCAATAAACCTCGTTTTACTGTGGCGCTTGTTTCACGGCTATCTTTGTCTAGTCTGGTAGGTTTCTTGTTGTAGTTTTCATCACCGAGACACAACTATATCGTAGGTGGTCGTAAAACCAAAGAGCTCGGAAAGCAAATTGCTCCAACAAGCTGGCGGAGGTTTTTATGCCTGTTAATGGCGGCGGAAGTGAGTCTTAGTGAGCAATTTAGCGATGAGATGCACTGCGCGATGCACGGCCCTGGCTGAGTCGAAATCGCAATTACTGCAGCTGAGCACTCGACCTCTGCGGCCCGCATTCCGTCCCAACTCCCGTGTGTGGGCGCTAGTGCTTGACGCTCTCCTATCTGTCTGTCCGGCTGTCACAGGCCTCTCGTAATTCACATCTGTACCTGTCATGTATTACACTGACCAAAAAATCGAATATAGTATTTATTTATTTTTTCTTGAAATTATGTTCTGTGCTGCTTTTACAGAAAGAAAGAAGGTGGCAAGAAAATTTTCTATTTTTCTCTTTCCAATACCACGATCCACCTACAAATGTTTAAATCTTGTTAAGAATGCAAGTAAGATATTCATTTCATTTCTTCAACGTTAAAATAAAGTCATTACTGAATCAATGATTGTGTTGATGGGTTACCGTCAGAATTTAGGTTTTTTGCAGATGATATAATGGTATACAATAGGATCAAAACAGATGAAGACTGTAAACAGCTGAAGGGTGACCTGGATAGAATATCTAAATGGGTAGGTCAGCATGGAATGAAGATAAAAGGCAAGAAGAGTCATCTTATTACGCACACACATAAAAAACTAAAGGTTAATTATGATTATAGGGTGGGGTCAGAATTGCTTGTTGAAGGCTTGATGTGTAAATTTCTCGGCATAACGTTTGATAACAAACTCAGTTGGGCAGAGTGTAACGGGTTAATGGCATTTCCCCATTACTTTGGAAGATAATTTGAGAAGTTTTAAATATTGGCGGTTTGCGTGGTTGTCTAGTGACATCAGCATCCACCAAGTCCGTGGGTTTAGGGAGGTAGAACCCAGTTCTAAAGCATGGGTTGAAACTGGTCGTCATCTAGTGACGTCAGCATCTGCCGGGTCCGTGAACTCGGAGGTGTAAACCCCAAATTCGGAAGCATGGTGCGCTTGGGAGAAAGACGCACCTAGGCTTCTGGGCGGTCAGTCTGCCGTTGGCCGTGGTGTAGGTGAGTCCGTCGTGAAAGTGAACAGTCAGTCGAGTCGACGAGAACGCGTGTTCATTATGATAAAGAATTAATTTTGGAGAAGGTGATTTCTTTGGTGATATGAAGGAACTTTATTAATGAAGAAAGTATTTGCAGAATTTTAAATGAATTGTTTCGTGGTGAGCCATAGGCATGTTCTGAGAACTAGTAAGGGTGTTGTATGAATGAAAAGAGTGCGTGTTATTCAGTCTAAATTTATCGGAGGCATTACCTGTAATCTTAAAGGATCGAAGTACCGATAGCGAACTTTCATAAAGGTTGGGAGTTGGAGCGAGACTATCTTTTTAACTATTAAATGCATGTGTTTCAAATAAGAAGGTGCATTTTTATTTCATTTACCGACTTAATATCGGTTGGCGGCCGTCAGAGAAAGAACCAGAATCTAGTGAGTGCGCGGAAGCTTTAAAGGTTCAGAGTAAGTATTGTAACCGAACCTCCAGCATAACCGCGACAAGAGCACATTGGGCAGGTGGTAGGAAAAGGATACAAAATCCTTCATTTACTGGAGAGGGTGATGAGAGGATGTGCCAGAAATGTTATGGAGCTGGGTTACAAAACTTTGGTCATACAATTGCTTGAATATGGTGGTGTAGTTTGGGACCCACATTTTGGTTATCTAATATAGGAGTTGCAAAGAAGAGCAGCTACATTTGTTTGTGGAAATTATCGCTGTACCCAGTCAGTAACTGATATGATAAAGGAGTTGGATTGAGATTCATTGGAGGAAAGGAGGAGGGTGAAGAGAGTGCTGGGAATGTACAGGTCATATGTTGGTGATGGGGCTTGGAGGGATATTGGCCAAAGAATTAGAAATAGTGCATGGAAGGGGAAAGGCGACCATGACCACAAGCTTGCGCTCAATTCATCCATAAGGGAGTGGGAACATTTTCTTTTGTTGGTAATGATGTCAGGGATTGAAACAAATTACCAAGTGGAATGAAGTGATGAATAAAAGCGCTTAAGGAATTCAAAATTTGTAAATCGGAAAAGTAAATGGGGGAGAAATTTAACACTCGATAAAATTTAAGGGAGTAATTAGATGACATGGGAAATTGCCACCCGAGTGTTAGCTCCATTGCTATTAATAATAATAATTTTAGAAGAATTTGCTGTAGACTTAAAATCAGTCAACATAATAAGGCAGACCCGCTCTAAAACAAAGCTACCACCAATATCATCTTCAGGGCTTAAGCCATTATGGTTTGTTCCACCTACACACATTTTTTTGTGTCCACCTCTTCTTAGATCGACCTATCCTCCTTTCTCAATTCGTCTGTATTTTTTTTTTTTTTTTTTTTTTATGTATTTACAGCGACAACTTCGCCAATTTTGAACCGATTTAAATGATTTTTTTTTTTTAGTGGATTGGGTACCCTGCAATGTGGTCACATATGAATTTCATTGAGAAATCACCCCTTCTACCCCTTTACACCCCTTAATTTTTATACAAACCCTTTTTATCCGATTTCGATGGAACTTTGGACATGTATTGTCAAAAATAAAGAGAAAAATACTGTCAACTTTTGTTTTGAAAAAACTGAACCCACATTCCCCTATCAACCCCCTTCATTTTTGCCAATTTTCTTTATACAAAGTTGCAGTCTCCACCATTTAACTGATCTCCATTACAGTCAGCATATACATGTAATTTTTCATGGAGAAGGTTTCTGACCAAAAAATTAAAAAAGAAACCCTTTACACTCCTTAAAATTATAGAAACATACATTTCTTATCTGAATTTGATTGACCTTTGCACAAGTATACTTCAAAACAAGGAGAAAAATCCTGTCAACATTTGGTCTGGCATATCTCAATCCCTATCCCTCGTTCCATCATCTTAATTTTTGTCAATGTTCTTTATAAAAAGCTACAGTCGACACCGTTTGACCGATTATCATCAAATTTGATGCTTATATGTATTTTTTCACGAAGGAAGTTTCTGACAAAAAATCAAAAAACCACCCCGTCTCCCCATTAAACCGCTTCATTTTTATACAAACCCACAGTTTTCAACCGGTTTAGATAGAAAATAACAAATTTTTACTATAAAACAAAGAGAAAAATAATGTCAACTTTTGTTTTGCAAAAACTGAACCTCTCTCCCCGTTTCCACACCCTTGATTTTCGACATTTTTTTTTTTTTAAACTGCTATACGTCTCCTATATCTACGAGGTCTTTAGAGACGGGAAAGGATAGGGGGCAAGGAATGGGCAGGAATTCGGCCATGGCCTTTTGAAGGAAGCATCCCGGCATTCACCTGGTGTGATTTGGGGAAACCATGGAAAACCCAAATCTGGATGCCCGGACGGGGATTCGAACCGCCGTCCTCCCGAATGCGAGGCCAGAACGTTAGCCGTTACACCACCACGCTCGGTGTCAATTTTCTTATTGAAAAGCTACATTCGACACCATTTAGCCGATCTTTATAAAAGTTGGGACATTTATGTATTTTTTTACGGACAAGATTTCTGACCAAAAAATTCAAAAAAGTACCATAGCTCCCCTGTTGCATCCCTTAATTTTTGTACAAACCCACATTTTAATCCGATTCGGTGGAACTTCTCATGCGTATACTTTAAAAGAAATAGGAAAAGAAAAATACTGTCCATATAACTTTCAGAAAAACGAAAACCCTATCCCCCTTTCTACCCCTTTCATTATTGTCAATGTTCTTTATACAAAGCTACCGTTTCTTTCTGATTTTGTATACTGCAAAACAAACAGAAATTTACTGTCTACATTTGGTTTCGAGAAGCCAAACATCTCTCCCCCTTTCCATCCCCTTAATCTACACAAATCTACAGTTTCTATCCGATTCTGGAGAAAATTTGCACACATATGCTTCATAAAATACAGAACAATTGTGTTTAAATTAGGTTGCTGAAGCCTAACCCCTCTTACCTACTACCTCCACCCCTCCTAATTTCCAATGTTCTTTATAGATGCCCATAGTTTTTATCAGATTTCGATGGAACACTTCACACTTATACTTAAAAACAAAGATAAACATAGTGACTGCATTCTGATTACAAATCCCAACCGCTCACTCCCTTACCTCATTTAATTTTTGCAAATGTTCTTTACATAAAGCCACAGTTTTTATCTGGTTTCGATGGAACTTTACAAATGTATACTTCAAAACAAAGAGAAAAACCAAACTACTCTTTACTGTTATTTACACAAAGCTACAGTTTTTATCTGGTTTCGATGGAACTTTGTAAATGTATACTTTAAAACATAGAGAAAAATACTGTCCACACTAGCTTTACAAAAACCAAACTACAATTCGTCTCCACACTCCTTAATTGTTTCTATACATACTTACATTTTTTATCAGATATCAATAGAAATAGAAATCAATAGAAATTTACACATATATACTTTAAACCAATCAGAAAAGACAATCTACATTTGTTATAGACAGCCGAATCCCTCTTCCCCTTTACCCCACCCCTTTTAATTTCCAATTACTTAATAACAATCCACAGTTGTAAATCCCGTCAAAATCAATCAAGCAATTTTTAAGTCATGGCAGAATATTTATAAAATATATATTTCCTAATGTCTTAACACGTACTTCAGATATCAACTTGGACCCCCAAGCTTTCACGTTGCGAAAATCAATTAAAAATCTATATTTTCTGTGTGATACCGGAACAAACAGATATATTCCAGAGACAGATTTGTGTATGTGGTATATATTAATGCCCAGATGTTACATGTTTCGATTATCGAGCAGCAGCTTTAACAGATGTTATGATTAGGTCGAAACACAGCCTGTACCAAAATGTAAACTGACATTCCTTAAAACAACATCCAATTCACCCCGTACTGGAATTTGTTGGGGTACATAAAAACAGATTTGTTTTTTTAAAAAAGCAAGCGCTTTAAGCACTGAGCTATCAGGAAATTCGCAAAATGAGAACCGCTGCAGCCTATTTAAAATACCAAAAAACTATATTATCACTAAAAATTTAAAAATAAAATAATTGTTTAAAAAAACATAAAAACCGAATTCAAAAAAGCAGACTGAAAATTTAAAATAACATTATACCTTGCTTAGAAGAAAGTTAATCTAAATAGACAATATTTTACATTACTGTTATTGAAATTTTTGCATTAATTAGTTATTTCTGGAGTTGGTGCCAGCCAAAGCAAGAAAAAAAAAAAAAACAACAACAATGAATAACAATAATACATAAAACTTTATGTTACTACTTACATACAATTAATGCTAGAAACATGTTTCAACAAAACTGAAACATACCGATGATACGCCGATATTATACTAGCTGTAAAGTGTTTATTGCATGATGCAGCCTACCAACTGATACTGTAGCGCCATAGATATGCCTGGATGACCAACAAGGCCGAGCCACAGATTAAAATACTGTCTAATTTGTTTCCCTAAGCTGTCTCTTGCAATAACAATATCTGCCTCACAACATGCTGTAAAATATTTGGAATTTTTGTTCGTACTCCCCGTTTCGCCTTGAATACCAATTCAGTAATTTGATCTTCGCGGTGTGACAGCTGGCAACCGACTCCAAAAATAACTGATTAATGTAAAAATTTCAATAACAGCAATGTAAAATATTGTCCGTTTAGATTTACTTTCTTCTAAGCAAGGTATAAAGTTATTTAAAAAATTTAGTGTGTTTTTTTCGAAGGCGGCTTTTATGTCTTTTTAAACAATTATTTTATGGCTTGTAATTATGCAGCACCGTGGTCTGGTACGTCCATACGCGTCACATTCTCCATCCATTTCTTCCTATATCTAATTATTTAGCAATTCAGATTTAATAAATTTAACTCTTTCCTTATTTTTTCACTCCATTCCTTATCTAGTAAAGTATACCCTGCGACGGCTCTCAGAATTCTCAACGCAGCTGCTTCTTTCCACTTTATTCGTTGCGTAGTCTACGATTCGCACCCAAATAGTAATGTTGGTACAGCCAATACTTTGCAAAATTACACCAATGTGACTCGTATTGTGTTCTTAAAATTTATTTTAATTATTCAACACAGGTATTTAAACGTTTGTAATTTGGTACTGAATCGTCTGTCGTATCCTAAATATTAAAATTTGTTAATTTGTTCAATTGCTCTAGAAACAAATTGTTATTTATTTATTTATTTTATTTGTCGTATGGCAAGCAACTAATACAATAATAAATATATAAAATGACAAGAACGTTGGTAGCGTTCACAAGCTGATGTCTAATTCTTCCAGCCATTCTAAGAAGGAACTTGTAGCTCCAAAAACATCTTCATATGGTCCATCATACTACCGTAGAGGGCATTCCCTGATAATAAGCTCCACACTCTGGGAAGGAGCACCGCAGTCACATGCAGGAGAATCCTGAAGACCCCACTTATACAGCATGGCGTTGCATTTCGCATGGCCTGTTCTTAGGCGATTTAGTTTGACCCACTGGTCTCTATTTAGATGGAATCCTGGAAGTCCAGTTGTGGGATCTTTAATATCTGAATGTTTTACAGATGTGGAGTTCCAGCTTTGTCGCCATTTTTCCATGACATCAAAGTCAAATACATCTTGCCATACCGGATTTCTTGATTTAAGACGAGTGGGTGGTAAGTTATTTAGAACCTCGTGGATTGGGAGATCCTTTGGATGATCAGGATGGTGTAGTTTTATCCACTCACGTGCTGTTGCTTCTTGGCGTCTTATCTCTGGAGGTGGTATTTTGCTGATCAGGTGCAACCAGGGGACTGGGGTGGATTTTAGGGTGCCAGTTATTACTCTCATACACTCATTCAGGTGGACGTCGATTTTTCTAGTATGAGTACTACGTTGCCACACTGGAGCACAGTACTCAGCAACAGGGTAAACCATGGTGAGAGCGGTTGTTCGTAGTGTGTTCGCATCAGCTCCCCATGAAGTACCAGCTAGCTTCTTTATGATGTTGTTTCGTGTTTTAAGTTTCTGACTTGTGTTTTCGAGGTGTTTTTTGAATGTTAAGGAGCGGTCTAAAGTGATGCCAAGATACTTAGGATGGAAATTATGTTTCACCCTCTGGTGGCAGAAGTTCACTTTGAGCTGCTGATGTGCTATTCTATTGCTCAAGTGGAATGCGCATACTTCTGTTTTCATTGGGTTCGGACAAAGTCTCCAATTTCTATAATATGTGTTCAAGGTTTCTAAGTCGTTAGAGAGAATGCTCTCACCTTCCTCTAATGTGGCAGTTTGGACGGCGATAGCTAAGTCGTCAGCGTAGCAGAATTTATTGCCGGTTGTTTCTGGCATGTCACTGGTGTACAAGTTGAAGAGCAATGGAGCTAGTACTGACCCTTGAGGTAATCCATTTTTTATTGTAAATGACTTACTTGTCTTATGTCCGACGGTGACCTTAAAATATCTGTTGGTCAGCATATTCCTCAGGAGTGATGTTAGTTTCTTGCAGGGTATATGTTTTTTAAGTTTAAGTAGCAGTCCATCCAGCCAAACTGTATCATATGCCGCTGTTAAATCGACAAAGGCTACTGATGTTTTTAACTTCTTCTGAAATCCAACCTCAATGTATGATGTCAGTGCTAATACTTGCTCACAACAGCTCCGTTTTAGTCTGAAACCTGCCTGATATGTTGGTGTTATGATATTTATTATTCCTTGTATGCGGTTAAGGATGAGGCGTTCTAGAAGCTTATAGCAAACACTGAGTAGAGCAATAGGTCGATAGCTTGAAGCATCATCTGCTGGTTTGCCTGGTTTAAGGATCGTCAAGGTGTGAGCCATCTTAAATTCTGGGGGGACTATCCCAGTGTCCAGGATATCACTGAAGAAGTTCTTGAGCCAAGTTCTTCCCTGCTTGCCGAGATATCTTATGAATTCTGGGAAAATGCCATCCAACCCTGCAGCCTTCCTCATTTTTAGCATTTTGATGGCTTTCTCAACTTCTTCATGACTAAATGGATTAGAAAGGATAGGATTATTTATAAGGTTGTTATCCATTTCAATCATCTCTTTCTCCATCTGTTTCTTCATGGCAGGGTCTATTGGGACTTTGTCAGCTCTTGTTTTTATGTGCAATGCCATTTCAGCTGGTGTAATTCCTGGCTCCTCTTTGCACATGTTTGAGGCTGCACCCAGTTTTCTAAGGAGAGTCCATGCATTTCTACTGGAGTGAGTAAAGCTCATTTGCGAAGTTAGCTCTTTCCATTTCTGTTTCCTCCCTTCATTCAGTTTTTCTAATATTCTTTTTCCTGTTTCAGGGTCACCAGTTTTTTGAAAATTTTCATATAAAGTTTGCGTAGATTTGTCCCAGCATGGAATGTATTGTTTCCTGTACCCTCGAGGGATGTTTCGTTTAGCTGCAGCAATAACAATACCTACAAATCTCTTGTAGTTTTTCACTTTTGGGGGTATCCATCGCAGGTTATTATCTACCTCGGAGCTATAATTGTCCCAGTTTGCCCTCTTTAAATTCCATCTTGGTTTATGAATTGATCTGATAACAGGTATTGTGATACCAACACTGATTAGTGTGGGCCTGTGTTGGCTTCTGGGAAAATGCTGAAGGACTTTCCTTGTGTGGTCTAAAGGTTTTCTTTCATCTGTGGAAACAAAGACCAGATCAGGATTGGTGTCAGATTGCCATCTAGCAGAGTGGAATGTTTTCTTTTCTTTAGCATCATAGCTGAGATACAGGTCTTGACTTTCGCACCACACAGTGAGTTTCTCACCGTTTTCATCAGAATTTGGGTAACCCCAGGATGTATGTCGGCTGTTAAAGTCTCCTACATATATGCAAGGTTTTGGTAGTGAGGGCAGTGGTGGAGTTGGCCAGTTGGAAAGAGGTGGTTTGTAAACTGATGCAACAGTTAAATTGTTGAGTTTGGCAGTAATTATTTCCACTTGATTGACTTTTTGACACCTCACTTCCGAGATGTTGCAAATGTTACTTTTGGCATACATGGCTGATCCGTGTATAGGAGAGGGAATTCTCGATATCATTCTGTATCCTGCAATCTTGCCCCTGCTTTCCAAATCTTTTTCAGTCATGTGGGTCTCTTGGACAGCTAAGATGTCGATTTTGAGGTCAGTAGCTAGTTTGCTAAGGTATTCACATTTAGCAATTGTTAATCCTTCTGCATTTATTTGAAGAATCTGAGCGCTGTGTCCAAACATTCTGGTCAGTTGGCTCTGACAAGTGCCGTTGTTCAATTTCATCTTCAGATTTTTCATCTTCTGATGTTGCTTTGTGTGACCGTGAGAGATACGGGATCTAGTTCGGTCGCCTATTGTGTAGATTATCAGCCGTCCTGCATCAGCAGTCCGTTGTCCAGGGTACACCACGAGGAGGTTATCTACACGTCGTACCCCAAACAAATTGTTTTAGATTATTATTATTATTCGTCTCCCTTGAATGCCATTATTTTAGTTTCTTTTAGGAGATATTCAGTTTGAGTCATTGTATTTTCATCGTTTTAAGTCACTTTCTGTATTTTGCTAAAATCACCTGGTCGTCAGCGAAAAGCATTGTTAGAGTCTGATCGCCATCTTGTGAGATTCTGAAGTTCTGAAGCATGTGCTGTAATACAAACTCAGTATCACTCTTACTATGTGATGGGGGTAGCCTTTGTCTACCATAATCTAAAACAATTTCCTTTTACTCACCGTATCAAATGCTTTTCTTAATCACTGGATCCTATTTATGTCGATATGATGAATTCTCGATTTTTTTCTACCAGTTTCGTGATTGTAAAACTAAGTTTGTACATGATCTTCCCTTTTGGAAGTAATTCTGTCCATTATTCTCAAGACCTTCTGCTATTAAACCTACCCGCCTTTGCAGTATATATCTTTCTTCTGGTCCAGGCTTTATTTTAACCTAACAACCACCACTAGGAAGAAAATAAAACACCTATAGTTCATTTCCACCGTGTAGATACAGTGGTTTTGGTGAATTTTTTTCTGGTCCAGGCAGATCTCATTCTAACCTCCTCACTTTGTAGATACAATATGTCGAGAACTAAGCGAAATGTCAAAAACATTAATTATTTATTTTCGATTTGTCTCGTCGAGTTACACGAAGTCGTCATCAAATTTGGGTATGGCGAAATGTTTCTCCTGGTCCAGGCCATATTTCAAACTAACCACATCAAATTTGAGATACGATATCTCCAGAACTAAGCGAGATGCCAAAAAATTTTATTATTTAATTTCAATTTATCTCGCCGAGTTACATAAGATTCCATCATCAAATTGAGGCGCCACGGATATCGTAGAATTCCCACAATCCATCTCAAACTATCTAATCCTTCATATTCTTAGAACTGTGCTCCTAATTCACCGTTAGTTTAAGTACCAGAAATCAATGAATCTTGGTACCCATGAATCTTTTCGGACGAATAGAAATAGTGTACGGGTAAATCCACTTTAACCCACTCCTTTCTTGGTAGCGTGCGGATGAATCTAGGTTTCTTTAATCCCGCAATGGATGGCGCGAATTGTGTGAAAGTCGGTACACGTTTCTCATTGCCAGAATAAAAATAGTGTATGGTAAATCAAGACCAACTAGACCGGGAAACTCCGGAAACTCTGCTGGTTTTTACATATATTTTGCATGCTGCACACAACATACTTATGCCTCGACCAACACAACAAGAATGATAAGAATGAATCAACGAGGACGAAACCGATGACATACCCAGTTTTTTCGGTTCAGAAATGGAAAAATTCTTCAAAATCTTAAAAAGAACAATGGTTAAATTAAAAAAAGCACGAGGATTGCAAAAACTACTAGTCTTGCTTGAAGGTGTAATGGCCCTAGCGAAATAATGACGGAAACACCCTATCTGAAAAACATGACAGCAGCTATATGGAATGCAAACAACGTTAAGAACAAGAGAAACGAACTACTGACCTTTCTCAACAGAGAAGAAGTTGACATCATGTTAATAACAGAAACTTTTCTTCAGCCAACGGACACCTTTCGTTTAACTGGATACCAAGTTTACAGAACGGATAGAGTAGGACAAAGAGGAGGAGGCACAGCTGTAGCCATACGCAAAAACCTGTCACACGCTCCAATAACCAAGCCACAACTTATAGACCTAGAGGCTGCAGCAGTGTGCATTCACTCAAGAGAAAGACACATAGTATTTGTCAGTGCGTATCTAGCCCCAAATAAGAACTTACATGAACAGGACCTAGACCTGATAATGGCTGTGGGCAACAAGGTCATAATTGGTGGAGATCTTAATGCCATACACCCCATTTGGAATTCAAGAACAAGTAACAGAAGAGGCGAACAGTTGTTACAAATGTGCGATCTCAGGAACTTTGAAATCATCAGACCATCAGAAGCGACGCATATTCCCTTTAACTCGAGACATAGACCAGACGTGCTGGACATTATAATCGCCAAAGATATTTCCGGACACATAGAATTGTCAACGCTGAATGACCTTTCATCAGATCACCTCCCTGTACTGCTCACTATTCAAAGATGGCTATACTCTGACGTGAAACCAAAGAAAGTAAAAGAAACTGACTGGAACCACTTTACTAGACTTATCCACAATAAGATACGAACCACATATAATGTCTCTACCACAGAGCGAATCGAAGCAGCTATACAACACTTCGACAAGGTAGTTTTAGAAGCAGAAAGAAGAGCCTCCACTACAATCGTTTTGGATAACCATCAACGAGAGGAGCTTCCAGCCATCTTGGAAGATCTGAGATATCTGCGAAACAGATACAGAAAACTTTGGCAGCGGTACCGTGATCCAAGGGACAAGAGACAATACCTCCAACTCGCACGGCAACTAAAAGCTAGGCTACAAGAAAGAAGAACTGAAAAGTGGGAGGGCAAAATGTCAAGCCTTTTGTTGCAGAACAAAGAGGCATGGCAACTAATTAGAGCCTTAAAAGAACCTCGACAAGCGAACATCGCGATAAATGGTCCGGCAGGGCCTTGCTTCCTACCTGTAGCAAAGGCTGAATTACTAGCTGAAAACTTCGCATCTCAGTATACCACAGCGGAGTACCAACTTACACCGGCAGAGATCCGACAAGCCGAGGAAACTGAAAGCCACACATTGGAAATCCTCCAACAACCAACTGCAGACCAACCAGAGCTTACAACCCCGAAGGAAGTAAGAAGTATAATAAAGAATCTTGCAAAAAATAAAAGCCCAGGACATGACAAAATAAAAAACATACATTTGAAAAACCTGCCGAAAAAGGGATTAGTACTTTTGACTAGAATTTTTAACAGCTGTCTCCTAAATTGTTATTATCCCACAGCATGGAAGGTAGCAAAAATTAAAGCCACAACAAAACGTGGAAAAGACCACCGCCAAGCTGTAAACTACCGCCCAATTACTCTTCTTTCGTCAACATCAAAGATACTAGAAAGAATACTGCTGAAGAAGATTAACACGAGTCTCGAAGAAGAAAAGACGATAAGACCAGAACAATTCGGATTTCAAAGCCGCGTAACTGCAACAACTCAACTCCTCCGTATTACAGAAGATATAACAAAAAATTTCAACTTTAGCAAATCTACAGCAGCAGTATTTTTAGACATAGAAAAAGGTTACGACAAGGTTTGGCACGCTAAACTTATACAGGAATTACGGACTCAAACGGCTATTAAACACTGCTACATTAAATTCATCGGTAGTTACTTAGCCGACAGAAAATTCTACGTAGAAGTTGACGGACAGAGGTCTTCAGTTCTTCCGATTCCAGCTGGAATTCCACAAGGATCGGTGATCGCACCACCACTTTTCAAAGTTTATACAAACAAAATCCCGACCCCGCCTTATGTGAATTTGGCACAGTTTGCCGATGACACTACAGAGTACACATCAGGAAGAAGACGTGATCTTAACGTTACTCACCTACAACAAGGACTAGACGAAATCAGTAAATGGTGCAGAAACTATAAAATCAAAATAAATCCTGGAAAATGTGCGGGAATCTATTTCACAAAAAAAGGCCGGAAATAAACAAGAATTTAAAAATTTTGAACCAAAATATCCCCTGGGTTAAAGAGCATCGGTACCTGGATATATTACTGGATAACAAATTACTTTTTAGACAACATATCATGGATAGGAAAACAAAAGGACTAGCAATTATTTCCCACCTTTCACCAGTATTACGAAGCAGCAACCTACAGTTTAATACAAAAATAAGAATATACAAATTGGTTACTCTCCCATTTTTAATGTACGGATGCCAGATATTGGGCCTGGCAAGCCAAACCAATCTACAACAAATCCAGCTACTCCAGAACAGATGTCTAAGGATGATCCTGAACGCACCCAGATATACACCAATAGAAACCCTACATAACGAGACAAATATTCCCTTAATTAATACCGAAATATTTAATCTAACAGAAAAATTCCACAAGAAATTGAACGACGCCAGAGACGAAAGAAGTGAGTCGATTGGAACGGTATTGCCGAGACGTTGGCATTAGTATAAAGTTCCCCTCAGTATTCTATACCAGCCATCATAGAGCAGCACAGTACGTGAACTCCGCAGGGGTTTTTTTCACCATTAAGATCATCCTAGATGGTCATAGCCCTGGTTTTTCCCCTGAAAGTGAAATAAAAAGTGTCCCAAAAAATAAACACCCTATCCTAACACCTAGAAGTTATACTACCGAAGGTAGTGGAACTTCAATCACAGCCGCAGAGGCAGCGGGGAAAAAAAAAAAAAAAAAAAAAAAGGGTTCGGCCAGTCTCCTTTCTTGGATATAGGACACACTAGTGCAACATTCCACTCATCATTTCCACATGTTCAACAACAGTTTAAAAAGCCTAATAAACGCATTTTAAAATTATTTGGTGACAATTTAAATAGTCTGGACCAACATTCAAGATTCACCCACAGCACTAAACACAGAGTATGGAAAAATTAACAAGGTCTATAAATTGAAATATCTACGTGAAGTAATTCAGATTAATTGGGCTCATAAGAAAGCAAACAAATCAAGAGCGAGAAAACTAGATCTAGTATACAAACTGACGAAAGATAACTAAAAAGAATGTCTCAAGAAAAACCAAAATCAAATACTACAACACAGGAATCAAACCAAAGAGTGTGTGCGCGTCTGAATGCATGTTCTCTGTAGGAAAGCTGGAGAAATGGAAGACACACTGAAAAATGAAACGCAAATCTTGAGGAAAATATGGGGACCACTGAAAACGGAGAAAGGAGAGTTAAGGCACCAGGTGAATAAAGATCTTTACAAGGAAGAAGAAAATTGAAGGATGTCAGACACGATCAGAAACAGGAGAATCAGTTTTTTTTTTTTTTTTTTGTTTTTGTTCACGTAATGAGGATGGGTAACAACAGATTTACAAATAGAATTTTCAACAATGTGTACAGGAGTAATAATGGCGACCAGCGGATCCAAGGAGTAAAGAAAGATATGACTGAGATGGAAATAGCAGATGATACAAGACATAGCAACTTTCAGAAGATTGATACAAAATATCAAGGATTTCTAGGAGAAGGAGAAGAGCAAGTTTATGCCAATTAACATCTGGACCCAAGCAAGGAGGAAACAACACAGTAGAAAGATGAAGAACTGTTCGAAGTCGATAAAAAAAAATAAACATCGAAAGGAATGCACAGGATTACTTCTCGTGGTCCTTGGATGACCATAATCGAAGAGAACAACAAAACACGAGTTGTTGTCAAACTTATCGATTGTAATATATTTTCTATGCTTGAAACAAAACAAGCAAAGAAATTGATTTTGAGGTTATACGGCATATATTAGAATTAGTTTATTGAAAGTTGCTGTTAATTGTGAGTTCATTGCGTGATAATACGCCTGTAGCAGATATATTTCACGGGGGCTAGTGGTTCTCACCTGCCACGTACTGTTGAAGTCATCAGTTTGCGGAAATCTATTTGCATGAGGTTCGACAGACAATTTCACGGCTATTTTCACATTTTCCGAACTGCATTATTGACAAAGTAATTCTCTAGTAATGTTTATTATCGATTAAAATTTACACGAGACGATTTAATTTAAATAGCTAAGTGATTCAGCCTCAACCAGAGAATGCATAATTCTATACTCTTCCGCGGGACCAATCTAAACTGGATCAGTGGAACTGTTCTCTGAGTGAAGATCGATATCGGTGTATATCGATTACGTTTAGCGTATGACTTTCTTCTTTTATTGTTATCTCAAAGACAAAATATATTTTTGTGGTTATTTGAACCAGTGCGAAAAACGTTATTATTCATTAAGATCGAGGCCTTTGAACAGGGGCGTAGCTACTATGGGGCTAGGCGGTGCAGTGCACCGGGGCCCCTACGCTCAGGGGGCCCCCAAGCGCAGTTCAGAGTCCCACGAGCCTTCATGGCAAACTGGCGACCTTTTTTTTTAGCTCTACAGTCGTCTAAGGGGGCCCCTGAGACACAAGAAGCCCCTCACTAAGGGCCCTCTCACTGCTCAAGGGGCCCCAACCACTGCTCAGGGGGCCCCAACAACTGCTCAGGGGGCCCTTACCAGCAACACAAAGCATAAAAAGGTCGCCCATCTGGCCTGAGGCCCTAAAATAATTTTTTTGCACCGGGGCCCTTGTTGACCTAGCTACGCCACTGCCTTTGAATTTAATTTTGAATTTTAGTGTAGAACGATTTTCACGTAGTGAGGTTATTTACATACCATTCTAAATATTTTTGTTGTCATATATTTGAACCATATTTAAAAAAAAAAATTAAACTGTATTTGGATCAAAGAGTCCCTGGCGATAACTATCTCTGGAACAAAGGAGTCGCTGGTAAATATTTTATTTTTTTTATTTTATTAATCATGGCTTTCGACCATACGGCCAGATTTAATTTTTACAATTTCTGCTTAACCTATTATAGTAATATAATCGAACCTTATTTCACCATGAATAATGAATCAATCAGTGATAACATAATAAGATGACAATTAAATTTAATAACATTATCTTACCAAGTAAAATTAGAAAAGTCTATAGAAAGAAGTTGATACTGAAAGAATTATGTGCTCAACATAAGAACACAACCTTATTTTTTTTTTAAATTGATCTGAATTAACTTTTATGAAATGGTAAGAATGGTAAGAATGCTGAGAACAATTAATGAAGGTTACTTAATATAATGAAACTTGGTATTTTATGATAATTTTAACCGGCTTAAGTACAGTGTCTACTGTTTAATTTGGTGCAATTATAAGTACCTAAATTCCAGGATTTATACAGTCATTTTTTTCTGGAAAATAATATCACTGCAGTCGGAAATAAAAAAATGGAAGAAGGGGTTGTTATTGTTACGTTGATTGAAGACAGTTTTGAGTTGAAGGCCAAGACTATTTATGTTGTTATCGATGAAACTGAACTGTGTAGTTTTCAAACAAAAGAAATCTGTGAGATAAAAACGGTATACTCTCAGGTGATATATATATTCTTTTCTTCTTGTGTTGAACATGAATAACAAATAATGGTAAGCTGTACAACCAATGAAAAAGCTTGCAAAATTGTAAAGAAAGATCAAAACATAATAAAAAAAATTAATTGATTCTGTGCCCTGCAACATGGGCGCCGGTAGGATTACTTTAAGGGAGGTGCACCTGTTTTTTTTATATACATTATATATAGCACTTATTACTTATTAATGAAAGATTTTATTATTAAGAGAGATTTTCCTCACTACAGAGGTTTTTCTCCAACACAACAATAAAGAATTCGGAACATAGATCTTGACTTCATCTTCTCAAAATATTCCTCCAGATATTTCGATCGTGTTTATCTTCCTCATCTGCACCAAGTCTTCTCATTGCTGTTTGTACACTTTGGAGTCAGGTAAACACGGGCCGTCCTCTTTTCCTCCTTCCTTTAACTTCCCATTCCTGTACTAGTTTTGGTATCCTAGTGTCTTCCATCCTTCTTACATGGCCATACCATTCCAGTCTTTTTCGTTCTATAACTTCATACATTTCTTCTTTCACTTCCAAGGATATTGAATTTATTGACAAGGTGTTGAACAAATTTGGATAACAATCAAGGTGCCTTAAGTTATTATTCAAACAGTGAATTTATAGTAAAATTTTTGTTTTTTAATCTTTTCTTTCATAGCAGGGGGGTGCAAGTGCACCCCCTTGTACCCCCCTCCCGGCGCCCATGCCCTGCAAAATTTGTAGATTAATATAAACTGTAAGATGCTGCAAAAATATAAGACGTGCTAGTACAATAATATGTGAACTTTGTTACCTTCAATTATTTCGCACGCTTGCTTTTTCTATCAATAAGTCTTTAAAAATATCTTACGACTTCTTTTCTTCTGCTTCTGGCTTTACAGCCGTCTACGGGAGTGGATTGTGGAGGGCAAGAAACGGGAAGGAGTTCGGACCTTTTGAAGGAGCCATCCTGACGTTTTTCTGTACAGATTATTAAAATGTATGGGAAATAGAAATTTGGATTTGAATCCACGTCCTCCCCAATGCCATGCCATATTGTTTCCGCTCGTATTATGATTTCTCACAAATAAATCTTCCTTAATGTTTTAAAATTTTAATTTAATTTAATTGCAGTGGAGCACAGGCTCCGGTGGCAATTTCCCTACACACCCAACTTCCCCCAGTCCTGCACGCACTTATATTTGCCCTCTACAAATTTTAATTTTAAATTCTTTTAACGTTTTCGGTAAGTTATTCATCATTTCCCTTGGTAACTCATTCCAATCCCTGACACCCTTACCTAAAAAAGAGAATCTTCCTTCACCCTTGTGCCTGAAATCGAGTGCCAACTTGTGGTCATTGTCATCTTTTCCCTTCCATGCATTACTTTTAATTCTCACACCCATATCTATCTCTCCATGCCTCATCACCAGTATACGCCTAGTACACTCCGTCCTCCTATCCTCCAGTGAATCCCATTCCAGCTCTTTTAATCATATCTGTTACTTATTTTGTTCTGTAGTAATTTCCAGAGACAAATCTAGCAGCCCATATTTGCACCAACTCCTGTATTTAATACCCAAAATGTGGGTCCCATATAGGGTTTCCAACATTTTTTGTGCTAGTTACAGTATTTTTTTAGAATTAGCTATAAATAATATAGTACAATTCAAAAAAATTGGGTTTTATGGAAGTAGTGAAAAATACAAAAAAGGTATGTTTTTTACTTATTATAATGAAGACTTAATTTTGTTTATTTATTTATTTTGTGTACATAATAAGGTGCGTTCACAAATTTTACTAAATGAGGGATTTGTTTGTTATTTGATTAAATGTTAAAAAAAAAAAAAAAAAAAAGTCAAGGGATTGATTTACCCATCTGAAATATAGTATTTTTACGTACCATAAATTTTTCTCAGCAGTATATATATACAATACTATATGTTACAGTACGGTTGGCAACCCTACTCCCATACTACACCACTATATTGAAGTTTTGTAACCCAGTTCCTTTACTTCTCTCGTACATCGTCTCATTAGTATCTCGAAGAAGTGCAGGATTTTGAAATCTGTCCACTGTGTGCTGCCCAGTAGAGATACATCTACATTTCAATTCTTTATCGGGACTATTTAGCCGTCGATGCTAGAATTGGCGAAACGAAATTCGCTACGAAAATGCGCGAGCTAGGTCGGGGAGGAAAGGCTTGCGATAAAATTGCAATTACGGCCGACATTAAAACTTATGTTCATAGCGGGCCCGGCGCTATCGCGGCGCATCCGTCATGCACTGCGCGCAGTAATGGCGCCGCCGGAAGCCGGCCAATTACGACGGTGGCTCCACTTCCGGCGAGGCGGCGCCGGGGGAGGCTCAGCTGCGATTAGCCGCTCGCTTGCCCGTCCTCACACACGCCCACACGTGAGTGTGTGGCTACGCCGTGTCGCGTAGGCGCGGGCAAAACATATAGATGTATCGATATTTTTCATAAAGTAATCGATATTTCTCGTCGATATTTTTACTCTCGATATATCAAAAATCGGTATTCCGGGGGATTCTACGATATCCGAACCACTGGAATTTGATTAATTTTATGGTCGATTCGTTTATATCGAAAGTAAAGAATAACGTTTTTTGATATCTCACTTAGTTCTCGAGATATCGTATGTCAAAATTGAGGTGGTTGGGATAAAAAGCGGCCTGGAAAAATTTGGCCAACGCCGTATTTGATGATAAATTCTTCTGTAACTTGACGAAACAAATGTAAAGTAAAGAATACGATTTTTTGATACCTTAGTTCTTGAGATATCTTATCCCTAAATTGAGGTGTTTAGATTGACATGCTGCCTGGACCAGAAAAAAATTCGCGTAAGGCGGTTGGAAATACACGGTGAACATGCACAATAGGAGTTTTGTTTCCTTCCTTGCTGCGCTGGTTAGCTTGAAATACGACCTGGACCAGAAGAAAAACGTCACCAAATGCACAAGGAACTATAGGCTACCTATAAAAGGTTTTTTACATTCGATATCTCGAGAACTAAGCGATATATATATATATATATATATATATATATATATATATTAATTCGTCAAATTTCAGTTGCTCGGATATCGTAATATTGACATTTTAAGTGCAAATTCGATATTTTTTTGTACGAATGTAATTCAGTATCCAATTTAATACGTTACATATATATTGTAATTATATATACGGACATATCCGATCTTCTGAAAGTGTCTTAATAAAGTGAATTCATCGTTTCATCAACGATTAACAGGTTAAAGAAACTGTTAAATGTGTTCAGGTTTACGTTAACGTCTTTTTTTTTTTGTCAACATACGTGAATTTTAACGGTTAGGTTATTTTCATGGTTGAACAATATCGCTTAACCATCCGTTGAGGGTTGACGTAAATTAACAGCTTCCGTTGATGAATAACAGTTAATGCGTTAACGAAATACCTGGTATGCCATGACTTTTTCTGTAAGATCCGAAAGAGTGGCTTCTGCAGTTAATATGACGGCACCGGGCAACAGGGGTAGACTGACGGTGAAAAATATGAAAAAAGAAACGAATACTGGTTTGATAGATTTTAAAAATAAATAAATTAATAATATTTCCGTAATATATATATGTGTCTTTAATTTTTTTAATATTTTGGGAATATTTTTAGATAATTACTGGCTTTTAGCAAAAATCTATATGTCGATTTTTTTCCTCGATAGAAATCGATACGATATTTATTGATATATCTTTTTCATTTGTCCGTCGCTAATGTGGTATGAGGCAGGGCTACTGTATCACGTGACGGACGGAGAGTGCGCCACACTGTGGTTGTCACGTGAGGCAGGAGCACACTGCTGTCACGTGACGGGCCTCACGGGTGATTTCACGTTCTGTTTTCTGCGCGCGCACCAATTCTTGAGTCACCTGGACTCGTGGTTCGTTCTCTTCCATTCTTTAAAAAAAGTGAGTGTGCATGAATATTTGTAAACCATAGATCACTACGCCAACGGGATCAATTTAAGCAACAAGCAGCTTGGGAGGAAAATGGAAAAGAATTGAATATATCATGCAATAACAATTTCTTTTATTTTGTATGCTGAAGAAATGAACGAGTTTTGGAAATGATGGGCGAGAAAAGCTTACAGGAAGAAGAGACAGGCTTTTAGGTCATATTTTGAGACATGCTGGATTGGTTAATTTGTTAGTGGAGGGAACAGTCGAAGGTAAGAACTGTAGAGGGAGACAGAGATTAGAATATATGAAGCAGATATATGAGGACGTGGGTTGTAAGGGTTATGTAGAAACGAAAAGGTTAGCACAGGATAGGAATGGATGGAGGATTGCATCAAACCAGTCTAAAGACTGACGACAGCAAAAAAAAAAAAAAAAAAAAAAAAAAACTATTCAGTTGCTCTGGGCCTCATTAGGCTTTGTGGGCCCCTAGGCTATGTCGGGCAGTTGGCCCGGTCACCATCGGGGGCGAAATTCGACTCTAACAATTTATGGGCGATTTTTTTTTTTTTTTTTGTAATCAACTGTTAGAATATATCTGCACATTATCCGGAATGTGCTATCTGCGTTAGAAAAAGGACGAGGCGGTAGCAGAAAACCATAAAATATACCGAAATTTTTATTGTTTTATGTCTTTCTCATTTTCAAAACAAAACCTTCATTGTGAGCTTTTCTTCAGTAGTAACAGCTCCTGTTGAATATTCTGCATTTTTCTCATTTCTAATAGGCAAGTGTAATATATAAGGTTGCTCTCTGCTCATCCGAGAATGCGAGTGCTCTCTTTCAATTGATGTGATGTATCCAAAAACAAAGAGATTTTTCCCCTCACTGAGAGCCACAAACAAAGCACCGTTTCCAGTTTTTCTTCCCATGCCGACAACTTTGTTGAGCTAACAGTTTCCATCTTTGGAAAAATTCGCAAACTGCAAACAAGATAATGAGTCCAAGTGACGTGATGAAGTGAGGCGTCAGTTGTAAGCATGACATCACGTTTAAAATATGACATCGCGCGGGTGAGTAATTTAAATTTAATTTAATTCAATTAAATTCCGATGCAGCGCACGATGCGCGGGTAGTTTCCTTACACACCCATCTTCCCCCTTTCCTGCACCCACCTACATTTGCCCTCTACAAATTTAACTTTAAATTCTTTCAACGTTTTCGGTAAGTTATTCATCATTTCTCTTGGTAACTCATTCCAGTCTCTGACACCCTAACCAAAAAAAAGAGAATCTTCCCACACCCTTGTGCCTGAAATCGAGTGCCAGCTTGTGATCATGGTCATGTTTTCCCTTCCATGCACTACTTTTTATACCTACACCAATATCCTTCCATGTATCTTCTCCAGTATATGCCCTGTACACTCCCATGACCCTCCTCATCCTCCTCCTGTCTTCCAATGAATCCCATTTCAGCTCCTTTATCATATCTGTTACTGATTGCATTCTGCGATAATTTCCATAAACAAATCTAGCAGCCCTTCTTTCCACCCTCTCCAAATCCTGTATTTGACACTCAAAATGTGGGTCCCATACTACACTACCATATTCGAGCAATGGTCTGACCAAAGTTTTCCACCGAGCGTGGTGGTGTAACGGCTAGCGTTCTGGCCTCGCATTTGGGAGGATGGTGGTTGAATCCTCGTCCGGGCATCCAGATTTGGGTTTTCCATGGTTTCCCCAAATCACTCCAGGTGAATGCCGGGATGCTTCCTTCAAAAGGCCATGGCCGAATTCCTTCCCATTCCTTGCCCCCCATCCTTTCCCGTCTCTAAAGACCTAGTTGTTATAGGAGACGTTAAGCAGTTTTAAAAAATAAAAATAAAAAAAGTTTTGTAACCCAATTCCTTTACTTCTCTCGTACATCCCCTCATCACTATCTCCAACAAGGATTTTGTAACCTTCTCCTACCACCTGTCCAATGTGTCCTGCCGAGTTAAGCTTGTTATCAAATGTAATGCTAAGATATTTACATTTAGTAAGTTCACGTGCTTGTAACTTGCTACTAGGGTTGCCAACCGGACTGTAATATATAGTACTGTACTATATTTAGGGTCTCCGTTCTATATACTGTTGAAAAATGTATAGTATGCGAAAATACTATATTTGAAATGGGTAAATAAACTTATATATATATATATATATATTGCAGCACTGGAATTAATAACCAACCAATCTCTCACTTTGTAAAATCTGTGAACGCACCTAATTATTTATCTTTTGGGTGATGCGATGAGTGTGTATCCGAATGCGCCTGTGTCTTGCTGCGTTCCGAACCGTTACCTTAATGTCAGAAAACGTCAAACAAATGTTTGCTCGTGCAACTGTCTTTGGTCCGTTTTTGTTTTGCTTTTTTAATTATTTTGACTTGCAGGCTCTTTTTCCTTGGTAATTAATTAAATCAGCTATATAAAGTGGCAGCAATAACGAAAGTGCATCAAGTTGAAGTGGATTAGAAGTCACCGATCGGTTACGTCAGTATTTATGGGAGTATTGTCCCACACACATTCAGAATGCAATCAAGTCTTCACAGGTGTACCGCGGGATTGTGTTGTCAAAACAAAAAGTTTTAAAATTAAAATGGGATCCTCTGCAGTCACATTTATTAGAAATTAGGAATCACAACTTTTTTTCCAATGAATGAAATTGAAAACACTTTCGCCTTAATTTTTTGGCAACATAAAAGTTGTCGGGTAGACCCGGACACATTATAAAATAGTAGCTTAATCGCTTTTGGCGTCACAAAAATCACAATAATAAAGGATATATGAAAAATCTATATAAACAAAATCTTCATGGGGCCTGTCTTTGGTTCATACCACTGAATCCAGTATTATTCAAAATTCTCCACATATAATGCATTAGGTCTTTTTTACTTGATTTGTTTCTGAAGGAGTTCGAATACCTTTTTACTTTTTCGCTTCGCCCTTTTTACTGCCTTTAATTTTTTGCCGTCCTCTCCACATGTTTTATAAGACCAATATATCCGGTTTTGTTTTATAGATATAGATTTTTTTTTATTGAGTCCCTTTACTCTCTCTCGGGCCGTTGGTGGGTGTGACATGTTTGCATTGCGGTGCCGACAGTGTGGTTTACAACTGTTCGTGAGGCGCTGGGTGGATGTAGACGCAGATCAGCTGTGGCTGTTGTTGCGTCACAGAATCGGCGGCACTTCATCGGAGTTCGAGGCTGCGTCGCGTTGAGCCACGTGTAGCGACACACTTTCACATATATATGATGTGCAGGTGAAACCCCCCCGTCATGATTCGCAACCATGGCGATCTCGGTCGCATTAACTCTTCTTTCATTGGAAAATACAACCCTGTGCAGTATCACACCAAGCTCGCAGGGCAGTACACGGCACTATATGTGTCCACCAACGAAGACTACAAGAAACTCCTCAGGTACCTCGGAGAGGAGAAAATCGAACACCACACCTTTAGGCTGGAAACCGAAAGGACACAGCTATATGTAGTCAGAGGAATACACCCTACCACCCCTCCCGACAGTGTTAAGGAAGCGCTTCTTGGCGACGGCTGGGCCGCCAAGAAGGTCAGCCAAATGAGAGGAACTTACACGAAGGTTCCGCTGCCTCTCTATCTGGTCGAGTTGCAAGACTCGGCCGGATCACTTATGTTTGAGAAGGCCACTCGCCTGCTCTACATGGTGATAAAAGTGGAGAAGTATGAGCCTCCCAACACACCCCTGGTCTGTCACAAATGTCAGCGGTATGGACATGCCACAGACCGGTGCTTTGCGGCACCCCGCTGTCGTAAATGTGCCGGCAATCATGCCACACATACATGCAAAGCTAGGATGCCCGATGAACGCAAATGCGTTAATTGTGGGGGAGGGCATCCAAGCAATTACAGAAGCTGCCCCGAGTACAAACTCGCACTAGCCCGGCGAAATGCAAAGAATGCAAAAGGGGCGTCACAATCACAGACACAACAAGCGTCCACAAAAAACCAGCGTAAAGTGATCCAGAACCCGGCCCACCTTAGGAGTAATGTGTCCTACAGTGCCGCGGCTTCGAACGCGATCACGAACACGGCGCAACTCATTCAAAATGAAACGTCAACCGCACCCCAAGGCTCACAAACCACATCCACCACAACAGAGGTTGCAGAGCCCCAAACAGCAGGCTCTGCACGCACTGTAGAGCATACGACGCAGCCTTCAGCTGCCTCATCACAACCTAAATCCCAGCGTACTAGAAATAACAGGACACGCACGAGGAACGCTGGGAGCCAGACAACCCCTCCCCCTCCCGCCGAGGAAGCAACGGCCGCTGTGGCTGCTCCCGATGGCCCGGTGGCGACGGCCGCTGAGGGGGTGACTGGGCGCGCGGCGGCGAACGCTGGGGTGGTTGCTCCTGACGGCCCGGCGGCTCCGGCCGCCGAGGAGTCGGTTGAGCGCGCACCGGCGGGATCTGACGTAGCCGCCCGCGCCAACCCGGTTGGCCCGTCCACTGCGGAGTCGGTAGAGTCTGCCCCGACCCAAGCTAACTCAGCAACAAACGCAACACCTCCACAGGGTCCAGCTACCCCTGCGGAGCAGACACACACCCAGCCCGCAACAGATTTTCTAGCAACAATTCGTAAAACAATAGAGGATCTCCTTCGACCCATGTTCCCCTCCGTTGACCTCTCCCTGGCGACACTCATTCCCCAAATTCGTTAGCGCCCTACTGCAGCTCCTAACCACTCCTCAGATGGAGGGAGATGGGCTGTATTCCAGAACTGCCTCATGTCCGTCCTAGGCACCAGCAATGTCTCACACCACTAATCCGCTGCTGTCTAAACTCCTAAGACCCCTACTACAGCTCCTGGAAATTCCCCTGAATGGGGGGAAATGGACTGTAAATCCTTACTCTACACATTACCTTGCTGCAGTACCTGGACACTCCCCCAGATGGGGGGAGATGGCCTGCAGACCAACCTTATCCACTTACCCCACTGCAGATCCTGAACACTCCCCTGAATGGGGGCAGATGGTCTGTAATCCTAACCCTGATCCTATACACTACCTTGCTGCAGCGCCTGGAAACTCCTCCATATGGGGGGAGATGGACCGCAGGGCAATCCTTCCCACTAACCCCACTGCAGATCCTGTACACTCCCCCAGATGGGGGGAGATGGACTGCAATCCCTACATCCCTAAAGCCAGAAATCCAAGCTACCCTGCTACAGTTCAAGACCACTCCCCCAGATAGGGGCAGTTGGACTGTAATCCAGATTGGCCTCTTGTCCGTCCAGAAACCAAACAATGCCTGACAACCCAAATCCTCTGAATACGCGTATCCTCTTCTGGAACGCTCGCGGGCTGAAAAACAAAAAAGCAGAATTGGCGGCGTTTATGGAGCGGCACGGTCTCCGTATTGCTCTTATAAACGAAACACACCTGGGCGCAAAAGATAAATTCCACATGAGCCAATACCGTGTGCACCGTACTGACAGGCTGAACGGCGCACGGGGTGGAGGCACGGCCGTGATTATACACACGGACATAGAGCAATCAAACGTAGTGCTTCCCGAGCTAGAGAGGATCGAAGCCACAGCCGTGAAAATCCGGTTTAACGAAGCATACACTAATCTTATCGCAGTCTACAATAGGCCCAATAATATTAGCACGCGTGATATCAGTAGGCTGCTAAATACCGCACCTAGAGTAATAGTCGCTGGAGATCTAAATGCCAAACATCGTAGTTGGAATTCGCAAGCGCCAAAACTCCAACGGCAGGAAACTATACGAACATTCACTAGAGCACAATTATCTAATACTAGGGCCAAACGAACCGACGTTTTGTCCCCCATGTTCGGAAACAAAATCCAGACGTGTTAGATATAGCCCTCCTCAAGGGTATAGACCCGTACACACGACCTACAGGTTGTGAACGATCTGGAGTCAGACCACATGCCACTCATACTTAACACTGAAGGTACACCGCAGAACACTGACAAGCGACGGATGCTAAACATCGACGCGCCAACTGGGCTCTGTTCAAGGAGGTGTTAGATAGTCGCATACCGGAACAGACACGAGATTAGCCAACAACGCATTAACGAGTCTGTTGAAATTCTAACTGTTGCCATACAGGAAGCTATGGCGAGTAGCATCCCTGAATCACCCCACACCAGAGACAAATGGCGCTACCTGAAGCAATTACGGGTTAATCACAACTAGGAATAGACTCAGGAGATACTGGCCGTACTAGGCGTCCCATTTATAAGTGCATATCAACAGACTCAAAGACATAATTAGTCGTAGAATCCAGGAGTACAAAAATCAACAATGGGGGCGTCTGCTCTCGGAGTTGAACACCGACACCTCTGACCGCTCCGTGTGGTCTTTAGCTCGTCACTTCACTCGTGAAGTGAAAACGGATCATCATACACCCACCCTACAGGGGCCGGACGGACTTGTCTATTCTTCCGAGGGCAAGGCGGAGCTGATGGCCACAACACTAGCAGAATCTTTTCGACCAAACGTAGATCCTTCCGATCCTGCGTTTACATTGGAAACGGACCAGATGGTGACACAGCTGTTAGCCCAACCGGTTCGCGAGTATCCGCGTAGGGCAACTTCCGACGAAATCTCATGGGCTATACAGCACTCGGACGCTAAAAAAGCACCTGGTCCGGATGGTATTCAGAACCGTGTTCTTAAACAGCTCACGGGGAAAGCGATAGAGTACCTTACAGACATCGCGAATGCCATCTTACACAACCACTATTTCCCCGACCGATGGAAGGAGGCCAAAGTGCTAATGTTCAGAAAGCCGGGGAAAGATCCATCTTCACCCAACAACTACCGGCCGATTAGCTTATTGAACTCCCTTAGCAAAGTTGTTGAAAAAGTCATACTCAGACGCCTTACACAACACATAAGGACAACAACATTCTGAAGCCGGAGCAATTCGGCTTCAGAAAGCACCACTCCACAACACAACAATTAATGCGTGTTGTTGAGCACGTAACAAGGGGGTATAACTGTCTGCGTCTACCGGGGCTGTGTTCCTGGACATTGAGAAGGCGTTCGATCGTCTTTGGCACAACGGCCTCATTCGTAGACTCAGTGACGACGGATTCCCGGACGGACTGGTGCGCCTAATACACTCTTACCTCACTAACCGAACGTTCCACGTCTGCGTTGACAACAAGAACTCCACACCTCAGGAGATACAAGCAGGAGTGCCTCAAGGAAGTTTAATAGGCCCTCCGCTCTTCACAGAATACGTCAATAAAGCTCCGACCACAGTCAAAACGATGCAAGCTATTTATGCTGACGATACCGCCTATCTTGCACAGTCACAGCAACCATCTCATATAAACAGTAGATTACAGCACGCGCTTAACGTAGTCGAACCTTGGCTCACACGATGGCGAATTAAAGTCAACGTAGCTAAATGCGAGGCACTCCTATTTACACGAAGACCTAAGCAAAAACGCATTCACGAACACTGTCGACCGCTAACACTACACAATCAACAAATACATTTCCGGAACGAAGTTAAATATCTTGGAGTCAAATTTGACGCGAAGCTAACATGGAAGCTCCATATAGAACACATGGTTAATAAAGCAAACATTAGACTCAAACAGCTATACCCATGCTAAACAGACAAAGCACACTACACCGAGGTAATGCCCGAACAATGTACTTAGCACTCATTCGGCCACTCATGACGTATGCAGCCCCGGTCTTGGGGGTACGCCGCTAAGTCCTCAACATAGGAGACTGCAATTAATTCAAAACAAAGTACTCAGGATCATAGCAATGCTCCTCGGGGAACACGAACAACCGACTTACACCGAGATTTCCGACTTCGAGCCATAACAGCAAGTAATTAAGAAGCTTGCACATAAACATGTACGGGAAATCCCAAAAGTCGCGAAATCCTTTGATACGCACTATAGGCAGTTACGATCACAACCACAGATTTAAACACCCACGGCCGAAAATATTGCTCAACAGATAGGAAAAAACTAATGCATAAACAAGTAAGAAATCTGCCGACTGCATCAAGGGCCACTGGGGTTAGGGTCCCATTCCCTAACCTACCTGCAAAGTGATCACTGGGCTAAGGAAAGTGTTTACAGTGCGATCGCAGGTGTAGAAGGCAGCCACATATACAAGAAATCAATCCACAAACAGCATTAGTACAGTATCCGGCGTGGTAACACCGCGGGGGTGACGGCTGTCGTGGCAGGCTAGCGCGATGCATCCTGCTCCAATATTTCCTGGAATGAGCATGGTGGGGTTGTCTTACCCGGTGGCGATGACACGTGCTGGCGGGGGTGGTCATGGCGGTGGTGTCCGTCATCGTCCTAAAAGCCCGGGCAAGTCGGGGGTGGTCATCTAGCAGCACTGTGGCTGTCGCCGCCGGCGAAACCCTACCGTGTACTCCCGGGATGAGGGGGAGGCTCTGCGCGTTGCGGCGGTTGCGCTCTGGCGCCCTGGCGGTGCGAATCACGTCTCACCAACACGTACAACACCTGTTGCACACAGCTGTTACTAATATAACGATTCGGCATGTTCCAGGACCATCTCAACGGCAGCGACGGCGAGCGGCACCAGCTGATAACCTCAGCAGCGGTGCGTGGACCAGCTGTAGTTATTGCATGATACCATATCCTAACAAAACTAACAAATCCTTCATACATCCAACCTTGTAGCATAGAATCTGTCGCGGTACTGGCAGTATCTTAGCCAGCCGCTCTTATTCCCTACCTAACTATCGCAGAGGTTTTTTTCCCAGGGGTAAAACCTTGGCACTTTTTTCCCTCTGCCCTGTCTCTTCTTTCAAAAGGTTTCTGTCTATCTAATCCGATGGACCCATGTAAACGGGCGGACGCCTGGACGCATGGAATACATCACAATCCCGTTCCTGTGATCACCTATAGAATTACTAACTTAATGCATGTGCAGAGGCGAGCAGTAGTTAACAGGAAGGCCGCCATGCTTGGAGGAGCGGGTTTTGGGTGCTCCCCAATAAAAAAAAAAAAAAAAAAAAAAACCTTGGAGCGCGAGACACAACAGCCTGCACGCAGCACCCTGTGCTGGTCAATACTCCCACGTGCCGTTCTGTCCGCTGTTCACACTAGACCAGGGGTCCCACCTGCCTATTGTCCACCTGGCGGCGGCATCTCTTTATTTCTCAGGAATGCGGTTTCTGCTGTACTGTGCCTAGTGTTGCAAATTTTTAAAAAAAATATTTTTTTTAAGATTTGTGAAAAAAACATGAAAAAAACCTAGCACCCTTGTTTTTTTTTCTAAATTTGTTTTTTATTTTTCAGGAAACAATATATTTGGTAAACTATAGTTCTATTTACGTAACTTACATTTTACATGTATGTTTTAAATCGTATTAAATCATATAAAATCTTACATAATGATTCATAAATGTATCTATATAGGTAACATAATTTTTTATTCATTCTCTGTCAGTACCACATTCACTAGTACATTCAGTACTACCAACACTAGTGCGGTCGGAGTCGGAATTTTCTGTTTCTTCTTCTGGCTCCTCTAGATCCATAACTTCAGAAATGGTTACATTTTCTTTACTGCTTGTATTGTACGCAAAAGCTTTTGAGATTGCAATTTTAAATTGTGAGCAAAGTACACACTGTGCATAAAGACTGCGCCAATAGTTCCGTATTACGGTCTTTTTTTTTTTTTTTGCTGTCGTCAGTCTTTCGACTGGTTTGATGCAATCCTCCATCCCTTCCTATCCTGTGCTAACCTCTTCATCTCAACATACCCCCTACAACCCACGTCCTCAATTATCTGCTTCATATATTCTAATCTCTGTCTTCCTCTACAGTTCTTACCTTCGACTGTTCCCTCCACTAACAAATTGACCAATCCAGCATGTCTCAAAATATGACCTACCAGCCTGTCTCTTCTTTCTGTAAGCTTCTTCCACAAACTTCTTTTCTCACCCATCATTTCCAAAACTCGTTCATTTCTTACTTTGTCTGTCCCTTAATTTTCAGCATTCTTCTGTAGCACGGTCTTTTAAGTTTGAATTTAAATCTATTATCATACAAAATACTTTATTTCTTTTTCAGTCGTTGGTTTACGCCAACGGTTGCAAGGAAACGATTCATAATTACTGACAATTTAATGACTCAGTATCACTATACGCTGTGAGTTTAACAAGTATACGAATATAAGGAAACAACAATAAGTAATAAAAAGAGGCAAAAAACCGTAGATAAATTTAAAATTCCTATTTTTTTTAAAAAAAGATGCGTAGGTATACAGATAAATTTGTAGGGCTAGCAGCACTAATTCAAATAGCGAGTATCAATGCAAACAACGGGCAACGGGGATTCCTTCTCAAGCAACCTAGCCTTTTCGGGAAGTCCCCATTCGTAAAAGAAAACTTCAGTCAATGTTCCAATAATTTTGTATTTTTTTTTACTGAACCTGAAAAATATAGCAGATTTAAAATTAATATAAGTACTTTAGTATAAACTCTAAAACAGTTATATTAAACGATAAATGCCTTAAAAATTTGAGATTTAGTAATTATGAAAAAACGTGTTTTTTTTCACAGTTTTTTTCATGTTTTTTTTTCAAGTCAGAAGAAACAGTTTTTACAACACTAACTGTGCCCCACACTCATTTACAACGTTCTGACATATAATAGTCTTTAAACACAATATGTACTGTCTCTTTAACTGTGTTACATTACAAGGTAGAATTGTCTTGGGCGATTCCAACTCCAGCGGCCGAGCGTACATTTTCGTCTCTTCGGCCTCGGGGTCTCCGATGATCTCTTGGACGCAACTCCAACGCCATGTCTCTTCATACTTCATTTTTTCTCCGAGCAACACATCCAGCCCGTTGCCACTTCAATGTTACAGTCTTCTCTAAGATGTCTGAAACCTATTTTAGAGATAAGCTGAACTCTTCTCTGATACAGAACAAAAGGGCATCATATTTCTCTTTTAAAGTGAGAATTAATCTTTGGTATGATAAACAACATTACGAAGGTAGATTAATCAAGTTCAGAGCATATTTTATGCTACTTCTTACTTATGGGCTGGAAATGTTCAACTTTCTATACATCAAAATTAGCAGTCTTAAGGTAGCTGAAATTAAATTGTCAACAACAAGCAAACAAAAAAAAGAATATACTGGGATATACGGACGACGACAACTGTGATTTTTTTTTTAACTTATGACTTTTTGCCTCGTCGGCGTCGAGGTCATTAGTGACGGAATGGGAGTGGGAACTAGGAACGGGAAGGAATTCATACATGGGCTTTTAAAGGAAGCGTCTCTGCATTTGCCTGGAGTGATTTGGGGAAACCATGGAAAACCCAAATCTGGATGCCCGGACGGGGATTCGAACCCGCGTCCTCCCGAAAGCGAGGCCAGAGCGTTAACCGTTACACCACCACAATAGGTTTGTGACTGCGACTCCATTAAGTCACGTGAGCATCTCCTCGAGTGCGGAGACATGGGCTTCATGTGCCAGGTAGAAGACCTATCCTTAGCCAATGAAACAGCGATCCAGGCGGTTATTTTCTGGAAAGATGGAATTTGGAACAGTCCCGACCCGAAAAGTAATTAAGTAACCAGAAGGATCTGTACTGCTTGCAAATCAAACGGCATAGTGGGCGCACCTGACATCGCTGGTATCTCCGATTTAGATAGCATTTGCTGAAATAATGTACAACGTCCTGAAGACGCGCCAGTTGGTGTCCTGTAACGAGTCGCCAAATGCTGCAAGCCTCATCTAGCGGGCCTTATTGTGACTGGTAGCTCCGGTTCAAAGAGTTTTACAGTGGTTCGCTTATGCTATGAATTTTATCCCATTTTGATGGAACTTTCCTTATCTATACTTTAAAAAATATATAAAAATACTGTTTACTTTCGATTTACAGAAATCTTATCCCTCTGCTCCCTTCCGCCACTCAGCTTAATTTCTGTTACAATTGTTCATACAATCCCACAGTGTTTATCCAATTTTGATAGTAATTAGCACATGTATGCTTGAAAAGAAGCCGGTCTGGTAGCTCAGTGGTTAAGGCGCTTCTCTCTCCGGTCGCAGGTTCAAAGCCCGCGGTGAGTAGGAATTTTTAGGAGTTGTATTTGATTATACAGGGCGTTCGCCGGGAAACGCAACCCACTGTTAGCGCTACAAGGAAGAAACTGCTCGCGGCATGCGAGCGGTCAGCTCCCGGCATTGTTCGACCGTCGGCCGCGGACTATTTCATAAACTTGTATGTGCTAAGCATTTAAATGTGACGTAATTCATTAGCTTACCTTATAAAAGATGCTGGAAGTGTTGACACTCTTGTGTAATGCACATTTCACATCTTCTGAACATATTTCGAGACACACGCTGCCCTAACTGACTTAATGATTTTTTCGGTGACTGTTCTAGTCGAAAAGCGATATCGTCAATTTTCTCCTCTGTGAGAATACGGTTGACCGACAATCTCTTTTTGTTAAAAATGAACCCGTTTCTCTTACTTTTTTAACCAGACGCAGAATTGTTGATTTAGCTGGCAGTAAAGCGCCAGGATATTCGCGACGAAATTTACTGCGACACTTTTTAAACGACTTCTTCTTCACATATGTATCGTAGAGAAATATTCTTTGTTGCAAACTGTAAGGTACCATAATTTTACTCACACTCAAACACGGTACAGATTAGTAAGAGTATGAAGCCCCAAACCAGCCAAACCGCAAAGAAACGTTTATTCACAACACTGATTAATAAGAGACTGAAGTCACAAAATAGCTACAATGCAAAGAAACCGTTCTTAACAATGTAAGGGTCACTGCACTGCACTGTTGGGGCTAGCGGGGTGTTAAACAGTGCGGTGATTCACGGTGCCGCGTGGCGGAAACTGCTGGCACCGCTGTCCGAGCAAGTTGCCGACGGCAACAGACTGGGAGGGTTGCGTTTTCCGGCGAACGCCCTGTATGAGCTACGCCGGGACGTTTCGTGGTAGTGATTGCCCTTGAGAAAGTTATTAGCCTTCTAGTCTCTGATACAATGCCTTGGTACATCTCCTTTGGGAAGATTCGACGAACCGTCGGGTTGTGGACTAACTTTAAGTTGGATTTTTAATTTTTGAAAAGGTTTTTAGGCGCGCTGGGCGAATTTTGAATGGTTAAATTTTTTATCAGTTCCCGTCACCGACATGTTAATGTTGACAGAATATCTGTAGCGGTCTGGTGTCTCAGTGGTTAAGGTGTCTGAATTGAATGGTCCCCGGGTCGAATCTCTGTCTCGGCGGGTATTTTCATAGACTATTAACCCGACCTTCACCTCTCGCACAGCTTGCTGTGTAATGTAAAGTTTGCCGGAACTGTTCCGTGGTTCGGATTCGACGTTAAGCTGTAGGTCCTCTGTACCTGGTAGCACTACCGGGTTAGGTTAAGTTGGCTAAAACACGGGTGGAAAGCGCAGCCAGTAGAAACCCTGTCAGCAGGTCATTACGTCCACACGAAATTGGTATCATTTAGTATATCTGTAACTATAAGTATGACTTGTTGTGCGTATGATATTCACAGTTTTAAGTTTTCACTTCTGTCGACAGTCCCCAACGACTCCCTTATGGCTTTACGCCTCGTAGACGTCGAGTTCATTAGTAGCTGGATAGAGCTCAGGGGTAGGAATACGGCGATGGTCTTTGTTAGTTATCCTTCCAGGTTAACACAAATGTGCGCTGTCCTGTCACTGGTCGCCAAATGTAAGCTACGAATTATCCTCGGACTTGGCCAGCCAAGTGTTAGCTAATCACTCAATCAGTGAATTATGGCGTGTTATTAACAATAGATAAGTCCAAATATCCTCTTTCAACACATGCAAGCCGTAACGTTGATTTCGAACAATTGAAACGTTTTTTGACATAGTCTGGAAATGAAAAACTCACTATCCTGGTAAAAATATTATTAATTTTAATGAATACCATTAATTGACACAACTCTTATGACATTAAGTTCCCCATAGATTTTACAAGCTATTTTAGCTTGCGTACGTCAAACCTGTGTTCGAACAGTACAACCATCTCCGAGCGCCGCTCTGTAAAACTCATCGATGGTAGCCGACCCCAAAGTATGGGGAAAATGTGGTGAAGAAGGAATACCATATTTTGTCCAAGTTACAGAAACCAAACCTTTTTTTTTTAATAAATGCACTGATCAAGATATATCCAACCAATTCAACGAAACTGCACATCGGGGCTGCTTAGAGGGCGTCCATTAAATACGTGAGGTGTTTTTCCGGAATTACAGGCCCCCCCACCCCCGCCCCTTCTGATAAGATGTGGTGAGATCTGGTGGACCCCTCCCTAAGATAAGGTGAAAGTTTGACGGATTCTCGCCCCTCACGCTGGTGTTGAACCTCGTAGTTTTTTATACTTTCTTTTAGCTCTCCTGCTTCCTAGGGCGGCTATACTCCTCCCCCTCCCCCTCAGGTCAGTTTCCGCGTCGTTTATAGACTTAATCCCCCCATAAAGTGGATATCCTCGTCGTTTAAGAATTTCAAAACCTCACTTGAGATTTCCGTTGACCCCCGCTCTCGTTGATGAAATTTCACATGACCCCCCCCCCCATTTCACCTCACGTAATTAATTAAGGCCCCCCCCCCCCCGGCTGGAGCAACATCTCGTAATATGAGATGTTGCTCCGGCCGTCGAATTTTCGGCTGTTCCGGTTGATGGCTGGAACAAGGAGAAGCCTTCCGTGCGGGTCTGCCTCGCTGCGGCGCAACCAGAAAACGTAATTGTCGTTGTAGTGGCCACTCCCAATTAGGGGAGAAGTAAGGGGCACCACCAGAACGGCAGTGGCGGACAACACGGAACAGGGGGCATTGAACAGCGGACGGCGGCTTCAGCTCTCGCACCGCCAGTGGACGCGAATTCGGGCGAAAAATGCTCGCGCCAGTACGCCTGTATACGCCCAAACACATAGCTCCAATCCAACACAGGGAACGTAATGTGACTCCGTCCATTGCGAGCCCTTGAGTCGCGCGAACATACGCTGGTCAGGCGACGGATATCGAGAATGTTAAGGTCGCCATACACGATCGCTCCATTTGGATGTCATCCGTATGGATGACAGCCATGCGGATGACATCCAAAACCGTAGCACATACACCATCATTCCATCACTCCAGTCAGCCACGACAATGAAAAAATAGGCAAAGCAATCAACAATAGGTTACCAATTTGCTATACAACAATCTAGTTACGCCCAGTACTAAATAAAATGAGCCTGAATTAATTTTAAAGGATATTCAAACTATCTAATACTGAATACAAATGCTGAGAATTAAATAAACCTCAAAAAAAAGTGCGAAATTATTAAAAATAAGCTCTGTGGTATTACGAAAACTTTTAAAAATACTACAAAATGATTATAAAACAGATTTATTAAATTCAAGTAGTTTAGCAGGCCGAAAATAATGCAGGTTTATGTTTTTATTTTTAAATAATATTAGCAATTGATCAATTGCCACATTTATTTGTATTTTGTCATGGTAGTCAGGATTAGAGATCCTACAAGCATGGTAAGTCCTTATACTTCTCAATAATCTCCAGGACTTATTGACACGACATTATTTTAAAATAATAATAATCATTCTAATTGTTACTTAATAATATTTAAAACTGTAATATTTTCAATTCTGCATTCAAAATAATATTTAACTAGTAACAAAACAAATATTTCTATAGCAGATTCAAAACAAAAAAGAAATGGTACAATGTTGCATAGTCCACTCAAGGCACTGATGTTGTCTGCTCGGTGGTCGGTGACAGAATGAGAAGAGTCTATATAATAAGTATTTTTTAAATGTCGCACACGTTATCTGAACTACACAGTTAAAACCTTTTATTCATGGTTTCATTATTGCCATTTTCTGTATTTGCAGAGAAAGTAATTGTGACAACTTTCTGCATTTGCCACTGAAAATTTGATTATTCGTTGATACGAAACTAATGTTATTATGATTTTAACGATCGCGTACCTATTTATTTAGCAGCTTCAAAAGGCCCTTTGAGTTATTGTTATTTTAGCCGCCGTCTCAATACGTTTGAGACACATGTTCTTTGACGAAAGCCGCCTGCTTACATGTGCCACTCTGACTTTCGATTACCCTTCTTGGGATAATTTGGTCAATGGCCACAATGCATTATTTTTGAGTGAATATCATGTGTCCTTTCAACTCCTTTTTATTATTTAGACTAAAGGCAAAAAAGTTGTGATGAAGTCTTCACGGCTGTATCGCCGATAATTCGACGGCTGCCTCCGTCGTCTTCCTCACCTGTCGTATTTCGTGTTTTTACAACGAAATCCGGAGACACATCCGTGAGGACTTCACTGCAATCATGCGCCGAGAAAGTCCCCTTTCTTATGAAAAGTCGTTACGTCATTTAAAGTAAAACTGAAATACTTGACAGTTTACGTCTTGGTGAGTAGTTTCTTTTAAAAACAATGAATCGAATATAAGATAAATCAAGGAATCAGGAGAAATAATAATGAATCCCACAAGAAAAATTCATGTAAAACTTGGCTAGGTCTTGTGCAGTGGTAAAAAGTTATGAGATCTTGTTCCGAGCCAAGTCTACACTTTACAGAGTATATTCACTTCACTTTGTGAAATAGAATGCTTTCTCTCGGTGTTATGGAAAGTTCGTTTATTTAGGGGAGGGGGGGGGGACCTCAGGTAACTTATTCAAGTTTGAAATTACTTCGGCACAAATTGTCGCTCGTTTTGGCGCGAATGTCTCACCACACCCGACATCGATTTTCTAGCAGCCTGCTAATTTTGCCCTTTGCAAATTATTTCAGTGTTTTTTAGTAAACTATTATCAGTTACCTTTGCAACTTATTCCAATCCACCGAAGATGGTGGGTGAACGGTAAACGTTTTGGCCTCGCATTCGGGAGGACGCGGTTCGAATACCTCCGGGCATCCAGATTTCGGTTCTCCTTGGTTTCCCCAAATCACTCCAGGTGAATGCCGGGATGCTTCATTCAAAAAGGCCATGGCCCAATTCCTTCCCGTTCCTTGTCCCCAGTACCATCCCGCCTCTAATGACTTTCCTTAGCCGTCGACGAGGCGTAAAGCAATAAGTAAAAAAAAAATATTCCAATCCCTGACACCCGTACCTAAAAAAGAAAATCTTCCTATACCCTTGTGCCCTGAAATTGAGTGCCAGCTTGTGGTAATGATCATCTTTTCCTTTCCATGCATTACTTTCAATTCTTGCACCAATATCTTTCTATTCCTCATCACCAATATACGCCTTGTACACTACCAATACTCTATTCAACCTGTTTCTATCTTCCAAAGGATAGGATCCCAATCCAACTCCTTTATCATATCAGTTACTGATTCTGTTCCGTAAAAATTTCCAAAGAGAAATCTGGCGACCTTCTTTCTTACTTCGTGCAACTGTTGTATTTGACACCCAAAATGTGATTCCCAAATTACACCACCATATTCAACCAATGGTCTGACCAAAGTTATATAACCCAGTTTCCTTACTTCTGTCGTACATCCCCACATCACTCTCTCAATGAAGGATTTTGAAACCTTTTCCCACCACTTATCCAATATGCCCCGCTCAGCTGTGCTTGCTATCAAATTTAATGCCAAGGTATTTACATTTGAAGTCTTCAACAAGCAATTGTTTCCCCACCTTTTAATCATAATCAGACATTAGTGTTTTTTCCTGTGTATCTAATAAGCTGACTCTTCTTTGCATTTATCTTCATCCCATGTTTACCAACCCAACTAGATATCCTGTCCAGATCACCCTGCTGCTGTTTACAGTCCTCTCCCGTTTTTATCTTATTACATAGCATTATGCCATCTGCTAAAAACGTAGCTTTTATTTTTATATTTTTATGGTTTTACGCGTTGTCAACGTCGAAGTCATTATAGGCGGAACAGAACTGCGGACAAGGTGCGGGACGGAATTCGTCGATCACGTTTTGCATTAACCATACCATTTCGACGTATCCCAAGAAACCATGGAAAACAAAAATGCTGATTGTCAGACGGGGAATCGAACCTTTGTCCTTGCAAATACGAAACCAGAGCGTTACCGCTCACCCAGCACGCTTGAAGCCCATTAACACAACTGTTCATCATAATAATTTGTAGTAGTGGTCCCAGTACAGTACCCTGTGGTTCTCCCATTTTCAATGAGGTCAGAAATTCCTAATTGGATTGACTGTTTTTGAAGGAAGGCGGTGTTGGTTGCTACTGACTGAGTGGCGCTGTGATTGGCTGGATTGAGTCGTCGTCCGCGGGGCAGTAGTTCGTGTTTTGAGTTGCGCGCGCCGCTGCTCGGCTGTTATGCAGATTGGGGAGGAATTAGCAAGTACAAGCCCGTCTCGCGTGCGCCGAGGAGTGACGATTAGCGGCGGTGTCTGCACGAGCTCGCCCGGCCACACGCTGATTTCACACCCTCGCTATCTCCCGCACACAGCTACCGACAGTGATGGATCATCCCTGGCCGCTGGAACTCCAGTATACCAGTGCACTTGGAGTTTTCTTACATCTGCATAGCCTCTATAGACAAAACAACTCTGATGAGAGAAGATCAAAGGATTTCACTGCGTTGAGTCCTGAGGACTTCGAGCCGAGTCACAGTGTTTCGAGTCTCCTATTGTCTGACCTCGATTTCAACCAAAACGGCGGAGTACCACCACAGCTACTGTCACGTGACGAAACTTTTTTTTTTAAAGTGAAAACTCCTATATGCGCGTTGCTCGATGTTTGGACGGGGGTAAATCTGTGAGTTCGTGACGTCACGTCACCAAGATGCCACCTGTTGCTCGTATGACATGTGCACACGTATACTTTAAAACAAGGCTGTCTGGTAGCTCAGCGGTTAAGGCGCTTACTTGTGAAAGTTCTCTCTCCGGTCGCGGTTTCAAATCCCGCGATGAGGAGGAATTTTGAGGGGTGGTATTTGATTATATAAGCTACGCCGGGACGTTCTGTGGTTCTGATTCCACTTTAAACTGTAGGCCCCTGAGGAATGGAATTAGCCTTCGGCAAGATTACGAATAATCGAGTTGTGGACTAAGTTAGGTTTTTAGTTTTTGAAGTAAAAACTTCTTTAGGTTGAATAGTTAAATTTCTTATTAGTTCACATCACCGACGTGATAATGTGAACAGTATCTGTTTTGGTCTGGTGGTTCAGTGGATAAGGTTCCTCGGTTCGAATCTCTGTCTCGGCTGGGATTTTCATAGTCCTTAACTCGTCCTCACCTCTGGCACAGCTTGCTGTGTAATGTGAGGTACAACACAATGCTTCCGTGGTTCGGATTCGACGTTTAATTGTAGGTCCTTTGTACCTGGTAGCACTACCGGCTTAGGTTAAGGCAGCTAAGACAGCGGAGAAATGCTTAGCTTATATAAACCCTGTTACCAGGTTATTTCGTCGACACGGAAATGTTATTATTTAGTATATCTGTAGTTGTGAGTATGACGTGTCGTGCGTATGGCGTTTTAAGTTTTCACTTCTGTTGGCAGTCCCCAATGACTACCAATTTGTTTTTTTTCGCTTATGGCTTTACGCCTCGTAGACGTCGAGTTCACCACAAGCTAGTTAGAGCGTAGGGGTAGGAATACGGCCCTTCGTTAGCTATCCTTCCATTTTCACCCATCTGTGGGCTGTCCTGGCACTGGTCGCCATATGTAAGCTTCCTGGTGCTAGGCAAGAAATGTAAGCCACCAATCATCCTGGAAATGGTTGGCCTAGTGTTAGCTAACCACTCCTTTAGTGGATTACGGCGTGTTATTAAGAAAGGAATGGCCCAATACTCCTCTCTCAACACATGTAAGTCCTTAGCTTGATTTTTTTTTTTAAATGAGAGGTTTTTTTGACATAGTCTGAATATGAAAAACTTCACTTTCCTGGTCGAAATATTACTGATTTTTAATTAATACCATTCACTGACACAACTGTGATGACATTTATGTTACATTATCAAGTTTTCCATACATTTTACGAGCTATTTTTAGCTTATGTATGCAAAGCCTGTGCTCGAGTAATACAACCATCACTGAGCTGCACATTGTAAAACTCGTCGATGGCAGCCAACCCCAAAGTATGTGGAAAAGTTGGTTAAGAAGAAATACCATATTTAGAGAACCAAATCAGTTTTTTTTTATGAGTGCATGGATCAAGCTATAACAAACCAAATCAACGAATCTGCACACAGCGACTGCTCACGCAGCGTCATGAGACAGCCACACCCTATGGAATAGAAACAACAATCTTCCACTTCCCAAAATAGAATCCAGTAATCTCATATTGTATACTTTAACAATTTCCCAATCCGATCAGTGATACCTTGTACGTATGGGAGACAGGCGAATTTTCTTGGCACATTGGTATCATGGGATAAGTTGGCGTCTTCCCTGTTTTTCTTTTAGGTCTTAAAACCCTTCTGATGTCGGATTAACTGTAAGCGTTGCCTCGGAATATATTTGTGTCTCCATTTCTTCCTTCAGACTTTCCGAGTGGCATACTGTCCTCGCTCTTAAGTTCAGTTATGTTAATACGCAGCAATTTTGAAGAATACCAACAACAACGAAAATAGTGGCTTTTTACTCTGCGATGCTTGGCGCTTGTTGCTATGTCAACATAAACAACATCTCTGACGAAGGCTGGAGGATACCAGCCGAAAGCTCAGGTAATGAAATAAACAACGCGGCATAACACGAAAATCTATTAATCATACCTTAAAATAACTTTTAAGTTAGCAATATGTTAACAGTCAAATTCGGGTGCAGTTCTCTGTTGTGCCGGAAATAGCTGGGTAGAAAACCGTTAATCCGTTAATCGTTAATTAACGAAGTTAATAAAATTGCAAAAAATGTAACTTTTAAGTTAATCTAAAAGATCATTAAGGTTCTTCTTAATTTACGTTAAATTTAACATCCGTTAACTATAGTCCACTACATTAGATGATGAGGTCATTGCGTTTCTTTAAAATGCGCCACGAACGAATTAGATAATGAGAAGTGCGAGTGTGATGCATATACTGTATAACTGTTATGCTAGACTTGGCGCTGATGTGAGTAGGAATGCTTGAATTGTAATGGGTTTGTATTTTACGTCTGCAAACCGGCGCTCACTGCACGTTTCAAATTCGATGAGTGATTGATTTTGATATTTTTATAGCTTAACTTTTATACTACGAGGAATATAGTGCCACTTCTTAGTTTTCGTTGGTTTGGAGTTCGTTAGTGAAATAAATTAAATTGACATTCGTTACATGATTAAATCATGGAAATTGAAGATCTAGAAACTGTTGGTGAAACCAACAACGCTAGCAATAGCAACGAGAAGATTAAAACTCCTTGGTCACATTTATACGACTATATTGCATTTAAATCAGGATTGCGAGGACAATTGATTTATGAATTCAAATTGTGTTTGACTAAACTTTATGTAATAAAGGTTCACGTATCTAGCATTAATAATCTTAAACAACTCGTAGACACAAAACAAAAAGAGAGGAACAAAAATAGTCTAACAGTTAACAATGAAGGCAAAACTGAGTTCCACCCAAGGCTTATAAATCTTACAACAACACAGCTCACCCAAAATGAAACTAAAATCCTTGAAAATGGATTAAAGTACAACATGAATAACACTTCCAATGATAGTTTTGTAAAAAATACAATAATAGAAGCAGAATGCATGCTAACACAAGAAGACAGAAAAAAACAAACCGAAATTAATACAGTTCTAGCTCGAGAGCTTATAGCTGACAAACTCAAAGAGATAACAAATGAAAACAAAGGACAACTCCAAACAAACAAGGACAGAGAAACAATCAACATTTAAAAGCAAAACTAGACACAAAAAACATAATAGTCACTACAGCTGATAAGGGAAATGCAATAGTATTACTTGACAAACTTGAATACATAGAAAAAAAAGAGGAATTCATAAACAACAACAACATTACACAACTAAAATCAGATCCCACCAACAGATACCAAACAAATTTCAAAAAATGCTGGAAAAACTTATCACACATATTCACTGAAAAGCAAAAACAACAAATGTATTAAACCAATCCTGAAGCCCCCACTTTGAGAAGTTAATCCAAAATACATAAAGATGGAATACCAATGAGGCCAATAGTAAACTTTATGAAAGCTCCCACCTACCACCTTGCCAAGCAAATGCAAAAATATTTAACTGAGAACTACACATTTAAGAATGACAAAACCATCAGAAATACCACACACCTCATAGAAAAGATCAAAGACTTACAGATACCAAATTCAACAAAACTAATTTCATTTGATATTCAAAACATGTACACCAACATACCAATCAAAGAAACCCTTGTCATAATAGCCAAACACCTCAAAGCACAACAAATACCTGATTCACACACAAATGAAACCATTCAAATTCTAGAATTACTAACATCACAAAACTACTTTCAGTTCAATAACAACTACTACTCTCAACATGATGGTTTACCAATGGGTTCTCCTATCTCAGGAATACTAGCACATAGAAAATGAAATATTCAAAATATAATCCACAAGAAAGGATACAACATTATATATTGGTTTAGATATGTTGATGATGTTATCTGTTTAATTAATGAGCCGAAACTAGAATTAGCCAACTATACACAGACATCAACTCTACACACAGCAATATAAAATTCACACTGGAAATAGAAACACAAAGAAAACTCAACTTCCTCGACCTCACCATAACTGCTCACAAAACACAACATCAATTCCAAATATACAGAAAACCCACCACAACAGACATGATCATAAAGTCAACATCAAACCATCCCCAAACGCATAAGGAAGCAGCAATAAGACACATGCTCAACCGACTAAATAGGACACCCCTAAACAAAGAAAATCACAAATCAGAATTCAACACAATGATATAAATAGCTACCAGAAATGGATATAAAGAAAACAGAATACACCTAATAAACAACAAAATCCAAAAAAAATACTAAAGACAACACAAAAACATCATTCCAACACTGCTACAAGCAAATACAAACACTAATACGAACTCAGCATCAGAAAACAAACCACCCACACAAGTAAAAAAAAGAAAAATGGCATGTTATGACCTATATAAATAAAAATTCACAAAAAATAGCAACATTCTAAAAAAACAAGGACTCAACATCGCATTCAGAACCAATAACTCCATAGATAAAAACATAAAAAACATCACAAACAAAAACAAATACCACAATTCAGGCATATACAGACTCACATGTCAAAACTGTGAAGCTCAATACATCGGCCAGACATGCAGACAATTCGAAACAAGATACAAAGAACACCTAAGAGCACTGAAATACACTAACCAGTCCACATTTGCAGAACACCTTCTAGAACACAATCACCAACCGACAGATATCCACACAGACATGCAAATACTCACCATAAACAATAACAAACCACAGGCATTAACATTTCAAGAAAATTACTACATCCAAAAAGCACTAGTTGAAGGAAAGCAGATCATAAATGATCATACAAACTTGACTAATCAAACACTATATGCCATATTAAAAAAGAAATAAACATTCACAAAAAGACAACCATTTCAAATCCCCGCCTACCATCAAAGATAACACAAAGTAGACTGTAAAAACCAAGGACCTCTAACCACAATGAAACCAGAAATATAAACAAACACACACTCTATGGACCTGTGAAAAACATGGCGTGATGTTTACTCTATCATGTTTTGTTAACGATAGTAACAGTGAATAATAGTGTTAATGTGAAATATGGTCAGTGCAGTGTAGTGATTTATACATTCAGAAGTTTTCTACAAAACCTATACAGAGAAGCTAACCCTGATGAGTAAAATGTAAAAAAGTAACATATAAGTAAATTTAATTTCACCCCTACTTTTTATTGTTCTTTAAACCAAATGTAGCTAACCAAATGAATAAATATCTAACAGATGTCGCTGATGATGCTCTTTAAATAGAGCGAAACGCGTACGACACCAAAATAAAACAAAATTCAATTGCATTGGCGTGTTATTCACCTTTATAAAAAATTGAACTCATAGAGAGATTGCATACATCCAAATATTTACAGTGTGAAGAAAAAGTAGAAACAGGGTCAACTCGTGGGAAAAGGAAAAACAATTCAAAGCCTTCTTCAAGTTCTGTGGATTCTGGTGTACATAGCAGCAATTTTTTCCCTTATCTCCATCTGCTAATAAAATGTTATGTCAACAAAGCATTGGTGAAACTTTTGGCTTCGTAGTCATCGCCAGAGGTGTATCTCAAGCCGGTGTGGACCAATGCATTGTAAACCTGTTCGTAGCCAACATGATTGCAGTACATGGAGAAGATGATTAAAACGTTGAAACCCAGTAATAGCTCAGTTTCTATTAGACGTATTGTTGATGGTTTACTTTTATTTAATACGTGTAACTTGCGTTAAATTTGCAAACATGTGAAGTTTTAACGATTATCGAAGTTAACTTTAAAGCAGCGGATCGGATTAACGACTAACGAAGTTAACGTTTGGATTAACTGTGCCCAGCTGTGGTGACGGAATATGATTGTTCGACTCGAGAGGGCACTGGTGTCGGCTCAGACCGCCGCGCCGGTCGCACGAGAAACGCGGTCCGCTGTTTGCGCAAGCGCCGTGTTCCGTGGAGGAATCGAGTTACGTCGTTAAGATTTCGTCAGATAATCGTAATGAAGCTGAGAAGTGCCGCGACTGCCAAAATAAGACGCGCGGTGTCTGATGTCTATCTGCTTCCTCGCTCGCCGCCGCGATAAGCGCAAATCTCGGAGCGCAGCATGAAGACGTCTAAACACGGGGCAGTGCCAACCTGCCGGAACCAAAGACACTGCTCGCAAACGGCTAAACACGGGGGCGGCTTCCGTCAGGCCACTCAGTGCAGTGCCAACCTACCACAACCAAATCACTACTCACAAACGGTTAATCAGAGGGGCGGCTTCTGTCGATCAACTCAGTGCAGTGCCAACCTCCCAGAGCCAAAGTCACTACTCACAAACGGCTAAACACCGGGATGGCTTCCTTCGAGCAACTCAGTGCAGTGTCAACCTCCCAGAGCCAAAGTCACTACTCACAAACGGCTAAACACCGGGACGGCTTCCTTCGAGCAACTCAGTGCAGTGCCAACCTACCAGAGCCAAAGTCACTACTCACAAACGGTTAAACACGGAGGCGGCTTCCGTCGAGCAACTCAATGCAGTGCCAACCTGCCAGAGCCAAAGTCACTACTCACAAACGGCTAAACACAGGGGCAGCTTCCGTCGAGTAACTCAGTGCAGTGCCAACATGCCGCAACTAAAGACACTGCTCACAAACGCCTAAACGTGGGGCCGGCTTCCGTCGAACAACTCAGTGCACTGCCAACCTGCCGGAGCCAAAGTCACTACTTAAAAACGGGTAAACAGAGGGGCGGTTTCCGTCGAGCAAATCAATGCAGTGCCAACCTGCCAGAGCCAAAGTAACTACTCACAAACGGCTAAACACAGGGGCGGCTTACGTCGAGCAACTCAGTACAGTGCCAACCTGACGCAACCAGAGTCACTGCTCACAAACAGCTTAACACAGCGCCGGCATCCGTCGAGCAATTCAGTATAGTGCCAACCTGCCGGAACCAAAGTCACTACTTACTAACAGCTAAACGCGAAATCAGTCGTTATCGCGAGTTTTAATCTATCGGACCAAATGCAGTGTGAAAAGTAAGTAAATTGTTTTACTTACTTTTTTTTTACTTATTGCTTTACGCCTCGTCGACGGCTAATGTCATCAGAGGCGGGATGGGACTGGGGACAAGGAACGGGAAGGGATTTTGGTCATGGCCTTTTGAAGGAAGCATCCTGGCATTTGCCTATAGTGATTTAGGGAAACCATGGAAGACCCAAATCTGGATTCCCGGACGGGGATTCGAACCCGCATCCTCCCGAATGCGAGGCCAGAACGTTAACCGTTCACCCACCAAGCTCGCTGTGTTTAGGCCTACTTACGACGTAAAATCACAAATAATGGAACCATTGAAGTTAAAAATGGAACGGTAGGCCCCTACTAGTGAAAAGAACCTTCTTTAGAGAGACAAATCTTCTAGATCCGAATACTGTTCTAGGAATCATTGTTTTTTTTTTTTCGAACTTTTCACCTCTTCGACGTCTAAGTGATTCGAGGAAGCAGAGGACTGGGGATGAGGAATACGGAGACGCCCTCTTGAAGGAATAATCCCGGCTTCCGCATGGAAAAATCAGAAATGCCGAGGATTTGAACTCCAGGAGTCAGAGAGGACTTGCTATCGCTGTATGTACGGCATACAGCACCTTACGGCAGTGCAACATGTAGGCCTACTTTACTTTGCGAAAACCAGAGACAAGAAACGCTGAAGCATTTGACATATAGTGCTTCTAAGGTTTCCTCCTTGTCTATAAATTAACACAGTTATATTTTACAATTTCCAGTATCGGATCAGTACTACTGGATCTTTATTTATCCTCTGTATCCGTTACTGGATTCAATACCACAGCTGAAAGTAAATTACCTTTTAAATGAAATGAATTATTTTTTTAAATATCAACTCAAATACTTTATTACACTTTCGCAATAGCAATTACTATCCACTTATCTTTTGGCATCCTCTTTACAAACATTATTCCATCTGAAAACAATGGTTACAATTCGTTGGTACAATTATACTTCTGCTCTGCCCTCGGGTTAATGTTTTTCAGTATTAAACTAAAACTTTGCGTTCTTCCCGCCAGGATTATGAAACGTCTCTTTAATTCATGCTTGTCAAGCCATCTTTTTTACAACACCAGCTCATAACCAGAAATGTTCTTTTCCCTTGCTCGATTCTCTCCGACCTTTAAACTTGAACGTCCAAAGTTACAAGTTAACAAAAATATTCTTATAATAATGAATTTCACAATTCGTGAGGTTGTGTACCTCACACGCTATACAAGAATGCTGAAAATAAATGGACAAAGCAAGCGTGAAATGAACAACTTTTAGAAATGATGGGTGAAGGAAGAAGTTTGCGAAAGACTTACAGAAAGAAGAGACGGGATGGTGGGTGGCATTTTAAGATATACGGGATTGGTTGATTTATTATTAGAGGTAACAGTGAAGGGAAACAACTGCAAAGGAAGTCAGATTAAAATATACGAAGCAGTAGATTAAGGATGAAGAGTACAAGGGACATGTTGAGATGAAGAAATGGACGATTGCACTAAACCAGTTCACAGACTGGACAGGAAAAAATGTAATAGGAAAAATAATATAAAAGGAAAGATTTATTTCATGCTCAAAAAAATGGGGAAATGCCTTCAGTGGAATTTGTTATGAAATAACTACGACGGCAGGAATTAATAAGAACTGTTCATCAAAGTTTGACTTTTTTTTTCTTAATTTGCTTTTCTTTAAGAAACCAAATAAAATCAAGAGAAACGCTTCTACTATTTCTGCGCTCGATGTTCATCTGTGAAAGTAACAGAAGCAATTCTTGATCAACACTGTGATTGTATTTCAGTTATAACACGACCCTGTATCAATATTCAATACCGATTGACTAAGCCAGACACATCAAAATAATATATATATATATATATATACATAACGAAGTCTTTCTCGGCGTTGAGAATGTATGAAATGCTCTCGGTTCACTTCACCAGAAGATGGCGACAGTGAATTTAGTCGCCGATACATCGTGTGACAACGCATTCGTGACTCGGCTAGTCACCCGAGAGCATTTCATACAATATATATATATATATATATATATATATATATATATATATATATATATATATATTATCTGCAATTCGATCCTGTCGGATCACGCAAAGCCTTAACGATTCAGTTTTCTAAGTTTCCATACAGCTATCATTTTTCTCCGTGGATTCTCTTCCTTTATAATATATATATATATGTTATTTTAGGAACGTCGATGTCGACATGATTAGAGGAAAATCAACCTTGCTTGAAATATGAAGTGAAAAATATAGCAATACTCATCTGTAACTGAATAAAAATATAAATTTTCTGTGAAGGGAACGAAATATGAAAAAATAATAGTCTTTTAACATATAGAAAACTGACAATTTCTATTTTCATTAGGCCTACTGTCTAGCTGTTAAATCCTGTGGTGCATATGCGATGAACGACGAAATCTTCTTTATCGTTGGACTCCAGTTCATTATGTGTGACGATTACATTAAAAATTTCAAATTTGGATCGGTACTAGTTAGAACAAGTAATACAGTATGAAGGACACTGCCCAATTAAAAGCCAGTTCCTTTTCAGTCCTTCCTTAGAGCGTTGGCAGCGCGTAAGAACATACAGCTGGTACGTACTGTATGAGAACAGCTGGAGATAATTCTTCTCTTCAGCAAAACATTAATAAATGCATTAATCACAAATCAGTTTACAGAACATTGTAAGGAATTCGCGTTTGGTTACAGGCAGGGATTTACTACAAAAGCTTGTGTGAAATTACATACTTCGCAGTTGGCGATTGATCAACTCTAGTACTTTACGGTGTTAGGAGGGATATTGGGAAATGCAGATAACAAACAGTTTGCTAGTGCAAACATTATAGCCAGAAAAGAAGGAAGACTTATAGCTAGAATGGGCTATCAACCAAAACAATCCCACGAAAAACAATATTTATAATAATAGAGTCAAATCTCGTGGTTGTTTAGTGACATTTATAAATTCTAAAAAAAAAAAAAAAAAAAAAAAAAAAAAAAAAAAAATCAAAAAAAAATCTGAAGGTTAATTCTGTCACAGAACGTTGTAGAAAAAGGTAAACAATACACAGCAAATCAATGTTATGTTTGCCGTAATCTAAGCACAGCTGCGACATAAATAATTGATTTCTAGCAGAGGCGCATGCGATCACTTCATATTCATAATTCAAAACCTGAAAGTCAAGCAACCGCTTACCCACAGCTGTCAAAACGATGAATTAAAAGCTGATTCAGCAAAATGACTACGCACTCGTGTTCCACTTCGAGGGCATTTTTCCGTGCCGCACTTGTATAACCCACCATTTTCGCTGGTCTTTGGCAAAATCGTGATTAATTGACACCTTATTTTTTTACCGAAATCGCTGAACAACCGTATACGCAACGGTTTACCGGCGTAATTCCGATTTTTAATGAAGCCTTGTAGCGAACAACAGCACATATAATAAACAGAGTGAACCGGAAGTTGTGAATACCACATTTCGGTGGCCATATTGAAGTTACAAAGCTGTTTACAGAAGACTAGCCGCTAACCATGAGTTCGTAACCGTTCGCCTTAGAATTTCGTTACAGTTCCTCCGTCATATTTTTGTTTGTGGTTTAAAATTATGTCACTTTCCGTGGAACATCTTATGTCAATACCGTTTTGTCCTTTTGCCAAGATGTTAACCTTTGGGGGTTGTAAACCCATGAGCTTGCTACATATAGCTGCCCACGGGGGAGGGGGACGGAGAGGGGGAACACGTCTTTCCCTAAGTGTACCCCTGCATTTTCAGTGTCTTGTTCCTGGATTTTGTGATAGTAATCGCAAAGGCTCTTTTTACTGGGAACTGTAGTCTTTGATATTGAAATAATAGGTATGTCGGAATTATCCGACATTTCGAGGAATGCACAAACAACCATCGCCTTATTTCCTTTCCCCAGTTACAATCCAGAAGAGTTTATTACACGGACCCGGCATCTGCGAGTAGAGGACATAGGCCTGAGTGACATTACAGAGACTACACACGCTATCCGTCTGTCTGTCACCCTTCGGTTAGTTTTCAAAATTTCATAGCAAAATATGTTACTTAGCGCGGAAAAAAGTATGTTGGGTTTTTACTCATAATATATAGTATGTCCTCCTCAAACTTCATCAATATCGGATTAGGCGTTTAAGTCATGGAAGTGTAATAGACAGACAGAGTTACTTTCGTTATTTAAATATTAGGGCAGATGTGCGCTCTCTGCACTGTCGAGATGGACCGAGTTCGTCACAGTACAATGCCCGCTCAGCCAGGTGCGTTGGCAGCCCTGGTTTCCGGAAGCAATAGCTCGCGGCGGCAGCCTCCATTTGTCTGTGGCCGCTCTTCCGGCAGATCGCAGAATCTGATAGCAGGCTGTGCCTTGTTGTGGAGACACCGACAAATTGCAGGACACCTCGGCCACTCCGAGCCTTGTAACAACATGCGCCCGCTGAGAGAACGCCATTTTTCTAGCAGTTTCCGGTGTCCGCGCTACCCAGTGTAAGGTCTCCTACTGCACGTTTGCCTTGTTGAAGTTCGAACTTATAACGCACTTCTCAACCAGCATCTTATGAATGACAAATTGATGCTTTTCGAAAACGCAGTTGTAATGTGAGTACAGTCAACTAGGCTGAACCACAAACACCTAATTCGGCGTAATTACAACAGAAACCAAAGGCAATCGCCTGGAGTCAAATTTTTTTTTAAACTGCTTAACGTCTCTTGACAGCACGGTCTTTAGAGATGGGAAAGGATGGGGGGCAAGGAATGGGAAGGAATTCATCCATGGTCTTTTGAAGGCAGGATCCCGGCATTTGCCTGGAGTGATTTGGGAAATCATGGAAAACCTAAATCTGGATGGCAGGACGGGGATTCAAACCGCTGTCCTCCCGAATGCGAGACCAGAACGCTAACCGTTACACCACCACGCTCGGTGCCTGGGGTCAAGCGATACTCACTATATACTTGTTGCGAGAGGAGAGTATCTCCCGTGCAGACTCGTTGCGGACTCGTCTTTATAGTGACCTCGGTGACGGGAAGTGCAGGGGAGATTGTCCCCTCCCTGGTGGTGGTTGCGGTGGCGCCTCTTCACTTCTCATTGCGCTATACGTACACGAAAAGTAACAGATTAAATCGTTAAAATCCTGTCTTACTCCATCATGACGATCACGGGTACACAGAAACTAACCCACCACGTCTTCGGTCAACCCTCTTAACAGATTTGAGACACCCAGAAGCCTCTGCGCGGGATTGGCGGAAACTTAAACTGCAAAAGATCTCGCCGTCCACAAACCGCTGCAGGATTTTCCACCCAGCCGTCTCTAATCGGCATCGGACAGCGAACAGATCAGAGTCATCTGGTGTCTCAGTGGTTAAAGCGTCTGACTGGAAGTTTAAAGGTCCCAGATTCAAATCCCGGTCTCACAGACATTTCTGATATAGTTGCATATCAATCTCTTCATCATTTTGCCTGTCAATGATGTCAAACTTACTGACCTGTAATTTTCAATCATTTTCGTAACCCCTCCTTTATGAACCTGTACTACTAACGCTCTTTTACAATCCTCTGGTACGCAGCAAGACTAGAGACCCATTTGAAATAAAATTTCAAGATAAGTTAAAAATCGTATTCCACAATCTTTAATACATCTTTAGTAACGTTATCTACACCAGCCCCTTTACGTTTTTTTTTTTTTTTTAGCTTTTTGAGACCCTCATAATTTCCTGATAATATATTTCAAATTTTGCAGTTTCCTCGTTTATACTTTTAGGCAGACTCTCCTCTGATTCATTCCCTCCCATCACAGGATGGTAGTCCCTAGTTGTCTCATTAAGCCAGTCACTCAATATCTCTAACATCTTAAAATCCTCAGTGACTTCAGCTCTGTTCTTGTCTAAAATAGTCTGAATACCTTCTCTTCCCTTTAGTTTTCTAATATAGCCATAGTTTCTAGATGCATAATTCAGTGATCCTCCTGCACCAATAATATTCTTCATGAACCCATCCTTTGCCCCTCTCTTTGCGCTTATTAATTGGTTGTTTAGTTGTTTTAAGTTGTTTCCTGTCTCTTACGTCTGTAGTGTCTCCGTTTCACCAGCCTCTTTAACCTTCTTACCTCCCTATTGCATTACGTAGGTTCTTTACTTCTCTTTATTCTCTGCTTTGGAATAAACATTACCTCTCTCTTTCTTATTATCTCCTTAAACTCTTCCCATTTTGCCTCCACTGTGCTTGGGCTATCTTTCCATTTGCTGAACCTTCCCCTGAAATATTTATTCAATTCTAAAGTCTGTGCCTTTTAATAATTATACCTATATCCCCCTTCTATTTTGGCCACTGGTTTACTGAATCTCCTAATTTCCGTCAGTACCACACAGTGATCACTTATTCTTTAAGTTATCTCACACCCACAAGATTTTCATCAGGTTTTATTAGAAAGATATGCAACATGTTTGGTCCCCCTCGTATTTTGTTCTGCCACTTGTGTAAAATCTCCTTCCCTTACCAACGTATTTGCAGATCTCTGTTCCCTTGTGTTATTTATCTTATTTCGTACCCAGTTGAAAACTGACAAATTTAAGTCCCCTCCAATAATAACCATTCTACGCTCACCTCTGAACTGTGAATTTAGTTTATGTCCTTTGGGAGGGTCCAACCAACCTACTGCTTGAATAACAAGCTGAGCTTACTCGTTTTCCGATCAGAAGCTACATTGTTTTCGGAAGGATTGGGAACAGCTGGATAGGGCTCTGAACAGTATTTCCAGCTGGGTATGTGAACAAGGAATAGAGAAATATCTAAGAACAGTGAGTATATATTACTTTTTTTTTTTTTTAACAGTTTAACGTCCCTTTTTAACAACGTGGTCTTTAGAGACGGGAAAGGATGGGGGCAAGGAATGGGAAGGAATTCGGCCATGGCCTTTTGAAGGAAGCATCCCGGCATTCGCCTGGAGTGATTTGGGGAAACCATGGAAAACCCAAATCTGGATGCCCGGACGGGGATTCGAACCGCCGTCCTCCCGAATGCGAGGCCAGAACGCTATCCGTTACACCACCGCGCTCGGTATATATTACTTACTCAAATAAAAAACTTTTATATGATTAGATGGTGATGGAGGAACAACATACTTATTGAATCCATAAAATATGAATATCTTGGTATAACATTTGATAATAATGTTTTTCATAGCTTTACACCTCGTCGACGTCGAGGTCATTAGGGACGGGAGAGAATTTGGGAGAAGGAACGAGAAAGAATTCGGCCGTGCCCCTCTGAAAAATTCCTTCCCGTTCCTTGCCCCCTGATCCGCTCCCATCTCAACTGACCTGACGTAAACAAAGGGTAAAGTCCTAAGAGAAATCTTCAGCTACGAGTGAGTGGCTTTTTTTAAATTTATTTAGGATTTTGTTACCGAGAATGCTGTCGAAATTACCTCAAACAGTGAATAATTTAAAGTGTAGATCCTAGTAGCTTTAAGGTAGCTGTGTAGGGAATGTGGCACCGGGATATATGGCTCATCGGAGTTAATACTAACTCGCTTTTACGTCTGACAGAAATGACGGATGTAATGCAGAGCTCTGGCAAATCTTATCTTCACAGTTGCTTAGCAGTATAGAACTCGTAATCTTGATATTTCTTAGTTTGATATTACAGCGATTTCTATGAACAGAGAGTATAAATGAAAGATTTTTTTATTTAATTTTTACAGCTATTCCACTCCTTGTTCCTGGATCCAGCCTCTTTAAGTCAAATGAGCTATATTATACAATTTAGTGTTACATAATTTAGTTCCAGTTCCTTCCAGGCTGATCGATGTTGAGCAACCCTCTTCCAGTTCACGCCTGTAACTCGACGTATGTCTGATCCGGGGGTCTTCCTCTTGCTCTTTTCAGGTTCCTTGGTATCCAACCCAGTACTGCCGTAGTCCATCTGTCGTCTCTTTGTCGAGCGATACGACCAGCCCATTGCCATTTTTGGGTCGTCACTCTTTCTAAGATATCTGTCACTTTGGTTATTGAACGAATGTGCGCGGCCCTTTTCCTGTCTGTTCTTGTAAACCCTAGCATTGCGCTTTCCATACGTCCCTGTTCAGTTCTCAGTTTTTGCTTCATTTGGCTGTTTAAGGTCCAAGTATGGTAGACATACGTGAGGACTGGTAATACACATTGTTCAAATACCTGTTTTTTTAAGACGTACTGCTAAGTTTGATTTAAAAACTATGGAATTTCTTCCGTACGCTCTCCAGCCCAGATTTATGCGTCTGTAGATTTCAGGCTTTGAGTCACCATTCATGTTGATCAGTTGGCCAACTACGGACTCAATACCAGCTTGTTTCGTGTCTGCCTTCTCTTCAATTGCGTTTACATCGAAAGAATATATACAAACAAAGCAAACTAATAAGTTTTTTTTTTCACTTATGGCTTTCGCCTCGTCGACGTCGAGGTAATTAAAGGCAGGATGGGACTGGCGACAATGAATGGGAAGGAATTCGGCTATGGTCTTTTGAAGGAATCATCCCGGCATTCGCCTGGAATGATTTGGAGGAACCATCGAAAATCCAAATCTGGATGCCCGGCGGGGGATTCGAACCGACGTCGTGAATGCGGGGCCAGAGCGGCAACCGATCACCTACCACGCTCGGTCTAGCAATTGCTAGATTGATTTAAACGGAATACATTCTTTTCTTGTGCTTAGTTTGCAATACATAACATGTTTAATCTTTAGAAAAACTAATTACAGCTTTTTTATAATAGCGACATCTGTGGACAGAGAGTAGAACGATGTCTGCCTGTTGCTAGCCCGCCAACGAAGACCTGGCACGTGACGTCACAGCGCGACAGATACTGTGTGCTTTGATTGTCCCGGAGACGCCGGCGGTAACAAAGCGAATGCGGGGCAGTTGATCAGGGGCTTAGTGTGGGGGTATGACAGGTAGTAAAGACGCGATTCGGCGCGCCCGTCGGCGGCAGGTGGCGGCCTAATCCGGCGTGTTTTACAAGTCGTAACGAGGCGCGGGGCGGCGGATAAATTAGACGCTCTCGGGGGAGTCCGCGCAGCGGGACGGCTCAATTTAATGTTTTAACTGCCTCGCCCCGCGATCGGGAGTGGTTTTTGTGAGCACCTCGTCCGATTAATGCTGACGTCCGGAAGATTCACCACCTCGCTTGAGGTTACTCAAACCGAAACCATCTTGCGTTCACTCACCACACATACTTTGATGACAAACCGCTACGGATCTTTGGATTATTACCAGAGATCAGAAGACGCTGTAATGGTAGAGTCATGTAATTCACGACCAATACAAAGACCACTCGAGTAAGGGGAAGTACATTAATCACGTGATATGTATTTCTGTAGGACACCCCCCCCCCCGTTTCTGGTGGATTTGGTGAGATCTGGTGGGACCCCCCCCCCCTAGATTACGAAAACCTCCCTCCCCTCACCCTTTATAAGATTTCGCCTGACCCCCTCCCCCCTATTTCATCCCACGTAATTAATGGATGCCCCCTAACGTCCGTGCAACATATCCCACTGTTAGATTCCCTGTTTTCAGTATCCCTGTATAATGTATTGCAGTTCCTGATTCCCTTATCCGAGAAAGATAATTTTTCCTCTCCCTTATACCTAACATCCAGTGCCAGCTTGTGGTCATCATGCATTACTTTAATTTTTTACACCAATATCTTTCCATGCCTCATCACCAGTACACGCCCTGTACACTCCCATGACCCTCTTCACCCTCCTCTTGCCTTCCAATGAATCCCATTCCAGATCTTTTATCATATTAGTTACCGATTGTGTTTTCCGGTAATTTCCACAGACAAATCTAACTATCCTCATTTGCACCCTCTCCAACTCCTGTATTTGACACCAAAATGTGGGTCCCATACTACACCACCATATTCAAGCAATGGTCTGACCAAAGTTTTGTAATCCAGTTGCCTAACTTCTCTGGTTCACCCCCTCATCACCTTCTCCAGCAAGTGTAGGATTTTGAATCCTCTCCCCACGATCTGTCCAATATTTCCTGTCCAGTCCAGCCAATTATCGAATGATACACTAAGGCTGAACAATAACCATATTCGACGATCATCAGAATTGCAAATATCATAATTTTTTTGATTCCGCACTTTCTGTTAAAACGGGAAATGCTTATGAATCAAGTGTTTTGTTTGTCTGTCGGTCCGTCCGTACGTAACATCTCCATTACTTCTGAATACTTAGACTTATAAATTTGTAATTGCGCACTACTTAAATTCCTTTTAACGCTAACACGAACGTAAAATAACAGTTCTAAAAATCGTTACGGGGTTAAAACAATTATTGCGGTTTTAGGAAGGGATTGAAGGAAGGAAACAAAATGTTTGGATAATCTTGTTCGGTATCAAATGACAGCCGACATCCCGCTCGCTCTCGAAATGTTTGACTTTTTCTTTTATTTCACAATTTCTGCAAACTTTTGTTCTGAAACCACAAAGGTAATACCATTCACCCCACCGAGCAGGGTGGATGATTTTTTTTTTTTTTATCTGCTTTACGTCTCTCAATAGCGAGGTCTTTAGAGACGGGAAAGGATGGGGGGCAAAGAATGGGAAGGAATTCGGCCAAGGCCTTTTGAAGGAAGCATCACGGCATTTGCCTGGAGTAATTTGGGTAACCATGGAAAACCCAAATCTGGATGCCCGGACGGAGATTCGAACCGCCGTCCTCCCGAGTGCGAGGTGAGAACGCTAACCGTTACATCACCACGGTTGGTGGGGTGGGTGAGCAATTAACGTTTTAGCCTCGTATTCGGGAGGACGGCGGTTCGAATCCTGGCATCCAGATTTTGGTTTCCCCAAATCACTCCAGGTGAATGCCGGGATGCTTCCTTCAATAAGGCCATGACCGAATTCCTTCCCATTCCTTGTACCCAGTCTCATTCCGCCTCTAATGACCTTAGCCGTCAACGAAGCGTAAAAAGCAATAAGTAAGTAAGTAAGTCTCTCTTTCCTGCACCCACCTACATTTACTCTCTGCAAATTTTATCCTTAAATTCCTTCAACTTTTTTGGAAACTAATTCATCATTTCCCTTGGTAACTTATTCCAATCCCCAACACCCTTACCCAAAAAAGAGAATCTTCCCTTGTGCCTGAAATCGAGTGCCAGCTTGGGGTCATGGTCATCTTTTCCCTTCCATGCACTACTTTTCATACCTATTGCAATATCTTTCCATGCCTCATCGCCAGTATATGCCCTGTACACTCCCATGACACTCCTCATCCTCCTCCAGTCTTGCAATGAATCCTATTCCAGCTCCTTTATCATAACTGTCACTGATTGCATTCTGCGATAATTTCCAGAAACAAATCTAGCAACCCTTTTTTGCATCCTCTCCAACACCTCTATTTGATACCTAAATTGTGGGTCCCATACTACACTACCATATTCAAGCAATGTTCTAACCAAAGTTTTGTAACCCTATTCTTTTACTTCTCTTGTACATTTCCACATCACTCGCTTCAACAAGTGCAGAATTTTGAAACCTTTTCCTTCTATCTGACCAATATCTCCTGCCCAGTTAAGCTTCTTATCAAATGTAATGCCAAGATATTTACATTTCAAGTCTTGAACAAACAATTATTTCCCCACCTTATAATCTGACTCTTCTTTGCATTTATCTTTATCCCATGTTTACCAACCCAACTAAATATCCTGTCCCGATCACCCTGCAACTGTTTACAATCCTCTATCGTTTTGATCCATTTATATAGCATTATATCATCTGCAGACAATTTAATTTCTGATACTAAACAATCAACACAATTATTTATTAGAATAATGAATAGCAATGGTCCCAATACGCTACTCTGTGGCACTCCCATTTTATACTTCCACTTCTTTTGATACCGGTACTGCATTTCCGACCCTAACTTTCTGTTTTCTACCTTTTAACAATTCTTCTACCCTGTAAATCACTTTCTTATCCACTCCAATAATTTTTACCTAATTTATGGCTCTCGCCTTTGACAGATCTACTGCCACTCTGTCAATCTGGCCTCCCTTGTCCATTTCATCTGAAATATCTTGTGTATACTTTAGTGTATAAGAAACTATTAACACACAATCCATGTACTAAACCGGAAGGATGTAGGGTGATTCGCAATAGGCAGATTTTTTCTTCATGAAATTACAACACATTCTGGTTTAGTGTAGTAAAATATTTCTGGATCTTATAAATGTGATTGCACCATTCTAGAACTTTCTTCGCCTGAGTTACTGCTGTCTCCGGGGGCACTAATTCAAACAAAGGCGGCTGCCGGGGTATTACTGCATTCTGAACGGCTCGTTGAGTGCAATTAAGCCGCTAATGCGGCAGGCTGCTCGCTGAGGTACGGGGACCGGAGTCTGAATGTGTTGCCCCGTAAGTCAGCGCTGGGCTAATGAAGTCGCGGCGCCCAGCGACAAATGCTCTTATTTATACGAGTACCGAATCAGGCCCGGCCGGCCAGCGGCGGACGAATACATCTTTGTTTTCGGAAGGCAAACACTCCACACAGCAGCCGAGTCCGGAAGTCGCTACGTGAGCTAAACATTTTCTGAGAGGCCCGACGTCGATCATGGAGGTCTCACTATAATTGAATGTTCATTTTCTTCATTCTTTTATTCTTCTTTCATTGGGTTTACCTTATCATTACAGATTTTCTGTCTGTGTGCACTTCGTCGGGTCATGTTTAGATCGCAGTATAGTGAATGTATTAATGCGCGTTCAGTAGAATCTTCGATTTTCTACCGGAGGTTGTAGATTGGGTGAAACGTTGCCTGGACCAAATTGCCATCCCTGTTTCGGCATAACGGACTATGAATTTAGTTTATATTAATAACTAGCTCTAAACCCGTCGAATATGACCGATTTAAGGCACTGAAGTCAAAAATGAAGATTGAAATCATTTTTGTGGTATGTAATTTCATGCATTTGGTTGACTAAAGAGAATTTTCATTATTTAACGCTTAAGGCCTTGATGGTCTAGGCGCTCAGGACCTTGCTGTTGAAGTGATGTAACGCAAAAGGGCTTCATGTTGTGGCGATTTAACCCTCAAGAACTTGATGCTGAAATGATGTAATGCTCAAGAACTTCATGCTGTAATTATGTAATGCTACAGAACTTCATGTTGTAGTGATGTAATGCTCAAGACCTTGATGTTGTAGTGATGTAATGTTCAAGACCTTGATGTTGTAGTGATATAATGCTCATGACATAGATATAGTGATATAACTCTCAAGCACTTGATGTTGTAGTAATGTTAAACTCAAGACCTTGATGTTGCAGTGATGTAACGCTCAAGACATTGATGTTTTGGTGATGCAACCCTCAAGAGCTTGATGCTGCAATGATGTAGTGCTCAAGAACTTCAAGTTGTATTGATGTAATGTTTAAGACCTTGATGTTGTAGTGATGTAATTCTCAAGACCTCGATGTTGTCATGATGTAATGCTTAAGACCTTGATGTTGTACTGTTGTTATACTCAAGACCTTGATGATGCAGTGATGTAATGTTGTTCACATTTCGGCTCCAACTCGTTAACATCCCATAATCGTATTCTTAATTAACACGTATATTTAAAACAAATACGTGAATTCCTTTCTTTGTGACTGATTTCAGACTTTGATTTTAGGAAAAAGTATGAAACTGCTAGCTGAACCTACAGCCGCTGGCTGCATGTAGCTAACTCCGAAGCAACTTATAACTCGCAATGTACAAAGACAAAATTTACATGCTGATTCTCAGTCAAATTAAATCTTGCTACCTATTGCCTATGTCCCATTACAGGACGTATTTAAAGAAAAACTGAAAGATAATCATACTGACAATCCATTCTACTCCAACCCTGAATTGAGCGTGTTGGGTGACCGGCAACTGCTATGCCTTATATTCGGCAGGACGCGGGTTCAAAACCCGGTGCGGCCATTCAGATTTTTTTATTTTCCGCGGCCTCCGCAGATCACTTCAGGCCGATACCGGGATGGTTGCTTCCGAAAGTTCATGGCCAAATTTCTTTCAGTTCTTTACCCCTTACGGCTACTACCTAGCAGCATTACCTTTTTCTTCCTATTTTGTATTTCCACATGTCTGTTCCTAGAGTCTGGGTTATAAAAGAATTAACAGTTACAAAATTACAAAATTCAGTTGTAAACTTTATTGTTTAGCTTTTGTTTGTTTGTAGCGTACAGTAGTTTTTAACTAGTGCAAGTGTACAGAGAGCCTCGAAGAAAACAGCGGGTTTTACCTCGAAAGCACGCTCAAACATGATACCTGCCACCACAAAACATATTAATCTCCCTCAACTAAAGAGCCAGCTACCGCGATCCATTTAGAACACATAAAGTTTAACACACTCATTCGGAACAGTTCATATGACATAAACAAAAGTAAAAAAATACCACACGCTAACTAAACGATTTCGCATAATTACAATAAAACCAACAATTTTCCTTGTCTCACACAAATATAATTATTCAAAGGGATGGTAATCAATGGAAAAGTGGGATATAGTTACGTCAATATATCTTCGAAATATTAGAGAGTTTTACAAAAGAAAATAATTAACATTTTCGTGAAACAAAATTTGATAGAATCAAAGAAATCCCTATTATGCGCCTTGTATTCCGGAAAAAATAATCCAGATAATGGTTATATGTACAATACCTAATACATTGCCAGAAACTTAGCAACATTAATGTCACGTACTACATTCACAATTGGGGCCTAAATACGAGTGATGTACATACTCCACTTGTCCTATACCGACGAACCATCACCTCAGTTTTTTCTGCTGAATGGCTTAACTCGGGGGTCCCCAAACGTTTTACCCCGTCGACCCCTTGATACGATATTTGCCTTCTTATCGACCCCCACAAGTATTTAATAAAAACATTAATTCATTTTTGGCATTTCTGATGCTAAGCAATAAGGAGGCCTGCGTAACAACTCAACAAAATAATATATAAACTCCACCCAATAAAATTAACAGAAAAACGAGCTACTTTACACTGTTATTTTAATCTAAAAAAATAGGAACAAAATTATGGACAGATGAAATAAATTTGAAATAAAGACCTACCAAAAAGAACAGATAGTTGTCCACCTTCCTAAGGCTCTCTTCAACTCTCAATACTGTTACTATCAACTCTTGACAACCACCTTACCTCAGTGAGCAAAAGTAATTGGTTGAAAGTTTCATCATTTACTTCACATGACTTCACAAACAGACGATAATTGAGAGGATGAGCTTTACTTTAATTTATTGACCTGATTGTTAGTAGAATATTCGTATTTTTTCCTGTACAGGTTAATTGATTCTCTTTAGTATTAATCGACCCCCTTTCGACCCCCCCCCCTGTATTAATCGACCCCGGGAAATCTCTTATTGACCCCTAGGGGTCGGTATCGACCACTTTGGGGACCCCTGGCTTAACTACACATTAATGACAGAATCAGAGTATACAAGGTCTTGATAATTTAGGTACATACAGAGGGAAACATTTTTAAACAGTACTCACACCTGATTATTGGAAAAAGGAAACATTTTTATATTTCAGTACTTTATTTGACAGTATACAGAGAGTATTTTTTACATCATTACACACTTAAACTTACAGCCATAATACAAATTCAGCTCACACCTTTACGATTTTAGAATTGAGTTCCTCTAACGACGAATTTAAGGACGACCAGTTGGCTGTAGTTAATCAAGTGGATACCCCGACTCCAAACACACTGCAAGTTAAATTAACTAACCACACATTTCAGATTATCGACAGTGACAAAACACAGCCACGACAACAGTCGAAGGAACAATATCCTGTCACTGTTATCCAGATGAACGGTAGCCGGGCCATCACTGTAGGAATCCACCGTTTCACCTGATGATAACAGCAAAACAAGCTGTCGAAACGTTGTGTATTAAAGAGACAATCCGGCAACACGTCGGACAAGAGCGCAGTCTCCCCGCAATCCCACATTTTTCCATTCTTGTACTCATCTAATTTAGCGAATTTTAATTTTTTTCCCACTCTTTTGGTAAATAGGTGATCTCTTGTTAACTTATTCCAATCCCTGACCCCCTTACCCATGAAAAATAATTTTCCTACTCCCTTATGCGTCAAATCGAGTGCCAGCTTGTGGTCATGGTCATCTTTTCCCTTCCATGAATTACTCCTAAATCTTCGACCAATATCTTTCCATGGTTCATCACAAAAATACGCCTTGTATACTCCCATGACCCTCTTCACCCCCATCCTATCTTCCAATGAATCCCATTCCAGTTCTTTCTCATATCTGTTATTGATTTTGTTGTGCGGTAATTTCCAGAAACAAATCTAGCAGACCTTCTCTGCACCCTCTCCAACTCCTGTATTTGATACGGAAAATGTGGGTCTCATGCTACACCACCATATTCGAGCAATGGCCTGACCAAAGTTTCCCTACACATCCATTTTCGCCCTTTCCTGCACCCACCTTCATTTCCCCAAACAAAATTTAAAATATAATTTCTTTTAATGTTTTTGGTAAATTATTCATCATTTCCCTTGGTAACTCATTCCAATCCCTGACACCCTTACCTAAAAAAGAGAATTTTCCTACACCCTTGTGCCTGAAATCGAGTGCCAGCTTGTGGTCATGGTCATCTTTTCCCTTCCATGCACTACTTTTCATACCTACACCAATATTTTTCCATGCATCCTCGCCAGTATTCGCCTTGTACACACCCATGACCCTCTTCACCCTCCTCCTGTCTTCCAATGAATCCCATTACCAGCTCTTTTATCATATCTGTTACTGATTGTGTTCTGCGGTAATTTCCAGGAACAATTCTAGCAGCCCTTCTCTTGCACCCCCTCCAACTCTCTATTTGATACCAAAATCACAACAGTTCTGAAAGGTCAACGACGACAATTAGAATCCGACAAAAGAAATCGTAGGAAGTAACAGGAGAAGATGAGGAACAGCTGTTTCGGCACGATCTCGTCCCGGTGTCTTTGACTGCGGAAGACCTGCGTTTCTAAAATCGGACTTTTTATCCACGCAATGATTCACAGATAATAAATCGAAAGATATTGTATACTCGCAAACAAGTGAATGCCTTGAATGACACCAAAATTGCTGGTCCCATCCTGCACCACAATATTCAAGAAATGGTCTGACCGCAGTTTTGTAACCCAATTCCCTCACATCTTAGGTATATCCTCTCATATTTCTCTGCAATATGTGAAATATGTCCTTCTACCTATATTATCTCCCCCAATGTGTCCTGCCGCGTAGAACGCTAATGCCAAGATATTTACAGTTCATGATTTCAACAATTAATTCTTTCTCCATCCTATAACATAAGCAGCCTTTAGTTTTTTATATGTATGTATAGCAATGAGCTGAGTCATTTTTATTTATTATTGTTAACAGAGATTTTCTTCACTACAGGGGTTTTACTCCAACATAACAATAAAAACTCGAAACACAGAACCTGACTTCTCAAAATATTTCTCCAGATATTTCGGTCTTGTATATCTTCCTCTTCTGCACCTAATTTTCTCATTGCTGTCATTAATCTTTGGAGTCGGGTAAACATGGGCCATCGCCTTTACCTCCTTCCTTTAACTTCCCATTCCTCTACAAGTTTTGGTATCCTAGTGTCTTCCATCTTCTTAAGGCGCATTCCCACGATACCTTGTAACGAAGGACGAGACGGGACGGATGGACGAATACTCAACCACACGCCATGGGAACAGGGCCGCCTCTGCTAGCGGAGACGAGACTGCAGCTACCCACTCTTAGTCGGTAAGCATCACAGGCGTGTGTAGAGGTGCGCTGTTGCCATCGGTTTGCAGCAGCGGTGCGCATCCCCTTCTGTTGCTGTAAAGTGCTCTGTGCCAAACGACACTAGGCAACGTGGTGCGGAGGTGGCGGCGAGGTAAGCTAGGACTAACCTGCGGCCCGCGCTCGTCCCTACACTTCGGCTAATGAGGTCCCGTCCCGTCTCACCTCTCCTACAAGGGATCGTGGGAATGCGCCTTTACATCGCCAAACCATTCAATCTTTTTCGTTCTATAATCTCATATATTTCATCTTTCCTTATTATTTCGGTAATCCTTACTTTTTCTTTTTTGATATCCTCGCTGATCTTCTCCAGAAATCCATTTATAATGCTTTCAACTTCTTAATATGTTTTGGTTGATTGACGAGGTTTCTATTCCATATAAGACTATACTTCCCAATAATGACTTAAATATAATTCTTTTTGTTCTCTTCGTAACATTCTTGCTCCATAGAAGTGAATAGTAATTCTTTTATTAATTTCCATATTCGTTTTTCCGTCTCTTTCTAAAATTGAAGCCAAATAGCAAAAATTATTTACCTTTTTAATTTTTATTCCATCAGTGTACAATTCATTCAGATCATAAATAAGATATTCTGTTTTTTTGATAGTTAATCTATTTTATTGACAGTTGATTACATATGTAATTTCCATCCTCATCACCTTGTGCTCCTCGCTATGACGACTTAACATTTATCTTTATTCCACGTTAATCTATCCCGTCAGATATTCTGTCCAGGTCACATTCCCCCTTGTTGATCTTATTACACGAGGTGTGTGAGAAAAGTACTGAGATTGGTAACACTGCGAGTGATCTGGCAACGCTGTGTCCACCGGTCTGTGCTAGACCGCATTGTTCATCCCTTCCACATGCTCAGTCCGAGTTTCAACTCCGTTCAGCAAACACATCATTTTTGACAGCTCCATCAGTGAAGTTGTGTTTTTGTTGTATGTTACGAAACTGGAGCATCAGAATTTAGAACAACGTTGTGCAACGTTGTGTTAAACGTGGGGAATCCGCGAGTGTGACCTTTGAAAAGTTGAAACAGGCCTATGGGGAACATTGCTTCTAAAAAGCACAAGTTGTCCGCTGGCACAAATCATTTTTGGAAGGCCGAGAACACTTTGAAGATCAACCTCGCTCAGGGAGACCTTCAACTTAAAAAAAAGACTCAAACGTTGAGTAGGGTTACCGTGCATAAATAATTTGTTCCTCCAGGGCAAACTACCAACCAAGTGTTTTACAAAGGTGTCCTTGAGAGGCTCAGGAAAAGAGTGATTCGTGTGAGACCAGACATTGCAGACAAGTGGATGCTTCATGATGAGAATGCACCGTGTCACACAATTTTTTCCATCAGTGATTTTTTGACCTCAAAACGTATTCCTGTTGTTCCTCAACCCCCCCTCTTCGCCTGATTTAAGTCCTTGTTACTTTTTCCTTTTCCCGCAATTGAAACATGTTTTAAAACGACGTCATTTTGGAACTCTGGAAACCATTCAACAGACTGTGACCGACCAGTTAACAGCCCTAACAGTTGAAGGCTTCCAGCGCTGCTACCAAGAGTGGAAACAACGACTCCGCCGGTGTATAGCTGCCCAAGAGAACTACTTTGAAAGGGATAATAGTGTTGTTTGGAAAAAAAACTTTGGTAAGTAAACAATCAGTCTCATTTTTTTTCTCACAGACCTCGAATACTATTATGTTATCTTCAAACATCCTAACTTCTGACTGTACACTATCAACAGAATCATTCATTAGAATAACGAATAGCAATGGTGCCAATACAGTACCTTGTGGAACTTCCATTTTTACTTGCTCTTCTCTTGATACTGCATTTCTTACCCCGACACTTTGCTGTCTAACCCTTAGTGACCTTTTCATCCCCTCCAGTGGTTGTTATCCTAGTTATACGGACGTGGTTGGGTTGCAGCTGTTGGGGTGTGTTCCACGGTGTCTGGTGTCGGTCGCAGACGTATAATTCCGACTGCTGTCGTTAATCATCGCAGAGGCGCTAATGTCTGCCCAGGGCGCCCTGCGAGGCTACCTCAGTTTCCTCTCCGCGGCTAATTCGTAAATTACAGTCCGCGTATTAACATTACGGCCGCTATCGGACCATCTCCGCCATTGTTCGCCTCCCCGTGGAGTCTGCTTATGGAATCAACTCGCCCCCTAATAGCTCGCCGGCAGATCGCCGCGCCCTCGCCTGTGTTCACATGCAAATCGCCTCCCTCGTTACCTGCTGGTAATGGCCGACACTTGTTGCCGCTTCCCATGCGGATTCTGCAGAGAGAGAATCGCGGCAGCGCTACTTGTTCGCGGCAGAAGCCTTCCGTAGCCGAGTCAGGTCATTCCGTCCAGCCTGCACAGCAATGCAATACAGGGTGTCCCAGAATTATGTTTACAACTTAAACATTGAATAAATTATGTTTGGAACGAGATATCACAATGCAGTTTTTTTTTGCATGTTACAGAGTATCTCTCAAAGTTTTTTTCTGTTTCATTTCAGGTGCGGTTTGGTGACAAGTAGGTAGTTACATCACATTTATTGAAAATGTACACCACACAGGAAAAAGCTCAGTGTGTGTTCTGGTTTATAGAGACACGGGTTACCTAACAGGCACAACATTCATATTTGGGGTTCTGAACCTCCGCATGCATTTAGAGAGAGAGAGCGCGACAGCCCAATGGTTAACGTGTTGTGCGGGGTTATGCACAACCAAATCATTGGCCCCTTCTTCTTTGCTGAGAAGACAATCAAAGGCCCAGTTTACTTGGATAAGCTAACAAAATTTGTTGTTCCCCAACTGGAAGTCCTTCAACCAACAGTCATCTTCCAACACCTCCGCATTGGGCTCATGATGTCCGTAATTTTCTAGATAAACAATTTCCTGGTCGGGGTCCAATTGACTGGTGGCCTCGTTCACCTGACACAACCCCCTTGGATTTCTTTCTTTGGGGATATGTGAAAGTCATCGTGTATCAAACCCCGGTTAGAAATTTGGCAGATCTCAGGCAGTGGATTTCTGCAGCTATTACGACAATTGGTCAAGGGATGCTCCAAAGAAGTGTTCTAGAGACAGAAACAAAACTTTGAGAGATACTCTTAAAAATGCGAAAAACTGCATTGTGATATCTAGTTCCAAACATAATTTATTCAATGTCAAAGTTGTAAAGATAATTCTGGAACACCCTGTACAATCACCAGCTAATGTTGCTGCTCAATATGAAAGCTTCTGACACTCGCGTGCTCCCCTCTCATGATGTTGCCATAGCAACTTACCCTTTTAGTATCACCACTATATCTGGTACTATATTGGTCGCTTAGCACACTATTTTTTCTTCTTCTACACTCTTTTCCCTCTTTCACAGGACCAAAATTCTGCCTTATAAACCCATTTTCGTAAGTTCCTTTTGTCAAAGTCCTTAGTTCGACGCCATACAGTACTACTGGCTACATAACAGTCTTATATGTAACATTTCTTAATTTTTATAAGTGATCTCGGAGACAAATTGGAAAGCCTTTTTAGATTGTTTGCTGATGATGCGGTTATTTATAGGGAAGTAAGGAATTTGGCCGATTGCTTAGAAATTCAGCGCGATCTGGATGTTATTTGGGCTTGGTGCGCTGAGTGGCAACTTTAAATTGTAAAAAGTGCAAGGCAATGAGCATAACTGACAAAAAGAATCCAATTGTTCGGAAATACGAGTTAAACAAAACAGTTATTGATATGGTCGATTCTATGAAATATTTGGCAGTAACAGTACAAAGGAACATGAAATGGGACATACACATTAATTCCTTAGTAGGTAGAGCAAATTCTAGGCTGCGATTCATAGGTCGAATCTTGAAAAATTTTAATGAATAAACAAAGGAGATAGCGTACAAATCTCTTGTGCGTCCACATTTGGACTACTGTTGTGCCATTTGGGATCCATTTCGTAAGGGGTTGATCGAAAGTATAGAGAAAGTACAGAGAAGAGCAGCTCGATTCGTGACCGCTTGCTACAGTCCCTATAAAAGCGTCACAGAACTGATTAGTAGACTAGGCTGGGAGTCTCTGGTACATAGACGACGCACGTTTCGTTTAAACTTATTGGAAAACATGCGTACTCCCACTTTCACTTACGAGTGTAGTGAAATACTTCTTCCACCAACCTATTTGAGTCGGAAGGACAGGAAAGATGAAATTAGAGAAATAAGGTGCCGGACTGATTCTTATATGAATTCTTTTTTCCCTCGTACCATTAGGGATTGGAATGCACAGCAAAGAGATTAGCTTTGGTGCTGAGCACCCTCTGCCACCGACAATTTTGTGAATTGCAGAGTATATATGTAGATTGCGGTGGTTCATTTAGGGCTTTATCTGAGCGTTTTGAGCCGTTTTCGGTCCTTTTAGAATGCGGCGCAACTACTGTAGAAGCGCGAGGGGAAAGAAGTTGCACCATCAGTGTTTACTGGCGTCAGGCGCGGTAGCGTTGTCGCGTGTAGACCGAGCGAATGGCGAAACTTACCCACTGTGGGTCCGCCTGGCAACCACTTACTGTCGGCTGAGGTACTCCGGGTATCCAGTCGGCATCTGTAAGCTTCTGGCTAGGATAAAAATACATACACACAGAGACTTAATTTGCTTAAAATCAGGACGTAAGGGCTCCTTGAAATGATAGGAAAAGTTGTAACTACTTGATTAATTGTTGAAAGCGGCGGTGTGGTACAGTTACATGTAATTGATACATTAATTGGTGTTTTCCGATATTGGAATGATGGACCATAGGATCCAAAACTAATGCAGAATGCATTCCGAGCCAGCAGAGGGAGAATTATAGAAAAATGACTAAAATGGCCTATCTGGGTGGTAGCAGGTCTGCCCTACGAAATTTCACATCACGGACTGGGGCGAATCGTACGCGCAAAGAGGCGCCCTCGATTCCGGAAGGTGGGGAAAGCCTTCCTCTCATTGGCTGTTTGTCACGACGGGCATGCGTGTGGTTCACGTGTTCATAGTGTGTAAGCCTCGTGTACCAGCCGTGCTAGTACAGGTTCTCACAGTAAGGACTGCCAGACCAGCGACCTTGCCGCCGGTGTCATGTAGGAGCGGTGTAGTCTTCATACTCTGCCTTTATCACCGCTAAAATCTATACTACAAATCTATACTATAACCAGTATGGGGTGAGCTATGAGAAGGGGGGGCAGACCACTGCAGAATTACAGTCGGAGCGTATGTTTCGGCCCACAGGAAGAGGAAAGTTGTGCAAGGAATCTTCAAGTGTAGCTAAACATTATCAGTTTGTTTTGTGGTTTGGTAATTGAATTGTGATCATCGTTTATGGGGAGTAAGTTATCTGGGAAAGTGTTGGTTAACAGTCGTAAGTCCCTGAGAAGGGCTCAGAATAATTGTCTGCAGACCCATGGATTAAATTCAGTGTTTCGGTTATGAAAGGGCGGCGACTGTTTAAAATGTTGTGAAGGGCCTTACAAACTCCCGGACTAGATAAGGTTCACCCAAGCGATTGTATGTGTATCATTCACGATCAGAAAAATTAGATTTGCACGGAGAAGTTTTGTGTCAGTTGTGTTGATATGTCAAGTTGCGCAACAGGCTGACATAGTGTCGAGAATGTGTGTAGGTGAACGCTAATGAAGGTAGAAATAAAATTGAAGTGAACAATGATTTGAATACGCTTCCGTAACTTACAGCTAAGAATTTTTCTAACCTTACTGTTGAAATAGAAAATGACAGGAAATTTCAAATGTGGTGTTAAATTTTTTTGAACCTTGTTGCAGCGGGAATGTTCTGACATTAACTTTACATTTACATATCGGTCGGTTAGTGCAAGATAGGAAGGGATGGAGGATTACATCAAACCAGTCGAGAGATTGATGAGGGGAAAAAAATATTAAATAATAAAAAAAATCATATGTGCGTGACGCCTGATCGCTGTACGTCCAACGCAGGCTGGGCTGATGTAGTCGCAGCGTGACGAAATGATGACCACACCGCCCTTTTATGAGTGCTGGTTGTAACTGCAGGGAGAGGCAGCATCGGCAGGTGTCAGGTCGGCGCCTGCAGGCAGGCACCCCGCAGAGCAGTGCCCTTGCTGGTTGGAGACGCTTATTCTCTAAGTCCCGCTGGGTTCCGCCGTAAAATACTCAGTAACGTTTACTACCCAACGGCGACCAATTATGACTTTTCATCGCTTAATAAGCTGAACTCAAAACCGATCGCTCCATTACCCCAGCATCTTCGACCAAATGGGCACTTCAAGTAAAACGAAAAAAGGTGCAAATGAACGCGCGTAGCACACACGACAGTGTGGCATTAAGGCACCCGACATTGGATCTACATCTACATCTACATATATAATCTGCAATTCAGAAAATTGTGGGTGGCAGGGGTGCTCGGCACCAAAGCTAATCTCTTTGTTGTGCATTCCAATCCCTAATGCTACGAGGGAAAAAAGAATTCATATAAGAATCAGTGTTGTAAAAAACGGTTTTTTTTCAAGCCTGAAAAAAAACATGAAAAAAAACTTTGAAAAAAAACATGTTTTTTTCTGGAACACGTTTTTTTTCACAACTACTAAATCTCAATTTTGTAAGGCAGTTATCGTTTAATATGACTGTTTTAGAGTTTATACTAAGTACTTATCTTAATTTTTAAATGTACTATATTTTTCCTGGTTCAGTAAAACAATAATTACGAAAGTATTGCGACATTGACTGAAAATTTCCTTTTACGAACGGTGCCAGCGCATAGTGATACTGATACCGAGTCATAAAATTGTCAGTAATTATGAATCGTTTCCTTGCAACCGTTTGCGTAAACCAACTATTGAAAAGAAATAAAGCTCATATTTTGTATGTTAATAGATTTAAATTCAAACTTAAAAGACCGTAATACAGAACTAACGGCGCAGTATTTATGAACGGTGCCACAGTGACAAGCTCAATGCCACGGTCTTCCAACGATGAAATATTGCGCGTAATCGATATCCGAAATCACAAGAGCTTACTCCTATTGCTTGGTGGGCAGGACTTTGCAAGTCGACTGCCTTATCTAAAGTAGCGATCAGAGTTCTAACCCTTCCAACTACATCGGCTGCAGTTGAGAGAACATTTAGTACTTACAGTGACATTCATTCCAAAAAAAGGAATAGACTGACAAATTATAGAGCTAGCAAAATTGTGTACATTGCTCACAATTTAAAATTGAAATCTAAAAATCGTCTGAGAACAATACAAGAACAACCAGGAAAAGGAAATGCAAATGTTTCTGAAGTGATGGAACTAGAGGAAACAGAAGGAGAAAGTGAAAACACCGACACCGACCAAACTAGTGTTGGTAGCGCTGATTCCAGTGAATGTGATACTAATACTGACACCGATGATGAATAATATTATGTAACCTATAGAGATACATTTATCAAACATTATGTAATAATTTATATCATTCAGTAATATTTAAAACAACAATGTAAAATGTAAATAAAACTATAATTTATCAAATATATTGTTTTTCTGAAAAAAAACCAAATTTAGAAAAAAAACAACGGTGCCATGTTTTTTTTCATGTTTTTTTTCAAAATTTTGAAAAAAAAACAAAATGTTTTTTTTCAATTTGCAACACTATATAAGAATCAGTACGGCACCTTATTTCTTTAATCTTATCTTTCCTGTCATTCCGGCTCAAATAGGTTGGTGGAAGAAGTATTTCACTACACTCAAAAGTGAAAGTGGGAGTACGCATGTTTACCAATAAGTTTAAACGAAACGTGTGTTGTCTATCTACCAGAGACTCCCAGCCTAGTCTACTAATCAGTTCTATGACGCTTTCATAAGGACTGTAGCAACCGGTCACGAATCGAGCGGCTCTTCTCTGTACTTTCTCTATACTTTCGATCAACCCCTTACGAAACGGATCCCAAATGTCACAACAATAGTCCAAATGTGGACGCACAAGAGATTTGTACGCTATCTCCTTTGTTTGTTCATTACATTTTTTCAAGATTCGACCTATGAATCGCAGCGTAGAATTAACTCTACCTATCTAACTAATTAAGTGTGTAAGTCCGCATTTCATGTTCCTTTGCTACTGTTACTCCCAAATATTTCATAGAATCAACCATATCAATAACTGGATCGTTAGGACCCCGTCTTGTTGTTGTTGTCTTAGTCTCTCAACTAGTTTCATGTAATCCTCCATCCCTTCCTATCCTGTGCGTACCTCTCATCTCCACATACCCCTTACAAACCACGTCCTCAACTATCTGCTTAATAATAATCTTTAGATTTTTAGATTTTAAATCTAAAGTAAAATTCATGGGAGAAATTTCAGAACCCTTTGACATTCAAACAGGTGTGAGACAAGGCGACGGGCTCTCTCCTCTTCTGTTCAATGTCGTTCTAGACAAGGTTATGGAAGAATGGGAGAAAGACTCAAGAAATGTAAGTGTTGGAAACCAATTCCACTTGGCTTTCCCAAAAACAACCCTACATACCATACCTCGCTTTTGCGGATGATTTGGCGATACTAGCAGAAGATGAAGAGACTGCCATCAAACAGCTTGAGACACTCAAAGAATGTGCGCAAAAAAAGTAGGATTGCAAATCTCATTCGAGAAAACTGAATTCATATGTTCAAAGACAGAAATAGCAAGTTTGAGAACAAAATACGGTAAAATCAACAGGTCCATACTTTAAATACCTCGGAGAATTCATCGAACCGACAGGCCTTGAGAAAATCTCACAGCAAAATCGCCTCCAAAAAGTAAAAAAAGCATTTGGGTTAGTCCAAAATCTCTACAACAAAAAATCTATGTCAAGACAGACGAAAATTCGCATTACAACACAGTCATAAAACCAACAGTCCTCTATGCAAGTGAAACATTAACACTTAACAGAAAACATGACCTTGAAGAAATTAAAAAAGAAGAGAGAAAAATCATTAGAAAAATTCTAGGAGCAACACTCACTAAAGATGGTTGCAGACTACAATCAATCAAAACAACAGAAAAGTTTTCAAACATCGAAATTGACATCAAGAAAAGGCGAATGAAATTCTTTGGTCACCTTAAGAGATTACCAGAAAGTCGATTGACAAAAAAGATAATAGATTATGTAAGTTCACTTAAAAATCCAACACCTTGGCTGAATGAAATTCGGAAGGATCTTAAAAGTGCAAACATAGGAGCAACAGACATCTTAGAAAGAGACACCTTCAGACACAAAGTAGACAAATGGGAAGTTATAACTGAGCAACCAAAACAAAAACAATACAGACCAAAGTGGTCGGAAGAACGCAAACAAGCTTTTCGGAAAGAATGAAAGCCTATTGGAACTATAAGAAGAACTCGAAGAAAACTTGATTCGGTCATTTGCTTACAGTCTTCCATTTATTGGGAGAATTCGGCAATAATAATAGTTAATTAAAATGTAATGGGGTGCATGCTGCGGTGGCAATTTCCCTGCCCACACGTCTCTCCCTATCCTGCACTCACCTACATTTGTGATTTACGAAATTTAACTTTAAATTCTTTTAAACGTTTTTTGTAAGATATTTATCATTTCTCTAGGTAACTTATTCCAATCCCTGACACCCTTATCTAAAAAAGAGACTCTTCTCACACCTTGTGCCTGAAATCGAGTGCCAGCTTGTTGTCATGGTCGTCTTGGTTGATTATGAATATAAGGTGGGGAAAGAATTTATTGCTGAAGACTTGAAAAGTAAATATCTTGGCATTAAATTGATAATAAGCTTAACTGGGCAGGACACATGGACAGGTGGTAGTTAAAGGTTTCAAAATTCTGCACTTGTTGGAGAGAGTGATGAGGGGATGCACGAGAGAAGTAAAGACATTGGGTTACAAAACTTAGGACAGACCATTGCTCGAATATGATAGTGTAGTATGGGACCCACATTTTGAGTATCAAATACAGGAGTTGGAGAAGGTACAAAGAAGGGCTGCTAGATTTGTTTCTGGAAATTATCGCAAATGAAATCAGTAACAGATATAATAAAATGGGATTCATTGCGAGACAGGAGGAGGGTGAAGAGGGTCATGGGAGTGTACAAGGCGTATACTGGCGATGAGGCGTGGAAAGATATTGGAGTAGGTATAAAAAGTAATGTATGGAAGGAAAAGATGACCATGACCACAAGCTGGCACTCGATTTCAGCCACAAGGGTGTAGGAAGATTCTCTTTTTTAGGTAAGGGTGTCAGGGATTGGTATAAGTTACCAATAGAAAAGATTGATAATTTAACAAAAACATTAAAAAATTTAAATTGGAAATATGGTATAGGGTAAATGCAAGGTGGGTGCAGGAAAGGGCCGAAAATGTTGGTGTGTAGGGAAAAGTTCTGGCAATTTAATTGAATTAAATGGAATCATCCCTGCAATTGGCCTGGTATGGTTTACGGATAAACGGTTGAAACCCAAATCTGTATTTTCATCGTTGATTGGAACCCGCGTCCTCCCGAATGTGAGGCTGACTTGTCATCGCTCTGCTGCCCTGTGGTAATGACGTCATTAACAGCTGCTGGACGCGGCGCGCCTAATGAAGCCGTCTCCTAGCAACGGCGAAGCCGCGCTTCCGGCAGCCAACCCCCGCGGCCAGCCACAGAGCACCGGCCACATCTGACAGCAGCCAGGGGCGTCCATAAACCACGTGGCTCGGTCTAGGCGGGGGCTACACGGGTGGGGTGGAGGGGGGGGAGGTGTTCAGAGTCAGACCACGTAGCTTTCCATTCATATCATTTTTCACAAGTAAAATAAGGTACAGAACACACAACAGCATGTGGGTATTTATTTACGTCATTCAACTATCTCGGTATGTAATTTATGATAGTCTGATAGGAGAAAAGAGTAAAAAATGTATTTTGGAATCAATAAGGAAAAAAGCTACGTGCTACGTGGAGGGTGTGGAGGGGGGGGGGGGAGGTTACAGACAAAACCCAAGTCTATATCTATACTCTGTGTGTGGGGGTGGGGGTGGTAGGGGGGCTCACAGGAGGCTAAAATGGAGCTACGTTGTTTATGAACGCTCCCTTAGCTGTATTTTCCGACGTGATTGTGTGTTATTAAATTTGCTTCCACACTGGGAAGCAGTCCGCAGATCCCAACTGTAGTAAATTCGACAAAATCGTTTTGGAGTTGCCGCTCCCAGTCTATCGACTGAACCAAAAATCAGGGATTAACCTTGGAGCCGCAGTTTTATGATTTATTCTTATATATGTAACTCAACGATGCAAATCGGAAGTAAAGCATAAATGTTTTATATATTTCTCTTGGTTATCGAGATATAGGATCTGAGAACTGAGGTGGTTAGGTTGAAATGCGTCCCTGACCAGAAGGAGAACGTTGCGGTCACGAGACACAAGTGTTAGGGGTTGTGCATAAACTACGTGGCTCGGTCTAGGCGGGGGGGGGGGTTTCCGAGCCAAGCCACGTAGCTTATCGTTCATATTATAAATAGTTAAAATGAGATACAGGACACACAATAGCATGTAAATATTTATTTCTGCCATTTAATTATCCCCGTATGTAATTTACGATAGTCTGACAAAATGAAACGGTACAAAATGTCTTCTGGAGTCATTGGGGAAAAAGGGCTACCTGCTACGGGGGAGGGGGGGGGTTCACAGGAGGCCAAAATGGAGCTACGTGGTTTATGCACGCCCCCTTACGGACGGACAGATACGCTGACAGCAAAGACACGAGAGCGACCAGTGGCTAGAACATATTTTTCTTTCTTTATTTTTTCTGTCATCAGTTTCTCGACTGGTTTGATGTAATCCTCCATCCCTTCCTATCTTGTGCTAACCTCTTCATCTCTAGATACCCCCCTACAACCCACGTCCTCAATTATCTGCTACATATATTCTAATCTCTGCCTTCCTCTGAAATTGTTACCTTCGACTGTTCCCTCCACTAACAAATTAACCAATCCAGCATGTCTCAAAATATTACCCACTATCTTTTCCTTGGCCATCATTCTAAAAACTCGTTCATTTCTTACTTTATCTGTCCGCTTAATTTTTACCATTCATCTGCAGTACCACATTTCAAAAGCTTCAATTTTCTTCATTTCTGGTATTCCCAAAGTCCATGCTTCGCTACCACAAACTACTGTGCTCCACACACAAAGCTTTAAAAAGTTATTTCTCAGTCCAAGATTAATATTTGAAGTTAAAGACATTTCATGAAAGCCTTAAACATAGAAGACATATGATACTGGCGGGCAGATGTTAATTTGTGTTTAAGAATATTGTAACCAAAAATCGATTATTAATCATTGTACAAGAAAGTGCAGAATTGTGAGAACTTCAAGAAGTGGTGATAAACATATCGTCTATGAGTTTACACGTAGAGAAGAGAGAGTACATGCTTTACATATATTGATAGTAAGTTGTGGACCGATCTTATTTCTGTCAGTCTGATGTGAAGGGATCAGCTCAAAACAGCGCACATGACTGTCGATCTCGCATCCTCGCATTTGGGAGGACGCCGGTTCGAATCCCTGTCTGGGCATCCAGATTTGGGTTTTTTAATGTTTCCCCAAATCACTCCAGGCGAATGCCGGTATGCTTCCTTCAAAAGGCCATGGCCGAATTCCTTGCCCCCATCCTTTCCCGTTTCTAAAGACCTCGCTGTTAAGAGACGTTAAGCAGTTTAAAAAAAAATAAGGTAATTTACACGTTTCCTTGGTAGTAATAACAGGGAGAGTACTCACCATAGATTTCTCATTTATTCGTACGTTTCAGACCGACGTAACAATAATCTCTGCCTTCCCAGTGCGACTTAGGCCCCCATTACACTGCAAAAGATCTTTTATAAAAGATTTCATCATATTTATTTTATCAAATATATTTTATCAGACCCATTAGATGTAGATGTAGATGTAAAATAAGTTTGTTTTTTGTTATCTCCTTAGCATGATTAATAATTAAAAACTACTATGCGCCCGATTTATTCTTAGTGGAAACAAGCCAATCGCATAGAGGTGGGTGTGTGCGTGAGCGCAGGAAGCTATGCAGTGGATTGTTTGTTTTATACCACTACGCAAGATGAGGAAATTTTTAGGGGACTTTAATACATTTTAATTTAATTGTGATGGAGTGAACGCTCTGGTGGCAATTTCCCTACACACCCGTATTCCCCGTTCCTTTTCCCACTATTTTAACTGTGCACTACGCTAGCGCACCTGGTGGTGGAATTGTGTACTGATTCACTGGGTGCATCAAACCTGAGGTTGTTGCCACAAAATGACAACATCCACCGATTCTGTGTGTCATGTCATTTTTTGCTCACCCTGTATATATATGTATGAGTGTTGTGCGTTGTTTCTTGCCTCGGGGGTCGCTGCACGGACCGTCTAAATGCCAGACACACTGGTGGCTTTGACGCGAGGCGATAACAGATTTCCTCCAATTCCCGGCAGCTGCGGACCTGATAAGACCTCAGAGGAGCTTCTTGTTTCTCCAGCAAGTGATTCCTCCATCGACGGTCGTAAATTTTCGAAAAAACTGCGGCAGATAACGACCAGCGGCGACTGTCAAAGGCTCCGAACCCAGACGCGCAAGACACTCCGAGCTGTCAACACGCGTGCAGTAAAGTTCATACATCACACACACAAACGAACGTGGATGAATAATTAAAGGTTGTCTAAGATTGTCGGCATGTACAAGACCTCAAGCGTAAATATCGTAGCAAAACTTTTGATCAATTTTACAACTTACCCCTTTCGGCGTATCGCTGACTTCAGAATTATTTTACATAAAGTAATAATATTTGTTCCTTTCTGTCTTGATTAAAATAATATTCAGATTCTCTCTTTGGTCAGTTAACAACGATTACAAATAATTCTATAGAATCGTTTCTTACCTTATAGCCAGGGGCGGATCCAGGAATTTGGTTTGGGGGAGGGGGGGGGGGGCTTGAGCGGATTTTGGTTTGGGGGAGGGGGGGCTTGAGCGGATTTTGGTTTGGGGGACTTGGCTTGAGTGAATTTTGGTTCAGAGTGCTTGGTTGCCTTCAGTGGATTTTCGTTTTTTTTGGGGGGGGGGCCCTTGAGTCGGCCTCTACGGGTCTCGAATCCGTAGAGCTAAAAAAAAAAAAAGGTCTCCAAAATTACAATCTCGGGGGTGGACATAGATACATTTGGGGGGATCCGCCCCTGCTTATAACGATCCTTATCATCTTCTGTCAGGGAGGAAATATGTGTTTTGCCATCATTTTATGCTAAGATGTACTTCCACCTTCGTCATTCACGTTATAATTCCTTTCCATCCGTCTTATCACCTGAAATAAACTTTTATATTGAACCTGGAATAATTAAAAGATTTAAAATCAACACTACCATAAAATCTTTTTAGAATTCTTTCTGTATTATTCCACACTAAATACACTGAAGGGCCAAAGAATCTGGTACTCCTGCTTAATATCGTGTAGCGCCCCCGCGAGCACGCAGAAGTGTCGCAACACGACGTGGCATGGACTCGACTAATGTCTGAAATAGTGCTGGAGGGAATTGACACCATGCATCGTAAGAGTACGAGGGGGTGGAGATCTCTTCTGAATGGCACGCTGCAAGACATCCCAGATATGCTCAATAATGTTCATGTCTGGGGAGTTTGGTGGCCAGCGGAGGTGTTTAAACTCATAATAGTGTTCCTGGAGCCACTCTGTAACAATTCTGGGCTTGTGGGGTGTCGCATTGTCCTGCTGGAATTACGCAAGTCCATCGGAATGCACAATGGACATGAATGGATGCAGGTGATCAGCCAGGATGCGTACGTACGTGTCACCTGTCAGAGTCGTATCTAGACGTATCAGGGGTCCAATGTCACTCCAACTGCACACGCCCCACACCATTACAGAGCCTCCAACAGCTTGAACAGTCCCCTGCTGACATGCAGGGTCCATGAATTCATGAGGTTGTCTCCATACCCGTACACGTCCATCCGCTGGATACAATTGGAAACGAGACTCGCAGACCAGGCAACATGTTTCCATCGTCAACAGTCCAATGTCGGCGTTGACGGGCCCAGGCGAGGCGTAAAGCCGTATGACGTGCACTCAGCAAGGGTACACGAGTGGGCCTTCGGCTCCGAAAGCCCATATCGATCGTTCGCACGCTGACACTTGTTGATGGCGCAGCACTGAAATCCGCAGCAATTTGTGGAAGGGTTGCACTTCTGTCACGCTGAACGATTCTCTTCAGTCGTCGTTGGTTCCGTTGTTGCAGGATCTTTTTACGGCCGCAGCGATGTCGGAGATTTAATGTTTTACCGGATTCCCGATATTCACGGTGCACTCGTGAAATGGTCGTACGGGAAAATCCCCACCTCATCGCTACCTCGGAGATGCTGTGTCCCATCTCCCGTGCGTTGACTATAACACCTCGTTCAAACTCGCTTAAATCGTGATGACCTGCCATTGTAGCAGCAGTATCCGATCTAACGCCTGCGCCAGACACCTGTTGTCTTATATAGGTGTTGCCGACTGTTGCGCCGTAGTCTGAGTGTTTACATATCTCTGTGTTTGTATACCCATGCCTATAACAGTTTCTTTGGGTCTTCAGTATATAACATTAAACTGTGTGAACAATTAACATTTCACAACTTCGATAACATCAATATTCTCTTAAGCCACCAGCCGTACGAATTATTCATAATACATTATCCTTTTATATCCCGGCAACTCCTTACCGGCCACATTCACAGGTTCAGATCGTTCAGTCACTTACATTCCATCCATCCCTTTTCATTCTACTTCTTATTACCACATATCTAATCTCCATGACCAGTCCACACATTATTTCTTTGCTATCAAAGTATTAATAACAAAAACTTCGTATTAATACGTATCTTATAACATCACTTTATTACCATTACACACGAAATAAATGTTATTCAATTTTATTTCCTAACATTGTGGTGAGGTTCGAGTCCTGTCACGGTCGCCATGTGGTGATTTATTCTTGGTTATTTATGTATGTAGTTACCACTTTTCACCTTTGCCTTATATTTTTTTATATAGCTAGCATCTACTTATTAACCGATGCATGTCATTAATTGTTCTGGTGAAACTTTTATTTATTTCAGTTAATGGTTTAACAACTTCCACCAACACCAGTTGATAATACGACCGTTAATCTTTAAATCGGACTTCTCATATTAATATTTCTCAATCCGCATATCCAACTTGCGAACTTAATATAACGCCTCTACCATATAGGCTTTAAACATTTCGTTCCTGGCAACCAACATCATCTCAAAACAAAAGCAACACGAATGTCACGCAATCTCAAGGAGTATGCATATTAACATATTTGCATACTACATAATAGTCTATAATATATCCAGATGATCGTCACAACATCTTACAACTTAACGGTGGGACGTATTCGACGGATGAGGGGAAGTGGTTTCACAATCCTTTATCTGACAGAAGAGTATAGTTCTGGTGCTCCCAGAAGTGTTTCAGAACACAAGAATGGCGATTCTGCCACAGATCACCCCCTATCCTGCTTTGCAGAGCGGGCAAGCCTCCGACCTCCACGTTGTGTGATGTGGCGTGGGTGTCCACCACCTTGTCGCCTACTCGTGGTTTCACCGTGCTTCAAACACTTTCCACAGATGCTCACTACAGTAGCACGCGAACAACCGACCAGCCTCTCCGTTTCCGAGATGCTCGTTCCCAGCCACCGCGTCCTCAAACGACTGTCCCGTTATTTAAGGGAATTTCGTGACCTGTGCGTAGACATCTGGTGTCAGACACCTCTGCAAGCCTACCAAGGAGTTATAGAATCCATGCTACGCCGAATAGCTGCTGTATTGCGTTAGAAAGGTGGACCAATATGCCAGTAAGTAGGTGGTCATAATGTTTAGGCTGATCACTGTACTGACCTGTAATTTACTTATTGTGGCCCGAATTTTTTAAAAGAAATATCTTAAATGTACAGAGTTTCTTCCGATTGCAGTTCTGACACTAGTATCGATTTGTCGTTGCAACTCAGGGGAATGCTCCACAGTACGCAGTTACTGTCTGCACGACGTGTGAGAAGTGGCGATCAGAGCTGACGGAGAGGATCGATTCGTGGGTGGTCGACGGGTCAGTCGGGTCGGCGTGTATCGATACTTTTTATCGACTCTGTCCGAAAAGCAGCCCACAGTTCTCTGTGACGTCAGTGGTGGAGAGGCGTTATTCATTCGTCGACCTCAGTCGAGAGTTACAACACGGAGTTTGTCGTTCATTTCAAACGCGTAATTTAGTTCGGACGGGTTTTATTTCGAGTCTTGTAAAAAAAACTTCTGAATCTCCCTGTACCACTGCTGATAACCAAAGCTTGTGGCAAAGCAATATCTGCTTCCGGACTCCTTGATGTTGTATCGCACCTAAATCTTCCTTGATCAGGTCAATAGTATTTTAATATTGTCCGATTGTACGTGTGGAGTACAGCACTTTATGGGAATATGACAAAGAAGCATTCTGGATGTGGTGCTGTAGAAGGATGCTGAAAATTAAGTGGCCACATAAAGTACGAGATAACAAGTGTTTTGGGAATGATGGGTGAGGACAGTCATTCCCTGTGTGCGTCTTAATGAAATCATTACTCTCACCAGACTTCGTCCAACTCACTTAAATCTTCTGACTGAAAATATTCCTTCATCTTCCGACATCCATAATCCAGTACCGTCTTCAGTCGCCCACTATCTTCATATCTCTGGTCTTGCGACTCCTCCCACCCCTTTATTCTGCACTGCCAAAGATTCTCCCAAATGCGTCATTAATATTTTACATTCAGAAATTTCAATATCTACTATATAATTTCCTAAGCTCACTCACTCATTCCTTCACTTTCATTGCTATTGGCTGGAGAAAGGTGACGTCACGTACCAGCCTTCACTCGCAAATTAACAGCAACCACATTTTTAGAAATTGGTGGTTATGTGCACAGTTTAATATTTCATTAACTGCTACGAAATTAATTGCTGGAGTATATTCATTAAGTTCGCTTTTCTTCGCATTTTGTTCTTAAAAAATATGGAAAAGCTTACAGTTTAAAGAAAGCAAATCTGCTTTTCAATAACATGTCGCTAACGAAAGTAACATAAAAAACTTACCTTACTTATGGTCTCTGATGTAACCACAATTGCCAATTGTCATTCCGGCCTAGGATAAATCTCAATTTAATTAAAGCTTTCGCTAATGTTACTACTTGACCAAAGTTTATGCATAATGATTTATTTGCTTTTTATGTATTTTACTGACCACTTTCGTTAAAATGATCTTTGTTCGTGTTCTCTGTACATGAGTTAGTAGGTAATTTAAAGTGGACATCAGACCAAATATGTTAACGAATCGAGTATTCTGGCAATTCATTTATTCGGAGATGATCAACTGTTTAGTAATATGGAATGTGTATTAAGTTCTATGGCCGCTACAGACAGTATGACCAAAGATTACATTATGGATGTTTGTCCAGCCTCAATAAAAAGCAGCGTGATGCTTTCGACGCAAACAGGAATTCTTTCAAATTTTGCAGATTGAACATTAAGTGTCAAATGCAAATCAATATTGTATTTCAGCAAATTTGAATCTACGACCTTTGAAACAATTATACGATAGCTTGATCGTCCATGTTCGTGTTAAGTACCTACGTCTATTAATACTTCTGAGTTCTTCAAGCTCAAGAGATTTTAATCATGCAAACGGTGAAAAACAGGTCAAGTTCGCATTTGGTCAGATCAGGTCAACCTGTCACAATCATTGACTATAAAAACTTGAACTATTCTAGACCCGTGACGATGCGCAAAAAAAAGGGCTTAAACTAATACATAAATAAATACTATCTCTGTACTTATAAGCTGACGTGGCGTATCACTGCAAGCAACTGGCATTTGTAACTACAGCAGAGACCATGCGGAATTTTAAGTTTTTTATGTTGCTTTATGTTTCTAAAAAGCAGTTCCAAGTTTTTTCAGCACTAAAGATTATCGATATTTTTTAACTATGATTGCTACTGAAAGGAAACTTAATGAATGTATTATGGTACTTAATTTTGTAGCACTTGTTTAGCTTTTAAATTGTGGACATAGCCACGATATCTTCTAATGAATCTCTGGCTGCTGTAAATTTGAGAGTGACGGGTGGTGCGCGACGTCACCTTTCTCCAGCCAATAGCTAGCGAGGTGAGGTGACTGAGTGAGCTTAGGAAATTATATAGCATCTACATATATATATATGCACGATTTGTTATTGTAATATGAATGATTAAAGAATATTTTGTTACAGAAATAATTTAAATTAAGTTAGTTAACTGCATAATGTATAACTACACGGCCCATGCGAAAATTACGCGAATAAAATTAATAGGTCTATAACAGGATTACAGAAGAAACGCCCCATTTGTTTCAATTGTTTATTTGTTTAATGTAATAGATAGACCCTACGTAACAAAAGTCGGCGCCAGTGGAGCAGTTTATTAATATCTCTGTGACATGTGCTGCTGCTCTCTAGCGGCTTGGTTCTGAACTATCTCACACGCGCGACATTACCAGTTATTACTTTTGCTATTCAAGGGTCAAATTCCGAAAAATTTCGATCCTAGTTTGTAATTTAGCGTGAGTGAAGACCTTAACCTTTTAAATGATACCTGATTTATCGATTTAGGTTAGGTATTAATAGAGATAAGTGTCTTGTAACAAAAAAACACTTTATGGAAACAAGCATACTTTTACGCTTACAATTGTTCTGTCTACCACACAGTATTACTAGTGCCATCCTAAAACTAAGACGACTCCGTTGGCTTGGCCACGGCCATAGAATAGATCCTGAAAGACCACCACGGAAAGTCATGGTCAGTCAGATTGCTGATATCAAGAAACCTGTGGGCGCCCAATGCTGAGCTTTAAGGACTCCTGCAAACGTGATTTGGGGACTTTCGGCATGCGCCCTTCTGACTGGGAGGCTTGCGCTAGCACGAGACACTTACGGCGCCATCACATGACACAGCGTGGTTGGATAAATAAAGCTGAAAAAGCTTCGTAACAGGGAAGTACATCCACCGGACCCCTGATTCGCGTGCGATAGATGTGGCAAGATTTGTAGCGCCGCCAACGGAGTATTCAAGTATTCAGCAACAAAAGAAGATGTGATACACTCAACCCTGGCGATAACTGAGTCACTACAACTATCATCTGTGAAGATGTTGTGACAAATATATGTATACCCTAGCAAGGGTCGAATTCCGAAAAATTCCTTTCTTAAGATACGACGTGACCAAAGTTCATTTGTCTATTTCGTTCATATATCGTTTATATATCGTTTATATATCAACTGGAATAATGACAATTTTGTCTTTTAAGGGTCTAATTTCAAAAGATTCCTTTCTTAAAATATGATATGATCAAAGCGGAGACCTTAATCTCCTAAAAAAAAAAAAGTTATGGAAATAATTAATGTCTTTTCCTTTAAGGGTCGAATTCCATAAAATTCCTTTCTTAAAATTTGATTTGACCATGGAGAAGACCTTAATTTTTAAAATGATACCTCATTTATCTACATCGGTTAGATATCAAGGGAGATAAATGGCTCGTGACTCCAAAACGCGTTGCAGAAATATTAATACTTTTGCCCTTTAAGGGTTAAATTTCGAACAAATCCCCTCTTAATATATGATGTCCCCAAATCGGAGATCTTAATCTATAAATTGATACTTCACTTAACGATTTCGGTTAGGTATCCAAGGAGATAAATGACTCGTGACACAAAAAAACAGCATTTTAGAAATACTGAAATTTTTTCCCTTTAAGGGTTAAACTGGAAAAAATTAGTTTCTTAAAATATGATATGATCAAAGCGGATACCTTAATCTTTCTAATGATACCTCATTTATCGATTTCGTTTAAGTATGAAGGGAGATAATGACTTGTGACAAAAAAAAAAATAAAAAAAAAAAATATCTTATAGAAATAATATATCCGATAATATATGTATTTATTATTTCAGTAACACAACATAAGACTGAATTAATTTTTATATGGGACGAGAAGGTTGAATATGTGAAATTTTGGCTCAGGTTTGCTGTTGTGAGTGTCACGACAGATTAGTCAGGGTGTGTTGAATTCGGTATTTTTGTGGGAATTACAGAACACTGGTAACGAAAAATTCAAGATTGTATATTGCTTTCTGAAATCAAATACTGTTGCAAGGAGGTATTGTAAACATGTCTACATTAAAAAATTTTCTTCGCTAATTTGTTTATACATTTTGCTGACAAGAATCAATCTCTATTTTTTTTTTTTTTTTTTTTTTTTTTTTTTCAGGGGGGAATAGAAGCTTAAATGTGTGATACTTTAGCGCCTGTTTACTGGTACTCATTTAGGCATAGGCTAACTAGGCTGAAGTATTGTAGGGGCCCGAAACACATGCAGAAATAAAAATAAAAATATTTTAGTCGTTGTCACCCTGTAGACATGCGTGTGTGAATAATCAATATTGTGTTTTTAATCTTCCTCTATTGCGTGCTTTGGTGATGTTAATCATCTTTTATAGTTTGTTTTATCTTAGTATGTAGCCCTACTCTTTCATATTTCTACTAAAACTTTTGAGTTTGTAATTCTGCAGGCTTTTGCTGAGGGTGTTTGGTTGTAACAACACAACTACAATAAGCAGCACCTTATTACCGATCATCAGTCAAAAAAATTGATTTTTACTACCATTACATTAATCAATATTTTGCATTAGAAGGTTTATTAATTTAATAATAAGTAATCAACATTATATATTATATAAACGCAGTACATGGAGAAACAAAACAACAATGTACAAACAATATACACAGTTTTTGTTGTTCCTTCAGATACAACAGACCTGATGATGGCGACAGTGAAAGTCGCCGAAAGCTTGACAGTAGAAAATGTAATTCGGCGGCAAACCCGAGAAGAATTTATATAATATACACAAAATTTGGAAACATAAAAAGATTTGAGAAATTCAAATATCTAGGGGAATACATACAAGTAGGAGGATCTAACAAGCTATCAAATTCAGAAAGATCAGAAAAGCTTCAGAAGGCTTATAGACTCACATGCTCATATTATAACAAAAGAAATATATCAATACAGGCCAAACTCAGACATTACAAAACAGTGGTACTGCCAGAAGCATTATATGCATCAGAAAAAATCACGATTGGGACTTCAGGCATCACAGAAGCGGAAAAAGTTGAACGCAAAATCCATAGAAACATTTTTGGAGCAATATATAAAGACATGTATATGGATAAAAATACAAACGAAAGAACTATACGAACATACAGATCGACTGACAGACATGATCAGAGGACGTAGATTACAATTATATGGACATTTACAGCGAATGAACAGCACTAGACTCACAAAGAGGATCTTTGATGTGGTAAATGGTTCACTCAGGATAACCAATTGGTTCCAGGAAATAGAAGAGGACTTGAATCACGCAGGGATCAGCAAGGAAATGACACGGGAAAGGGGACAATTCAAGAACGAAATTATGAACACAAAATTTAAAATACAGAAGAAAATAGGAACAAAATGGACTGAACAAAGGAAACAGGAACACAGTGAGCGTATGAAGAGATTTTGGGAAGAGAAGAGGAAGAAGACAAATACAAAGAATAACTGAATAATCATGAATAATTTGAGTTTAAACACTGTCCTCAAGGGCAATAATGATTAATAATAATAATATATATATATATATATATATATATGTGTGTGTGTGTGTGTGTGTGTGTGTGTGTGTGTGTAAGGGCCCCGCACCACAGTTATATCCTAGGGGTGTGCAGATGTTAAAAGGCCCATACCATAGGTATAGCCTAGGCGCCTACATACCCTGGATACGAGTGTATTTCCACTGGACAGGAGCCCCCTGTACCGCCTCCCCTCCCTGTATTGTTTCTGCGGGGCGGGTGGCCTGCTGAAAGGAGTCACGGCCGTGCGTAATGGCGGCGCGTGCCGCGGCTAAGAGGATCCGCCGACACGCGACCCGTCACGTGAAAGATGAATATTTAGCTGGCGGCTGCCGCACGCCCGCTTACGCTGCCTGGACATCGGTCGCCATATCCAGAGAGCACACCAGTTGCTTCCATTGAATGCGAAAATCCGCTAACGCCTTAAACGGCGGACGACCACTGGCGAATTGTCCTATCTGGGTTACATCCTGCTCAGATACTGAACATTCGCCAGCTATTGAGGACGAGGGGTTCCAATTTCAGGCGTAGGTTGATTTTAGTCTAACAATCGACGGGAACTATGCAACTAACAAATGAACTCACAAAAGAGTCCGCAAATTTATTGGTACCCTGCAATCAGAGTGCCATTTTGAAATACAAGACAAGACAGTTTAAAATAAAGCTTGAGGTTAGCTAAGTCTACAGGACACCGCATCAGAACAGTCGTGGAATGCGCAAAAAAACGTGGACAAAATGACATGGGAGATCTGTCATAAGGATCAAGAATCGCGTAGGAACAGAGGGTCGCAAACGCCTGTAGAGAGCGATAGAGCCACGAGAGGCATGGCCATCACGATCACCAGACCTGTCTCCCTCGGATTTTTTCTTGTGGGGATTTTTAAATGGACTTGTGTATGAAACACCTGTTGGAACGCCGGAAGACTTGGTAGGAAGAATCGTTGCGGCAGCCGGATGTGTTCGAGATACACCTGGTATCTTTGAGAAGGTGCGCCGTTCCATGCAACGGAGATGCCTTACTTGTCTCGATGCATTTGCTGTAGGCTCAACATTTGTTTTGCATTAGTCGCATGTGAGTGGGTGATCTGTGATGGTTTTGTTTCTTCTCTTTGTGTCAGTATTATTTTAGACGCCCTGTAGCGGCTCCGGATCGCAGTTGCGACCCTCTGTTCCTATGCGATTTTTGATTCTTATTGTATGACTGATCTACCATGTCATTTTGTCCACGTTATTTTGAATCACCCTGTATATTCCATCACTGTACATGAGGCGAAAGGACCGTCAACTATACACAATACAGTGAGAACGATAGTCACGGGTTTGTATCTAGTTCATAATGTTAAAAAAACTGCTGTATCCCTTGTTAAACTGTGGTACTGATTCGAAGTCAACATTCGTTGGAATGATTCCAGTGAGACCAATAAATCTAGTATAAGAATAAAAGTTTGTTTATAGTTTGTTTTCATGGGAAGTACTGCTCGCCCTGTGAAATGAGTGCTGGTAACCGGCCAGTTTGATCATCGTGCCATATTGTCTCTAAAGGCGCATTCCCACGATCCCTTGTAACGAAGACGAGACGGGACGGGACGCCATGGGAACAGGGCCGTCTCTGCTAGCGGAGACGAGACGCAGCTACCCACTCTGAGTCGGCAAACATCACAGGCGTGTGTAGCGGTGCGCTGTTGCCATCGGTTTGCAGCAGCGGTGCGCACCCCTTCTGTTGTTGTAAAGTGCTCTGTGCCAAACGACACTAGGCAACGTGGTGCGGAGGTGGCGGCGAGGTAAGCTAGGACTAACCTGCGGCCCGCGGTCGTCCCTACGCTTCGGCTAATGAGGTCCCGTCCCGTCTCGCCTCGCCTACAAGGGATCGTGGGAATGCGCCTTAACGCTGTGAGGTCCCGGCAGCACCCATATATCTACTCTCTGTCCCTAGGTGACGCGCTCAGCCTGTCATTTTTAACGATGTTAGAAGGCAGTAAGAAATATTTGGAGCAATGCCGTTACCTGTGCTGTTGTGGCGGAGAGTATTTGCTGCGGTATCGCGTTCTGCAGTGTCGCCAGACAGAGCAGTGTTTTCCGTTTGAAGTCGCCGATAGCATCTACCGCTGCGCTTTGCGTCGCTGGTGTTCGCATAAAGACCCCGCGGGCGGACACACGGCCGCCTTGTTCCGCTCTCTGGGTGACGTCACAGCTACTTGTTAGGAGCGCCCTAACAAAACCCCGGCGGCTGCAGGGGGCACCGACACAGATATCACCACAGAGGGTCTCACGGAAACTCGGTGACGTCAGTCCTAACAATAGAAGTAGCAACTCTGTTTGAGACCCCCATATCGAAAAGTAAAGACATTTTTATGCGTGTTGGAATGTTACTTGGAATAATGTACTTATCTTGTGATGTCATACCCGATATGAGTTGTAGCAGTATACACTTGCTTGGGAAGATCCTTCTGAAGATGAGCTGGGATGATTTCCCGTCGCCTTTCCAGTGTGTGTTATTGTAGGCGAGGGTGACTGGTGTGTTCAATTTAGAGTGTTGTTTGTGTTGTATGAAATGAGAGTTGAAAGCAGGTGCCATCTCATTCAGTCCTGCTCTTCCAAAAGACCCCGTCCGACAGACGAATCACTTTCAACAACCCTCACTCCATACGCTCTGCTGAGTGGTTTAACCCAGGACTTTAGTACTCAATGTCGCAAGTAACAATCGTGCACCACCCCCTCTGCTACCCTGCCGGCCAAGTCCACCCCCAGGACTGGAACCAGCTGACCCCGTGTCAGCGCCGGACACCATCACGGCGCCACAACCAGCTGAGACATTTAATTATGTTGAAAATTGTAGAATGGTCAGTCATCGATCGGGTCTTACTCTCCTCTCTATTTGATAAGATGTTCCACTGTGATGATAACATAGTTTTTAATTCAGAAAGCCATAAGAACACCTCACACTTATAGATAAATTCGCTGGAAGCTACTTCTTGGTGTACAGTCAAACCTCGTTAGTACGAACCTCGGTAAAACGAATTCCTCGATAAGACGAATTTTTTAAAATCCCCTTGAAACTTCCATAAAGGTCAATGCTAAAAACACCTCTATACAAAGCAGTAATTAGGTTAAAAACCTCGATAAGACGAATTTGTTTGTGACATGGGCTAGGACTGATTAACCTCTATACAACGAATATTCTTAGCACAAGACCTCTACAAGACGAATGTTACCTCTTTAAGACGAATTTCTTATGATCTTAACCTCCATAGTGCGTAGTTTTCAAAACAAACAGAAGCGTGTCTTAACATGAAACTCCCCACCCTACCCTCTTCCTTCATCAGTCATTGTTTGGCACGTGCCTTTGCAGTGTTGAGTAACCCTTCCGGCTGTGTTTTTAAGTGTCCCTTCCGGCTGTGTTTTAAGACTGACCGTTGTGCGTATCTTTATTGTATGAACAGTAATGGCAGGGAAAAAGTCAAAAACGGCGCTAACAGTAGAGTTCAAGCGTAAAGTTTTGAAGCATGTGGAAGAAAACCCGTTGAAGAAGAAAATCACCATTGCTAAGGAGTTTAACATCCCTTCAACAACGTTAGCAACGATTATAAAGAATAGAGACAAGTACGATGAAGCAAGTGGACTTTCTAAGTTTTGCAAACGCGCAAAGACCGGTGAATTTCAGGAAGTAGACAAAGCCACTTTAAAGTGGTTAAAGCAGTGCCGCGATAAAAATTTGTCAATCGGAGGCCCTATTCTCCAAGAAAAGGCACAGCAGTTTGCTGTACAATTGGGACACCCTGATTTTCATGCCAGTAATGGCTGGCTGGAAAAATTTAAAAAAAGGAATGATATTGTTTTTAAAAATGTGTGTGGTGAATGTGCGTCTGTGGACAGTACAGTATGCGATGATTGGAAAGAAAAACTTGCTGACATTACTCAGGGTTACCACCCAGATGATATATATAATGCAGACGAGACCGGACTTTTTTTCAAGTGCCTACCAGATAAAACAATGACGTTTAAAGGAGACCCTTGCAATGGAGGCAAACACAGCAAAGACCGATTAACTGTGTTGCTTGGAGTCAACGCTTCGGGAAAAAATAAGCTCAAGCCTTTGGTTATTGGCAAGTCACAAAAACCTACATGTTTTAAAAATGTGAACAGTTTACCAACACTGTATAAGGCCAACTCAAAAGCGTGGATGAATGGTGATGAGTTCAGTGCATGGCTGAAAACTGTAAACACAGAAATGAAGAAGAAAAAGAAAAAGATCCTGCTGTTTATTGACAATTGTAGTGCACACGGAACTGTTCCAAACTTGTCAAACATCTCAGTCCAATTTCTTCCCCCAAACACCACATCAAAGCTCCAACCACTTGACCAGGGAATTATTAAAAATTTCAAAGTGAACTACAGAAAGGAGGTTGTTCGGCAGTTTTTGACAGATATGGATCAAGACGTACCGACTAAAATCAACGTTTTAAATGCAATGTGGATGATTAACAAGGCCTGGTCAAACGTAACCGACAAAACTGTTTTTAACTGTTTTGCAAAATGTGGATTTCGTGTGACGGACCTCGAAGATGAGGACGATGACCAACCTCGAACTCCAGCACCCCAAAATGCAGAAGTAGGCCCAGATCAAAACTGGAACAAAGTTACCGAAAGACTAGGCGTCCAAGAAATGGAGTTTGAAGAATTTGTTGATTTCGATGATAATGTAGCAGTATGTGGAGAGCTGACGGATGAGGATATCCTGGATTCTGTTCAACCCTCAAATCATAAAGATGATGACGCAGCTGAAGATGATGAGGAGGATGCAGCCGCGGAGAGTGATCGACCGGAACTGTCAACGAAAGACGCAAGAGAAGCTATTGATGTGCTCAAGTGTTTTTTCTTAAAGAAAAATGCTTTAAGTGATAGTGTAGTGAAAGCCATCATCGATTTGGATTCCACATTGGATATGGTAACCCTTCATGCAAGTAAGCAATCTAAAATTGATGACTTTTTTTAAGATTAGTTAGTCCTTATTTATTATATGTACATACTACATATGTATAAGTTTGGTTTCCATTTATATTTACCGTATTTTGGCTTCAGATTTGTTTTCATTTTACTATACAGTACATGGTTTTCAAACAGTTTATTGTTTGTTTTGATACTTGAGTGATTTAAATATAAACGAGTATGTATTTTTAAAATTGCTACATACATGTTTTTTTTTTTTTTTTTTCTTTTTAACCTTTTTCCTACATTGAAAAAATAACTTTAGTGTAACGGTAACAATGATTCGTATTATAGAGGTTGGCCATAAAAATCTTCGTTTTATAGAGGTTATCTCAGAGCGAGGAGAAACCTCTATAAGACGAATAACGGCAGTATTAAACCTCGATAAAACGAACCTCTTTATTAAGAATACCTCGGTAGTACGAATTTTTCCCTTACCCCTTGAAATTCGTCTTATAGAGGTTCGACTGTATTCAGAAAAAATATGGCGAAAAGGCCCATTCACACTAGCGGTCAGCTAAGCTCAGCTCAGGTCGCTATACACGTAATCCAATGGGAGCATTCACACTAGCGGTCCGCTCAGGTCAGGGCAAGGCAGCTCAAACTGAAGATCAACAACGGTCAAGACCTGACCTGAGCTGAGCTGACCGCTAGTGTGAACGAGCAACGGTCAGGTCAGGTCAAATGAAATGGGCGGCGAACATCTGAAAACTATGCTCATAAGCAATAAAAAAAAGAGTAATAAATAATAAATAAATGTTTTAACGGTATGTTATTTCTGTTTATTATAAAGTCGGCAAACTTTAATATAAATTCAAACATTATTACATAATTTACCAAAAACGTTGAAAGTATTTGAGGTTCAAATTGGTAGAGGGAAAATGTAGGTGGGTGCAGGAAAGGGGGAAGATGGGTTTGCGCTCCATTGCAATTAAAATTAAATAATTAAAAATGAATAACGATTATTTATTTCTTTGATATATTTCGTGATTGTATTTTTTTATCTCTGATCTTCGTATTTATGAGCAGTTTCTTCTTTAACAGACAATTACTTTTTAGCTGGCGTTGCAGTCACATTTGCTTTTAAGAACGTAAGTGCACATAAAATAAAATGCAGTTATTTACTTGAAACTTCCTGGTCAGGGAAACAGCGCTGTTGTGGCAACGAATGTAACTACCACTTCGGGCATTGTCGAGCCTCGGCGAAGGTTACCGAGCGGTTGAGGTGACCCCGGTCTGCAGGTTCAATGCGTTTTATCAAAGTGGACAGATTTCAACAGCTGTGCACAATCCGTAGTCCCACCACCAGCGGTTCGCGAGTCGTCTTTGTTAAGCCAACGTTGGCAGCACTGGTAGGCTGTGCTTTCTTTGATCGATTTGCTTTCCCTGACTCGCATCCACGTGCCGTGATTTGCTGCACCCTAATGAGTTCTCCGTATGTTGCTACCAGTGTGTAATTTCGTCAACTTGTTAGGCGTTCGAGATTTCATTACTCACGTCCGAACAGAAGTCGTTAGCACAAAAGTTACCTGGAAATAAATGTAATACGAGTTAACCGCCCTCTGCACAAAGTTCCAAGTATCAATAATGAGACAACGCGAAGAGAACTTATCGAACGCGGATTTCGTGGAGGTGTTTTCCAGTGTGTCATTAACTAAACCATGATAAATAGCGGGTACATGGCGGAATTTATCCAAGAAGTAGTGTACTATACTTATGACATTAGGGGCGAGATGGGACTGGGAACGGGAAGGAATTCGGCCGTGGCCTATTAGAGGAAGCATCCCGGCATTCGCCTGGAGTGATCTGGGGAAACCATGTAAAACCCAAATCTGGATGCCCGGATGGGGATTCGAACCGACGTCCTCCCGAATGCGAGGCGATAGCGTTAACCGCCAACCCACCACGCTCGGTAATTTATCCAAGAGGTGGCTGAAACTTTCAACGAGTATTTTGATGTAAACAATTTGTGCGGCGAGGCCTTGTATAATATGCCAGGAGATAAATTAAAACACCGAGCTATTGCTAAACGAAAGATATAGGCAGTACCGGAGAAGTATAGCAAAATTACCAGTATCACACATCATTGATTTCTGGAGATATAACATAAGGTTCTGCAGGAAAAAATGGAACAATTGTCTCAAGTAGAAATGTGTGGAATCTGAGATTGTTGTTAGTCCTGAAGAAACTAGATACCCCAGGAAATCAGCAATGGGAGGTCGTTGTTGAGTACATAAAACTAAGTGACTATATGTTACGTACTCATATAACTCATCAACACGGGAACGCTAAGAATTTTTCAATCCCTGATTTGGCTAGTGATCAAATACTCATCGATGACAAGGAAACAGTACTCACTTCAAATATTAATATTTATATAATCTTGACATAAAAGTGTGCTATTGGGTCCATAACAGGAACCACAATGTTTGAAAAAAATTAACGAAGAATGTACTGACTAATAATTATCAGCCAAAGAGATTGTTAGCATATATTTCATGAGCGTAGGAACCGATTCACCTAGGGAGAGATGGCGAACCTTTATTGCAAATTTTTCTAAATAAATGTTAAAGGAAGCCATGACGTGCCATCAAACAATCGTGGCGTAGTGATCAATGGGAAAAGAAATAAAACTTTATATTTGCAACCACAAATATATATAGTTTTCATACTAAGTAATAAAAACATCAACAGTCTTGTTTTTATTTAAGTAGATGAAACCAGTTCGACTTCTGTTGTTGCAAAATATATGCCAATTATTTTTATATGTAAATTATATTCGGTTTATACCTTGTTACATTTATGAGAATGCAGGCTGAAGTGACAAACGGTTTCAAGGTTGGTCTTAAATGTTATTCATTTCTGGAAATAATGACTCACAGGCATAGGTAGACGAAATATTCTTAAGATAGCAAAAGCCAGCTACTTAAGACAGATGAATGTGTTTGTAATTGAATTCCATATTTCTATAATTATGGTATAGGCATTTTCCTCATATTGTTTGAAAGTCTTGCTAATTCATTTAATTCCATGTTAACTCATGTTACTAATTTAATTCTTCATTTAATTGAGTCCATATTGAACTGCAATTGAACTCTGTCAGATGCATTTACATATTCTCCAATTTCCAGCCAATGAAATTTGGACAAGTTCAGTTTATCAGGGGAAGTCCCATCAGTATATGTAATAAACTTGAGTGTTTCCGATAATTCTTTGAACTGAGAAAATCTCGATGAAAATTCCTCGATTAAAGAATTTAATTACTGGAGATATCTCTTCAGTGAGTTGTAATTAGTCTGGTTTTTCGTGTACATCCAAATTTCAGGCGATTTTTTTATTTTTAATTTTTTTTAATTTTTTTTTAAATAAGTTTGGAAAATACTTGTAATTATTAGAAATCATATCTTTACAGTTATCCTCCTTCAAAATCACGAATGATATTTATCATAACAATAATTGTTTCGTTTGTGCCTTGAAGCTTCACTTTCAATTCACTGAAATTCTGGCACATGTCCTTTTTTTTTTAACATTAATTTTGATAGCCACATAACATCCATCGGTTGTGAATATTGTTCCATCTTTTCCTCATTTTGTAAAAAAGTCTAATTTCTTCAAACAACCAACATATCTTTGAAACACATTACCGTGGCTCAACCATGGAACATTATTATTGATCAGTAACCCATTGTACACCGAGTTGCCTTCAACCAACAAAGCATCTCATTTTCGTTATTTAAAGCCGGCGAAAATATGAGGTTCACTATTTTTTCGCCTTCGTCCATTATATTATCAAGGGAGGTGAACCCATACTTTCAACACAAGGCTTGTTGATGTATGATGCGGTGGAATTGAGCAATCGGATGCTCTATGTGTGTTTGAAATAAAGTCATTTACTTTGTTCACCATGTTTGGAACAGTCGTTGTTGAAAAAATTTTCTAGTTCTTTCTCAATAATTTTTAACAGCTTTACAACTTAGTATAGAATGGTAACGATGCTATCGCAATTAATAGGCTATTTTACAGTATTCAAAATATATTACAAATTGCAGTCATTCGCGTAGATTAATGCTTAAGGAAGCTATTTTTGTTAAATTTAAAAAGAAATATGGATTGTTTTTAATTAAAAAAGCGAAATAAAAATCAAATTTTTCTTGCCTCTTGTGACCGAAGACGCTCTGGGATTGGAGATCGCTTTAGTGACGTCACCTGCCTGTAGGCGCTGCGGCTGCGTATGCAGTGTTTCCCGCTATCCAAGTTTTCAACTATTTGTTGCTGGTTATCTCTTGTTAATAATGAGAGTTTGCGTTGAATATAAAATTATGAACAATTTGTTGAAGCCAACAGCGGAAAGACACCTACTTTATTTGTCGGACTAGCTGTAGAAACAACCACTGACTTTTATTCAACGGAGCTTGAGAATGTAATAACGTCAATTCGAGAATCATTTATATTTAAACTGGAAGGTAGAGTTTAACAGGAATCCTTCATAAGAATGACTGAAATTTTAAATTAAATTAGTTGTTTTAGCAGATATTTACGAGTAAAATGCAAGTGCAGTGTAAGATAAGCACAACAGTTAAATAACTGGATGTTATGGATAATATTTATTAACTGCGGATAAATAATTATAGATAATTAATACTTTTTTTCAACGAAACTGAATTTATTGTTTATTTATTTACCGACCGCGTTCACTTCAACGCACGTAGAAACTGTGATGTTTAAGTGTTCACTATTAACGAGAAGTAAAGTAACGATGCCATGGTGTCCAGGTAGCTGCAGGGTTAAAGAATGCTATAGGAATGTGAAGACCTTTTATTCGAACCTTGATTAGGATAATATTTTTTTCGTGTGTACATTTTTTTCCCTGTTTGCTGTTTATTGCTTTACAGAATCTTGTTTTTATTAGAAGAAGTATAAAACGTCATGCAACCGTTTGAAACATATTTTGCTGTCACACAAGAAAACATTTATAAAAAGATAACCTCCTGCTTTTAAGTTTGAAACATACCAGAGATACATCATCATTGCAACAAAAGCCAAGTACTCGGCGGTGAATCTAAGCAGATTAGTACAAAAAAATTGTGATGTTCATAATTATGGGACTAGACAGGTTAATCATTTTCATGTGACTCATAAACAAGTTGCTAAGGCAAAAAACTGTTTTTTTTATAAAGGAATAGTTATATATAATAAATTACCGCAAGAAATAAAGGATTCTGTATCTGTTGGAAGATTTAGAGAAAAAGTGTGTTCATGGCTGGAAAGCTGTGTGGTTTCGTAAAAATTATTATATTGTAGTATTTTTTGTTTGTTTTGTTTTAGTTATTATATGGTGTACATATAATTTTGTTAAATGTGTTAGCCACAGGCTATTTGTGAATAAATAATAATAACAACAACATCGCACGCTAATCTCGCAACAATTCTGGAACGCTTTGAATGCTTTTTGTTGGAATTTTCACCTGACGATACAACTGTATGTTACCTTTCTGACATAAATGCATCTATTTAAGCGGTATTTACTTTTAATGAGAAAGTAATTTCAAGTTTTTTTTTAAACTTTTTATCGGTGTGCAAGTAACGTCCAGTTTCAGTTTTGAAGTCTTTTTTGGTTATGTCTCAAGCGTTTATAATACTCTTGCTATCCAAAAATTTGTGAAACATTCGGAAAAAATTTAATGTTTTGGTGGATTTTAGAAAAAGAATATGCGGCGCTACCAACAGCAACTAGTATCTAAAGAAAACGCTCACAAATAACAATACATATTCCAAAGCGAGGATCGAACCCAAGAACCCTAACTTTACTGATACTCGCCTTAAACAGCGTACTACATTATCTCAAAGAAATTATGGTGCAAATTATATTTACAGTAAATGATATGCGACTTAGTCGCAATGTCGTCTGGGTTTCTAGGAGCAAGTTGCAGCGACTTTTTTTCCTATTTCAGCTAATGCGGGAATGCTAATGTTTATTTGGAGAGTTTTTATTGTTGTGGTTGTAGGTTGATGTATTACACACTATTTACAAACCATATTGCCAACAATTTATACACAAATTCAGAGAAACAAACCAAACGTTACTTACGTAGAGTGAGCGCCTGCTGGCACGTGACGTAACGAGTGTCGTTGGCCCGCGCCAGGCAGCAAAGGAGCGTTTTGGCGGGCTTTCAGATACTCTAAATTTTAACGTTGAATTTTACGTAAAATAAGCACTTTTGTCAAAAAATAATTAGTACTCAGTAAATAACGTGTATCAATATACTATTTAAAACCATTTTCAAAAAATAGTCAAATATCCAATGCTTCCTTGATCTCCTTTCCTACACAATGTTGAGCAAAAACAGCTAAACGAGCAAATTTATTTACACCAGTTCTTTCGTCAAGACACAACGATATAAAAGGAGATTATGTCATTTGATAATTGTTCTTTTACATTTTCCGCCAGTGTTAGTATTCTATGTTTTAGTGTGTTTCTGGATAAATGACTAACTTTGATGCGTAGAATTATCTTATCTTTATTTTCAAAGTCTTAAAAAAGCTTGCTAAACAAGCTTCCTTCAAGAAATCATACCTCGCCAATAGGTTTACCATTCCGAGCAATAAAACTTGCATCACTCGTATGACAATCCTCGCTAACATGCTTGTTTCTCTCCGTAATTACACACGCAATGAATTGTTTTTGCTCTGGTTGGCTTCTTAGCGCCTGCACTTGTTCACTCGCTTCGTTCGGACAGAAAATTCGCTCGACATCTACCTCTTTCGCGCAATCTGTAGTCGTGAAGAAACTTTCAAGACGAATTTTGTTACTACATTCTTAAATTGTTTACATCATCATCATCATCATCATCATCATCATCATCATCAGATGTTTCCGCTTTTGCGGGTCATCCTTCACATCCTCTTCCAAGTCCGGCGGTCTTTTCAAGCTTTTTCCTCCATCACTTTCTTCCAAAGGACTCCCTTTGCCTCTACAACTTTCTTCACTTGGTCCATCCATCTTGCCCGAGGTCTTCCAACTGGTCTCCATCCCTTCCCGCTGTTCAGCAGTGCCACCTTTCGCATCCTCCCCTCCTCCATCCTCATAAAGCCGCGTTCCCACGATCTCTTGTAACGGAGGTGAGACGGGACGGGACGGGACGAATACTCGACCACACGCCATGGGAACAGGGCCGCCTTTGCTAGCGCAGCTACCCACTCTGTGTCGGTAAAAATCACAGGCGTGTGTAGTGGTGCGCTGTTGTCATCGGGTTGCAGCAGCGGTGCGCACCCCTTCTGTTGCTGTAAAGTGCTCTGTGCCAAACGATACTAGGCAACGTGGTGCGTAGGTGGCGGCGAGGTAAGCTAGGACTAACCTGCGGCCCGCGGTCGTCCCTACACCTCGGCTAATGAGGTCCCGTCTCGTCTCGCCTTCGTTACAAGGAATTGTGGGAACGCGGCTTAACAAGTTCCAGGCACTCCAGTCTTTTCCTCCTTAACATTTCTTCTAATTCTTCTACTTATAGTCTCTCCCTGGTATTTTCATCTCTAATTTTATCTTTCCTCGTGACATTCTCTATCTCTCTCAGACACCTCATCTCTGCCGCCTGCAATATGTTAACATCTCTGTTTTTCGACGTCCATGTTCCAGAACCATAAGTCAGTATGGGCTGGTAATATACTTTATAGAGCAGAATTTTGGCTTCCTTCCCTATATTCCAACTCCAGATTACATCCTTTATCTGCTGATACAAATGTTCGCTCTTCCTTACTCTCTGACTTATTTCTTGTTCCATCTTTACCTTGCTTCCAAGATATACAAATGATTCTACCCATTCCAAATTCTTGCCGTCGAGTAACATATCCTTATTTAGATAAGAAAATAAATTACTTATATCGTTTGGGTACCTACTTAATTAATTGTTTACGTATTGTTAACGTTCGAGAAATATCTGTCGGAAGGCTTTGTAATGTTTAGATCTTTGAATTGAACTTACATAAAGCGAGCGGCAGACACTCAGAGACATAGTTTATGACAGAGTTTTGAGCGAACAGTTTTGCGTGTTCTGTATTGTCTTTGGAAGAAGTGTTGCATGTGATCGCTGGAGTTTGTGCATACATGTGGCCAGTATCTTTAAAGCTGTCTTTGTTTTACGTGAAATAAAAACAAGTTAAATTTGAACTGTATCTTGGACCAATTATTTCATATATATATATATATTAATTAAACCACGAGACACCCAATACTATGTCCTGCATTACCGACTCACCCTAAAATATAAAGGTTTAATTGTAGTCTGTAAACTTTGACAGGAGTAGAGTTACTTTTGTGTTCTCTGTCATCCACGTTAATACAGCTGTTTCTCTTCTCTTGGCATAAGACGATACAGTCCACTGCGCGGAGAAATTTAACTGGAGCGATTTCCAGTTGTCTTTTCCGTTGATGGAACTTTATTTATGTGTATGATTGTGTTGTTTCTATTGTGAATGAATGAAAGATGAATGTAAGGAGAGGGTTAAAGTGTACTCCCTCTTCATAATAATTAAATAAATTTGTGTTTGCATAATTATCAATAAAAATATTATTAATGATTGAAATTGCTGATATGAGGAATCTGGATGTTGTGTCGCACATGTACTAGCGGCGTTGTACCTAGGTATGACATTAAAATACGATAATTAAAAAATTATTCTTCAGCAAATGTTATTAAAAATATTATGACAGAATTAAACAAATATCTTGAAATACAACAAGGGTTCATTGTACATGAGTTCTCGGAGTTTTCTATGTATCCACTGATTTACCTCAGCGGGGCAATGAGGTCTTCTCTAAGGAGTGACCATGAACTACGTGAGGTGCTTTTTTTTCGGATTTCCGGCCCACCCCCTCTCCCCACCCCATTGCGAGATTTAGTGAGGTCTGGTCGGATTACCCCCCCCCCCCCAATGATGAGGTGTGATGGTGAGGTTTCTATTCCACGATTTGCGGAAGCTTTTGCCAAAGAACCATAAAACACGATTTTCCATTCATTTTCGAAACCGCTGATACGAAAACTATTTCAGAATTTTCACTGATATGTAGATTTTTAAGGTTTACGATGATGATAAGATTTGCTTCTTTGCTTTTTTTTTTTTTTTTTAAAAAAAAAATAACTGGGTGAACGGTTCAAACAAATTTGATAATACAACGGATTATTTGTAACGAAAAACTGTATGTATCATTCGATGAAATATTTCATGAATCGGATAATAAATTGTCCGTAAAAATACTTAAAAAAAAAATTCAAAATATCTCTATACCTACAATAATTATTTCCTACTTAATTTTTTTTCAACTTTGTTTTAACATATCAACCGTCGCACAATTTCGCAAATGATATAATGAACACTATTTAAAAATAGATTAAAAATGGGTATATGAATTCAATCAATCTCAAATATCTCGGGAAAATAGTTTTTTTATTTTTTATTTTTTTTTAAAATTTATTAGATTTTTATTGATAAATAAATAACACCAAAGCAATCGAATGTTTGTGCATTTATTGAACTCCCGAACGCGTTTCACCTCTTTCGCAGAAGCATCTTCAGCGTGTTCTCTTGGTAATTACGAACACATGTTACAATTTGGTTATGTTACTGTGTTTTGTACAATGTAATTATTATCTAAATTATAATCTACTTACTTTTTTCGGTCTATTAGATTAACGTATGATCCTCTCTAAGCAGCAGTGATGTTTGCTTCCTTTGTGGATAGTAATTCACTTTCCAGATTGTGTTAGTGTCTAGTGACTAACACGATACGGACTGCACTGTACTGTATGTTTATTGCGATGTAGATTTTGACTCTAACCCCCCCCCCCGTCCCCTCTCCCACATAGCTTTTTCCTCTATTCATTCCAGAAGACATTTTGCACTGTTTTCTCTTGCCAGACTATCGTAAATTATATACGCAGATGATTAAATGACGGAAATAAATATTGACAAGCTGTAGTGTGTTCTGTACCTTATTTTAACTGTGACAAATTGTTTGAATGGAAAGCTACGTGGCCTGGCTTGGTAACCCCTCCCCCCTCCCCATAGTGCACCGTAGCTTTCCAAACAACCTCCCCCCCCCCTATACCGACCAACGTAGTTTATGGACGCTCCCGTTTGAATGAGCATTATAATTCCTCAAAATAAGATCTATGAATCGTAATTTAGAATTAGCGTTGCCTATTTATCAATATTATCAACAATTCAGCAAAATGATCCAGGTATTAGATTTTTCTTAAGACGCACAATAATAGTTTTCAACCAATTTTTTCGCGTTTGATTTATATATAGCATCTGAATTTAACCAAACATGTAATAAACTCTGTTTAAAAATCAATATTGACTTCATTCTGAAAGTTTTAATGTTTTATATTTTTAACGAGTTTCTAGTGTGCAGGTAACTCGCTCTTCACATCACGTGACGAGTGACTGGCGCCATAACTCAGTGCTACCAAATTCAGAGAGCGCAGTATCGTCACCGAACTGGTCCGCCTGTCCGACAGAAACTGGTTCCCCTGTTTATCGCAGTGCTACCAAAATTCCGGAGCGAGGCGACCTTCCAGCGTGAGTTAGTGTAGTGCTACCAACGTAACCCACCCAGTTTATACCTGCCGGTCGCCCAGGAGCCGATACGGCGGAGCCGAAGCCATCTGATAGGCAGCTGGCCGCTCCACATAAACAAGCGCGACACCGCGGACTGGGGAAAACGTCCTAAAACCCGCACTTTACTGGGCCAGGGCGCCGTAAGCTGCCGTGTCTGGCGGTCACGTTGGTAACGTGGGTTTCACATCGACGACAGGCGAGTCTTGTTAGTGACCGAGCAGGGGTATTTTTCAGCTCGCAGTTGGCATCACTTGATCCTCTCCCAGCGAAACAGTAAACTAGGAACAGTTTAATTTGGGGACGCAAGTTAAAAACATTATTTGCAGCAGAAGGAAAGAACCGATATTTAGTGCTGGCAGGAGTAAAACAAGCCAAAATGTCTTCTGCAGAAAGATTTTAGGATTTCCGTTACAAGAGGTAAACGGAGGAGGTGACATACGCTCTCACATCAGGAGCTATGATATGATCTTTGGCCGATAAATTCCAAATATTTCACACACGACTATATGGTTGTGAATCATGGACATTAACTAAACAACAAATAAAGCGATTAGGAGCAAAGGTTTCTAATAGCCGTAGCGGCGTACACTTTACTGGATAGCAAAAAGAGTGGAGAAAAAAGGGAATAGTTCAAAGTTTCTAATCTAAGCGAGGAGGAAACAAAAGGAACACGTGGCACGTAAGGAACACACGAGAACACCAAATGTTCCGCTAAATTACGAGATAAGTCAAGGAAGAAGAAAAATAGGTCGATGTAAGAAAAGTTGTCTCAACAAAGTGTGTGAAGCCGGAACAAATGGTAAATGGTTTAAGAGGATCACCCCGTGGTTTAGGTTGAAAAAAAATCAATTTTCGGTTTTCATCATATTTCGATAGATTAAGTATCCTGAAACTGATTTCGCAGAATTTATTTTTTTTACAGACATTTAAATAGCATCTCCTAACCATGTGCATTTCAGTGCCACGTCAATTTTTCTGCATATGTTTTAGACCTTTATATCCCCTATATTACACATTAGGTATTTTTTTCCTGACTCCTGAGTGTGTTGGCTATCCTTGGGGGGGCCATGGTCAGTATTCTCTTGTTTCTGCTGTTTGTAAACACGCTGTTAATTTTGTTGGAGTGTGTTTGCGAGTTGTTGTTTTCTTCAAAGTTAATTTCCTGCAAACTAAAATTTTCAGTATATATGCCCCATTATATCAAAAACTATCAGAGATAATTGACTGAAATTTTCAGAGACTCTGCATAACAAAAAATTCCACCTCTATTAATACAACCATTAATATTCCTCTATTGGGATGTTCACAAAAAACATTTTCTACAGAAAAAGCTTAATATTTTTAATAATAAATTTAAAAAAGTATTTCTTAAAACTATAATACGTATGAAGTAGATATTAGTACAGTTGACTAGCATCATGTAACATTCAGTAAAAATATTAAAGTCCTGCATCAAATAGGTTTTTTTTCGCAAATGGGTCAAATACTTGCTTAAATTAACATGGCGTTAGATAGGCAGGGGTCCCCTTAAGACTCGATAATGAAGAATGGAAAGAAGCATGTTAGGTGCATACGAGGAGTTCATCTCCGTAACTCTGCGTACAGTATGTTAGCAAGGAGGTATGCACTAAGAAGCCATATTGGCTACTATGTGGCCAGCATGGACACAAAAAAATGGTCAAAGATACTGACTGAGTGGTTTGTACATAGCTCAAGCTCATAGTCTGATCTCCTAATAAGATCTTACTAAATACTAGCTGCACCGGCGATTTGTACGCGTGGACTTAGAATATTATTGGTAGAATTGGTTATAGAAAGATAGCATAAGTTGTTCCAAAACACAGGGGTCGAGATAACATGGCTGGAAACCAATCACCACACCATTTAACCTTTCTCATTACGAGAGTCAATTTGCACCGTGTTTAAAAAATAACACCAAACTAAACAGACCATACACAATCTGACTGCGAGAGAAACAAAGACTGAACGACGTATATAAAATTACAGAGACTTACACAGACTGTCTGTTTGTCCGTCAGAATTCGGTTTGTTTTCAAAATCTGATGACAAAATATATTATTTATCCCGAAAAAAGTATCCCATATGCATCCTAATGATATATACATTGTATTTCCTTCCCGAATTTCATTAATATCGTAACAAACAGACAGAGCGACAAAGCTACTTTCCCATTTACAATTCTAGAGGAGATTGCCACTTAATTTTACCAATGAATCAATATCATTGTTTACTGAAATCCTGTTTGGTGTTGACTTTTTCATCATAGCAACCACTCGAGATCGAGTAGGATGGTCTGCAAAGCAGAATACCTTTCCGTCCATGGGTCGTGTGGTGACACGTTACCCAGTGATGTCAGGCATTCCCGGGAGAGACGCTGCCATTCTTCCTCGTCTGTTCATTTTCTTTCCTGGGTTGCCTCTTCTCATTCACTGATGGTCGGCAATTTTCTTCAAATAACATGGATTCTTGATGAACAAGTGAGCGGTCAAGTGCAGAGGTTTCCCAGTTGTTATGGTGAATGTGGCACACCTTCATGTTGGCCTTGATACCATCTTTAAATCGCCTCCCCTGACCACCAACTCCGCGTTTACCCACCTGTTGCTCCGAGTAGAGCACTTGTTTGGGAATGCGAGTATCGGGGATCCGTACCACGTGGCCGTACTATCGCAAGTAGGGATTCCAAGGTGGAGGACTGGACTAGTTCGAGGATACTGAAGTTGGCGCGCCTATACTGCCGCGTTGTTTGAAGGATTGTTCCGAGTAATCTTTCGTGTTATTGTTGTAGCGTGTTGAGATGACGCCAGTGCTATGTCCGAAATACAGGGTGCCCAACAATGAAAGGATAGTCCTGCAACCGGAGATAGGTTGCATCATGAACTACTATCATAAGTGGTATAATTATTTTATATTTCTTTCAAAATGATTGTTATATGGTAGTTCAATCTTCTAAAGACACCATTGTGCATTTTAAACATGTAGTAAACAAATGATGATAATAATTAAATAAGTTTTTTTTAAGGTTTTAGGAAAAAAAGATCAAGATTCAAAAATCTTTGAGTATATTTAAAAAAAAAAAAAAAAAAGGTAGGGCTCAAAAAGCCTTAATTTGTGGAAATGGTATGGAATAAACTGAACAAAACCACATGTTTCGAAACAATATTTAAACAATCAGTTTCTCGAAAATGGTGAGACTTTTACTAAAATAAAATTTTGTCGTAAAGCAGGTAATGATGTGAAGTATCTGCGGTTGCAGGAGTATCTTTTCATCCCTGGATGGCTTAGAATAAACTAAACCCAGTGACATGTTTCGAAAAAATATTTAAAAAAAAATGAATATGTCGAAAATGGTGAGACTGTTAGTAAAATAAAATTTTGTCGTGTATTAGTACATGATGTGACGTATGTGAGGTTGCAGGATTATACGTTCATTGCTGGACTCTCTGTATGGCTTACGGGCGATGACTCACTGGTACACGGGTTGTACGCGGTCGCCAACCCACCCAGCGGGCTCTGTGACTGACGCCTAGCACTGCTGGTGTCCGGCGTAAACCAATGTAAGCAGAGTCAGCTGGCTGAGGCGCGGATTAGCGACGGTGGAGCCACCTGTGGAGCAGTCTAATTGCGCGTCGTGACGCCAGCGCAAAATCCTCGCTCGTCACTGCGACTGTCGGAGTCAGCTGGCGGCGTCAGTCCATATGTTACATGCGGCACTGCTGACAGTCAGGTGCAGTAGAGTGCCGCCCCAGATACAATACACCGTAGGCCGTACCAGGAAGTTTACATTAAACACCTGCTCCATTAATATTTCTCAAATATTATCCCTCCTGTAATTGAGACCCAAACAGGTTGGCGGAAGAAGAATTTCATTGCATTCGTAAATTAAAGAATTTCGCATATCCCCTTATAAAAAACGCTAACGTGGAGTCTGGATGCGTCGTCTATAGCTGCTACTGCTATTGGCTAGAGAACGGCCAATCATCAACCACCATATTACATTCGTACCATCATCTTGCTTTTCGTTTATTTACAGCTAGACGCAGACATTCATGTAAGGAGAAGGGGATTCAATATTTACGCTATTTTATCTGTATCAGTTATCAAAACTAGGTTAAACCATAACCTAAGAATTTTTTTTGGCAGACGATAAGAAACAATGAAGTTTATTAAAAACTCAGAGAAACGTACGTAATCGCGCAATGTATCAGTCAAATAAATAACAGTTATCCGTTTTCGAAATTATAAAAATGCATTTATTTAAATAAAATCTAACCAAATATTCTGATAATCTAACCAGAATAAGTTACTCATATCACGAAAGATGTAATTAAAAATGATTTCAATTTATAATTCGCAATTCAACAACGATATTCTTGCATCCAAATAGCGGCGAGCAGAGATAGAAAATTAATGCGAGGCAATCATACGTTACAAAGTTACAATTGGTATGATCGTTTAAATTTACATGTTGCTTTTTGTTTATTTATGACAACTAGATGCAAAAATTAATGCAAGGAGAAGAGTATTCCATGTTTGCGTTATTTTATCTATAGGCCCTACCAGTTATAAGAACGAGGTTAAAACATAACCTAAGAATGCTTTTGGCAGAAACAATAGAGTTAATTAAAAACTCGAAGAAAGTTTACACCAAATTTACGAATCGTGAAATGTATCACCGAGATAAATGACCGTTATCCGTTTTTGATATTACGCTTTCCGTCATTAAAGTAAAATGTATGTATTTAAATAAATCATAGTCAAATACTCCGATAATCTAACCACAGTATGAACATTACAAAATCCAGGCTATTAGAATTATGTAATAACAATTCCATATAATTAACCAATTGGAAAAAAATGAACTGCCAGGATATTGCATTCAAATCGTCATTTTTCGTAGGGTCACTCACTCTCCACCTCGATAGCTATTGGCTGGAGAACGGTGTCACGTGTCAACCTTCGCTCGCAAAACAGAAATTCGTGGTTACGTCCACAATTTAATAGCTACGCAACTGCAACCAAATTAATTGCCATAATACATTCATTAAGTTAGCGTTACGTACTTTAAAAAAAATATCGATAAACATAACGTCTGAAAAAAACGTGGTTCTGCGTTTGAGTAACATGTTGCTAATGAAAGCAACTAAAAAATTAAATTACTCATGGTCTCTGCTGTAAGCACGAATGCCAATTGTCATTATGGCTTAGGATACATTTCAATTTAATTAGAACTTTCACTAATGTTGTTGCTTGACCAAAGGTTATGCATTGCGAATTATTTGCTTTTTACGTATTTTACTGACAACTTTCTTCAAGTTCGCTGTACGTAAATTAATAGCTTATATTAAGTGGACATCAGACCAAATATGTTACCTCGTCAACTATTCTGGCAATTAATTTCTTCGGAGTTGTTCAACTGTTTAATAATATGGAATGTGTATTAAGTTCTCTGACCGTTACAGATACTGTGACCAATGATTACATTATGAGTGTTTGCCACGTCTCGGTAAAAAAACAACGTGATGCTTTCGAAGCAAACAGGAAATTTTTAAATTTTGCAGGGTGAACTTTTAGCGTCAAATTCAAGTCAAGTTTGCATTTAAGTAAGTTCGAGTCTACGACCTTTGAAACAATTATACGATTGCACGATCTTACCTGTCCGTGTTAAATACCTACGTCTATTAATATCTCTGAGTTCTTCAAGCTCGAGAGGTTTTATTTACCCTAAGGGTGAAACACAGGTCAAGTTCATATTTTGTCAGATCTGGTCAACCTTGAAATGTCTAGGTTCGTTATGCCGAGAAAACATTTACGTGCATGAGATGCAAGAGTTAATTATTAAAAAAAATGTTCTTTTAATATCTATTTATTGCAAAAACAGGCTTAAATTTAAATTACACCCTCTAATTACAAAAGGAAAAACACGAGTGCGGAATAAAAAAAACATACATTTACAAAATAAAACAATGAAAGAAAATACATATTTCTTTAACATTACACAAAAATTTGAAGTCAGCCAGCAAAGAAAAAGAACCGAAGCTAACAAACAATAAATAGGTTGTTCCCGGCTAGGGAGAGCACGAAACTCCATCAGTTTGGGCGTATACTGAGTAAATGTTTATTTGAATTTTTATCACTTATCGTAACGCAGGAAGTTGTCGGTAACCTCGATGTTTCCTTCACGATGAATAAACACCTTTCAACGCCATCCACCAACTGAGATGGGTTCATTCGTGGCAGCACATGAAGAAAACACTACGACAAAATGTTGTCGTGACAAAAAAAACACGACCTCCATGTTTCTGGAGTCCGCATCCACAAATACACACATGCGTATTATCCGGGATCTCAACCCGAAGTGTCCCTCGATACCGCATGTCCACTCGTACCCCTCCCGGCTTCGGGGGCACCCTCTGTACCTGCGTCCAACAAACAAAGGATATAGCCGTCAACCTGTCGCCAGACGGGAATTCCACCCTCCGCCGTCTCACAAAAACGGCTGAGCGAAATGTCTCAAGGCGCATTCCCACGATCTCTTGTAACGGAGGCGAGACGGAACGGGACCTCATTAGCCGAAGTGTAGGGACGACCGCGGGCCGCAGGTTAGCCCTAGCTTACCTCGCCACCATCTCCCCACCACGTTGCCTAGTGTCGTTTGGCACAGAGCACTTTACAGCAACAGAAGGGGTGCGCACCGCTGCTGCAAACCGATGGCAACAGCGCACCGCTACACACGCCTGTGATGTTACGACTCAGAGTGGGTAGCTGCGTCTCGTCTCCGCTAGCAGAGGCGGCCCTGTTCCCATGGCGTGTGGTCGAGTATTCGTCCCGTCCCGCTTCGTCTATCTTAAGCCGCGTCCCCACGGCGCGTCCCTCGGCCCCTGTTAGGAGACGCCTCTCATCTTTGCCGCATAAGCCAGCATGGACGTCTAGCCTCGACCCACCGCCAGTCGGTAAAAGATCAAACGTCCCGTCTCGTCTCGCCTACAGGGGATCGTGGGAATGCGCATTTACAAGAGATCGTGGGAACGCGGATTTGGGGAAACCATGGAAAATTCAAATCTGGATGCCGGGACGGGAATTCGAACCGGCGTCCTCCCGAATGCGAGGCCAGAACACTAACCGCTCACCCATAATACTCGGTTTCCTACAACAGTGTTGTAATATCTACAGATATTGCTGACGTGAAAACGACCTCGCAATCGATTCATTTAAACAGCTCAACTTTAAATACACAGTGTAATACCCATGTAGTAAGTTATTTATTGGACAAACAGTCTTCGTAAGCCAATTAGTTAATTATTTCCATTTTCCCTTCTCATTTTTTTAATTTTTAGTCTATTACGATTAATTCTAAGAATCCCAATAATTTGTAAGTTAGTAATCTCTAAACTAGTTGTAAGCCAAGTAATTACAATACGATCACCGAGATGTGTATGAGGGATTTGGGGATTCGTTGCTGTATCCTAGAGTTTTTTAAGAGATTTTTTTTTTGTAAGTTTTCCGCTCGCTGTCAGAGAGACAAAAAGCTTAAAGCGCTGCGAACTTCACCTCGAATCGAACGCGACTCGGGCTGTGGTATTAAGTCCGCCGGCGCAGACAATACAGGGGCCGAGGAATGCACTCGTAAGCGCTTATAATGACGCAAAATGATTCGCTGCTGGCGTTAGTCGGCAGAATGCGCCACCGGCGGCGGTACTTATCAGTCGTTTCGACCCGCCCGCCCGCGCTATTACTGTAATTCGAGTCGCGGGGGAATTATCGAACGCTTAGGCAACACTTCCACCGGTAGCGCTCCCTGTATTCCGCGCAAACATCTCACAAACAACTCGCAAACATAACGCTCCTCCGCCCTCGGCTTCACATTGCTTGTTTATTTTTTATTTTTTTTTTGAAGTGAAAACTACTATAGTCGCGCTACGCGATGTCTGGATGGGGGTAAATCTGAGTTCGCAGGAAGCCACCTGTTGCGCGTCAGATCACGGCCGTCACGACCACCTGTTGCGCAGGACGTTTTCCGCACGGTTTTTATCCGATTCTCATGGATTTTGCATAAATATACTTTAAAACAAACAGAAAACACTGTTGAAGTTTGATTTACAAAAACATAAATCCTTCCTCCTTTCCTCCCTCACCTTAATTTCTGTCACCGTTGATCATACAAACCCATAGTTTCTAGGAGTTGTATTTGATTGTATGAACTACGCCGGGACGTTCCGTGGTAGGCCCCTTGAAAAAGGAATTAGCTTTCTTGCCTCTGACACAATAGCTTCGTACATCTGCTTCGGGAAGATTCGACGAACTGTTGCGTTGTGAATTAAATTAGATTTTTAGTTTCTGAAGTAAAAACTTCTTTAGGAGTGTTGGGTGATTTTTGGATGGGTAAAAAGTAACAAGTTCGCGTCACCGACATGTTAATGTTAACAGAATATCTGTAGCGGTCTGGTGGCTCAGTGGATAAGGTGTCTGACTGGCGAACGAAAGGTTACAGGTTCGAATCCCTGTCTCGGCGGGGTTTTTCATAGACCATTAATCAGACCTTCACCTCTGGCATAGCTTCCTGTGCAATGTGAAGTACGGCAGAACGCTTCCGTGGTTCGGATTCTATGTTAAACTGTAGGTCCCCTGTACCTGGTAGCAGTACTGAGTTAGGTTAACGCGGCCAAGACAGGGGCGGAATGCGCAGCCACTAGAAACCCGGTCACTAGTTCATTACGACCACACGGAAATATGTGTTATTATTTAGTATATGTGTAGCTGTAGGTATGACATGTAGCGCGTATGATATTCATAGTATTAAGTTTTCACCTCTGTCAGCAGTCCCCAGTGACCGGCATGTTTTTATTATTATTATTATTTGCTTTACGCCTCTTACAAGTGGAGAGTACCAGATGTGAGAAACGGCATCTCGCCAGCATGTAAATATAGGAACGTGTTTAATTATTGGTATTAAAGTTTGTGAATTTCATATACAAGGGGTGATCAAATGAAAAGGTACGAAACGACGTAAAAACGTAACAGTTAAATATTTGCATATTCCGCTATGGGAGAACGTAGCGAGACATCTCGGGATGCGATTGCAGTCTCTGACTGGGATCGGAGCATGCGTGGGCGCCCTCGTCCGCAGTAGAGAGCAGAGGCTCTTATCAAAAGCGGCGTCCAAATGATGCGGCAGTCTGTATGAGGACAGGATGGCGTACAGGTGGGGGATGTGTACTGTGAGACACTCCGACGCCTACGCAGGTCCATCAAGAACAAAAGACCGGGGCTGCTCACGGAGGGTGTGCTTCTGCTCCATGATAACGCGCGTCCACACGTTTCCAGAGTCACACACATGGAACTGGCCAAGTTCAAGTGGGAGACGTTGGATCATCCGCCCTACAGTCCGTACATGTCGCCCTGCGATTTCCATGTGTTTGGTCCACTGAAGAAAGGGAAGCGCTTCAACTCGGATGACGTACTCAAGGACGCTGTGAAGGACTGGGTCTCGTCACGGCCACAGGAATTCTGGGAACAAGGAATCCTGCGGCTTGTTCATCAGTGGGATCGTTGTGCTCAGGCCTATGGTGTATATTTTGAATAAAGTCTACATTTGTACACACCGTGTCGTTTCGTACCTTTTAATTTGATCACCCCTTGTACTAATTGCTTCTTTGGGAGCACCTTTCGGAGCAAAGAATAAGCCGGCCGGAGCGGACCTGAGACCAAGGAGAAGAGATGGGGAGATGAAGAGCCGTGAATAAGATGGTTGGGTGATACGGAAGCAGCTGGATGGAAGGTGTAAAGCTTATGGGAATAGAGTTGAACCTTACGTGCAAAGGTTATTTGTGTAAAACTAAAGTGTCTGTAAACTTTATGGTGAGTAATTTGAAATATCTGAGAACCTGTGGAATAAAAGCGCGTTAAACAAGGAAAGGTGTTTTTTTTTTGTTTTTTTGTTTTTGTTTTTTTTTGCGGCGTGGTAACTGATGTTACTCATGAAGTTAAAGAAACAAGAAATAGAACAAGGTAGCATATACATTCTATTTCAGATAAAGACAGGAAAACGGGGGCGAGATCGACGATATTGTCATTAGTATAATTACATTTAATCCATTTACCTCTAAACACGACATGAATCTCAGCAAGCGTGGTGGGTGAGTGTTTAACGCTCTGGCCTCGCATTCGGGAGGACGTGGGTTCGAATATCCGTCCGGGCATCCAGATTTTGGTTTTCCATGGTTTCCCCAAATCACTCCAGGCGAATGCCGGGATGCTTCCTTCAAAAAGGCCATGGCCGAATTACTTCCAGTTCCATGTCCTCAGTCCCATCCCACCTCTAATGACCTCGACGTCGACGAGGCGTAAAGCCACAAGTAAAATACAAAAAAAAACATGTTTCTCATCCTGGTAGGAAATTACTAAAGAAGATATGAACCTGTAAACGTACCTTAATTTCGAATAGCTTAACATGGCGCTCAAGGGTAGTATACAGTTAGTAGCTAGATAAAAAATTTGTGTAGTGCTGTAGCTTCAGAGGAGAAGAATATAGCCTTTTGAAGGAACTATCCCGGCATTCGCATGATGAAGAAACTACGGACTAGTGAAATCTGGACGGGGCTTCGATCCCGCGACCTCCCGAATACGAGGCCAGAGCGTTACCGCTCACCCATCACGCCCGGTGCAGATGCTCAATGCGGCCCTGCAGGCACCAAACGGTCACGGAGACAAAGTGAACAGCGGTTTAGGATTGTTTGCTGACGCAGCTGTGTCTACAGCGAAGTAAATGTTCCGCCGATTGTCTATAGACTCGAAGTGATCTCGAGGTTGCTTCAGGACGGTGCGAAAAACGGCAGATTACATTAAATTGGTATATACCAAGGCTGCTCAACCTTTTTAACAGTCGGGCCAAATGGACGATCCAAAAATGTGTGGCGGGCCATATTTCCCATTTTTGTTTCTTTTAATAAACAATGAGTGTAAAAGTCCCAATATTCTAAAATTTAACTGTCGTTTATTTAAATAATACATTCTTCTGCCAAATGAAAAAACAAAATTCTATGTAACAAAAATCTAAAAAAAAATAATTAAAAAAACCTAGGGTAATTGGTACAATTAATGTGATTTTTTAAATTTTTTCTGTTTTGGGCATCAGATCAGATGTTGATCATAACAATAAGTCAAAAATATGTTGATCAGTTAGAGATGTGCGGTATTTATTTTTTGCCTAATTAAGATCTGAAAAAATCTTTTCAGAAACACATGTTGATCCAAAACTTCTTAAGAAATGAAAGACCAGGTCAGTTATTGCAGGAAAGTACCATTTTCCAGAAATCTGCAAAATCTTCTAAAGAATTTTGAAACTTTGAAAAAATCATTATGCAAACTTTTTTTTTTGGGGGGGGGGGGGAGCGCAGAGTTATTTTGCAATTTTGTTTTTTACTTTCAAAATTCTGGAATCTGTTCTGAAACGACAGTAATAAGCACCTAATTTTAAATTCTTCCTTAGAACAATTGAGGATGACAATCTTGAGCTTCTATTTCAAATCTTTGGAAGAAAAACGTCAATATTAATTAATTAAAATCTGGTTCTCGAAGCACAAAGGGCTGTGACGCTACCGGTGTTTGACCTTGCGAGCAGGAGAGGCAATCGCGTGACCGCGCGCATCATTTGGTCTTCGGAACAGATTTTCAACTAGGTGGATATTTTCAGACTTGCTCACGCGGGCCATTTAAAATTCGTCCTGGGGTTGAGCAGCCTTGGTATATACCATAGATTACATTAAGTTCGTATATTCCATAGGTTACATTAAGTTGGTATTTTCCCTAGATTATATTAAGTTGTTATATTCCATAGATTACATTAAGTTGGTTTATTCCATAGGTTACATTAAGTTGGTATTTTCCCTAGATTATATTAAGTTGTTATATTCCATAGATTACATTAAGTTGGTTTATTCCATAGATTACATAGTTGGTATATACCATAGATTACATTAAATTGGTATATTCCATATATTACATTAAGTTGGTATATACCATAGATTACATTAAATTGGTATATTCCATATATTACATTAAGTTGGTATATACCATAGATTACATAGTTGGTATATACCATAGATTAAGTTAAGTTGGTGTATACCATAGATTACATCATGTTGGTTCCATAGACCGCAGGTTCGAGTCTTGTCACGATCGCCAAATTTGCAATGTGTTACTTTTATTTCCCGCAGCCTCTAATGCATGTGGAATCACCACGAGAATGACTTACGTCAGCTTCCTTGCTGTTCGCGACATAGCTACATCGTACTAACCAAGTTTCATAATTTTCAATTTTAAAATAAATTGTTAACTTCAGTTCACTTAGTCATTTACAATTGCACTTTTTATTCATTTGAAAAGAAATCTTCTTTCCTCAGGCTCGACTTATCTTTATCTTTCCATAACGACGAATATCTACATTCATTTGCTAATCTCAGCGATAACCTTTTCATTGCGATGTTTGTCACAGGTTAGCCAACCTAATTTACTGATTCACTTATTTAATAGTTTGCTGAAAACCGTCTCACCATATTATTTTAGTATTTTTTGCATAACTCATTTTACAATTCGCTATCTCTATGGCTTTCATTTTAAAAAGTGAGAGGTAAAATGATTAAACAATAAGAAGACACCATGTTACCACAAGTACAAATTAAACCACTCATTTGTTAGGAATGTTGAATCGTCTAGTACCTAGGAGCAGAGGTACAGAGGAACACTAAATGCTGTCAGCACAGAACAAAGGTTGTTGGGAAAGCTAATTCTAGACTGCGATTAATAACTCTAATTTTGAAGAGCTGTAACGTATTCTAAAGGGATTAAATTATAAAACTCTTGTCCGTCCTCGTGGGGAGTATTGTATGTCATCTGTATCGCAAGGAATCGACTAATAGTATCGATAATGTACAGAGAAGAGGTGTGCGATTTGTGGTCTCTTGCCACAGTCCTTACGAGAGACCTGATTGGCAGTTTGGGCTGGGATTCTCTGGCACATAGAGGAAGTAGTTTGCCCATAAATTTATCCAGTAACATACGAAAAACTTCTGACATTCAGTAATGCAAAGCACTACTTCTCCCAGCAGCGTACAAGGGTCATAGTAACATTTCATCTGTTAAGATATCTGTATGAATGGAAACTCTATGAGAATCAAACTACGTTAATGCGGTTTGGAAAATGCAAAGCGGAATCAAAGGCTAAGAAGGGAGTGAGGCGAGGTTGCATTCTTTCCCCTGTTCCATTCAAGAAGCGCTGGGAGCTTTGAGGGATCAACGATGGCAGGAATTTCCATTCACGCTCAGAACATAGATATGCTGAAATTTACAGATGACATTGCAGTTATATCAAAAACGAAAGGAATTTTGGGTGAAACATTTGCTAAAATGGAAGAGAATCTTACTGAGCACTATAATCAGAAAATAAACAAGAGAAAGAGTAAAGTGTTAATTTGCGGCAGACGAACAATTAATTCAACAAGTTAAAGCTAAAGAATTCAGATACCTAGATAGCGATTTGGAGAAGCAGAAAGGATATAAAATCTAGAATCAGCCATGGTGAACATGCTTTTAATAAATGAAAGAAACTTTTCATCACAAACAACGAGTTAGAATCTCCTAAAAACATCCAGGAATCCAGGAATGTAAGGATAATCCTGTAACGGCAGGTAGCATGTCCTGCTATATGACAAAATTTTATTTTAGTAAAACTCTCATCATTTTCGCGATAGTGATTTTTAATATTTTTTTTCGAAACATGTGACTTCGTTCAGTTCATTCCAATTAAGACTTTTTGAACCCTGTTTTTTTTTTAAATTTATCTGCTAAAGAAAACATTGTGCATTTTAAACATGTAATCAAAAAAAATGATGATTATGATTTAAAAAAAAAAAAAAAACAATTTTTTAACGTTTTAAGAAAATAAGAACATTGTTTCATATAGAAAAAAGTTAGAATTAAAAACAGCCTTCAGTCACTAGAATACGAATTTTATTGTATTACACAATACATTTGGGACCCTGTCGATCCATCTTCAGGTTTCTATGGTATTTACATTGGTTTTAAATTTTACTTAAGCGAGATTTGTGCCTAGTAAAGTTTGTTCCTGCGCTGAAAAACGATTTGAAGTAAGTGTCGTGAACACGTTTTATCGTGAGAGAAAAGAGTAAATATGAAAACATTGTGGAAAACTTACCAGAACTGACGAGATGCTGAATAATCAGTTTTATATGCATATTTATTGCGGATATGCACAGGAACAAACATTACTAGGCATGAATCTCCCTTTAAATTTTTTTTAAAACCAATGTAAATACCATAGTCACCTGAAGGTGGATCCACAGGGTCCGAAACGCATTGTGTAATACAATAAAATTTGTGTTCTAGTGACTGAAGGCTGTTTTTCATTCTACCTTTTCTCTGATTAATAGTCACGTCAATACAGTGAATTATGGATAAAATTAAATAATTGAAACGTCCTTGAGTAAATTAAAAAAAAAAAAAAAAAGGGTTCCAAAAGTCTTAATTTGTGTAAAAGGAATGGAATAAACTGAACAGTCACATGTTTCGAACAAAAAATTTAAAAAATAAAACAGTATCTCGAAAATGGTGAGATTTTTAGTAAAATAATATTTTGTCATATAGTACGACATGATATGGCGTATCTGCGGTTGGAGGGTTATCCTTTCTTTTCTGGACACCATGTTTGTCTGATGCATAGTCCTAAATGGAAGTGAATCACAGACGACAGGGCTGGCGGAAAGGAAACGACTGGAGGCATCTGAGGTACGGTGAAACATGTTTTGCATCATAATGTTTTGTTTAAGGTTATATTAGAAGGAAAGACAGAAGGAACAAACCACCGAGGAAGAGGAAGACTGAGCTATATGAACCACATTATGAACGACGTGAAATGCAGCAGCTATCTACTATAGAACATCCTAAGCTGACTCACTCGCCTCGGTAGCTACGTGTCAGCCTTCGTTCGCAAATCATCAGCGACCAGAGATACCATTAGAAGAAATTAGAGGTTATGTCCACAGTTTAATAGCCGAACAACTGCTACGAAATTAATTGCCATAATACATTCTTTAAGTTTGCTTTTCGTAGCGTTTCATAGTTAAAACAATTTCGACAAACTTAACGGCTGAAAAAACGTGGAACTGGTTTTCAGTAATATGTTGCTAATGAAAATAAAACAAAAAAGTTAAATTACTCATGCTATCTGCTGCAACCACGAATGACAATTGTCATTCCGATCTAGACTAAATTTAATTAAAACTTTCGATAATGTTGTTGCTTGACTAAAGTTGATACGTTACTATTTATTCGTTTTTTACGTATTTTACTGACCACTTTCGTTAATGGTCATCAGACCAAATATGTTACTGAATCGAGTATTCTGGCAATTCAAATCTTTTTAGTTGCTCAGCTGTTTAATAAACTGGAATGTGTATTAAGATCTCTGTCCGTTACAGACACTATGACCAAAGATCACATTATGAATGCCCCATCTCAAATAATAAACAACATGATGTTTTCGAAGCAAACACGAATTCTTCTAATTTTGCAGAGTGAACTTTAAGAATCAAGTACAAGTCAAGATTGCATTTCAGCAAGTTCGAGTCTTCGACGTTTGAAACAATTATACAATAGGGCTTTCCTCCCTGTCCGTGCTTAGTACCTACGTCTATTAATATTTCTGAGTTCTTCAAGCTCGAGTGATTTTATTCATCCTAAGGGCACAACACAGGTCAACATCAGATCGGTTGAACTTGTCATAATCTTTCTATTTAAAAATCTTAAATATTCTGGATCCGTGACTATTCGCATAATAAAAAAGGAAGGCAGAGAAGCATCATACGCGGAGGATTCATAGAAACCAATCTCCGGATTGATAACTGAAAGAAGACGAGTTCTTTGTTTGGTCGTGCGGTGAGGGATTGTAATGCAAAGTGCCCTGTGCAGTGCGGATGTAGATGAAGTGTGAGTTGGTGGAGGTTTAGCCGCGTGCAGGGCCATTGAGGGCGGCACACGCCCTATTGTGGACAGGACACAAAGGGCGGCTGACCAGCGGGCCAGGTGCGCGCCCGCCCCGTCGCCGCGAAGAAAGGCGGCGGCCACAGTGGCGAGTCGGCCTGCCCGTGTGAGTGGGTTGGCTCTACCTGGTGACTGCGAGTGTTTGCTATCTGATCTCGCACACGCGACACCAGCCCCCGACATCTTCTCCGCCGATCTTCATCGTATTACTACCCTATAATCCCTTCAAACACGACGGTTTAAACGCACCGCTGTGCCAACATTACTGGTAGACCAGGACTCTGGTTTGGGAAATAGAGAGCAATGGGTATCCTTCACAGCTGTTAATACAGCAGAGGTTATAAACTCAGAATGGAGACTAGTTAAATGTGGTGTACCTCACGGTTCAATTCTTGGCCCCCTGCTGTTCTCAATTTACATCAATGATCTTCCACACGTATTAGCTCATAGTGAAGATTTGGTGCTTTTTCCACCTGATACTAGCACATCACTGAAACATCTATCAGTTCAAAATCTTAAAAATACATCAACTGATGCTCTAGAGAAAATTAACAGATGGTTCATGTTAATAATTTCTTAATACAGAAACTACACAGGTAGTTCAATTTGTTACAAAAAATAAAGCAAAGGACAGCTATAATGTGATATCTGAATAAAAAGAAATCAGTGAAAGCAGTTCCACAAAATTTCTGGATGTATATGCATATAACAAGTAGTAGAACAAGGTTTCTGAATTCTGCACTTGTTAGAGAGAGTGAGGTTACAAAACTTTCGTCAGACCATTGCTTGAATATGGTAGTGTAGAATGGGACCAACATTTTGAGTATCAAATACAGGAGTTGGAGAGGGTGCAAAAAAGGGCTGCTAGATTTGTTTCTGTAATTTATCGAAAAATTCAATCAGTGAAGGATATGATAAAGGAGCTGGAATGGGATTCATTGCAAGACAGGAGGAGGATAAGGAGGGTCATGGGAGTGTACAAGGTGTATACTGACGATGAGGCGTGGGAAAGATATTAGTGTAAGAATGGAAAGTAGTGTATGGAAGAGAAAAGATGACCAAGACCACAAGCTGGCACTCGATTTCAGGCATAAGGGTGTAAGAAGATTCTCTTTTTTAGGTAAGAGTGTCAGGGATTGGAATAAGTCATCAAGAGAAATGATGAATAATTTACCAAAAACGATGAAGGAATTTGAAGTTGAAAGGGCAAAAGTAGGTGGCTACAGGAAAAGGGGGAAGATGGGTGTGTAGGGAAATTGCCACCGGAGCGTCCACTCCACTGTTATTTAATTAAATATTATTATTTATTGTAACTGCGACGCAACAACAACTGTTCCAGTGTGCCTGTAGTTTCAAGTTCCTTTAAGAAACTTGAATTCCGCCGTGGTCGGCCTGACTCCTGAGCCTTTGTTACTGATTTGCTGTAGTTCTGATGACTTCAGTATCTCGTACCAACATTACACGCCTATAATAGCATCATCTTCATCTTCTAAAAGGAAGCATAAGAGTTTCCAACATGAAGCAGTAGAAAATGAGAGACTTCTGTTGCTTGGGATATGTAAAATTGTAATGTACCTTAGGTAATTTTAATGGCAAAATAAAGACGGTATAAACTGAAACTATACCAATCGAAAATCCGAACACATCCATTATCGATAATCCGAACCACCTTCTGTCCCAATTAGTTCCGATCATCGACGCCCTACTGTAATATGAATGAAAAGCTACGTGGCTTGGCTCGGGACTCCAATCCCCCACCCCCACACAACCCCTACCCCACCCCCCTAGGCCGAGTCACGTAGTTCAGGGACGCACCTAGTGACTGTTGCGACACCCGCACTTGAGGACGCCATGTTTACCGAGTGTGACGTCACCAAGTGTACGTGTTTTTTTTTACTTATGGTTTTACGCCTCGTCGACGTCGATATGATTAGAGGCGTGATGGAACTGAGGACAAGGAACGGGAAGGAATTCGGCCATGGCACTTTGAAGGAAGCATCCCGTCATTCGCCTGGTTTGGGGAAACCATGGATACCCCGACGGGGACTGGAACCCGCGTCCTCCTGAATGCGAGGCCAGAGCGCTAACCACTCACCCATCATGATCGGTCAGCGGCTGTAAGTGGCGCGTAATCCGCCATTCCTCGGTTTACAAACCGCGGCCTTCGAGGCGATTAGCCGGCTGCCCAGCCAGCCACAAAGGCGGCCGACAGCTGCCGCGGCATTGTCGCTGACCAGACGCAAACGACGGCGGGGGCGGATTTACTGCCCGGCTACCCCACGGACACGTTCTGTCACCGCGCTAAATCACTGCACACACAACGGCTCACTCCATCGGGGATAACCGCCCCATTGAGGGCCGTGAGACGATGGGCGAGTGAGACGCAGATATCTGGTAGGTCCAGTATGATCGGACACATACTGTGGGTATCAAATACCAGCTCTCAGACCGAGAGCAAAGCTCAGAAATATCAGTCAATTTTTTTTTTTTGCTGTCGTCAGTCTTTCGACTGTTTTGATGCAACCCTCCATCCCTTCCTATCCTGTGCCAACCTCTTCATTTCTACATACCCCTTACAGCCAACGTCCTCAATTATCTGCTTCATATATTCTAATCTCTGTCTACCTGTACAGTTCTTACCTTCGACTGTTCCCTCCACTAACAAATTAACCAATCCAGCATGCCTCAAAATATGACCTACCAGCCTGTCTCTTCTTTCCGTAAGCTTCTTCCACAGATTTCTTTCGCCCATCATTTCCAAAACTCGTTCATTTCTCACTTTGTCTGTCCACTTAATTTTCAGCATTCTTCTGTAGCGCCACATTTCAAATGCTTCAATTTTCTTTATTTCCGGTATTCCTAAAGTCCATGTTTCGCTACAATAAAGTGCTGTGCTCCACACAAAGAGTTTTAAAAAGTTCTTTCTAATTCCTAGATCAATATTTGAAACTAAAAGGTTTCTCTTTTTCATGAAGGCTCTTTTTGCTAGTGCTATTCTGCTTTTAACATCATTCCTGTTTCGGCCATCGGTTGTAATTTTACTTCCCAAGTAACAGAATTCTCTTACTTCTCCTATTGCATCCGATCCTATTTTTATATTTAATCTACTAGTATTGGTATCATTTCTGCTACATTTCATCAGTTTTGTCTTGTTAAATTAATAATTATTCTTTAATAATTACGCCAGTACAACTGTTTTTGACAATATTTATTTGACGGACGCGTTTCGCCTCTCGTCGAGGCATCATCAGCGTACAACGTTTTATTTTACATTTCTATTTAAGGTGTGGCTGTTGGTCGCCTGTGCCCTCAACCAGCATAGGCGACCAACAGCCACACCTTAAAATAGAAATGTAAAATAAAACGTTGTACGCTGATGATGCCTCGACGAGAGGCGAAACGCGTCCGTCAAATAAATATTGTCAAAAACAGTTGTACTGACGTAATTATTAAAGAATAATTATTAATTTAACAAGCAACTGTGGAAGAGATGGCCTACAATAATCACAAACTTTTGTCTTGGTTTGATTTATATTCAGTCTAAAATCTACCTTGTCATAACTGACACGGAACAAGTTCAAGTTATTTTTTTCATTTTTGTTATCATCAGTTTCCCAACTGCATTGGTGCAATCCTCCATCTCTTCACATTGAGCGTGGTGGGTGAGCGGCCATGCTCTGGCCTCGCATTCGGGAGGACGCGGGTTCGAATACCCGTCCTAGCGTCCAGATTTGGTTTTTCCGTGGTTCCCCAAACCACTGCAGGCGAATGCCGGGACGTTCCCTTCAAAAGGCCACCACCGAATAACCTACCTTTGCCTGCCCAAGTATTTTTCCCTCCTCTAATGATCTCGACGTCGACGAGGCGTATAGCTATAAACAAACAAAAAAAGTCTTCTCATCTGGCACTAACCTCAACAAATACCGACATGCCGTGTATGGACGAGCATTATAACGTGTAAAAATGGCAATCAATACCAGCCGTGACCTTGAGTCACACCCGATGTCTCCCCACAACATCACGCCAGGAGTGACACCGCTGTGCCTCTCCGAAACAGTGGAACAGTGGGACCTCTCCCCAGGACACCACTATTACCGCTGGCATCGGTCATCCGACGTAGTGAAGAAACGCGACTTGCCGCTGACCACTATGAATGGCGTCACATGTGTTCAGTGACTATTCAGGCTTCAGCACTTCCTCAGATCACCAACACCAGCGATTTCGTGTTGTATCACAAGCGACAGCATCCTGGTGGCACTCTTCAAAAGGACAATGCTCGCCCACAGACGCCACGTGTGTCCGTGATGTTTAGGCACTCCCGTGACCAGCAAGATCCCCAGATCTGTCCCCGATACAGCATGTATGGGACCAGCTCTGACGTCATCTTCGCCCCGGTATCCAGGATATCATGGACCAGTTACAACAGTTGTGGCCAGCTTGCCTCAGGAGAGGATACAAAGGCTTCACCGCATTCATCCAGACCAGAGGGTGTACAACGTAATACTCATAAGTGGGCTCATTTTGTAAAATTCTTTGTAAATATGACTCGATTTTTTAATCACAAAAATTGGATCACATACTCTTTCAAGTCGTTAAGTTTATTTCTTCCCTCCTGGGTGCTTCACTTTTCCGTCAGACAATGTATCATTGGGGCCGAGAACTTTAGACACCAGTGTCTTTAACGCCGCCATGTTCCCGCTAAACAGAATGACCCGTGGACGAGGTATTCGCGGGGTGACGCTTAGTCGCCGTGAGCAGGTGCCGGGCGGGCAGCCTGCTGCATTATTCATCAGGCGCAGAGCCGAGGAGACCAAACGTGACTACACAAGTTGTAAGTAACATGTGAGAAAATCGAGACATGAGACTGATTTTTGACTCGTGGAGTGGCAACCCTGAAGGCGGCGTATAAGTAAAAAGATGACACCATTTAGCTCTGAATATGCAATTAATGGCACTGTCCTTAGAACGATAGATTCCGCTAAATACCTAGGGGTAACAATCCGTAATAATTTGTCGTGGAATGAGCATATCGAGAAGGTAATTGGGAAAGCAAATCGTATGCTCCGATTTCTAGGTCCTAATTGAAAACAGTGCGTACGGAAAGTTAAATCGATTGTTTGCAAGTCACTAATGCGTCCTCACGTAGAATATTGTTGTTCTCTATGCGGTACCCATGAAAAAGGGTTAATGCAGGCATTGAAGAAGGTCCAAAGAAGAGCCGCCCGATTCGTGACAGGTATATATAGTTCGAGGGAAAGCGTAAGTGCGATGTTGAAGGAGTTAGGTTGGGAAGACCTGGAACACCGAAGGCGTTGCTCTCGACGGAAGCTAATTGAAAAATTCACGACTGACGTGTTTCGGAATGACAGCAAACAAATATTACTACCAGCAACATTAATTTCTCGGAATGACCGCGAAAATAAGATAAGAGAAATCAGGGCCAGAACAGATTTATTTCTGCACTCATTTTTTCCACGAGTGATTAAGGAATGGAATAGGAAGGATTTATCGGACTAGTAAACTTATAATCCGACAGGAGTAACTCTCCATAAACCCCTCCGGCCATCCTGATCTGGGTTTTCCCAGATCGCTCTTGGCGAATGCTGGGATGGTTCCTAAAAATAACCCATGGGCGTCTCCTGCCATATCCCGTATATCCCTTCCTATGAACAAATAGATACACATTAGGATAGGTGCAATGAACCCTCCGCTTCACACTTTTAGTGAATCGCTGAGTAATACTAATAATAATAACCCAGAGTCTCTGATCTTTAATTTGATTTCAGTTGCGGTGGATCACACACCCTGTCCCTGCATCCTCCGTTTAGCAAGCCAAGGGTTCCCACCCTGCCTACTTTAGCCTCCCACTAATTACAACTTTAAACTGCTTCCGTATTGTTTGTAATATATTCCAGTGCTTTAACTGCAAGAGAAAATTTTCCCACGCCCGTTCCCCTGAAACTAAGCGCCAGCTTGTGGTCGTGGTCATCTCTTCGCTTACATATATTACTCTTAATTCTTCTCACATTATCGCTCTAAGCTTCTCTATACGACGTCTTACTACAGGGTATAAAATGTTATCTAGAAAAACTAACAATCTTAAATCAAAACTAAAAGAGTTTTTGCTTCAAAACCCATTTTACTCAGTGAAAGTATTTCATCGAATTTTGTAAGTAAGGATGTCTGAGAAAACACTACATGTTTGATTTATGAAATGTGGTGTACGGTTTTCTTTGTACTGAAACCTTACCTGGAAATGTCGTTCATATGTAATAATACATGGGATGATATGTATGTGCGGACTACAATGGAAACTGATTATACTAATGGTTTTTTAAACAGCCGAACGGTTAGCTGCGCCAGAGGTGAATATTTTTTTTAACTTATGGCTTTACGCCTCTTCGACATCTAGGTCATTTTAGGCGGGAAGGGATTGTGGACAATGAACGGGAAGGAATTTGGCCATGGCCTTTTGACGGAAGCATCCCGGCATTCGCCTGGAGGGATTTGGGGAAACCATGGAAAACCCAAATCTGGATGCCCGGAAAAGGATTCGAAACCGCGTCCTCCCGAATGCGAGGCGAGAACGTTAACCGGTCACCCACCATGCTCGGTGCAGAGGTGAAGGTGGGGTTAAAGGTTTATGAGAAATTCGCGGCGAATAAAGGCAACGATCTCGTCCAACCAGAGCGACCGGTCCTTTCCAGCTAAAGGTATAAAGGAGGTTCGATGGGCGGCCATGCCAGTCGAGGCAGAGACAGTCAGCTGAGGACAATCACAAGAAACCTGATGAAGACAGCAGAGTCAGCTGTGGAAACGTCGTGTTTTTACATCACCATCCGGCTGGACACCCCAGAGGAGATACGCCGTGAATGTCTCCACTCACACACCTTTAATAAACATTTTACAAATTGTAATCTGACGAATCCGCAGGAATCAACCTAACTTCGTACAATAGAGGCGAATAAAGTTGAAATTTAATTTTAAGTTAAGGAATAAGTGAGATTTGTTTTGTATGAAGTGCATTAGTAAATAAAAACTTATTTTTCAAGTTTTTCATAAATTGTAATAATTTGCATCCATCAAGCAAAACAAAACTGGCATAATAGGCCTAGTAATAAAAATAATAACAAAAAATAATCAAAACATATAAGTCGGTGGCGGCATCGTTAGATAAGCCAGCATTGTCAAATTCATTGTTATTTGCGTAACAGTCCAGTTGTAATTTGACTTTTGTATGTTACCAATAGTTTGAATGAGTCAGTAAATCAATATTCGTGATATAATATTAAATTAGTCCATAACCCGAAGGTCATCTGGATCCTCGTAAAGGAGGCATACTAAGCCATTGTGTCAGAGGTAGTTCCTTTCCTCTGGGACCAACAGTTTAACGTGGTATCCAAACCAAGGAATGACCTTGCATAGCTCACATGGTGAAACACAACTCTTCAGTACTCCAGGCCTCACTGGGACCAGACCATGAGCTTATGGAAACAAGAACCTAAACCACTGAGCTACCACACCACCCGTATTCATGACATATGCAATATCGTCAGTAAGAAATAAAATGCAAGAAAAATGTTTTGTATTTTTCAAATAGAAAATATATCGGAAAAAAGTATTTCAAATAAAATACAAAATACTTTTTGTATCAAAGTATTTTAAATACAAAATGAAAATAGGTATTTTGCATTTAAAATACATGTAATTCAAATAATGCACATTTTTAACAATAACTGACTGCGTAAAAACCACGAAAAACCAGAGTCATCATGGTCAGGCAGGGATTTGAACCCCCATCCTTTCGAATGACTGGCTGGAGAGCAATATCGCATTTCGAATGCTTCAATTTTCGTTCATTTTGGTGTACCTAAAGTCTACGCTATGCTACCATAAAGTGCTGTGAGAGTTTTAAAAATCATGTGATTCAATTTTCATTCTTTCTTGTATTCCTAAAGTGTATACTTCACTATCATAAACTGTCTTGATCTGAAACTAAAAGATTTCACTTTTTCCGCCAGTGCTATTCTGCTTTTAAGAGCTTAATATCTTTGGCCATCACCTGTTATGCTGTCCCTTAATACTCGCAGTTCTCTTAATTCTTCTAACGAATACGATAATTCATAATATTTAATCTACTGTGAATCTTTGAGCAAAAGCTAATGATTTCTGCTTTAATTTGATTGCATTTACTCCAAATTCTTCGCTTAGTACTTTGTTCATACTTTTCGCTAACTTCTCAATGTCTTCACCTTGTTCTGATAACAGGACAATGTCCGTAAACAAATCGCTGCATTCGATCCTTGAAACTCCCTCACTGATTTTCTTACTTCCTTTTAATTGAATTTAATTGTTATGGAGCGCAAATTTACTGGCGCACCAATAATTATTAATTTTAATCTGAAATCTGTCATTCCTCCACCCACCTATCTTCGCTATTTACAAATTTTAATTTTAAATTCTTTCAGCGTTTTTGCAAAAATGTTCAACACTTTTGTTGGTAATTTATTCCAACTGACCCACTTACCTACGAAAGAAAAGCTTTCTGTACCCTTGTGCCTGAAATCGAGTGTCAGTTTGTTGTCATGGCCATTTTTTCCCTTCCATGGACGACTCCTGATTCTTCTACCAAAGTGCCTCATCACCAACATTCGCCTCATCATCGTGTCTTCAAATGAATCCCATTTCAGCGTCTTTACCATATCAGTTAGTGATTGAGTTCTGTGGTAACTTCCACAGAAAAATCTAGCAGCCATTCTTTCCCCCCCCCCCTCCCTCCCCCACTCATGTATTTGATACTGATAATGTGGGTTCCCTCCTACTGCACCACATTGAAGCAATGGCTTTGAGGATGGTTTTGTGATTCCTTCACTTCTACGGCACATGTTTGTCACTGCTCGACACACGACTCAAACATTAATGTGGACGCATTCAACCTTGGCTCACAATCTTTTTATGTGATTCTTTTCCTTTAATACAACCACCTGACGCCTTCGCCGTGTATGCTCCGGTCACCTGACAAGGCGCACTTCGCATGGATTCAGAGAGACATCCAGTTCTTTTCTGTGTATGGTCTGAGTATTGGAAAATGCGTTTTATAGATATGAAGATGAAAGAAGATGTAGGGCAAAACATGTGTGTCGGCGCATTCAGGTATACACATACTGTAGGTACTGCGATGAAGTTTCGCCATCCGACAGAACAGTCAACACGAATTGTGTAGTCTTTCCTGCTCCATCGGCACTGTGGGGAGGTCACGTGATCTGGGAGGCCAGGATTCGTGCACCATCACCGCTCCTGGAGTCCCTAATGATAAACATTTCTTCCACTACCGCGTGTAGCACGAGACTTCATCAGGATGCTTCGACGACTTCGCCAACACAGATTACAAATTTCAGTTTAATTGTTTCAGTTGTGCTTGAGCATATATTACGGTAGCAATTTCCTAAACTTTTTTTTATCCTACATTTTTTCTTAATAATTTCCCCCCACATCTTCTTTGTCCCTTTACAAATTTTTGTTATAAACGCTTTTAGTGTTTTTTGTTAAATTTTTCAGAAATTCTCTGACATTCAAAAGATTTTTTTAAAACTGCTTTCTACCTGTAATCTTGTGGTCATGGTCATCTTCTACGGTCCATCTACAACTCCTAATTCTTCTATGAATATCGTTCCAAGCTTTGTCGCCATTATACGCCTCGTACACTCCCAGCACTCTCTTCAGGCTCCTTGTGTCTTCCAATCACTCGCAAATTAATTTTTTATCGCAATATTTTAGACCACAAACTTCTAAAGTCACCCATCCAATCAGAAACATTTTATTCGTGTCCTCTTTCCATAGATGGGAACTGTGCAGCATTGAGCAGAATCCATCAGTGTTCCTTCGGCTACTACGCAGGCGAAAATAAACAAACTCGATGACCCGCCAAGGTGGTCCACGTTAACAACGGAATCGAGGACGTGCAGTTGCAGCACTGCAGTGGTGATGGCGGTGCTGCTGGTTCTTATTTGACAGCAGGCTGGGTGGAGAGATCCTACGCACCGACGGTATTTCAAGACCGTTTCGTCACCGTTCAATTGTGTATTGGTTGGGGGCTCCCTAACCAGTGCTGCCAACTCTAAAAAATGTTTTATGCCAAATCTACGTTTAGAAAACGCCAAAATATCCTAAAGATTACGGAAAATGCTGAAAAAAATGCCAATAAAATTACGAGGCACATTAACATGCCTACCAGAAAAATCTTTACACAAAATAAACTCTACCATCACTCAACACTTCTATCAAAATGAAACTCTACCAAGAAATAACTATACCACTAAGCAATTCTACCAGACATTATTTTACCTGGTAACCTGCTGCATGAAAACTCTAACATAAACATCTCTACCACGGTAATCTCCACCAAAGGCAAAATCTACCATAAATAAGTCTACTTTCTACCAATCACAAACCTATCATTAACATGTCAACCAAATCGCAAACTTACCAAAACAAAACTTTACTAGAATAATCTGATAACCCAAAACATTAGTTATATAAAAAAAACCATACCTTGAGGTAACATCACCATTTTCTAACACTACCTAGAAACAACTCTACCGGGATTTAATTCTGCCGGATAAACGTTTCCATGTATCATGGAATGAAAAGAGCTTGCGTCTGAAAGACACATATCGTGATATATAAATTTTGTCTTGAAAACGATCTGAAACGAAACATGAATATATATTTCAGTTAAAAATATCAACAAACAATACATGTTGAATGATTTATAACAACTGAATTATTTAAATTTATTAAAACATTTGTTTTTGTTAAATTCCTTTATGGAGATATTTGCTTCATATTTGTGAAATGTATAAAACAATCAACTTAAAAACTAACCATAGTTAAGAATAATTCGTTGTGAGACTTTTCTAGTAAATAAATGAACAATACTAAAATTTTATCACTCAAGACACTTCTATCAAAATGAAGTCCTACCAGAAAATAACTTTACCAATAATCAATAAGGGAACAACACTTTAAATGAAAAACTGCGCCGTATGCAAAGTTTAATATTTTTCGTGTTAAAATATGTTAAATTTAACTGTAAAAATGTTAAATTGGCAGCTGTGTCCCTAACCATGAAACTATTGGCTCGAAATTTATTATTTACTGGCTGGTATCTTTCCGCTGACTTGCCCACACGCATCTTCTACCTTTTGTTTTTCTTCTAGTAACATATCGTATTCATTTGTAAGATACTATCTCCGTAAACTACACACTAAATTAAACTTTACAATTTCGTTTTACGTTTATTGTCGTGTTAATCTTTGATATAGTGTTTTGGTTAACGTTTTCGGTATATTCAACCCTACTATTCTCCAGAAAACTGAAGAAATAAATAACCAAAGCTACGCAGTCACTAAACAATATTGACAGAATTGAAGCGGTGGAGGGTTATATGAGATGTAACGTCGTCTTTGGTTAGAATATCGCAAAGGAGTGTTCATCTGAGATGCAGTTTGATCTTTGCCGCCTATCTGTTCAACTTTACAACGAATTCTCATTCAATGCTCCGTTCCACAGCCACGTAGGGCCCTATGGACACGATGCACAACAGATTTTAAACTAAACGATAGAATTTGAAACTGCGGAAACCCTGACCGAATTACAGCGGTGCCCGGGCAGGTGCGTCACGCTTGCAGGTTTATAACAGTAGACATTCCGCTACACAAACTGCTCCTGATCTCAATCTACGCGCGGGTTACTGAAACTAGTGTCTTCTTCCGTAACTTCTATCTGGCCTCGTCTGCGCCAGTCCCAATTCTTGGACCGATTGCAGTGATGTGTCTACCGTATTTTTTCAGGGTCATATGGCACAGCTCCGTTGTTCATCCGCTCATGTAGGAATGTTAAACGTTTACGTGACTAACAAGCGTTGTCACAATGTTTCCGACACCGTAAGCATTGCTCTCATGGGAATCTAAATTCAAGACAGGTTTATTTTAGGATGACACCAAACACATATTACTACCAGCAATATTTCATAGCTAGGAATGACCGAAAAAATGAGGAAACAGGAAAATAATCCATACTTTTCATATTCATTTATGATTAGCAACTGGAATAGGAAGGATTTACCGAGCGTGGTGGTGTAACGGCTAGCGTTCTGGCCTCGCATTTGGGAGGACGGTGGTTCGAATCCCCGTCCTGGCATCCAGATTTGGGTTTTCCAAGGTTTCCCAAATCAATCCAGGCAAATGCCGGGATGCTTCCTTGAAAAGGCCATGGCCAAATTCCTTCCCATTCCTTGCCCCCCCCCCCCCATCCTTTTCCGTCTCTAAAGACCTCACTGTTAGAGAGACGTTAAACAGATTTAAAAAAAAATAAAAATAAATGAAGGATTTATCGGGCGATAAAACTTAAAATCTGACAGGAGTAGTTCTCGAAAAACCGCTCCGACCATCCTGACCTGGGTTTTCCCAGATTGCTCCAGGCGAATGCCGGGATGGTTCCTAAAAATAGCCCATGGGCGCCTCCTGCCATATCCCGTAAAGCCCTTCCTATGCACAAACCTACACATTAGGACAGGTGCAAAGCACCCTCCGCCACCCACTTCGTATTGAATCGCAGATTAACAGAAACAATAAATAAACATTTTTATAAACCAACTAGCTTGTGTTGGCTTTTAAGACAAACATGGAATTATTGAACACCAAAATGGATAGACGCCTTTGATGGCGTTACATGTTGGTAAAACACAATGAAATTACAAATCTGAAGGGAAAAAAAAATAATTGGCAGTCTTGGGAATTGCCGATAGAAGTAAAACTTATAACCATAAATACCATACGTACAACGTGCAACACGTCATATTATTAGCATGTCGGTGACGCGAACACATAGATTTACCCCATCCAAAAAGTGCACAACGCACCCAAAGAAGTTTTTACTTCAAAAAATAATTTAAAACATGCTCGTATTTTAGACTAGAATTTGCGCCATTGTCATTGGTGTCTGCAGAAATGCTTTACCCAATTTTCCTAAGACCAAATATTGTCATCGAGAGGCAAAAATATCAAAATTTGGTGTAGTTGAAGGCTACGGATGAGATCTAGTTAAAAATAACAAATATAAACGTTGTTATAACAAGCACGTAAGAAAGGAAAAACAAGTCTATGGCGCCGACCCATTCCTTATTCGCTCTCTGGGGCACTACGACATATACGATGGTCCACATAGAAGACCACTCCAGCTGCTGACAGAATAAAACGAGTGAGAAAACCACAAATACAGTGCAAAAGGAAAGCACTTACATTGTTAAATTAAATTAAACTAAATAAAATAAAAACAAAAAATAAAAATAATAATAAAAGGCTCAACAGAAATGAAAAATATAAAAGTAAAACTAGCACTTACACGGAAACAGCAAATAAAAGAAGGCAATGCTAAGACGGCAAGTACTTCTGACATGAATCCCTTAACCTAAGGGCTAAGGGAGGTTGATAGAGCCTCTACCTTCATCGTGCTTTAACAAGATAACTCACAGAAATGATTAGAATAATAGTTTTTTTTTAGTAACCTATGCGTGGTCTTATTTTTGACATCGTGTTCCTGTATTTCGGGGCTGATGCCGCTCCCAATGTTTTTGGTTAATTTTGCACTAATGGTCCCATGTTCTTACCATTCCCCAGGAATAGTAACATGTAGGGCATGTAAGTCGGACATTTGAAATATTATAATCTGTGGTTAAGTTTTACAAGGCTCAGGTTGCATTTCAAGTTACACGAAAACAAATTCAAAGATATCGGCACCGATAGCGAGCGTGCATTACCCACGAATAAGATTGTGCCTGGATAAATAGTGTCAACGGGAACTATTTCTGCTAACCCAATTTGTGAAAAGTTCGATATATATATATTCGTTGGGGCCAACTAGGACTACGTTAAGCCTTTGTGCATTTGGCAGCGAGTTTCATCTTCTCTTGGGCCCAGAACTCCTTCATTCGTTTTGAATGCGTCTGTTTGCTCTCCTCTGTCCAGAGTGTACCGCGTCTTCTGTTGGAGTGTTCGTCTCGGCTTGTCCCATTTGTCATTAATTTCTTCCGAAAAAGATCTCTGTTGAAAGCATCTTCTGGTTCTAGTCCCATCAAATGAAGTTCTTCTGTAATATTTACGAACCAGGGCATTACAGTTTTTAATGTATTCAATTCCTACAGCCCTTTAAACTGATCCTTAATATTTTTTTCCAAAAAATTTTTAAAATCTATTTTCCGGGTATTGTCTTATTATGGGTATAATTCTCTACATGATTTTGATGTCTTGGGATTGATTTTTTTATGATATACGTTTCAAACCAGCTTCACTTCTTTAGTTTTCATGTTGTTGGCATAATATTTTATTTGAACTGATGTTTTAAACTAGTTTCAGTTGTTTAGGAGTGTTAGAATAACTGAATGTTTCGTTTTTGATTTGTTGGTAAAACTCTTCGTCTCCGACAGGTATTTTAAACTAGCTGCAATTGTTACAATAACTGAAGAATCCTAGGGGTTTGTTTTTGATTGGTTGTGATAAATCTTAGCCTCAGGTATTTGAAATTAGATTTAGTAGCAGGTGATCGTGATATGTTGAGTGTTTGGTTTTTAGATATAAACATTTTCTGCAGGTAAATATTTGTAACTAGTCGTGTTTGATGGCGACCGTGACAGGACTGGACTGCGTGCTGCGGCCGTGGAGTCGGCGCTGGGGCCGGCGCCCGTTGGCGGCCCGCCGCGAGGCTCCGCCCCCCGCGGGGCGGTGCGGCCGGCCGCCGCCAGGGGCGCGCGCGTCGCGCCGCCAGCTGGCAGCGGGCAGTCGCGTCCGGGGAGCCGACCTGCGCGCGCCTGTCGCAGGAGAGTCGGTGTGCGAGCGTGTGTGTGCGTGCGTCGCGAGGGTGGCCGCGAGTGCGTGCGGTGGACTGCTGCGGTGCGTGCCACAGACTGCGCTGCAACAGGGGCACGCACGCGCAACACACATGGGAGTCTTCGAGGACGCGCCAGACCACCTCGGCATGCACTGGGTAAGCACAGAGGATAAACAACCTAACATACCATACATCAGCAACTACTCAACTTACAACTTAGTACACATAGTTTCTCGCAGTCGAAGTTAAAACGTGGATCAGTTAAAAGTTTGAGAGGATATGCATGTAGCACCCTGTGATGCCTCACTACTTGGTTGGTCTATCATGAATCTCAGTAAATAATTTTTTTGAAAAATTGGTGAGTAAGTAAAACGTTTGGTGAGGAAGCTCACAGAAGGAATAGACACGATTTTATGTCACATTTATAGATATGCGGAATTTGATAATTTGTTAGCGGAGGTAGAAGTTGATACAAACAATTGCAGAGGAAGGCAGAGATTACAGTATACCAAGAAGATAATTACAAACGGAGGATGTGTTCCGATGCGACCTCCGAATTTGGTGGTATTAATTTTGTCCGGTGCACTGATTGTACTTTACATGTTTTTTCCTCACCATTGTTACTATTTTGGTATGTTGTATGACGCGTTGTGTTTATCCGTGGGACAGTTGAATAAATAATTTGTAATGGATTTTCTGAAACTCTGCTGTTCGTTATTAATTTTCGTCTGTCGCAGTGCATTCAGAACAAAAACCCCTATATGCTCGGAAAACACGTGGACACATTCTCGCAGTCTAATAATAAATGTGAAACTAATAAAACGCACCGAGGATTGAAACAATGATGATGCACCGAGATGGGAGGAGGCCAATATTGGCCTCCTACCTATCATTCGGGAGGACCGGGGTTAAACTCGGTTCGGCCATCCTGTCTGAGGTTTTCCGTGGTTTCCCTCAGACACTTAGGCGAATGCTGGGATGGTTCCCTACAAGGCCACGGCCGACCTTCCATCCCCCTTCCCTCCCCGTAGTAGTAGATTGGCTGAAAAGAGTCCCCTATGACTCTCCAGCAGCCCGCCTCCCAGCCTTCTGCTGGGAGGAATGAAATGTAAAAAAAAAAAAAAAAAAAAAAGGAACAATGATGGACGAGAAGAGTGGTTTTGGGAAGTTTCACAGGGTGACGGGACGGGATGGTGGGACACATTTTAAGACGTGTGGGGTTTGTTAATTATTTAGTGGACGAAACAGTTAAAATAAAAAACTTTATTATTTGAGGTAGACAAGTATTAAAATGTAAAAAGTAGACAATTTTGGACGTAGGTTTTGTGCTGAAGCTATCTCGGAATGCGGTTGCTGGTTTCAACCGGGTCCAGTGGTCATAGCTTCAAATCACAATGTTGTTTTTTCTCTCACGATTGTTACAATTTTGTTGTTTTGTACAGCGCATCTCGTTTACCCGTCGGACAGTTAGAATGGTTTTTCTGAAAAGTCGTTCGGTAGCACTTAAGTATACAATTTCGCCGCAACTACCGTCTTCATCAGCAATGCTTTTGGGCAAACATGATGCCTACGTCACACCCAGTGCATTAGATGGAAAGATACTACAAACAAAACACTTTCCGTAGCCAAATTATTATAGTATTTAAGTTATCGGCGCAGGAATCGTATCAATTCTTTCAATTTTCGCCTGAGTATTGTAGTGTTTCGTGTGATATCACTTCCTTTCTTACATAATTTCAAAACCAACACCGGGATATATTTCCTAATTAATAGGGCATAATGTGCACGTAGAAAAATAGTGCCGCCGCTATTATGAACTGACACTGTTGATGTTCAATTTTCGAGTATTCCTCTGCTCTTCTGGCAGACAAATAAAATATGTGAATCAGTCTATTTTGTCAGGAAAGAAATTATGCTTTTCAGATCAGATAGCGGCCTTTCTAATACTTATCCTGATCCTTACCATTCCATCTTTTCTGTTATCCTGGTGGGTGATAGACAAGGAACATTATGACGACTTTTCTATCAAAGATCCTTCTTGTTTGACTCTCGGAAATTCCAATACACATGGAGGAACTTGAACGCAAATTCTTACACACAAATAACGTGTTAATCAGGCAGAATTTAACTGACTGAAACGTTGTGAATTGGTAATCGTGTGGAGTATTGACTATGTTAGGTATATTCAAATATTCAGCTCTGAGTAAAACTAATTTTTTGTTTCTTTGTTACATCCCTATCAAGTATCAACGCAAAGAGAAAATTTTCTGAAGAGTTTTTATTAATCAAATACCAACAAAGTAAGAAAAATATTAAAAAGCGTTCCCAGTTTTCGGGGTTTTTCCAAATGATAACAAATGTTCTCCAAACAACAACTTCCTAATAGAATTGTTGAATTCTTAATAAATATAGCCGATGCCATTGTATTTAATTTTCTTGTGATCAGTTACTTTTGTCCACGTTTCAGCTCTCATCCAGGTGTAATCAACGACCAATCTGTGTTGAAATTTACAATTTCTTTAAGTAATTTTGACGCGATTAAAAAATTGTACTGTATGGTGATGTTTTCAACTTACTATTTACCTCGGCGTTAATAGGTTTGGTAGCTAGCCATTTTCGTTTTTCTCATCAAATTTCGTATGTCCAATTCCTTTATTTTCTGCCAGGATGCGACGGAATTAAGAATACATAGCCACTCGACATTGTGTTCATTTCAGCGATAATTATTCCGGAATTGTTTAGATTTTCTCCCAGATTTCTGTAACTTTACTGCATCAGTAATTCTAACGAATACAAACCAGTTTATGTCTTTTTCCGTAAAATATACAATAATTTATTTGTGTGTGTACCCTATTACTGCAGGAAGTATAAACAGTAGCTGAAAGAAATTTCGGGTTTTGTTTCGTAGCTAAATTTCATCCAGTGGTCAGATAGTGAATAAATATTCTGCGTTTAACAATCATGTCGAATAAGCATCTTACTGATTCAAGTGGAGAAAACATTATTGGGAGAAATGCAACTATGAGACAAAGCGTTTGCAGACATAAAGCAGTGGGGAAATTTTGTTTTGTTGACAAGGGGGTCAGGACAGGAATGAATTACCAAGAGAAGTGATGAAGATTTTAACTTAAACACTGAAAGAATTTAAAATTTATCGGGGGCAAAAGTAAATGAGTCGGAAAATTACATTCGTGTAATGTTTGTGTCATTTTGAAATGGTTACTTTCGCAGATATTAAACTAGAACATAAGCTTTCAAAGTTTGAAAATATTATCAAAATTGCTGCGGTAGAATTTTTGTGATGTCATTTCAAACTCACAGACAGCTCGCATACGTTAAAAAAAATAGTATAGATACGAGAGGGGTAAATTACCGCTGGATCATGGGCTCGTTTGCAGTTAAATTAAATTGCTTAAAACAAGAATGGAGTCAAGTTTGAATTTTTATTTATTATGAAAACTCAAAAATTCAAATTAAATCGCTATCCAATGTGATTCCAATCACGAAATATGGCAAATTTTTCTGATAGATGAAATATGAGTATGATAATACAATAATAATTTCCCACAAGCACTGTTTTATGCATCGTTTATATTGTGCGGCAAAATATAAACAAAGCATTTACCTGGTGACTAAACCATTTACACCTTTTTTTTTTTTTTTTTTGAAAAAAAAAAAAAAAAAAAAAATCTGCACGGTGCATTAGATTATTCTCACCACCAATGCCCGGATCAAAAAATGTTTATTTTTTTACTCCCGATGATTTTAATGCAGTAATGCAGTGTCGTTTTCACATACACACGTATTTACAAGTTGTCCATATGTTGTACACATGAAACGTGCATCTGATATCTTATCAAAATGCAGTTGCAAGCCTGAAGTTTAAATATCAGTCACCATACAAGACTTTATTCAACTCTGGAAGCATTAAATTAACTTACGAAAAAGTCAAAAGTATCAATGATCTTACACATTGCTCTCTTCTGAAAGTATTAAACAACTTGTATTCTTCCATCTGTTAGTAGATTCCTTGCAAATGGTAGCAATACAATAAATTCTGACAGTAAACACGTAATCTCTGGTTTCTCATAAAACTCGTGGTATAGTAGTTGGCATCTGTAAACGTTAATGATCGGCTTTCGAGTAAAATATACTCGCCAAACTGTTCGCGGAATTTAGTGATAAATATGAATACCACTTTTGGCTTGCACAAATCATCCGCAAATGGAAATGTCAGTAGTTTAATTTTCGATGCGTCGCACTGACAGCCGTAGCCTTCTAAACAGGTATTAACGAGGTTTCCCTGGCACTAATTTACGAGTGAGGTGGTGGTGATCCCTCGTTCTCTTTGCTGCTCTCACGGCTCAGTGTTTATTTTGGTCAACCAGCGATGTGGTAATCAAAAAAGCAGGTAGGAGTGTGACCCCCGAACGAAACTTTAATTTCTTCTCTTTTCAGGAAACACTAAAAGCAGGATTAATGGTGGCACAAAATAAACAGTGAACCATGAATATTGGGATGCTGTTGGTAATACTGAACTACACGATACCGTCAGAATTACTTTCTTCTCTGCCAATGCTTTTTTCAAAGCTATACGTGTTTGCACAAATTACCGCAGAACACATTTAGTAACTTATATGATGAAGATGCTGGGTTGGGAGTAATTGGAAGGCAAGGCGAGGGTGCTGGGAGTGTTTAAGGCGTATATTGGAGAAGAGGCGTGGACTGATGTTGGTGGAAAATGTAGGAATGCTGCATAGAATGGAAAAGATGACCATGACTACAAGCTGGCACTCGATTTCAGGCAAAAAGGAATAGGAAATTTTTCTTTTATAGATAAGGGAGACGAGGACTCCAACAAATTACCAAAAGAAGTGAAGAACAATTAACGAAAACTCTGAAATAATTTAAAATTTATATTCGTAAAGGTTAAAGGTAGGAGGGGGAAAGACAGGGGAAAATGGGTGTATTGTGAAATTGCTGCCGCTGCTGCATTTACAATTAAATTTTAAAATATTAAATTAATTCTTTAGAACAGCTAATACATTAAATGGAAAACATTAAAATATGTCGTTTTTTAGCCAAACTGTTCTATTTGAATGTTATTGGTCCAGGCATCAAATAAACCTGTCCATTTTTTGTTAAAATATTGTAGTATATCGTGCGATATCACTTCTTTTACTATTTTCGTAACTATTGCGTAAAAAAAAAAAAAAAAAAAAAAAAAAAAAAAAAAAAAAAAACAGTGCCACCACAATCATCAACTTCAGAAGACCCGAACTGCTCATAATGACCAAAAATTAATAGTTTCGATGTTGATTATTTGTCACAATATGTTGAGGTGCACAGAATCCAGCACCGCGTTCTTCTACCAAAAATCGTGTGTGTCTTAACACAAAGTTTCGTATCGTTTGACAATATTGTGGCACCTAAAATGTGTAGAATTATCAAGATCTCTATACGCGCTTTTAACCCTTTCTGTTTGAGATAAATCTTTTCTTCTCTTAACTATCCATCGCTTCTCAATTTATTCCATGTTTTGAATTTACGAAAACTGTTTAATAAAAGAACTAGTACCACGGTTTGCCTAGAGTTTTCCAGAAAAAGAAGGAGGAAGATAAAAGGCATTTGAACTGATTGTTGTAACCGTAATTATTATCATTTGAAATTGGTTTCAATAATTTATGTTCTCGACAAAGAACACAACCATAATAACAAAGATTTCACAGAATATCCCATGTACCATTTAACGTATATTTTTGCTAAAAAATAATTATTTAATTAATATTGATACAAACGAGATTACGAAAATGCTTGATTCAGCAAATACTTGCATTTTAATGGTCAGTCTATAGAATTATATATATGTATATATATAAATTAACAAAATCGACGAAGACAAAATATTTGTGGTATTAGAATATATTAAATATTATAAGACTTGTACACAAGCGTTCATTACTGGTAAGACATATTACCACTCTTAGTTAAGGGTTATTTTAATAGTTATCAATATAATTTCAAGCGATTGGATGTTTGTCGGATGTCAGTATAAATAATAAAGATCTTTGTTAGTAGGCCTACATCTGACAAAGTAAATGTTTTTAAGCTCAGCCCGAAAATAGAGGATAACATTCAATGCACGGATTTTAGGAGAAGAATAAATATTTACATTAAGCTCGAAAGCCACGAGCCTCACACAACTAATTCAAACTACAAGACAAATGAATTCCACAATTTAAGAGTATTTTAAATAGAAAAACCGAGTGAATCGTTATAATAGAAACTGTTTATTTTCTCTTTGACAATTTTAAGCCCGTAATGTTATCAGCTTATAATTCAACCTAAATTGTAACAAAGAATGCTGAACAGCGAGGGAATTACAGACGGAGCTTCGAAATACATTGTGCAACGTTGCGCATATTGATCTAGATGTGTATGTCAATTTGTATTATGATGTGTGTCATATCAAAAACGAATCTGAAGAGCAAGTGCTTTGTAGCCAAAATATTCGAACGCTAATTAGTATTTTTAAGAATCATTAACCTGATCACAGTGAAATAAAGCAAAAATACCGTTATGAAACAATTCTTAGGTAGCAATATGGGTTTTTGGAGAAAATGAATAAAACATCTACCAACAATGTTTGTAGACTTTATAAAATATATTTTATGTTTTATGATTTTTAAATTTCGTCTTTTTCTTAGTGGACCCGTATGTTAGTGGCGTAATGTGTAATGAATGAAGACGCCCAGTGCACTAATGATACCACTGTCGACGTCCCCTTCGATAATGATGAATCGCTGTCACAATATTCGCTGAAACAATTTTGCGATCTCTCAAGCATTTCAGTGAAAATGGTTTCAGTAGAGCCATTGGGTGAATCCCTCTATCCGGTATACTCTATTAATATCATTGTAATCTCGAAGATAAGAGTTGCTATGGCATATCATGATTAATAGCGGCCACTCGATCTATGTAAGTAAGCAGTCAGGGATAGGAACAAATTACCAATGGAAATGTTTAATATTTTACGAAAAACGCTTAAAAATTTAAACTTAAAATTCGAATGGGTGGAAAATTACACACAAAGAATCTTAGATAAAACAATAATAATTATAAAGTGGTAATTAGGTGTGTGCAGGTTAATTACGAACGAAGCATGTACTCTATTACAATTAAATTAAATTACTTTCGAAGTTAGAGTTTTTTTTTTGCCTCGACTGAAAAATGAGAAGAAATCAATAACCGACATATATACATAGGCTATATATACTCGGAACCATTACCGCTACTGTAATTTTCTAGAATTAGTGATGAATGTTTAAGTGCAAGCGTAACCATTGGGCTTTCTTGCAAACGAAATGGAAGAAGACGTTAATCGATTTCGAGAAATAGTACTAGGTTTTCTCGATACGCTGCCACAGATACAAACGAGAGAAAACAATACCTTGAATCGTCCCATGTGGTGATCATAAAATATTGTTATGTGTGTTTTGTTGTAATAAATAAATGAAACGATGGCATGATACTGTTCCATCTCTTTGCGGAATTCTCAGATTCCTTGTTTCATAGTTTGCTAACTGTCTCGTCTGCTCTGTGAGCAAAGAAATTATCAGAGTAAGTAGTTTAAGTGGTGGAAATTGCGGCTACCAGGACGGTTAAAATTTGTAATTAGAATATAGCGACTGGCAGAACAATTTCCGCTGTCGGAAGTCGTATCTGCAACAAATGTTTGTACCAACCATTCCACCCAATCGCAGTCAGGTTTTGGTTTTATTCAGATACCACTGGTGAAAAAATTCAAACAATCGTGGAACAATAAAAAGTTTACCACAAAAAATTTGAAAAGTCTAAAATTCATGAAATATTTTGTAAAAAATACCTTGTTCCTTTAGTCAGTTCCTGAGTTGCGTTTTAATTACGGCAACGTTTCGGCCGTCTGCTACGGGCATTTTGTATTCAGATTTGGCTTCACTCGTGAGTGATCATTCCGGTTGTCAATGAAAGCATACAAGACTATCACATTCCAGAGATATTACTTTTGGGGTGCCGACCATGGAATTTATTTATTTAATGGCCTTTGGCTTCCGCCGACTTTGATCAACTAAAACAGAAATAAATTTAACATAATATTTCAATTTTTTATAATACATTAGTTTGCTACTTCTCCATCTTTAAAAATAAATAAATCTATAAACATTATTAGGTGTCAGAGGCAGTATAGATATATTTTGTAGTCACTGTTAAGCATTTACGAATGTTTTAGTACATGCGTAAGCCAAACATTTTATCTCATTTTATAATTTCATATCAGATTGTTCTGTTCTTTAGATAAATATTTGCGTAATTGCTTTATCTTATCGTCCGTTAATGTCGCTAGGATGTGTCGTAGGCTATCATAGTTTGTAATTTTGATGCCTCCATCTTTCTGTAGGATTGTATCCTATGTTGACTATATTTGGGATATTCCACAATAAAGTCTATGATGTCGACCACAAAGTTCACAACTTTGCGATGTTGCCAAACCTAATAGAAACTTTTTGGAGTTTAGCGTAGTGTGGCCTGATCGCAAGCTATTTACTATCGTGGTTTCTTTTTTATTTATTTTTATGTTAAACCAGGGTTGTTTCGGGATGTTATGCTGAATTCCATGGTACCAGGCACCAGTAATGAGACTAACTTGTTTGTTTTCCTTGACAACCGAAATATTCAATCACAAGTGAAGAGAAATTCGGTCTAGACGATGGCAGAACACTTTGCGCGAAACGTTGCCTTAATTAAATACCGATAAAACGCGGCTCAGCGACGGGACAAAGGAAAAAAGTATGAAACTACAGCTGCTAAAGCAATTAAAAGTTTTATGTTTTGTAAACAGTTTGTAGAGGAAATGTTTCTAGACAGAATGTTGTGTGAATGGATTAAAGGTTCCAGAAGATAACCGAGAATATACCAGTAGTGGATGCGTTAGCTACCTGGAAGATAGGGCGGGCATAGGGAGAAGATATCAGAAATAACAAAATGTAACGAACTACTTCTACGTTACTTTCTGTACTAATGACAAATCAGTAGTGGGTCCGTGAGGAAATTCCGCATTTCGGCTCGTAAACGGAAATTATATCAAATGACTTTTGATTCTGTGTTATCCTTGCAAATAAAATAAGATGAGGCGTTAAAATCCAGCTGTGAATTGTAGTTGAATGTCAGACGCACGGCGAGATATTTACTTGCAAAAACATGTTATTTCAGCAACTAATATGAGCTCGTGACCATTTTTTGCATATCGTCACGTGTCTAGAACAGTTCCAGTTTATAGCGTCAAAGATTATGACAAGTTGACCTGATCTGACCAAATATAAACTTGACCTGGGTTTAACGCTAAGGGTGAAAAAAATCTGTTGATCTTGAAAAACTCAGAAGTATTAATAGACGTATTAAACACGGACAGATACAGTCGCACTATCGTATAATTGTTTGAAAGGTAATGGTTGCTAGCCTCAAAATTGTTGAAATACAAACTTGACTTGAATTTGACCCTAAAAGTTCACTCTGCAATATTTGAAAAATTTCTGTTTAAAGGGAGTGCACAATTGCTTCGCGAGCATCACGTTGTTTTTGATTGAGGCAGGGCAAACATTCACAATGTAATCTTTGGTCACAGTGTCCGTAACTGTCAAAGAAATTAATACAGATACCAGACTCTTAAATAGATAGTTGTATCTTTCTAAATTTTGAAATGTATTTAGTGTAGTAATTTAAAAATGTAGGGTATTAATTAAATAGCGCCAAAAATTTGAAGTACTGTATAAACAAACAATGGAATGTGCAGTTCCGAATTAACGATTAACCACAAGGGGAGAACTCAATCTTTGAAACGGTTCCTCATTTATCGTTTTGGTTGCGGATTTAGAGTGAATAAATGTTCGCGACGAAAAATAATCTTCACGAAATAATAATAAATTATATTCCACTTGTAATGCCCCCTATTTCTTGTGTGTCAGGTGTACGGTATGAAAGTCAGGGGGGTGTAGAAGTGTCGGGGCGTGTTTGTTTTGTGTGTTGCGTGTTTGCGTGCGGGCAGATTGCGTGCACCAATAGGCGACGAGCAACACGGCATGTCAGTGATACCGGAAACTGCTCAACGAATTCCGAGATAGAATCGTCTCATTACATACTCGAGCAAAGTGACGTGCTGTTGATGATTTTAAAATGAATTAACGTTTTATCGCCCGCGCGGTCGTTGCTTTGCGCAGTAATGGATTTGCCTTTTGTTTTTCTTCTAGTAGCAAAGATTAAATGTTTACAATGCAGTATCTCAGTAACTTAACAGTAAATTAAATTCTACAAGTCCATTACGGTGATTGTAGTGTTAATCTTTGATTTAGTTGTTTGATTGTTTCCCGTGTCAGAAAACTGAAGAAATAAATAACGAAAGTTACGCTGTCAAAAACAATATTCACCAAATCCAAAGGGTTTACTTGACTTTAAGTGTGAACTTTAGTTGTTATAATTTTAGATGCAGTGTCATCTGCCAATTTGCTCTCGGTACGAAGTATCATTTCTTGCACCGTTCTCCCGGCACTTAAACATATATCGCAGATTTAAGCTGGACCATAAGTTTTCATATTTTAGAAGTTATTTAATTTTGAATGTATTTTCCTACTTCGGCGAGAGTGAGACAAATTCTTTATTTGGTGCTCCATTTATGCCTGTAACTCTCTGCTTTAGTCTAGGAAGCAGAAAATTCGCGCCACTATAGACATGGTAAAAAAAAAAAAAATAAAAATAAAAAATAAAATAGGGCATGTATGTCTGTTGATATTTTTAGAAAGATGTTGGCATACTAAATTTTATTCTTTATGAAGGTTTTTCGGGAAACCAATCGAGTTGCGTTATTATTTAAACATAATCTTTCTGCGACATAAAACTCCGTCGCCATTTTCAGGTGCAGTCGTGTTGTTGAAAGCAGTTTTTCAACAACGCGGTCTAGGCAAACTTCAAGTTACACGACTACACTTGGAGATGGCGGCGGAGTTTTATGTCGCCGAAATATTGTGTTTAAATAATACTTCAACTTGGTTCGTTTCCCGAGAAACACTCATAAACATACAACTCTGAGAAAAACTTAGTTCATTTGTAATATTATTCTTGCTATTACCGCGTGGAAAGTAGCTTAGCATAGGAAACCATTCACTAGAAGAGAAACGTCATACAAACTCAACAAAATTCACTTCCTAACGATTTTTTGATTACGTGAGACGATGAATGAAAATTTTCTCGTATGATACTTCTTTTCCGGACGAATCGACTCCATATTCAGGATCCAGACCCGGGATTAAGTGGAAGCGGATTTAAAAAAAAAATCAGATTCCATTCTTTTGCTCCACATGTTTCACTGCGCACTATTTAACCTTTTCGACTTTGTCTTCGCCTATTGTGGTCTTCTTGTACTCTGTAGTGTACCATATGCCTCTGAGACGAACGACAATCTAACCGGTTTCTGCAGCCCTTGCTTCTGTTTATAGAATTTTCTTTTCTGTCATCAGTATTTCGTCGGGTATAATGGAATCCTTCATCTTTTCCAATCCTCTGTTCATATTTGATTTTCACGCGCCATTCACAAGTTTCGTACTCAATTATCCGCTTTTCACAATCTAATCTACGGTTCATTTTTTCGATTTCTCTCTACACAAACAAATTTTTCCAGTTCTAAATATCTTTATTCGTGACTAACCATCCTCTCTTCGCTTTCTGTGTTATTTATTCACATATTCCAGTCTTCTAGTATCATTTTCATTTCTCATTTTATGTATCTACCTAGTTTTTAACATCCTTCTGCACCACCTATTTTCTGCCTTTCCGTTTCCCAAGATTCGAGTCTCATTTCAGTAAGGTGGTGTATTCCAGACATTTTGTTTTAATCTGAGTCTTGGGCAATATTTGATATATTCTGTAGCAGGTTTTTGTTGCTGTCTCTTAAAGCGCTTTACATAATCTTCGACAATTCTTTTTCTTCTAATCATTCCTTTATTTTCATACTGTGATGAATTATTTTTATGATTTAGCATTGAATCCGTTAATTATGGTTATCACTTTAATTTCTTGATAAGAATTTTCAACGTACTGAGGTTCCACATATGTTCCAGTAGGTGTTGTCCCAGTGCATGGATACAGCAGTTTCCTGAATATGCAAATCATTAAACGCGACTACTCTGTTAATATGTTAGTGTATTAAAATTTAATTCGATTTACGTTGACGTCAAATATTAATCGCGCAATGTACAAATTTCTTTTTATAATTATTTTGAATTCTTATCTTGAACAAATTTAGCTATTAGCTTTTGCAAAAGGTTCTCCACGTATCATTTAATATGCAGAGAATTTTCTATTTAGCGTTCTCTGGTTTAATTAACCTTTGAAACTTGAAAGTGTTATATTTGATTATTGTAGGCCATTTTCTTCTACAGTTGCTTGATAAATTAGTATTTGTTGTTTAATAATACGCCATTACAACTGTTGGATATTGTTTTTATTTTCCGGACGCGTTTCGCCTCTCGCCGAGGTATCTTCAGCGTACAGTTTTGCTGTAATATGTGACTACACTACCGATAGAGCACCGTCAAGAAAACAGCAGAACGGCAAAAGCGCACACATAAAGTTTGACAATGTCGTGCATTGAAACTATGCCTCAAAATTGATTGCTAGTCAAGTCACGAGAGCAAACTATACCAAGTGCAATAGTGTAAAAAACAACATGCTGGTTGAGGTCGCAGGCGAGCAACGACCACACCTCAAAATGCAAATGTAAAATGTAAGTTACAATATAAAACATATCCTAGTATACTTATGTAAACAAAACGTCTTGCATGATAATCCAAAATGGATATAAAAATATTAGTAATCAAGCTGTTATATGAATTAATTTTGGTAAATCTAAAAATCATTGTATTCAAAAGTCAATAACAAATCACATATTACAGAAAAACTGTACGCTGAAGATACCTCGGTGAGAGGCGAAACGCGTCCAGAAAATAAAATCAATATCCAACAGTTGTAATGGCGTATTATTAAACAACAAATACTAATTGAAAGTGTTAGTTTTTACGTTGGCTCTAACAAATCTTACAATACAGAAAATATTAAACTGTAAATAAAAAACTATTTTGTCGATGATCGTATGAAATATATCGTTTTCAGGATTAATGAAGAAATACTATATTTTTTGGAATCTTGAGTTTCTAAAACCGTTACTATGCTCCACAAGTAAAACTATTAAAGAATTCTAATTGAAAGTTATGGAGGATAGACGAATGATATTTCGCAGCATTATGAAAACTGTTACTCATGAACAGAATTTTTTTAATGGTTATCAGTAGTGTAGCTGTATCATGAATCAACACCCGATCACACTGGAGAATATAAAAATTATTTTTTTTCAAAGTAACTCGTTAAATATTTATATCTCACATTAAAAAAACTATATTGTTTATGGATTTATATATAAATTAATCAATAATTTTAAAGTGGCAGTTGAAGTGTTTTGAAATCTTTCGTTGTGAGCAGCTGCTGAATTCCATATAAAGGCTGGAGATCACATATTGTTCAGGGGCTCCAAAAAGCAGAATGTTTTAGTTTTTGTGTCTTAGAAAGAAATCACTGTATTAATTAAAATAAGCGATATAACTCACAGATTTACTGCTACAGAATGTGCTAGAGGTTGTTGATTCCCAGCGATTAGTATACTAGTAATATCATAGCCGATGATGGGCTTACTGCCAAAAACCAATATTTCAAAATGTCGGAATCCAATAACAACACTCAACTGTTTCCAGCAGGCAGCTTTAAAAATATACTGCGTGTACATTTTTTAAGGATTTCAATGAAAATACTAAAACCGCAAATGAATTGTGGGTAAACGTTAAACCATCATTCGGATAGATTGCTATTTTCCGCTCAGTCATTTATAATACGTGATAACATATTGCATCAAAAAAACTTGTGTTTATTGCGGATCATTAATGATCCGCAAACAGGAAGAGGATTAACCTCTGAGAATGTTACAATTGAAAAAGTGGTAATTCGCTGCATAGGCGGCTTAAACGCTGCGCTCTGAATCCCTCCGCATTGCTCGGCGGATTAATCTGTAAACCCGCAAACACTGCGTGCGCCAACAAACCGCCATTAAAAATAGTACTATGAATCTGTAATTTACAGGCTCGCAAACTGATTACGAATTAAACAGCACTAATTGCTTGTGTTTGTACGTATCAGACTGGATGGCATAAAAAGACAATGTATTGCAAGTGAGCAATGAGATATCGCAGGCGGAGTAGCTAATCTCTTTGAGTTATCTTTGCACTTGACACTATGTTCGGGCAGACGGTGCTGTTGACTGCGCGATGTTACGTAACATTATTTTAATGAAATGCTGTGATTGGCAACCTACACAACATTAAATATTTCACGAACAGAAAAGCACCACAATTTGTGATAAAAATATGTATAGTTCGAAAATGTACGGCAACGCTGATAGCACAATCTATATTAATTGCAATTGTGCTCGAGACAATCCGTTAGGAAAAATTAATAGTTTCAGTTTGAGAACAACGAAAATAAATTGTGTTTCTTAGACATTTTTTAACTTTATTAAAGAGTTATTTAATTGATGAGTCAATGCATTTTACGAAGGTTGCTATTACTTAAAGTACCAGTGTTTCAACTTCATTTACAGATTTTTTTTTACTAGTGCAACTAAATCAGGAAGTATTGCATAGTCGTTTCTTTATTCTGTACAGAGACACGCATTCGCATTGTATTCACACTTTATTAATGATTGTTGTGATTATAGTTTATAAAAAAAAATATTCCAATTGATATTAATAGCTATTATTTAACACACAGAAATAAAGTTACAGCATCTAATAAAAATTGTTTTCATGGCGCCAAAGATCTTGTCGGAACGCTTTTGCAGAACGAAGTTTATTTTAGTTGAAATCGACGATGTAAACACTCAGTTACTGCAAAGAGTATTCGAAAAAGAAGTATTAATGGAGAAAGTTTACCAAGTATTGGAATCTAAATATACCGTTTCCTCACTGATCACTTGTTTGTCCTATGTTGTTCGTAATGTGGATAAATGATCTCCTTTTTATCTTGGAAGTAGTGACCATATAATAATGGCACAACACTGTGAATTTGTCGTTGTAATACGCAGCAAATTATGCTGACAGAAAAATAAACGGCTTGCTCGGGAAAAACACGATGCTTTATCTAGAAATAGCAAAACAACTAAGGAATAGTGGCCTCAGGTATCAAAATCACGAAGTCGACATGACATACTATTCTTTCACAGCTCGTATTATATACATGATTTTAATTCGCGGCTAAGTTAATCAGCAGTCTTAAAATCTTTGTTTCAGATAATATATATTGATGATGAGGCATGGAAAGATGGTGTAAGAATTAAAAATAATGCACGGGAGGCAAAAGATGACCATGACCGCAAGCTGGCACTCGATTTCAGGCTTAAGGGTGTGGGAACATTCTCTTTTTCGGGTAAGGGTGTCAGGGATTAGAATAAGTTACCAAGAGAAATGATGAATAATTTACCAAAAACGTTGAAAGAATTTAAAGTTAAAATTTGCCGAGTACAAATGTAGGTGGGTGCAGGGATGGGTGGAAGGGAAATTGCCATTTAATTAAATATTATTATTATTGTAACTTTCACAGATCATAATAGTGCAACTGCGTCGTGTTTGTTGAAAGGGATGAAATGAAGTCGTGTGGTTTGGATCAAGAGAACTTTTTAGACTGTAGCAGAGAGGTTGTTATAAGCGCGGTCTGAAAAGTTCTCATCTTCGAGTATATCTTATTCAGTTCTATGGAAGCTCGTCATATAGCCGACACTATTTTCTTCAGCTTAGACAACACTAACATTTAACCTATTTGTTCGATAGATCCCTGCTTAGGAAGGACTTCTTATATATGGAACATGTCATGGCTAGTAGATGTGATATATATAGGCTCTTCGTCATAACTTAACTGTGCAAATATACTAAAGGAAAGCTTTCTCAGACGAAGAATTGCTGTGAGTAAGAGAAGAAAGGTAGGTTTGAATGACGTTCTCCCAGTAAGTTGGGTAGCAGAATAACGCCTTTAGAGTTGTGTCGTTTCATCTGTGAAGTCGGCTTCGATGCTTCAGTACTTTTTTTTTCTCGCGGAGGAACTAAGGTCCACCGGTATCGTAATGCTCCATATTGCCTATTATTCTACACGTTCCTCTGTGCTGTTACTACTAAAAAATAACATAATCAGCTGCAGAACAACAACAAGAAATGTACATTTTGTAGAGACAGTACTACGTCACCGAATTTTCGTGAAATTTAATCTTTGGTATTTATCGCCTTTACGGGCAAAGTAAAGGACTTTTAAGGTTTAATTTAAAGAGACTTCCAGGCAAGCTGATGCCAGAGTCGTTACGCGCTAGACAGAGGGACAACCTGGCGCACATAAATCACGCCTCAGGTGACACTTCCGTTGCGACGAAATTGTTTTCCTCCTTTGGCGGTTTTTGCGGCTCCGAAATACTTCACTCGCTGCAGAAAACTGCACCCAGTTTTGTTCTTTCTCAGCGTTACAAACTTTATTTGCGGAATCAACATCTTTAGTGCGATAACAGATCAATACTACTGGTAAACACAAGTAAAGGGAAAATAATACACACTGTCCAAGTTGACACAGCATATTTTCCACTGTCGGGAATGTAGCTACAAGTGGGGTTAGTATTTTCTCATCTGTTTTTGAACTCATTGCCAATATCCACACCAAGTAGAATATAAGACAGATTGACAGTTTGGGTTGTGTAAGGTTATCAAGTCATAATATATCAAATTATAATTAGTTTCAGTTTGTTTACATTGGCGCAGATCATTAACCTCCAACGGCTACTCTGAACCTTTAAAGTAGCGAAATAGATTGTATTTGTGTGGTGCGTAAACTATGATACAATGTTTTTCTGAAAATATGGTTCAGCTGTCTTTGATATGTCCTCGGTGATTATTTAATCCTAAAATACTTCAAACTTATTCGAATTGATTATCGATATTCAATGCAACAAATGTTTTGTTTTTTAAAATCCTTTTCGTTTTTCCTGTGTACTGCATTGTTCTTGTGGTTAAGTAGTTTTTAGATTAAACCGAGCTTTTTTGAGGAAAAATTAATTCTTGCGATAGTAAATAATATAGTTATTAACAGACTTTATTTCGTTTAAAGAAGCACCTGGGGAAATTGGTCAAAAACCAAGATATTATGGATTAAGGTTTATTCTGTCTTCAACAAGAGCAAATAACTTGATTTGCCGCAGAAAAATTCTTTAAAAATTATGATGATAAGGTTTATAATGATTTTCTTATTAGTTAGCGCATTAGAAACGTGACTACGTAATAAGATGTTAATATTAGTAATAATGGATAAATTTTTCCAAGAATAAAATAAATACAATCTAACAAGCAGCATGTTAGGCCTCGGCAGAGTTTGTATTTCTGTTTCCATTTTTAACTCGCGTCTACTAGAGGTAGTTCGTTATCGCTGCTTCAACGCAGAAATAACGGATCTGGAATCCCAAATAACGGAGATTCTTTAAAATTAATCGAATGTATGAAATTTGAAAGCGTCGTTATAAGATGTACTTTCATCTTTAGATAACTCTTGGGATAAAAATAAAATACAATCATTTTGTATAAATGATTTTCTGAATTCAAGTAGGGCCTACTTGTCGGCTTTAGGCAATAATTATCTTCTGCTGTTCAGACAGGATTGTTTTGAATTTCCCTGATCAGAATATGTTTGAAAATGAATAAATGCATAAGAGTATGAATGTATCTAAATGTATTCCATGGAATACTTTTTCTCTGAAAAAATCGGTATTGACTCCAGCACAGCAGCAGATATATAAAAGGCTTTCCGCAAGTGCAGTAAATTGTTCAAATTTAATTAGTTTTGTTTAAATAGCTAATTAATAAGAATTATCCTAGTCAAATTGTTATTATTCCTATATTCAATGTAAATAAGAGCTTCATTTTTTTAAAAAAAAAAAGAGAAAAAAACGTCTCTTAAATTGATAAAAAGTCATAAAATAACGGGTATCTTTGTGCCCAGATATTTTGACGAGTCTTTTGTGGACTGTATTCTACGGGTATTTTGTTACAGCCAAAAGGCAGTACCATTTCAGTTGTGAACTATTTTTTGCGTGTGTTCTGTTTCCAGATTCTTTGGTGAAGCGTTTTGCAGCAATGTAGAACGGATATGTTTATCTAAATTTATCAATATATCTGATTCGACTACGATCTGTGGTCACTGGTAGTGTTTATCGGATGGGCTTAAGTGTTTTAAAATAGACTGTTCTTGTCTCCCGTCCATCCAGCAAATTTTGGGTAGTAATTGTCGCCAGTTTAATTTTCGTGCTAGTGTAAGCCATCGAACCTCTGTGTTTGCTAGATTATAGCTTTCCGTTTCTTTACGACCGTGGTTTTTCGCCATTTGTTAGATTACGGGTTGTGCTAGCACTACAATGTCACCAGCAATTAGAGAGTATGTTGGCTTCACATTTACTCTGACACTGATGGTTTTATGGTTTGATACGACGCTATAAGACTGTTATGTACGCGCTTCTATATACGTCGTATATTTTTTAATGAGAAGTTCAGATGGTGCTTTGGGAGTATATGTTTCGAAGTACAACTGTGGGTTCAGTGTGTGTATATCAATAATGGTTTTCTGCATTCTTATCTCTTGCATTACTGTATGGATCAACTTAAACTACGATATCGGTTGTATCAAGGTCTTCCACTGTTGAAACTATTTGTGCACGATACTGTTGATAAGAATTTATTTTTATTTAATTACCGTACTGAATCAAATAAGCAGCTGTTACTGTGATTATATTAGTCCGTGGCAAAAATATAATCTTTGAAATCCCAGTTTCACGTTGCTATATGTATGAATGTTCGTTTGGGCAAACAATGATCCGTTAAGGTTTCGTTTGGCTTGAATTTGTTTAGGATTAGTACACTTCTGTGTTAGAAGTAGAGTAGAGAGGACCTACAGTGTAACGTGGAATCAGAACCACGGAAGCGTTCTGGCGTAATTTACACAGAGTGTCCAGGAATGAAAGAATAACACTGCAACCACAGGTGGTCACATCATGGCCTACTATATCACAAAATATTATTGTCTCACCATTTTCGGGACTTTGATTTTTTATTTTTTTTCGAAATATGTGATTTTGTTCAGATTATTCAATGCCATTTCTACAAATTAAAACTTTTTCAATCCTGGATTTTTTTTTAATTTACTCAATTTGATTAATCTAAAACAATGTTTTTTTGTTAATACGTTAAAAAACTTTAAAAATCATCTTTAAAAAAAACATCATTATCATCATTTTCTTACTACATGTTTAAATTGCAAAATGGTCTCTTTCGCATATTGAACTACCATAATACAATAGTTTTAAAGGAAGTATAAAATAATTATACCATTTAAGATTTTTTTAACGTTTTAAGAAAAAAAAACATTGATTTAGATGACTCAAATGTCTTGCGTAAATTTAAAAAAAAGCGTTCAAAAAGTATTAATTTGTATAAATGACTTTGAATACACTGAACAAAGCCACATGTTTCGAAAAAATATTAATAAAAAAATAATATCTCGAAAATGGAGAGACTTTTACTAAAATAAAATTTGGTGATATAGTAGGACATGATGTGTGGTTGCAGGAGTATCCTTTGATTCCTGAAGCTGTGCCAGAGGTGAAGTTCGGGTTAAGCGCTTAGGCAGATATCTGTAGTTCATTATGACAGGAACAATCTTCCCTACTAGAGTAAAAAGTGAAACTTAAAGAATAAATTACTCAAATAATAACATATTACAACGTGTTAACGTAGTGGTATTCTTCAATTTGGTCTCTTCGCTCTTCATTACATGTTTGCCAAAATATATGTTTGGTGAAAATAAGTTAATATCTGAGGAAAAAATATTTTTTTCTGTGACTGATTTTGGACGTTGAGATTCTGATTTCTGACTCAGCGTCTTTTGGTAATGTGTTCCATTTAAATAAATTTATGACTCAAAGAGTGTCTTCAACAAACTTTGTTCAATTTTTAGAAACTTCTTCACTGTTCCAACTTCAGTTCTGTGTTAATAATTCTTCTACCTCAGTAGCATGAACTTCTAGGTAATCTATCCATGTCAAATAAATATCTTACCGTGACATTTAATAGTAAACTGAGCTGGGCAGGACATACTGCCCAGCTGATACGAAGAGGTTATTCAAATGTCCATCGTTTGTTGAAGGTGATGAGACGATGTAACAGAGAAGTGAAAAAATTGGGTTAGTCAACTTTGACAAGACCATTGCTTGTTTATGGTGATGTGGTATGGGACCCACATTTTGGGCATAAAATACAGGAGTTGGTGGGCGTAAATTTGTTTGTGAAATTAGTGCAGAACACAATCGTATATTGCACGATAAAAGAGCTGAAGTGGGACTCATTGAAGTCAAAAGGAGGGTAAAATGCCTGCTGCGAGTGTATAAGGCTCCATTGGTGCTGACGATTAATTGTGTGTAGGTAGGAAGGAGAATTAGGGGTATCGTGGGAAAAGATAATAGTATTTTATAATATTTAATCAACAATGGAGCGCACGATCCGGTGGTTATTTCCCTACACACCCATCCTCCCCCTATCCTGCACCCACCTACATTTGCCCTCTACAAATTTTAACTTTAAAATCTACCAACGTTTTCGATAAATTATTCATCATTTCTCTTGGTAACTTATTCCAATCCCGGACAACCTTACCTTAAAAAGAGAATCTTCCAACACCATTGTGCCTGAAATCAAGTGCCAGCTTGTGGTCATGGTCATCTTTTCCCTTCCATGCACTACTTTTCATACCTACGCCAAAATCTTTCCATGCCTGATCACCAGTACTTGTACACTCCCATGACCCTCCTCATCCTCCTCCTGTCTTGCAATGAATCCCATTCCAGCTCTTTACTGATTCCATTCTGCGATAATTTTTAGAAACAAATTTAGCAACCCTTTTTTGCACCCTCTCCAACTCTTGTATTTGATACGCAAAATGTCGGTCCCATACTATACTACCATATTCGAGCAATGGTCTGATCATAGTTTTGTAACATAATTGCTTTACTCCTCTCGTACATCCTTTCATCACTCTTTCAAACAAGTGAAGGATTTTGAAACCTTTTCCTACCACCTGTCCAATGTGTCCTGCCCAGTTAAGCTTGTTATTAAATGTAACGCCAAGATATTTACATTTCAAGTCGTCAACAACCAATTCTTTCCTCACCCTATAATCATAATTAACCTTAGTTATCTATATGTGTATCTAATAAGCTGACTTCTTTGCATTTATCTTCATCCCGTTTTTACCGACCCAGTGCAGATCTTCTTGGAACTGTTTACCAGACCCCAAGCTGGCACTCGATTCCAGGCATAAGGGTGTGGAAAGATTTTACCTTACAGATCTGAGAGTGTGGTATTGGAATAAATTACCAACGCAGGTTCTGAACAATCTACCAAAATAGTTGAAAGATTTAATGTAGAAATTCGTAAAGGTCAAAAGTAGAAGGATGGGGAAACTGAACTCAAAGAATTTAAGGTAAAAAACAAAAAGGGTGTAATAGGTGTGGAGGTAAATTTCCAAGGGGGACATGTGTTCATTCGCAATTAGTTTAAATTAAAACAACTCTCATAATACTCTTGAGCTAATTACCTGTATTACTGCCTTATGATCGTCCATTAATGTCTGTTTTATACGTCCACTCAAATATCGTTCTCGCTTAACAACAAAGCAAGGAGCAATTATTCCACCCGTTGCAGTTTGTTTTTGCACATATCAGAGTGTTTCTAACCGTAACTCATTTACTGTATTCTCCACAGGATAATCCGCAAAATATGATTTATGCCAATGAACTTCCTTCGTCTTGTTTGCAGATATTCCACACAGGATTCGCTAGCACTCGCCAAAGTTAGCCGTAATACGGCTGTTTAATCTCAATCTAATTTACCAATCCTTGATGATTTAACGCTTTAATTTTTAACGGTTAGTACTTTAACAAAATTTGGTTAAGTACATGTTTTTCACCTTTTCAAGATAAATTTTGAAATGTTTTACTTTGTATGGTGCTCAACCTTATTTCTGACAAGTTGCCATCGATTAAAAGGCATTACCTCAGAGCGTTTGATCATTACTTCCGTATTAGATATTTCGTTAGTCGGTAAATTCCAGGTGTAATTTAAAGGGACCATGGCTTTTTCTTGTAGTTTGTAATGTAGTATCCCTAAATCACGTTAACGGGGAGAGGGGGGGGGCTCGCAACATATGACGTGTTATGCGTGAGACCCACAAAGCTTCGTGACGTCACGATAATAGAGCTGGTTTAAAGAAGTTCGAAATTTAAAATTTTAAAATTTCTGCTGTCAAGACGTGGAAGGAGAGTTTGAGATAATGAATTTAACTTAGCTGCAATTTTCCCTTAACCCAAAGAGCATGAGGTTTTTATCTGTAGTAGGTTGCCGGTTTTAGTTCAAATTCGGCTTGTTACAATACTTAACGTTCCATAACTTAGTAGTTTTGACTCCTTAATCTCTCAATAATGAATTAGTCTGCATTTGACAATAAACAGTGTACTTATTTTTCCGCTCTACACAGTTCAATACACGACTTAGAAATTTCCGTGTAATACACTTCACAAATTATTATTTATCGCATGTTCACAGAAAATTACATCACATCTATTAACACCTTAAAATATAAACACTACACAGCCGTTTTCATAACATAAATTATCATTTTACTGTAGACAACTCGTAATCTGTTGTATCTTCATATTTCTCAGTCTCTCACAATATGAAGTCTTCCCTGTTAACCATCTTGTCTTTCCTCTGTAAGGTACATACATAGTGCTTATCGGAAATTATGATTTGTGTTGTAAATATATTTGAAATGTAGTGAAGTCACAGATTGTGTATTATTAACATGATAATTTAGTTTAAATGTCAAAGACGCTAATAAAGGAAGCGGGGAGCATCTTCAATAAACAGATGACGAGAAGAGACGAAAGAGAAATGGGTTTGAAAAAGCGTGAACGGACGATGAATTAAATGAAAGAGGGAAGTTTCGAAGAAGAAACTTTTAATGAAGTTGTATTTGACGAGTAGTGTGTAAATGTTAAATGTAATGTGTACAGCCCGAGGGAGTAATGAAAGAGAATTAATGTGTGGTTTGTAAGACATTATATGACAAAAGGAAACCATGTATCACGAAAATAACCAAATATGAGTATTAATTGCATATTATCTTGTTAATGTGAATTAAAGCTAAAAATTGTATGTTTAATGATCCAAGGAAGTGAATGGAAATTTCAATGACATTGAAGTAAACATTTTTCTGATGTTAAAGTGTCGCATTGAACCAGATATTTAAACCCAGCAAGAAGCAATTCGAATAACGGTAAATATCTGTAAGTATGTAGAAGGGAGAAAGTAAAATAAAAAAAAATATCCGTGAGTCTGTGTACGGATATACTGTCCGAACGATACTTCGAAAGGAAAGGAGAGGAGAAGAGAAAACAGTGCGACGCATCAGCAGTAAAGCCCCACATCTAGCTTCTATTCACCTCTCTATTCCTTGGAGTCGATCGCTATATACTTGTCTGTACTCCATAAAGTATTACCTTGTTTCACATACATATATTTATTGTTAATGATCATTACTATTCATGGTGTTATATTTCGATAAATATTTTACGAACATATGCTTATTTTATCGATGGTGAAGAATAGAATGTTACAGCAGAGTCGATAAAGTGTGTGTGGTAGGGTGTGACAAAGAGTGTCGTAATTGAGGTAGGGATGTGAATGGCGAGGGCGCTGAGCTGGTGGTGTCGGGGGCTTCGTCAGCGTCGCGGCGCGTGCGTGACGCGCCAGGCGGCCGCCGCGGCGCCGCCTACCGCCAACATGGCGGCCCCGACAAGCGGAGAGCCACACTCGCCGTGCATTGCTTACTACAAACACACTTCCACCACTACGAGTCTCATAGGTACAATCCTCAGAGTGTACCTTGCTGATCCCAAAGACTACTTTTATGCACCCTCAAATTTAAATTTGAAATTTTTTGAATTCTCACTGCTTCTTTTAGTTATTCTAGCAAATGTTTTGCTGTATCTCAGTAAATTTTGTTGCATACGGTAAATAACTATGTAAAGCCTGGAAGCTTATTGTCTGGCTTAAAATCTTATGATTCTGTGTGACCGGGTTGCGGAGCAAGAAACTGTAGTGTCGTTAACCAATAAAGTTAGCCACCATAGATCACTGTTCATCAAACATACAAATTTCTTTATTATTCTCAAAAGAAACCCACCGAAGATAACACATAATCATAGCTAAACATTCTCTCACTCCGTTAATATTGTTACTGGCCATGTAAATTTGGTTATTTATCTCTTCAGTTTCCCGAAATATAATGTCAGAATTCACGTAAAACGTAAATCAAGCCGCTATAGCAAACATTAACGCTCAAATAAATCGTGATATTTACTTTAAGGTAAACGTTGAAACGATTCTAGATTACAAACCTCAGATGGAATCCTAATCAAAGTTTCTACTTAGTGACGATTCTAAAACTTCATCGCATTCTTATACAATATTTATTCTTAGTATTTAAACCTCTATAATGTTTATGTAGCTTTATAAACATTTGATTAGTTAATTGTCATAAAGTAAATTACTTCAAAATATACAAAACATGAAAATCAGGACTTTCTAATGGCTGGAAGAAGTACACTTTTACGACATTTAGATTTTATGCTTCTCCGAGATAAGAATTAAAATTCAAAAAGGGCAAAAGTAGGTGAGTGCAAGAACGGATAAAATGAGCATGTTGAAAAATTGCCACCGGAGTGTGTGCTACATCCAAATTAAATTTGATTAAGAACAATGGTGAAGATTATCTTCAAGGAAAATTAATAAATCAAGGTTGCTTGGGATAACTACTCCGAAGGATCACTTTGCACTATGTTTATTTTCCTGTGCGCTCTACAATAACAGTACACACAGAATAGGCTCCACCAAAGATATTAAGCACATATTCCAGCGATTATAACTTTCAATTGACTTGCAACTCTCTGCTCAATTAACTAACTCGTCTCTGTCGCTTGTTTATATAGACAGAAAGATCCAGAATAATTTAGAAGAGTTCCGAAAGACGTTTCTCGATTCCTAACAATTAAATCCATACAAATATAATTACAAGTTGTTCAAAATAACTCCCAATCATTATAAAACATGTTGGTTTCAAAGTTAATACATGTTAAATGTGGTGTGCCTCAGGGTTCAATTCTTGGTCCTCTGCTGTTCTTAATCTATATAAATGATCTCCCACATATACTAGGTGATAATGAACACATGGTGCTCTTTGCAGATGATACTAGCATATCCTTGAAAGACCCATCAGCACAAAACCTCGAAAACACAGCAAATGAAGTTATAAAGAAAATTAACAGGTGGTTTAATGCCAACAAACTAATACTTAATGTAGAAAAGACACAGTTACTTCAGTTTGTTACAAAAAATAAAACAAAGGACAGCTATAATGTATTGTCAGAAGGAAAAGCAATCGATGAAAGCAGTTTCACAAAATTCCTGGGTGTATATATAGATAACAAATTGAACTGGAAACAGCATATTCAACAACTTCTTAAAAAACTGAATTCTGCAACATTTTCACTGAGGGTAATATCTAGAATAGCTAATATAGAAACCAGAAAGTTAGTATATTTTGCATATTTTCATTCCCTGCTCACTTATGGCATCTCATTCTGGGGAAACTCGTCACAAGCACAGAGGGTATTTAAATTGCAAAAGCGTGCTATAAGAACTATTTGTGGAGCAAACCCACAGACACCGTGCAGAAATCTATTTAAAAACCTGGGTGTTCTAACAATGCCAGCACAGTATGTATACTCTGTATTATCATTTGTAGTAGAAAATCCTGAACACTTCAATCTTAATGCTGACATACATAGCCATAATACTAGGAATAAATATAATATTCACAAGGATTACAAATCACTGTCAATTGTTCAGAAAGGGCTAACAGTTACTGGAGCTTCCTTATTCAATGTATTACCAACAGAAATTAAATGTTATCTACAAAAACCTAACTACTTTAAGTCCAAACTGAAAGAGTTTCTACTTCAGAACCCATTTTACTGTGTAAAAGAATTTTCTTCTTGGAATTTGGTAACTAAGAATGACTGATAAAATAGTATATATGGTGTATGGAAGGGGAAGGTGACAAAATTATCCACAATTACTAAAATGATATATGGTTTTTCTTTCTGTTGAAACTTGACAAATGAACTAATTACACTGTTTACAAAATTTCACTTATATATAGTAACTAACATGGGATAGCATGCACTCAAAAACTGCTGTGAAAAATTATCATATTAACAGGTTTTTAAGTAATTGACTGCTTATGAGTTGTTGGTAATATAATTGATATTGCTAATAGGTGTGTGTACTGTTCCACATAAATAGCAACTAACATAATATAATATGTAGTCACAAATTACAGTGAAACCTTACATGGTAACTGGTTGGTAAGAAAATAACTGGTTATTAGATGCTGGTAACAAGTGTATACACTGTTCCACATAATAAGTATTAATTAACTCGGGATTGTATTTGTAGATTACAGGAGATATTGGTTATACTAATGGGTTGTTGCTAACTTGTTGTCAATATATAATAATATTATCAATTATATAGTAATATTGACATTACTAATAAGTGTATGTACTGTTCCACATCCCCGAGATTATTCTCACATGGGATCAAAGTGAACATATCTATCTATCTATCTATCTATCTACATGCATTTACACACAAAATTATCAAAATAAACCAGTACAAACCTTCGCAAATTGTCCTCCAAACGTCTTAACTCGCATCAACACTTACAATTACAAACTCTTAATTAATGATCCATACATAATGCTGTTCCTGAAGATATTACACAGCATTTGCATATTTTCCCTCCATAAACCAATGTTCATTTACTCAAATTCACAATTAATTACACTGAAAATATACAAAATCATAATTAATCAACTCCCAGCTTGACATACAGATATTAATCTGGTGGTAGGCCATAGTTCCGCAGTTGCTGAATAATAATTTTTTAAATAATTCAGTCAAAACAACCGTTTTGGTGAATTTTGTTTTTATTTATTCCCCATACGCGTTTCGTCCTTGTGGTGTAAGGCATCATGAATATATCTCCACTGAAGATGCCCTACACCACAAGGGCGAAACGCGACTGGGGAATCAAATAAAAACAAAATTCACAAAAACAGTTGTTTTTGACGGAATTATTTAAAAAATTATTGCCATACAGAATTCTTCAAATAACATTTCATTCAAGGGCTTGGTCTGAGAGATGTTATAAGCTGAAGACTCCGCAACTACTTGAAGAGGAGTTCCGGTAATTCGGCAAAAATTATCCACAAAACAACAAAAGTTACCTTAACCCACTCAGACATAATTACCCCCAGATATTTTGTTAATTTATGTGCCATTAGAACTAAGAGAACTTTACCGACGGAGTAGTGATTCGATATGATTTGTTAGTGAAAAGAATTCTTATCGCAAAATTACGTAGAAGTGAAAATTTGCAGAGGACGGTCATTGTGCCTGTTGGATGGGGTGGCCACAGCAACGTAGCGAGAAATTGTTTTTAACTGATACCGAGAACCACAGATGAACTGTACACTCTTTGGATTCTGTTAATATTGTTTATTGACGACATAACTTTGGTCATTTATATCTTCAGTGCTCTGAAATGTGGTAAAACGTTAATTAAGCCACTACACCAAAGATGACCATCCCAGTAAATCTTAACGGAATTGTGGCATTTAATTTACGATAAAGGTGACAAAGATACTATATTACAAATTTGTACTAGAATAAAAACAAAAGGGAAACGCATTACTACGGACACCTAGGTCTTTTCTAGCGAAGCAGAGGGAACATGTTAATTATAATACGGCTTTCGGCTTTACGTGCAACCAACCCCTTTATGGTGCATGTACTGGTGTTCAAGTGTTTGTTCACTGTTATTCAAATGACGGTTTTCTCAACACTTAAGTTGCCGCATGATGGATGAAACACTTACATTGAAACAGCCCGTGCCCTTGGTGGGACTCGAATCGCAACCCTTGTAATTCGAGACCAGCACGCTAACCCCTCTGCTGCCGGGGCTGGAGAGAACCATCAATTGCAGTTGCTACTACGAACTGAGTGGGGAGCTGTTATAAACCAACCTACTGGTTACCTACACACATATTCCAACACATTCTTCACGACCTTGTGGTAAATATCTGTTCTCTGTCTGAATGTCGTTGTTCATGACTTCAGGCTGAGAGAATTGACGGAGTCTTCAGCGTAGTGTGGGGATGATATTTTCTGTTGCGTAAAATACACTGTAACATAGTTTATAGCCCTACTTAATAGCGAAAATTTTAATTTCAGGGACAGAATAACAAGGGATGTATGATTATTAATGGTATCTCGTTTTGTACAACATTTGAGTTATGTTCTTTGTTAACAAGTAATATTATCTCAACTATCTGTTATCGATTAGAGTCGTCCGTCATGATATAGTCACGCCAATGTAAATATTTCACCGCTGACGATGTCTCTATGAGTGGTGAAACGCATACGCCACTACACCAGTAAAAACAGCAATTAATTAACCAAGCAACTAGAAGAAAATGGCTTACAAGTATTATAAATACCAATAAATGTAAAAAATATTAAAAACTTAAACAAAACACTGACTATGAAGAGTTACTGAAATATAAAATATTTTAATCGTTGAAAGATGTTGGAATATATAAATATTTCCTCTATGGTAAAATAGATATACCTACAACTCTAGGACTGTGTGGCTGTTACTTCAATAGCATAAGAAATATTGGACGTTTGGTACTCGCTTAATTTAATGCTTTACTTTTTACCACGTTGCTTATCATATAATATGGAGATTTTGTTTTTGAGTCTACCTTGATATTTTGCAATAACTGAACTATGGTAAACGAGATAGCCTATGATATTCGATATCTATACAGACATTCTTTCGATAAAAATAATCCTGCTTTTGCAGTTGAGCAAAATTCCGTGGATCTATAGCCATCAACATAATCTGACTATTTGCAACCATTCAAATTGTCAAATACTGTTCACATTCCATAGCTGTTGATAAAATAAGAGTTATAATTTAGAAGAAAAAAAACTGAAATTAATGTGAGCTTTCTAAGACAAAGTTTGAAATTAAGAAGGCATCAATATTTGGTCTCGTTAGAAAATACACAGTTAAATAATCTTCAGATGAACGCTATAAATTAAATAAAGCATTGAACTTAGGTAATTTATCTATGACAGTAAAAGTAACTATTTATTGCAACTTTTTTCTTAAACTTCATTTAAATGAAAAATAATTTTAACGTTAGTAATAACAAAGATAACTCAACTAGGCATCAGGTTGTTAGGGAACTTGCAGCTCTACATATGTTACATCTTCCCAGTGAATTATGAGCTCGTTAACATGATTTAACTTTTAATCTAATGCCTTTCAAATTCGATACAAAATATCGTTGACTTGATCTAAGGGAATTAATTTTTTTAAATTATTCAGCGCTCAAGACATGATTCAACAAACCAGGCTCATCGTATGAACTTTTACTGGTGAATGCAGCCTGCAATGAATTTATTATTGGTATCTCTTAGTACGCAATAATTTGTTATCTTTGATTTCTGATCCGTCCAATTTACGAAAAAGACTGCGTATCTGGATAGTTTGATGAAATAAAAGTTTATTTCGTAAACTCTCTGGATTATAGTCATAAGATTTCATTTGATAACAGTTCTCTTTTTCTGAAGTTGATCATCTTATTTTCCACCGTTTACTTTGAATCTGACTTTGTCACAGGTAAAAAATATGTGTGTGTGTGTTTTTATGTATAAATAATACTCAGAAGAAGTTAAAATCATCAATACAAGACTTTTTCGTATTTTTTAAATAAATTATTCAATATTTTATAACCATTATGTTTTTCGCAGTTATGGGCCAATTTGATGTGAAACTGTGCTTTGATTCTGTGTTATAGAGTTCTCATCAAGTAAACATCTAATATCGTTACTTGTGGTAACAGCTTATCTGTAAATTAACACCTTTCCACATCTCACATAGCGTCTCTTATACAGTGATCCATGGAAAATGAATGTATTGTGTAGTATGTGTCTAAAACTAAAAATATCATAGTTTCGATTAGGTTCCATCGAAATTACTTGCGATGGAATATAAAACACTTTCGTATCTATTACAATCCAATAGAATTTAAAAACATTGCTGTTGTAGGTTTCGTTTAATTTTCGTTCTTTTGTGTTTTTGTTTTTTTCCTCTTAATTTGGTTGCTTTTTCCTCAATTCTACGTATTCTATGTCTGATCTTTTTACATCGCTTCCTATTTGTGTTTTCTCTGCAGCTGAAAGGCATCACAAAAAAAAAAAAGAATTGTCTTAACAAATATAATCCCACTGTTTATATCGACTTAGTAAGTGAATATATATTTCTTATTCACTCATTTCTGCCCAGATTCAATATACTTCGCTGTTTATTGTTAATAAACAGCTCTCCTCATTAATTCAGTCCTTTTCATTGTCATTTTAAACATCCATTTTCCCATTATCAACTTTGTAAATATTTCCATTAATTCTAATTCTGTTCCAGCGATTACTACATTTACTAAAAATCTGCGATCTCAAACTTTCCTTCAAATTTATTCTTGTACAGAAACTTTTTGTCTGTTCGTCAAATTCTCCAAAGATACTGCTGGCGACAGAGAGTTGACAATAATCAGTCACCAGAGATGTTCCTCTTCTCTCTCTCGTTCATAACCTGATTCTCAGTTCACTGTTGTAAAGATTTGTAAGATTCTGAATGTTCAGCTGCTTTTCGTGTACCAATGAGGTGATTTCGCTTTTCTCGCTATACTGTCAGCAATAAATCTTAAAACATTTGTTTTTCTCCACAGTTCTGTTTTTCTTTACAGCACAATTAGGCTTACGCCTCCGTGGCGGAGATGATATTAGGAAGTTGAGTGTGGAATGCAGTACCGGGCGCTTTCTCCATATCTCTGTTCTTAACGAGGTAGAGTTGCAACGATGGGATACAATATAAGGAGTAGCGAGATAATCAGCTCAAAATGGACGCGGAACGATCTCTGGCAACATCAATTTCGTTACCATTACAATTATATTTAGCATTTTCTTCTATGTCTTTATGTTTTAGATGCAAAATTCTTAGTTCCCCTTCTTCCTATTAAATTTAAGTTTTATGTAAATGTTTTAAACGCGTTTGGACACGTCATTTGTTTCTACCACGGCTTGAAACTGGAAGATTGTATGGTTGTTGATGATCTACTTCTACAGGCAATCTGCAGTTTTGTCCAGAGCGCATCTCTGTAACAAATATGTGCAGCTACCTAGCGAGCGTATAAACTGAACGTTTTGTTCCTGTGCATATAAACCACCACCACATAAAATCACTAATTGCATATTAAAATTAATCTATTATAGTTTTACTATATAAACGCACCATCACTACGTTTAAAAGGTGGATGTTGCAATCTTTTGCGAAATAAGTGAAATATCTGCACATATATGACAATAAGACAACTATACGTACCTAAACAAGGGTAAAAACAAGCACAACCTTTTATTTGTTTGAATAGGTTTTATTATGACTACCGCGGGAACTTGTTACAATGAAAATAAACCGCCCGTATGCTTCATTTTATTAAAAAACACACTCTAATTTTAGATACGAAGATTTTTTTTTCCTCTTAGGCAACTATGTAACTAATGGAGGCAAAAAGTATTCTGTATGTTAACACTTGACAAATCTATCACTATGTGCAATTTCGGTCAAATGCGTTCTTTGGTTTTTACTTAATCGATGGACAGACATACGAATTTCCAAATTTTGGCTTCTGCATCATCGGATGCCGTAACTTGCTATGTATGCAATTTCGTTATTAAAAGCCTATCATTTTTTTTTTTTCGTGATGTCACCACAGACAGATATACATTTAAAAATTTAACGGTTTTGGAGTATCACCATTAGTGGACATTGGAATTATTATTATTATTATTTTTTAATTGCGACGGAACAATTCCCCATGTCATCTAATTACCCCTTTTTATTTTTAATTTTTTTTGCCCATCTGTTTTGAAATAATTTTAATGTATAGACACTATTATAGTATATGAATATTATTATATACTTGATTAAATAGAGAGATTATAAAGCATCTGCTGGGTGACTCACAGTTTGGTAATTTCTTGCCTTACTGCACTGAACTCAAAACGTCTGAGATGCGTCCATGACGTGAACAGTAAATTTAAGCAAAGGAAAAACTTCTTTTGGTTTTCACGTCATTTGCCTATGCACTTTCGATTAACTTCGAAATCAAGTTTGGGATAGATAAGAGCTAAATTCAAATTGCAAATTAATCGAAGGCTAAAACGATTTGTATTCTCACATAAAATCGTTGCATTTATGCTGCCCTTCGTTCGAGGCAGTGACATTTGGGTATTTTACATAACATTCGCCACTGCCATTGGCGAATTTGCGATTTCAATCGCAGAACAAGTCCCGGGCCAAGTTTTGAAATTGTAATGACAGATATCCGCGGCCCGTACTAAATTTCACTTTCAAAATAATAAAACATTTTGCGCTGAGAGGCGGGCCGTCATTTTTTCCCTGTCGCCGCAGGTCAAGGTCTGCGATATTCATTGTCAGAGCGGAAATGAATCTCTCAGAGCGAGTGAGCCAGATACAGCAAAAATGGAATCTAACTGCAGGAACACGTTTCGAATTTACAGGTACACTATTGCAATACATTAAAAAAAAATAACTTGTACAAAACACAAATATCACTGTCATTAGTACAAAAAGAACTAATTAATCTGATTAATTGAATTACCGAATGCTAAAACAGTTTGTAGATAATAATGATTTATTTAGAGAAATACTGAGAGATTATCCTATCGGCAACACCTTTTACTCCGTCTAAGAATTTGTACAAAACAATTAATTGTATACAATATGCCTTTAGCATAATTGAGTTGCAAATTATAACGTGTAATGTTTTTGTTTGTCTGTAACTGTTAATTTTTTCGCTATAATTACTATTTATCTTGTATGTACAACCGGGAATGTTCCACATCCCAGTCTTTCTTCCTTGGCAGGGATCTATAGAACAAGAGTAAAAACTAAATACGGATAATAAATGAATAAAAAAATAAAAAACAATATTAATGAAATGAAAATATTTTATGTGTGGTAAGCAGCATTGTCTGAGAAATTGTAATTTAAGAGTCTAAAAAAATTGCAATAAACAGTGGTTCGTTTTAACAATTGAAATCATAAATCACTTTGAGTACTCCAAGGACAATGGGATAGCGACATATCTGCTGTGGACTCCATCCCACAGGCGAATAAGGAACAACGATCATGTCGTCGCGTTTGCCTGACATTAGGGATGCAAAGATGACGTTAAACTTTGGATCAGAGACATTATCCACAGCATCGCAGAAATGCTACTTAACAGAGGCAGTTAGATTTGAGCTACTCAGAAACTTAAAAGGCTCACGTTACTCAAATGTTCACACTAATTATCCCTGCAAAACCTTGGTCTTACATCTGGAATATTAGCATAAACCTGATTACCGCGATGTTCACATCTCGATTCGAGGACGTGAACTTGTCAAGTCTGATTATGTAGAGCAGGCTTAAGGGAGAAATCACTCACTATGTTTTCGTGCAAAAAATTCAGGCAGCACCAATAATGAATAAGCAGAAAATTTTAAAACTGAAACCCGTAAAGATCAAAAGTAGATCCATGCGTGAATTTTATATCCAAAGGATTGAAGACTTTTTTTTCCTTTTTTTTTTTTAATATAAGAAGAATTGGGTAAATCGGTGACTGGGGAAATTCCGAGCGGAGCATGTGTTCCATCGCAATTAAAAGTGAATTAAATAAAATGGCAACAGATTTCACTGGTATTAATAGCTGCGTACCAACAAAAAACAATTTAATAATAAAAACACCTTCTATATCTTAACTTAAATCCTAATCCACAGGATTTTGATATGTTGGCTTTATTAGGGGATCTATGTCAGATACCAATCTTCTGTTTCTAACTTAACTATAGGCCTATAGCTGAAAACTAAAACCTCTCATTACATATTAAAAAAAACCCGGGGGCATTCTTATTAAAAGTAACCCTCAAACTAACCTGGAAATTGAAAAGTATGGGTCCATTGTTTTGATCATATTTTTCAGAAACTGGTTATTGCTCTCATATTTATTATCAACTTGTCATCTAAGAATTTAATATTCAGAAAAGATTTCCGTCATTGTATATATACCTCTGATTATTATCTTAAAAGTACAAATTAAAGTCGGATTCAAATGCTTCAAAATGTAAAAAGCAATTGAAATATGATAAGAGTTTTTCAAATTATTATACCAGATTATATGTAAGAAAGTTAGTTGTTCAGATCATATTTGAATTTCCTGTTCACGTGCCGAATTACGTAGCGTATTAAGACATAACGTAGTGCAATAAAACATTTTTGGTTATCAAATACAGGAGTTGGATGGTGTGCAAAGAAGAGCAGCTAGATTTGTTTGTGGAAATTATCGCAGGACCCTGTCAGTAACTGATATGATAAAGGATCTGGATTGGGAGTCACTGGAGGAAAGGAGGAGGGTGAAGAGAGTGCTGGGAATGTACAGGGCATATGTTGGTGATGGAGCTTGGAGGGATATTGGTCAAAGAATTAGGAATAGTGCATGGAACGGGAAAGGCGACCATGACCACAAGCTGGCGCTCGATTTCATGCATAAAGGAGTGGGCCAATGACTGCGAAAATAAGAGATATCGGGTGTGCGAACGAAGACTTTCCCGGCGTGTCGATGCAATGAACTCTTCACAGGTTTGCTGCCGGATAGCGTTTGTAAACGACGAGCTTTCGGCGACCAACTCCGTCGCCATCTTCGGGTCTGATGTTAGCGCTGCTCCGGCAGCAAACCTGTGAAGAGTTCATTGCAAGAGATATCGGGGCCAGAACCGATTCTTTTCTGTACTCATTTTTGCCACGAGGGATTAGGGAATGGAATAGGAAGGATTTACCGGGCGGGTAATCTAAAAATCTGACAGGAGTAGCTTTCGATAAATTACTCAGCCCATCCTGATCTGGGTTTTCCATGGTTTTCCCGGATCACTTCAGGCGAATGCTGGGATAGTTCTTCACATTAGCCCATGGGCGCTCCTGCCAAATCCCGAATATCCCTTCCAAACTATTACCCTTTAGGATAGGTGCAATGCACCCTCCGCCACACGCTTTTAATGAATCGCGGAGTAATAATAATAATAAAGGATTGCTATATGTAGAGGATCTTAGGAATAGAAACATAGTATTTTTTCCCGTCTGTCATGTCTCCTACAAATTTATCGTTCTTTTGGAAGATACTCGAAAGTAATGGAATAGATGTAGAGCCATGGACGGGCTACGAAGTACGAACCACTGTGCACGCAGTTATTTTAACCTCACTTCTCACCTCTCGTTTCCGATGACAGCCTTCAGCTGGTTTCGCAAAAGCCATTTCATCCCGAGTCACTAATGAAGTTGATTAGCTTAAAGAACGATTAACTCTGTAATCTCAGTAATTTGTAACTGTAATGTTTTAATTGAAGGGTCTGAGAAATACCGGAATTAACAGCTCATTATTTTTTGTTTATCCCCTCAGGCGTCACGAAAAGGTGAAGACGCATGTGTGCATCACGCAATACATCGACCTCCACGCTGCACATATCAGTGTCGATAGTAGGTGGGATTCAGACTACTCATTATCTCTGCGTATACAAATCCATAGGATGGCTGTGCCTCTGTACACTTGCTATCGTTTCACGAAAAAAACTAGCTTATAGTCTGGCTTAAAATCAGCGGGGTATATTATCACTCTACATGAGTGGGAACGGAGAGAGAAATCAAACCAGAACAGATACGCGTCACAGATCACACTGCATCTAAGAATAAGCACTCTCTTTTTAACATCGATAGATACCGACCAAAGATAACACTATCTCGCGATGTACACTCCAATCTTCGGATTCTGTTAATAATATTTTTGGCAGTTTTTCGGAAATATAGTACCATGCAATACGCCGAGAATGTAAAACAAACCACTACATTAGCTTTACGTTAAACGTTATAAGAAAGTCTATGCTTCGATTAGTTATTTTCTCAATTCTTCTGTATCACATTAGGTCCTCAGTGGTTTAGTATAATGGTTATTTAGAATATTTTCCCATCATTTTAAATGTTCAAATTTCACCCTGATTTATGAACATTTTCATTAGCTAATTTCTTAATTTTTCTATATTACATTAAATTAAAATATACAGAAAACCGAAACCTTATGATAGAAACACCGGAAGTAAGAAACAAACGGATGACAATCCGGATAATAAGTTCTACTCAGAAAAAAGCAGTGAACACATTACTCCAGGGCGAAGCGCCGAGCAAATGGTATTTCTATTATTAATCCCCACAGGCCATAATTAACACCTCTGAAACTTTTTGTAGCTCCCTCAGTAAGAGGGGGCTTTCTCTCGCTGACATTCGTGATTTGGCACCACGTTCTGTTCGAAATGCAGTAGGAAGGCTAGTTGTCAGAGTGGTACATGATTGGTGATGGTAGCTCTTTGCCTGTAGGATTCAGATAGTCGGGTATTACGCAGCAAAAGTGTCGTTGGTTAGCGGATATCGCTGGCAGCTGAGTCTGCGATTTTAGCAGCGTGAACCGTGCGTGGTAGATGAGCGATGACGCCGAATCCTGGAGGACGCTGGCTCGAATCTACCTCTGGTCGTCCTGATTCTGGTTTTCCATGGTTCTCCGCAATCAATCCTTGTGAACGACGGGATGCTTCCATCTAAAGGCCATTGCCTAACTCCTTCCCGTTCCTTGTCCCCAGTCCCAACCCTACCCTAATGACCTCGACGTCGACTAGGCGTAAATCCATAAGTAAAAAAAAATGACAACGGTGAGTCCAGGCATTATGGGAGGATGCTGATTCGAATCTACTTCCTTCCGTTCCTGATTTCGGTTTTTCATGGTTGTCCCCAAACAATATATGCGAAGATGGGGATGGTTAAATCAAAAGGACATGGCCGAATTCCTTCCACTTCTTTTACCCGACCTTCACCCGTCTCTAATAACTTCAACGTCGACAAGGCGTAAAGCCTATGTTTTATTTTTTAATTTTTTTTGAAGGAAAATGTTAATTTTTCGTGCAACTTTTCTGCATCACCTAAAACCGCCTCCAATTTTATGCGTGGAAGGTGTCCTAATTTCTGTTTTTAATGCTTGTTGGTGGTCGAGTAATACTGCAAAATAATTACAAGAATTAACACCGTGTTCATAGTGTTTACAACCAAGTGGAGTTACGAATGTTGATCCGAATCTTTTTGTTTTTTTCTTTAAGAAATACTTGTGCACTTCTCGCTTAGATATTACCTTAATATCAACAACGCGATGTCATCAAATACGTCATTGTCGCACGCGGCGGAAAGTAGTCTCACTGGTATCGCAAAATTCAGTAAAACCGAAATGGATTTGTCGCAGCAGGTCTACTCGGTCAGTGTCGCGTGGGTTCGATACCAAGCACTCGTGTTGGTGAGAACCCCCGAAGCAGCCCGCGACCCGTCGACGCGGCGTAATTTACGACCGCGCGTAATAGTTCCAGAGATACTGCCCACGACTTAGTGAGCCTTGCGACAAGGTCGCCTAGAAACTAGACGGCTAGAGCCGGGCCTCCGCGAAGACTAATGTGATCTCTGGTCTCGCCACTGCCTGGTACCGGCACGTTCAGTTCCGCCTAGCACGGCTACCCCAGTGATAGGACACAGAGCAAGACTCAGACGGAAACACCCTCCCCCTGCTGACCAACCTCGTAGTTTTTTAGGCCTTTTTTTAGCTCTCCTGTTTCCGAGGGTGGTTAAACCCTCCCCCCAATGTTGGTATCGGCGTCGTTTCTAGGCCTTATCCCCTCCTAAAGTCAACATCCACGTCGATTGTGGATTTTTTTTTGAGTTCTACTGTCCTTCAAGAATTTTAAAAGTTCACGTGAGATTTTCTTCGACCCCCTCCAGGTGAGATTTCGGAAACCCCCCCCCCATTTCAACTAACGTAATTAATGGATGCACCCATATTAGGTGTACTTACAGCAGTATCAATGTTATATATGCGAACCCTAATAACCTAACACATACCTCGCATGTAGCACAGAAATCAGTTACCGCTGCAGTCGCGTATGTTATACGCACACTGCCTTCCAAGTCCGCCAAACAGGAATGGCAATTCATCTCTTCGAGTGTGCCACATCTATGGACAGAGGATACAACAAAAACAACTACACCGAAACAATATAAATAAACCAAAAGAAACTAAAATTAATATCAGGATATAAACTCGTAGGCACTTTCCTTTGTGGTTGGTTTACAAATTAAATAAGCTAAATTTATAGTTTGCTGTAACAGCCTTGGCCGTTGTTAGCCCTACAACGAAGGCCATGTACGTGACGTCACAGCTTTACAGGCACGATGAGCCGGTTGTTAGCACTGATGGTCAGTAACTGCCATATCTATGTACGCTAAAATAATTTACGACTCCATTGCAGTGATTTTTTTTTTTTTTTTTTTTTCGCTGAGTTGTATATGTGCCAAACATATCAGCAATAAGTGAGCCCAATCAAAGAAAACAACAAAACCAATGATGCCGTATTCACGTAAAGCCCCTACCCAATTTATCTTTTAATTTTTACTTTCTAACTAACCAATTTCGTGTGCGACAGCTTTGAAATAACGCCGACACAGGAGGTTGTAAAAATGATTTACAGTCTTCCAACTTCAGCCAAATACAGGTAGAGGAACTGTGCCGACATTGGAATTAATAAGAGAAACGAACGAAATACATTAAACTACTGGTCGTGAATATTCCGAAACGTATCCCATGTTCAAAGGAATCTCACTTCTGCACCAACTAAACAATACCAATCTTCAGGGAAAAAACTGGACTCGCCGCAGCTAATGAAAATTAGAAGTAAGATATGGTGATTATGAATTGCGCACCACCTGCCCTGCCCTACCGGCCAAGCCCCTGTATCGCCAGGGGTGGCCAACCCAAATGATCTTGTTGGCCACTTTGGAAATGCATCATAACCCCGCGGGCCAGTATAAAATTATATATCCCCATATTATATTAGGCCCGATATAGATTTTTTGGAGTGATTACAATTTAATTATTCTGAGAACTCATAAATGAAACAGGCAATATCTGTCATATATTCTCAAGATAATTATTTTAAAATCAAAGTTAATTTTTTCTCATAATTTCGACAGTTAATGTTTGAATATATGACGACACAAATAAAGTATTTTTTAATACATTGGTTTTCACTACTTTGGCAATTATAAAATAAATATATTTTGTAAAAGAGTGACGAATCTCACGGGCCGGAAAAATGTTCAAGGCGGGCCGCATGTTGGCCACCCCTGCTGTAGGCCAAAGAGGTGGCTATTTAAATCACTACTATAGGCTAAACCGGGGCTACTTTGTAACAGCAAGGCTAGCTTTGGGACACATACGTTTTTCAAGTTTTTTAACTCTCCTGCAGTCGCCATTTGTGAAGTATTATATCTTTGTTAATGTCATTCAAAGTGTTATTTGTAGATAATATGTATCAGCAGTTTTTCTGCACTTCGATAACCAACTTTTATGAAAGGCGGCCATTTTTAATTTTGATACGATTTTCAATAACTCCAGAGGTGCATTATATTTTCTCTAAATTGTGTTTCATAAGGAATACGAGACGTACAGTTTTCAGAACCAACCAAAGTTAACTGACACATGTTTAATTACACTATTCCCTTACAGCACCTACGACTTTTTGATTTCATGGAATTAGATCAATCAAGAATTAAATTGGAAACAGCTCTAAATTAGATTTGAACTGAATAGTTGTTATATCTGATAGGTCGCTGAGGTGGTGACATTAGACAGCTATTTCTTCTAATAATGGCGGAAAGACAAAATCCTTTCCGAAAAAAATCTTACTGGAAATTCTTAGAATTTGAGAATAAGAAATGCATACATTGTGCACCAACTTAAATATACAATTTAAATATTCGCTGATAAAGATATAATGTAGGACATATCTAAAAGACCTCTTAAGTCACTCAAGTTTGTAAAAAGGGGTAGGCAGAAGAACATGTCGAAATATTTCTACCGAAGCCTAAGCAGTTCCGGGGCAAAAAGGAAAACCTAAAAATTGGGGACGACAAAATATTAAAGAAGAACTGTGTGGATTATTTGTTTTTAAGTACATTCTGAAAGAATAGTAACAACTATTATATTTCAGCCCCCCTGCCCTCTCATGAATGATAAATTTCAACGGTTTTCTAAGAATGTCGTGAGATCGCTCATGATTTCTTTTTATTCTGTTCTGTTATGATTGTTCTCTGTTACCTCGGACGTAATTCTTTGCAATAGTTTGCACCCAACCAAGCAGACGAACTTGGTTTCATAGATTTTAAATTAATTATCTAAACCTGTTTTCACTTTACTTTACTTTCTTGGCAAAATTAACTCTTTCATTTATTTAATTCCGTTTAGCATTCATCAGTTTACAAATATTCCTTAGTTAACAACTTCCGCTATTACGCCAAAACGAGCCAAGCTTTGCAACAATATCGCTGTCGCCAACGATTTTGCTTTTCACTCGCTCACGGCAAAGATGGTGCGCGCCACTGTCTCGATTCAGTAAGTAAGATATTAATGTCTGCCTCACTCCCTGAAGAATCAGCGCTATTAAATGTGTTGATATTGATTTAACTGCGATGGAACTAACGCTCCGGTGGCAATTCCACTAGTCATCTAATTTACCACTATTTTAAATTTATATTTAAAGTGTTAAATTCGACACGAATTAATTTTCCGATTAAAAAATTTTAATTTTAAATTTCTTAAGCGTTTTTGGTAAATTATTCATCACTTGACTTGGTAATTTGTTCAAATCCCTGAAACCCTCACCAACAAAAGAAGATTTTCCCACCCCCGTATGCATGAAATCGAGCGCCAGCTTGTGGTCATGGCTGTCTTTCCCCTTCCATGCACTTTTCCTAATTCTTTGACCAATATCCCTCCTAGCCCAATCACCAACATATGCTCTGTACAGTACATTCCCAGCACTCTCTTCACCCTCCTCCTTTCCTCCAGTGAATCACAATCCAGCTCCTTTATCATATTAGTTACTGCCTGGGTCCTGCGATAATTTGCACAAACAAATCTAGCTGCTCTTATTTGCATACCTCCCAACTCCTGTATTTAATAACCAAAATGTGGGTCCCAAACTACACCGCCATAACCACGTACCAGCTTACGAAGAGGCTGGAGTGTTTTCGTGTGGGACTCGCCTCTGCTCTCTTTTACAAAGTCGAATAAGAGGACTTGGTCAGCTATGCTGATCAGCGGTGTAGAAATCTCTCCCGCCTGGCTGCATGCTGTTCGTTTTCGGGGTCTGGTATCTGCTCGCGGAGACGGCTATACGTTACAAGGAACCCCTCCTATTGTATTCAAAGTGCGTGCCCCCTTCACAGTGCGTGCCCCCTTTGCTTTCGTTTTTTATTCGCCGCCCGGCGATTGCCATTGGACGAGGTAGCGCGACACCGCCTGGAATTCGGATCCCCTGTTCCCCAGGGGACATCCCACCAATCGACAGGCCCTGCTGTCTCCTTCAAGATGGTGGACATTTAAAACGGGGGGAGGGGATGGGGGGAGAGTGGTTTTAGAAATCGTGGTAGCAGCTGCACCGGGATGCCGTCATTCCGGAATGTCGCTACTGGTCTTGTCTGCCCTCTCGGGATTCCTGTTGGCTGCCGTCCCTGATTTGCATGAGTCGAATCTGAATGCTATGTGCAACCATCACTGTGCGAGTCTTCACGGCACACGGGGAAACGGACGATCCGTCGCTCACTTGTTGCACGTAAACAGAATAAACTGAATACTTCAAACTTCCACATGTTATCTGTTCCGCACTCCCAAAACCCTAATTTCTCATTTAAAACGTTGTAAACTTATATTGCGGAGGGTTTTCATAACAATAAAGGGGGGTCGGAAAAATATTTGTTTCTATCCCAGCGTGTGGGACCCACGTAAAGGACTAAGGTTTGTTTCACTGTAAAATAAAGACGCGAGAGTTTGTTAAGGTTCTCAGTTTTAGATCATTTTTGTTACGGGGTGTACTAAAAAAACGAAATTGCCCAGAAACTTGGAATTTGTTTCCTTTACCGCCCTTACCCAGTCTTTAAAAGACAGGTACTAAAAATTCAGACTCGGAAACGAGATTTCTAAGGAAGGTCGCAGGTTGTACTGAACAAAACCTCATAACAAATGAAGAAATTAGGGAGGTACTTGGTATGTACGATATAAACGAATACAGAGACCTGTGGAGGCAATGTATTGTACGAATAGATGAAAAAAGTATTCCATTTCTGCCGATGCAGTACACACCAGTGGGAGGCAGAGAGGTTGATAGACCTAGAAAGACAAAAGAACAACGTGGAGACGGAACAGACATTAAAGCGTAATCCTTGAAATGAATAAGAAGACTTTAACCGATCTTAATTTACGTTTTACAAAGAACATAATTATGTAAAATATCTCACTCGCCTGTCAGACAGACCACTAGGTGATTGGGAGAAACGGGATGTTGGCGCCTCATAAACATTTTCTCAATTATGTCTTGGTGTGACTTGAATGTTCTTACTATCACTATCCGTAAAGAAAATAATGAAGCCATTTGTTACTAGGCAACAAAGAGAGGAAGGGGTGGAAAAAAAATAAACCCATCACTCACCACAGATGGAGGAAGGAGGGCCACGACAAACAAACGCGGACACACTTTGTAATGCAGTGTTGTTGTAGACCATTTTTCCGCAGTTGCTCAGTAAATTAAATGATAACATATAACGCCAATTCAAACTGTTTTCGTATGCTTTAAAGCTGCACGCGTTTCGCCTCTCATCGAGGCATCGTCAGGACGAATCCATGTTGATGTTTTACACTGAGTTTACAAACTTATTATATGATGTTTTAATATTAATAATAATTAATCACGTGCAGAGGTGAAACATGTGCGAAGGGGACCAGGTGTGTGTACACAGAGCCCAATCACGTGACTGAAGCCAGAAATCAACAGAATGGGAAGGGTGGGGGTGAGGCAAGCAGTCGATAGTAAATATCTGGGAAGGTCGTGCAAAGTAATAAGATAAAAAGACTTTACACGTTACTGTGAGCACTAACATTAAATGTCTGGGTTAGCTCATGTTAATGATATACACACGTGATTGTGAGGCGAAAGTAGGTGTCCCACGAATTCTCGAGCGGGACAATAGTCCGTTCTGCCGTATTTCATTAGCTGCCAGACGTCCGTTCCCGAATGTTTAATTAGCCTCTCATAATGTTATCTCACTTTGTCTGCGACGGCCGAGTGTTTTCTTTTAATTCGTTTAAAGTCAGCCATTAAATTTTACTCTGAGCATTATTAATTAATTCTTGCTGCTTCGTAGGCATCGCGGTCAGTTTATGGTGCATGCCGGCAGATGGTTTAAAAGGTTCCCGAGTACCTCTCCCGTCCTTAAGTTCTTTATGTAAATCACCGACTCAGATGCAGCCCTTATTAATGCATTATTCTCGGAACCGCTTGTACTGTACTGCACCCGGTGAGAAATTCTCAGCCGTACTGGTTTTTCTGAACACAAAGCACCACCAAGGAGGGGAAGATACGCCAACCGCATTTTTGTAATTTTTGCCACTTCTCGTGCTGAAAGATCAGCCCTCGAATAACAGTTCCGCAAAGCCGTTGGGCCATATGGCCAGAAGTGTTCGAGAAAATCGACTCTGAAATATTCCAAGCGAATTATGAGGACTGGCGGTGGTCTGACTCCAGCTCAGTACCGAGTGTGGTGGTGTAACGGTTAGCGTTCTGGCCTCGCATTCGGCAGGACGGCGGTTCGAATCCCCGTGCGGGCATCCAGATTTGGATTTTCCATGGTTTCTCCAAATCACTCCAGGAAAATGCCGGGATGCTTCCTTCAAATGGCCATGGTCGAATTCATCCCCGTTCCTTGTCCTCATTCCCATCCCGCCTCTAATGACCTCGAAGTCGTCGATGCGTAAAGCCGTAAAATAATAATAATAATAATAATTTTATGTCGCTAGGCCACGTGGCTCACCTGGTAGTGAGCGAGATTCGTAAGTGGAGAGTACGCGGTTCGATTTCCACCGGAGACATTTTTTTCTTTCTTTAATTCATTTTACTTTTCTCCGGTACGTATACCCACATCGTTTACGTGTAAAATTGTTCGGATCTATCCTTGTTGACTAACAATATTATTTGTGATAAATTAAATTTTGATACAAATTCGAACAATCTTACACGTAAACGCAGTGGGTATACGTATTGGAGAAAAGTAAAATGAATTTAACCAAAAATTGCCCACGGTGGGAACCGAACCGTAGACCCTCCGCTTACTAATCTCGCTGGTTACCCGGTAAGCCACGCGGCCTGTTAAAAATATCATCAGCGCCAGTCCTCATAATTCGCTTGGAATATTTCAAAGTCGATTTTCTCGAAAACTTCTTGCTATCTGGCCCAACGACTTTGCGGAATTGTTTTTCGAGGGCTGACTTTTAAGTACGATATGCGGCAAAAATTACAAAAATTCGGTTGGCGTATCATCCCCTTGTAAGATTTAACAACCGATCGAATTATAGATGGATATATTGTGTGACATAAGTAGACTGAAAAATTGCGCGAAATTGAAAATTATGTTTGGAAACTGCTGTACAGTGGATAGTGAGTATGAACCTTGACAGATTACACTAATGTTTGAAACGTTTTTGAGGTGTTTAATATTCATGACAGAAGGCAAAACAATCCTCCAATGGCACAGTTTTAAAATGGTTTCTGATGGTCTAAAACATTTAGGAAGTAGTGCATTAAATTCGTTGTTTTTAGCAGTTTTATTAACTACAACCAGAACTACTACATAGTGTATATATTTTAGTTCTGCTATTCAATACAGTTCAAAGCTAAAATGTGTCACATACTTGTCTTACTGGAATAACCACCCTAGTGTGTACTCATGACGTGCAATACTTCCTGTTGACACAGCGGTTAAGGCGTCGAACGGTTCCTGGTTCGAATCCCTGTCTCGATGGGGATTTTCACAACTTGCTGTTTAATAGAAAGTTCACCATAACGCTTCCGTGGTTCGGATTCCACGTTAAACTGTAGGTCCGCTCCAGGGATTACAAATCTATTTGTAATACTGATGTGTGCACATGCAAAGCAAATTGAGGTCAGAAAACGTAGACTTGGTCCAAAAGTATACGTACATATATAGATCGTTCCTTAAACCCATTTCTCTCCAGTTTATAATGACCTCAACGTCGACCAGTTTTGGAGCCCGAAGCGAAATAAATAAAAAAAAAATTCCTTCAAATTTCGTTCCTTTCTTTTCTAATGAACCCGCTACGGTCGTAGTTCAATCGTTTTCACTAGTAATTTAACGACAAACGCAGTAAATCAGTTTGATAATAGTCACGTTGTATGGCACCCACATTGCCACATTGTGGTTATCAAATAGAGGAGCTCACTGGAAGACAGGAGGAGAGTGAAGAGGGTGATGGGTAAGTTGGTGATGAGGCGTGGAAAGGTGTTGGTGTAAGAATTAGGAATAGTTCTTGGAAGGGAAAAGATGACCACAAGAAGACGTGCCATTTCAGGCATGAGGAGGAAGAAAACTCTCTTTTGTCGATAAATGAGACAGGAATTGGCATAAATTTATCTACAGAGGTGCTGGAGAGTTCCCATCAAATCATTAAACAATTTAAAGTAAAACTTTTACGTAATGCAAAGAGGCAGGTGTGTTCATAAGTTGGCAGCTGTGTTTAAGCTAAAACGCAATTCATTAATTAATGAAAAAACCAGTTGAACTGTAAACGTTATGACGTGAAAGGAAATATTGTTCAGTTCTTTCCAATGTATTCGTGGATACATTTGCACATTATTAGTATTCTAAATCTACATATATACTCTGCTATTCACTATCTTGTGGGTGGCAGAGGGTGCTCAGCACCAAAGCTAATCTCTTTGCTGTGCATTCCAATCCCGAATGGTACGAGGGAAAAAAGAATTCATATAAGAATCAGTGCAGCACCTTATTTATCTAATCTTATCTTTCCTGCCATTCCGGCTCAAATAGGTTGGTGGAAGAAGTATTTCACTACACTCAAAAGTGAAAGTGGGAGTACGCGCGTTTTCCAATAAGTTTAAACGAAACGTGTGTCGTCTATCTACCAGAGACTCCCAGCCTAGTCTACTAATCAGTTCTGTGACGCTTTCATAAGGACTGTAGCAAGCGGTCACGAATCGAGCGGCTCTTCTCTGTACTTTCTCTATACTGTCAATTAACCCCTTACGAAACGGATCCCAAATGGCACAACAATAGTCCAAATGTGGACGCACAAGAGATTTGTACGCTATCTCCTTTGTTTGTTCATTACAATTTTTCAAGATTCGACCTATGAGTCGCAGTCTAGAATTTGCTCTACATACTAACGAATTAATGTGTATGTCCCATTTCATGTTCCTTTGCACTGTTACTCCCAAATATTTCATAGAATCGACCATATCAATAACTGAACTGTTTACCTCGTATTTCTGAACAATGGGATTATTTTTGTTAGTTATCCTCACTGTCTTGTACTTTTAACAATTTAGCGTAAGTTGCCATTCAGCGCACCAAGCCAAAATAACATCCAGATCACGTTGAATTTCTAATCAATCGGCCGAATTCCTTACTTCCCTGTAAATAACCGCCTCATCAGCAAACAATCTAAAAAGGCTTTCCAATTTGTCTCCAAGATCGTTTATAAAAATTAAGAAAAGAGTATTTTTTAATTAGTAGAAATAACCTTAATACGGCAGTGATAAACCGTCAGACGTTTAAACCTAGCAACAGTTCCTCATCCGAAAAATTTCAAGTCACTCAGCGAGTTTATAAATTTGAGGTTTTGCGAGCCGGTTTTCTGCAATTATTCCAAGGGCAACCGAAGCATTACGGATACAGTGTACTATGTATGCAACATATATATGTGTGTTGAGTAGGGATATCCTGGGAGGAGAAACAAGTGTAGTTAAATACTTTTTTCAGCAGAGATGGCGTATATTTCTACGCTACTTATATCTCATAAAATCATATTCTACGTTAGTAGTTTGTAACGTCGTGAAGGAATATGAAATTGTGTTTCTGGCTGGGTCAATATGAAGGATTTAACGGAGCCGGTATTTTTGTTTAATAGCAGCTGTCAACGATGTAGTGAAAGACTTGGCGTGCTGGAAACTTCACGCATAGCTCAAAATACTTGTTTCAGTCACCTCCAGAACTGTGGTCGGGTGTTATGTAATACATCAAGGGGATAACGAACGTTCTCAAGGTAATCAGCAAGTCCGAAAAGTTCTCGGCTTCGACTGCAGTGATAGACAGACAGATGCGGCCTGTCCACGGCTGCCAGGCGTTTTGAGATCTGTTACGTGTCAAAAGAAATCGTATCATTTGAGCCTTTGACCCAGTTACTGATTCTCTTGCTTTTAACATCTTTCCTACTACGGCCATAGGCCTTAATTTTATTTACAGAGTAGCAAAATTCGCTAACTTCTTCTGTCGCGTCCAACATTATTTTCATATTTAATCTACTACTATTGGTATCATTTCTGCTACATTTCATCATTCTTGTCGATGTCTCGATTATTATGAGAGCGTAAATCGTGGTTTTCATGTAGTTTATAAACGGCGATGTGTTGAGAAAAAGTCGTTTTTTTTGTTTTTTTTTTTTTTGTTTTTTTTAAATATGGGGCGTGGTTGTTGAGTGTTAAAGCAGTATCCTTAGGTGCGGGATGATGGCAATATAGGTTCCGCCATATTTTTTTTTTCCGAGAGCAGTTGCACTTAAAATACTACTAGTTTAAAAACTAGCTTCCGATCCAATTGAAGTTAATTTAATCCATAGTTTTTTTGGCAAAACAATTGTTAGGTAATACCTTAAATTGTGCTGTACTTAAAATCTGACTTAATCTATTCGTCATAAATTGTGCTCCTGAGTAACAATACGTTTTGCAATTACCTTTTTTTGAAGGACCAACAACATCAAACCACTCGTAAGATTAACCGCAAACAAAGGAGCTACGAGTATTACTAGTAACCACTGAGTTACGTTTAAGTTGTTCTACTGCTTTCCACAGAACAAACGGAATCGGTGTTTTAGTTTGTTGACTACCAGTAGAAGGCTGTGAACATGTGCTGCGTTGAGGTAACCGACTGATTGGTCTGTGTTCCGTAGTCGTTTCTTCAGTTGGAATGTCTACACAGAGCTCTCGAAACCCGAAGCACGTGATGTTGGAGGTTGCTGTTGATATGAAGAATCAGATTTCAAACGTTTCGAACTATTCTCTTCATCACAAAATAGTTCATCTGAATCCAGCTCTTCTAAAGTATCAATAAAATCTTTATCACTGTCAGTGAGTTTTAACATTTCATCTAAACAATCTCTTTTCCGTTTAAGTAATTCTTAAGCTACTTTTCTTTATATATATATTAATTTCGTGTCTATTAGACCAAGGTTTCCACGATGTTGATCCATACTGAAATGTCTAGGAATTCGTAGCAGCTTATTTATATTCTAGGGAAGGTTTCTAACTACTTCCTAGTCAGTAGCCACCTAGCGCCTGCCACGAGCCGGTTGGTGAATAAAACATCACGTGACCCACCAGACGGACGAATCACCGTCAACAGTGTGGTATGCCGTCACTCCATACGCACTGCGGAGAGGTTTAACCCAGGACTCTGGCGCACACTCTGGCGCACAATCTGGTGATTAGGAATCGTGCACCACCTCCTCTGCTGCCCTGCCGGCCAAGTCCACCACCAGGACTGGAACCAGGTGACCCCGTGTCAGCGCCGGACACCATCACGGCACCGCAACCAGCTGAGATAGGGGGTGGCCTAGGGACGCAAGGTAAAATCACTATCGATAAATATATCGATATTTATATCGATGCCATGCCGATACCGATAATCCTAAATATGAGCTGAATTATATCGATATTTTGTTATATTTGTATATATTATTTTAGAAATTAGAAATAAGTATGTAAATCAAAATCAAGTTATAAATTTGAGTTAGTTTATTGAAAAAAAAACTTGGTCGGCAAATATTAAGCGTGAACCTTTTCCCCTGAAGTGCATTCCTAGTTTGAGTGACAGTGGTTCCTGCCTGTGAGAAAAGCCGTTCAGAAGGTAGCGACGAGGCTACATTGAGTAAATGATTAATTTTAATTTTGAACAGATATTAATCCAACTAGTGTTCCAAGCATGATTGATTTCAATTTAATTTTCTAGCAAAAAATGTGCCGTTATCTCCAAATAGTCGGTGTTATCCTATACGTAACAATAAAGAATGCTTTACACCTTTAACTCCTCGTTCACAACTTTCGAATCTTTTTCATATTTTACATCAATTCTTGTTTTGATAGTTCCACGAAATGTGACTTTGTATAATGGTGCTAGGTGCTTCATTAAAACTTAAAACCTTTGCCTTCAACTGCTACTATCAACAATAATAAAATAAGCAATTGTATCGGTCAGGCGGTCATATTTATTTACCACCTTTAGAATATTGTAATACGTCCCAAAGAGAAACAAGACCTAACGAACGCAAACGTAACGCAACATATTAAACAATAAAACGGTGAACGTAAATGAATGGGGAACAAATAATCTACACGAAACGGAGTGGAACCACAGAGTAACAAAGGACGTTATCGAGCTAAATCAGAGTTTAGCATAGTCAAGTTTGGTCCCTTTCAACCATACATTTTTTTTTAGAGCGAATGGGTTTGTAGTTTTCGATATTTCACTGCACCATATCGATACTATCGTATCGACCATTTAAAAATATCGATATTAATCGATATAGATATCGATCGATATAAATATCGATATAAATATCGATATTTTTTGACCGATCTTATCGATGTTATCAGTTGACCAATATCTAAGCAAGCCCCTAAAGAACGCAACACTTAATTGACGCCACTCGAACCGGAGACCGCGGACGCTATTTGAGTGTAGCTGTATTTTATAGCGCCAGGTGCAGCCAGTGCCCAGGTAACGCCGTGACTCGGCTGCCCGCTATCTGCAGTGGCGCCCGATCCATCAGCCGCGGCTCGCCCCGTCGAGCGTATGCGACGCGACGGGAACATCCTCCCGGAGTGCCCACCACACACGGCGCTACCTGCTCCGTCGCGGAGCCCAACAAAGTCACACTCGCCCAGCAGGGTCGGACGCGTCGTTCCTCTCGTGCTTACGCCTCGTCTACATAGAGGTCATTAGAGCTGTGGAAACGAGAAACAGAAAGGAACTCGGCCACGTCAATTTGAAGGCACTTCAACGCGTGTATACCCCAATGCCACACCCAAGATCGTCCATCACAAAACACCGTGCCATGTTCCCAATCAGAATATTACGTATGTTACACTGAAGAGCCGCAGAAACCCCGCGAGCGCGCAGAAGTGCCGCAACACGACGTGGCATGGACTCGACTAATGTCTGAAGTAGTTCTGGAGGGAGCTGACACCATGTAAACTGCAGGGCTGTCCATAAATCCGTAACAGTACGAGGGGGTGGAGATCTCTTCTGAACGGCACGTTCCAAGGTGTCCCAGATATGCTCAATAACGTTCATGTCTGGGGAGTTTGATGGCCAGTGGAGGTATTTAAACTCAGAAGAGTGTTCCTGGAGCCACTCTGTAGCAATTCTTGACGTGTGGGGTGTCGCATTGTCCTGCTGGAATTGCCCAAGTCCGTCGGAATGCACAATGGACATACATGGGTGCAGCTGATCAGCCAGGATGGGTACGTACGTGTCACCTGTCATAGTCGTATCTAGACGTATCAGGGGTCCAATGTCACTCCAACTGCACACGCCCCACACCATTACAGAGCCTCCAACAGCTTGAACAGTCCCCTGCTGACATGCAGGCTCCATGAATTTATGACGTTGTCTCCATTCCCGTACACATCCATCCGCTCGAAACAATTGGAAACGAGAATCGTCAGACCGGGCAACATGTTTCCAATCACCAACAGTCCAATGTCGGTGTTGATGGGCCCAGGCGAGGCGTAAAGCTTTGTGTCGTGCACTCAGCAAGGGTACACGAGTGGGCTTTCGGCTCCGAAAGCCCATATCGATGATGTTTCGTAGAATCGTTCGCACGCTGACACTTGTTGATGGCGCAGCATTGAAATCCGCAGCAATTTGCGGAAGGGTTGCACTTCTGTCACGTTGAACGATTCTCTTCAGTCGTCGTTGGTCCCGTTCTTGTACGATATTTTTATGGCCGCAGCAATGTCGGAAATTTGATGTTTTACCGGATTCGCGATATTTACGGCGCACTCGTGAAATGGTCGTCCTAGAAAATCCCCACCTCATCGCTACCTCTGAGATGCTGTGTCCCATCTCTCGTGCGCCGACTATAACACCACGTTCAAACTCACTTAAATCGTGATAAGCTGCCATTATAGCAGCAGTAACCGATGTAACACCTGTGCCAGACACCTGTTGTCTTATACAGGGTGGGGCATTTAATATGTTTTCTGGAAATATTTCGGAAACAAAGCATTTTAACAAACAATAACCTGTATAAAAAATAATCGTACAGTAGGGGGCTACAATTATGTGATATTGGTTTTTTCACAGGTGGCGCTGTTGTCGTTACAACAAGGTCAACTTAATTCTTTTAAATGGGAACCCCTATTTTTTTTGAAGATTCCGATTCCTCATGAAAAATAAAAATAGTTTGCTTAACTCACTTTTCTGTTAGCCTCACAGATGGCGCTGTAATCGCGAAAAATGAATATTCGCATTTTTTGTGTATAATTTTAATTATTGTTTAAATAATTACATGTAATTTTCATTCTGTAAACATGGAAGGTAATTTTAAAGGATAATGACGAAATTGATTTTTTAAATGCTTTTTCTTGATTATTTGCAGCCATGTCTACAGCAGGTGCTCAAAAAGGTGACCATTTACTTCCAGACATTTTCTGACACACTTCGAGCTGTTCAGGCATAATTTCTGCAAAGGGTCAGAAAATGTCTGGAAGTAAATGGTCACCTTTTTGAGCACCTGCTGTAGACATGGCTGCAAATAATCAAGAAAAAGTATTTAAAAAATCAATTTCGTCATTATCCTTTAAAATTGCCTTCCATGTTTACAGAAAGAAAATTACATGTAATTATTTAAACAATAATTAAAATTATACACAAAAAATGCGAATATTCATTTTTCGCGATTACAGCGCCATCTGTGAGGCTAACAGAAAAGTGAGTTAAGCAAACTATTTTATTTTTTCATGACGAATCGGAATCTTCAAAAAAAAAAAAAAAAATAGGGGTTCCCATTTAAAAGAATTAAGTTGACCTTGTTGTAACGACAACAGCGCCACCTGTGAAAAAACCAATATCACATAATTGTAGCCCCCTAGTGTACGATTATTTTTTATATAGGTTATTGTTTGTTAAAATGCTTTCTTTCCGAATATTTCCAGAAAACATATTAAATGCCCCACCCTGTATAGGCGTTGCCGACCGCATCGTCGTACTCTGAATGTTTACATATCTTTGTGTTTGCATGCGCATGCCCATACCAGTTTCTTTGACTCCTGTGTTAATGTTGATTTTTTTTTTTTAATGAATACTTCTACGAGCGTTATACCATGTTTGCACGGGGATAAATCTTTGAGTTCGAGAATGCCACTTCTTGAGCGCGTCAGCATCACGCCCACCTGTTGCGCATATGATATGCCCGTTGAACGCTTTTCGCAAAATCTTTAAACGAACACATTTATCCGAGTTTGATGGAACTTTGTATTCGTATTCTTTAAAATAAATAGGAAAACAATGTTTACATTTGATTTACAGAAACCTAAACCGTCTCCTCCTTTCCCCCCTCGCCTTAGTTTCTGTCACCGTTGTTCATACAAACCCACAGTTTTCATCAGATTTTGACAGTAGTTATCACACGCATAGTTGCAAACAAGGCAGTCTGGTAGCTCACTGGTCAAGGCGTTTACTTCCGATAGTTTTCTCTCCGGTCGAGGGTTCAAATCACGAGGTGAGTAAGAATTTTTGAGAGTTGTATTTGATTACATGAGCTATGTCGGGACATTCCGTGGTTCTGAATCCACGTTAAACTGTAGGCCCCTGAGAAAAGGAATTGCCTTTTCTGCCTGTGACACAATAGCTTGGCACACTTTCTTCGGGAAGATCCGACGAACCGTTGGGTTGTAGACTAAGTTGGATTTTTAGTATTTGCAGTGGAAACTTCTTCAGAGGCGTTGGACGCTTTTTGAATGCGTAAAACCTTACTCGTTCGCACTACCGACATGCTGACGTTAATAGTATATCGGTAGTGGTCAGGTGGCTTTGTCGTTAAGGTGTCTGATTGGCGAACGAAAGGTCCCCGGTTCGAACTCTGTTTCGGCGGGGATTTTCATAAACCCTTAACCCGACCTTCACCTCTGGCACAGCCTGCTGTGTATTGTGAAGTACACCAGAACGCTTCCGTTTTTCAGATTCCTCGTAATACTGTAGGTCCCCTGTAGCTGGTAGTACTACCGGGTTATGTTATGGTGGCTAAGACAGGGGCGGAAGCGCAGCCAACAGAAACTCTGTCACCAGGTTATTACCTCCACACGATATTATTATTATTTACGATATCTGTAGCTATAAGGATAATGCGTTGCGTGTACGATATTAATAGATTTAACTTTTCACTTCTCTCTTCAGTCCCCAATGACTGTCCAATTTTATTTTTTTTCCCCCTTGTGGTTTCACGCCACGTCAACGTCACTAGAGATGATAAGAAGACTGAGGGTAATTGAAACGGAAGGAATTCTGCCATGGCCTTTTGAAATCATCCCGGTATTCTCCTGTACATATTTAAAGAAACCATGGGAGACTCAAGTCTAATTGGCCGGACGGGGATTCGAACCTGCGTCCTCCCGAAAACGAGGCCAGTGCGTTATCACTCACTCACTACGTTCGGATCGAGTATTATATCGAACAGCAACCTGGACTTTAGAGATACCAGAAGCGCCATGAACTTACGCAGTTGAGGTATGCTGTTGACAATTAAGTGTTCGAAATGATGCGAAAGAGGTTGGTGAACGAGTCTTATAGAGACAAAAGAGAGGATAGTAGATCACATTTTAATGTATGAGGAGCCACTTAATTTGTTAGTGAAGGGAACAGCTGAAATAACATTAGAATATGTCAAGGGGATAATTGAGGACGTGGGATGTAAGGGTTGGATCGAGACAGGAGAAATCGAGGTGTAAAAATCAAGGGAAAAACCTTTATTATTATTATTTTTACAGGTTAGGAGGAACTTTTCTAATTTATCGAATGTGCACCGAAGTCCTGGGATAAGTCCCACATCTGCTCGCAGTGTGTTGAGTGACAGAGAGTGGGGACGTTAAGCTCGGCGGCTGAGGGCCCGACAGCGCGTAGCAGCATCTGCCTTCACTCACCTTCCATTCGGTCACAATGCAAACAACATACTTAGGGTTGCAACTATACATCGGTCAACCGATAATATCGGTCAAAAAATATCGATATTTGTATCGATATTGTTAGATGGTCGATATGATAATATAGATATGAAGCAGTGAAATATCGAAAATTACAGACCTCTTCGTGCTAAAAAAAAAAAAAAAATCCTGCAAATAAATGAATGTGTGGCAGGGATCAAACTCACCGCTTAATATTTGCAGACCTAAATTTTTTCAGTAAACTACCTCAAATTTATTACTTGATTTTGATTTACATACTTATTAGTAATTTCTAAAATAATATATAAAAATATAAAAAATATCGATATTATCGATATGATGCGCCCGATATTATCGATTATTGATATCTGCCTGGCATCGATATGAATATCGACATATTTATCGATATTGATTTTACCTTGCACCCCTAAACACACACACACACACACATCACAGTCACACACAGGAAACAATAACATGTCGATACACTCATATTAGTGTTGAACGGGAAACCATTCTGTTTAAATAACGACCACAGATAAATTTACCGGGAAAGGAGTAAGGGTAGCCAACGAGCCCGTGCCACAGAGTAAAGGAAAGCACCCCCTCTCCATTGCTACCCTTCACTCCCCTCAGCCGCCTATTCCCACCCTATGGGTCGCTTACCTTGTATTTCAATTTCATGCATTTTCCTCGATATTCTCTGCTCGTTCATTCTTTTAACATGCCCATGCCATCTTTTCCTTGTCTTCTCTATTATCCCGTACAGAGTTTCCTCTCTTTGTGTTTTCGTAATCGTTTCGTCCATTCTTCTAACCCCTACTCTACAGCTTGGAATTTTTTTTCCACTTGCGTAAATCCCAATGATGAAAAGAATTGCTTAATGAAGACTTGAAGTGTAAATATGTGGGCAGGACACATTGGACAGGTAGTAGGAAAAGGTTTCAAAATTCTGCACTTGTTGGAGAGAGTGATGAGAGGATGTACGAGAGAAGTAAAGATTTGGATTACAAAACTTTGGTCAGACCATTGCTCGAATATGGTAGTGTAGTAGGGGACCCACATTTTGAGTATCAAATACAGGAGTTGGAGAGGGTGCAAAGAAGGGCTGCTAGATTTGTTTCTGGAAATTATCGCAGAATGCAATCAGTGATGGATATGATAAAAGAGCTGGAATGGGATTCATGAAGACAGGAGGAGGGTGAAGAGGGTCATGGGAGTGTACAATGCGTATGTTGGGGATAAGGCATGGAAAGAAATTGGTGTAGGTATGAAAAGTAGTGCGTGCAAGAGAAAAGATGACCATGACCAAAAGATGGCATTCGATTTCAGACAAAAGGGTGTGGGAAGATTCTCCTTTTTAGGTAAGGGTGTCAGGGATTGGAATAAGCTGCCAAGAGAAATAACGAATAATTTACCAAAAACGTTTAAAGAATTTAACGTCGGAATTTGTAGCAGGCAAATGTAGGTGGGTGCAGGAAATGGGGAAGGTGGGTGTGTAGGGAAATTGCCACCGGAGCCTGTGCTCCATTGTAATTAAATTAAAATCCCGGTTGTTCAACGTCCAGGTTTGAGTACCGTGCCTGAGGAGAGGCACACAGAATCTCTGCAACAGACGAGTTTTCGTATTTGTGGAGTGTTTTTTGTTGCTCCTGGCTTCCTTCTTTCATCTTTGGTGAGTGGTGGGTATATTCCATCTTTTACTGGAGTAGGAACGTAGCACTTCCCTGTGGCTCCTGGGAGGTGGAGGTCGTCTTGGGTTCGTCGGGTCTCGGTCAGTTTGTCTGGGTTCGGAGAGGGAGGCGTGGTACTTGTTAGGGACACAGCCACCTCCGCGGCAGTATTTCTTTTTTGCCGCGTGTCTACCCCGCGATGGAGCCGCAGATAGAGTCGTTCGTCCGCGGTGAGAAATAGAGCCCGTCAACACTTGCGAGCTCTTTGTTTTTCCGGGAATGCGGGCGGGATATCTTACTCGGGCGGGTGTCGTTTTAACTAAACTGTGCGATGTATCATCGGCCGGCGTTCTGATCCATTAGTCAACGAACTGTGCAGCGGAGCCAGGTAGAGGAGATAAGCCTGCGGCTGGCAGGAGGGGCTGGTCAGCGGGGAAATGAGGCTTGCTGCCTTCTCAAACAGCTCGGTAGACCATACCTCGTGCTTGTCAAGAGTAGCAACGACGTGGAGCGGTCTAGTAACCTACGGTACAAATGTAGCATCTCTGAGAAAGGCAGCATCATGTCAGCCAAAGGATCAGCAATGGAAATAAAAAACTCCGAATCAAGTTTATCATTGACTGTGTCGCTTACTGACCACTGCCGTAAATCTTGTGGATTGTTATAAACGTGTGCTGTTTGCTTGGGAACAGCTACAGTAGACACAATGCGCTAATCTACACGATTATGAGTCTCTAAGCGGGTTCCGTCTGTCTCTCCATTTGTGCAGGCATCACGTAAAAACTACCAAACCAATTTCGATGGGGTTTTCACGGTCTGAACTCTTATGCTCTAGCTTAAAACCTGCGGTATATCTGGAGAATCTACATGACTGTGGAATGGCGCAAGAAATGGTATTTCTTTCGAGACAGGACAGAGCGGTGCCGCAGCTCACAGATGAACACAGGTTTTCAAGGAACTCACCAAATACAGTTGAGTTAAACATTCCACAGGTTGAATTGTGATGATATTGTTTTCACAATCCTGCAGAAGTTTGGTTATTTATTTCTTCACTTTTCTGAATTATAGTATGTCAGAATAAAGGGAAAACATTAACTGAAAACACTAAATAAAGATTGAAACTTCAATGAACATAACAAAATTGTGGAATTCAATTTAGGGGGCATCCATAAATTACGTGAGGTGTTTTTCCGGATTTTCGGACCCCCCCCCCCTCTTGTGAGATCTGGTCCGTGAGACCCCCCCCCCTAGAAATCGCCCTCGCGACTTTTTGAGACCTTTGTTTTAGGTCTCACCCTTCCAAATCCAGTTACAACCTCACGTGACATTTCCGTTGACTCCCCCCTACCCCTTGGTGAGATTTCACCATACCCCCCCCCCCCCCGCCCCACCAATATTTCACCTCACGTAATTTATGGGTGCCCCTTACGGTAATGGTTAAAGAGGTTCTATATTACGAACGATTATTGTTTCCCACTTGAAGAAAAACCAAAGATATGACGACCACGCGGGCAAAAAATTGGGAAAACGCTAGCAAACTTTTATTTTTTGAAAAAAAAGAATAAATAGCGTATAATTTATATAAACAGAGCCATCGGAACACAAGAATGTGACACACACGTAACAAGACCGCGTACATCAGGTTCGAAACAGCGAGAAAACTGTCTGCACGGTCTGTGACCAGGTCAGTCATGCAGCTCTCCTATCCAGTGAATAACCGAGTAGAAGCAAAACTCACGTCACATTAATGTGGTGTCAGACCAGATCTCACCAAATCTCACCAGAGGGGAGGGAGGGGTCCGGGTTTCGGAAAACACCTCACGTGATTAATGGACGCCCCCTATGATGTGGGGGCATAGCAGACGCAGCTTTCGTCTCTTGGGGAATTTGGTGACATCGGTATTTCCCATTTAACAGCTGGTGTCAGTGGACGCAGCAATCTCGGCACTGACCGAAGAAGGAGGCGCGTAGTGATGTGGCGCTTGGTTATTTATACCGCACAACACATCAAAGAGGCTGCCAAATATTTTGAAGGCGCCCTCTATCGCGTGTTTCCGGCACATTGTTTTTTGGCTGGTCGGCCAATTAGAGCCGCCTGCGCGTGCCGAGAGGAGCCGATGTCCCGTCGGCAATCCTCGGCTCTCGCCGTGATCGCACGACAGAGTGCCGGCGACAGTGTGTTCAGCTCAGACATGACTTACCCGTGATCTCTATTACCCATGATCTCTATTACCCGTGACTTTCCCGTGATCTCTATTACCCGTGATCTCTATTACCCATGACCTCTATTACCCGTGATCTCTATTACCCGTGACTTTCCCGTGATCTCTATTACCCGTGATCTCTATTACCCCGTGACTTAGCCGTGATCTCTATTACCCATGATCTCTATTACCCCGTGACTTACCCGTGATCTCTATTACCCATGGTCACTATTACCCGTGACTTACCCGTGATCTCTATTACCCATGATCTCTATTACCCCGTGACTTACCCGTCATCTCTATTACCTCGTGACTTACCCATGATCTCTATTACCCGTGATGTCTATTACCCCGTGACTGCCTCGAGGGGTTTCTCCTCCTTGGTAGACTGTCGGGAAGTTTCACCTGCGGTGGTTTACCATTAACCTTCCCCAGTGATGTGAGTGTACACTCATCAGCCAAAACATTATTACCTACCTACTATCGACATGAACCCGTCCAGGCGATAGCGGCGTCACCTGACTAGTCAGACACACGCACACTGTGCATGTAGTACCAGCGAGCGTGCTATCCGTGTTTAGAATGGGGAAGACGTTTGATCTTTCTGAGTTTGACCGAGACAGAGCTGGGGGCAAGGAGCGAGGCGGGATTCAGCCATGGCCTTCTTTAAGGAACCATCCCGGCGTCAGGAAAACAATGGACAACCGGGATTCCGAACCCGTGTCCTGCGAAAATGCGAAGCCGAGCGTTGCCACTCACCCAGCGGGCTAACCGCAACAGATGCTAAGGGAAATGCTTACTATCCTAAAATTATGACAGGTTCAGTGATAAAAAGGATTCTCTTAACGTTCACGAAATGTTCAACATGTGCAGCGCCTGCCTTCAGCCTAATGCAAAGTTTTTTCCCCCGTTCAGATGAGACGGTAATGCAGAAATTGGGAAAAATAAATACAAACACAGAGATTACGCTACAAATGCTAAGTGTCTACACAGTTGAGTTTCTCTCAGGTCGGCAGCAAGCTGTTTGAACGCCTTTGTGCAATTCCGATTATTGCAGGCCCTTCGAACATTATTTTGCTACCCCCATTGTTGCCACCCGAAGTGTCACCGCCGCAACCATTGTCGCCGATTGAAGCAGCAGTTGAGCTACTAAAAAAGGTCCCCACTACATAAATTTGCCTCCCCTTGATGTGGTAGGGCAAATTTATTTCGTGGCGACGGTTTTTTAGCTCTGCTACTATCCCACGGCGACAATGGAGTGGCAACTATCAGTGCGGCGACAGTCGATCACTCGATTTGCCTCCCCCCTGGACGTGCCGCCCACGTGTGGTGCACGCCTTGCACGCCCGCTTAGAACGAGCTTCGTGTCTCTGTGCTAAATGGCTGGCTTGTTTGTTTGCGTTGATAAAAAGAACATTTTAGTCAGAAGCGAACCGAAATTCGGCCTGGAAGATACCCGCAGGCTTGTAGCGAAACTTCGGCGCCATGAAACATTAACAAAAGGCAGCTCAATCCACGAATGTAGGGATAGAGCAGCGGCAATTATATTTTCTCGCAGGTGGAAGGCGCTTGGAAGCAGTTGATTATGTCACAGGACAGTGTGTGGGATCTCACTCCCCTGGCGGAGGTCGTAAATACTGCGGAGTGCAGGACACGGTATAGAGTTGCCTCTCGGACGCCGGAACAAACGACTGCGGATGGTATCGGGCGCATTCCTGGGGCAGCGGGACAAGTTTAAGGTAGCGCCGTAAGGGGACATCCATAAATTACGTGAGGTGAAATGGGGGAGGGGGGGGTCCGGCGAAATCTCACCAGATCTCACCAGGGGGGAGGGAGGGGTCTACGGAAATCTCACGTGAGATTTTGCGAAAAATTGGGGACAGTAGAGCCAAAAAAAAGGTCTACAATTTGCGCCAAAGTCGATTTTTGGAGGGTATTTCGTCAAAAAAAAAAGGTCTACAAAAGTTTCCAGGACGATTTGTATGGGGGGTTCTCACGGACCAGATCTCACTAGAGGGGGGGGGGGGGTCTGGCCAGATCTCACGAAATCTCACCAGGGGGGAGGGGGGGGTCAAGAAATCCGGAAAAACACCTCACGTAATTTGTGGATGCCCCCTAACGTCAGCCAGCGGGCGCGCGCGCATACATAAGAGCCACCCCGGCAACGAGTATGTGTTATTAGCGCAATAATAACTCTCCCCTAACGAGCAGCCGCCGCACAGTAGTTCGAGGGTCGGGTTTCAGGGGGAGCCTGCGGCGGGACACGTTGCCATCTGCAAACTGTGTTCCGCAGGCACCGTGTCCAGCCGAATGTCTCACCCGGTGATACAGGTTGATGCTAGATATTTGTCTATCATATGATAATAACTTATGAATATTATTACTATGTATTATAATAATAGTGAGACTTGTTGACTAAAGTATTTATTTTATTATTAAAATTGTATTTTTTGCTAAATTCAGATAATAGATATTTTTTATTAAACGTAATTATAAAATCCACTATGATACAAATTGAAAATCATTTTGACTGCTTCGACATGCTGTAGTGATTATTCGAGCTCTTAGACCAAATTCTATTAACCTGGGATAATTTGCTTTCAGCTGCCGCGTTTGAAACCGGTGTTGATGCCGTGAAAGCAAATATTCAGATTGATGCGTCTCAAAAGTGTTTTAAAGCTTGAGCTCATTTGGCGTAGTGTGAGAAATTACTATAAAGTTTCAGAATTAAATTTTGTTTTCCCCAAATCACTCCAGGTGAATGCCGGGATGCTTCCTTCAAAAAGGCGATGGCCGAATTACTTGCCGTTCCTTGTACCCAGTCCCATCCCGCCTTTAATGACTTTAGCCGTCGACGAGGCGTAAAGCCATATTAAAAAAAAAAAATGAAATTCTCCAATTAAACTTTGCTGATACCCAGAGCATATTTTACACTATATGAAATGCTCTAGGGTGGCTGACCGAGTTAAAGATGCGTTATTATCATACGATATTTCGGCGACCACAAACACTGTCACCATCTTCTGGTGACGTCATAACTATAACACTTCTCTATCTCGGCTAGTCACTCGAGAGCATTTCATATATTCTCAACACCGAGACAAACTGCGTTCTCATGCATATTTTACACTGTTATACAAAATGTGTGCAGGACATGTCGCTGATATAATTTGATTATTACTATGGTGCAGCAACTGGAAAAACAGAATTGTAGAACCTGAAGTTCACATCTGCGTTGTATGCGTAGTAAGATGTTTACTGTCAATACAGGGCTCCTTGAGAAGTGTCACTAAATGTTTATATGTGGCTGATGAAGCTTCATTCGCGTCTTCATAAAATTCAAAGTTTTTGAATTTGTGGTTGGGCTGTAAAATCTTACCGTCAGCAAAATAATTTATATACTGCCGTGATTGGAGGATTCAGTAGCAACAGTATAAGGTGTATCATTTTGAATAGTTTCAATCGCTTCTTGAGTACATGCCGAACCTAAACCATTACGAGTATGTGCAATCCCAATAGCCTTTGTTCTTCCATGTGACAATTTCTCAGCAATTTTAGAATCGTTACCCAAAGTACGATCGAGTTTTGATTCACAACCGAATGACAAGGTGTGCTTGAACGAGTGTCACGTCCTCGTAACATATAGCAGCTATCACTTCTAGATTCTTGGATGCTCATCTGATCCGTGTTAAAAATGTTTTCAGCGATATTGTTAAACTGACACTCGCTTCTTTTTTCTTGTTTTCACAGCTGGCAACGCTAGTTGTGGCTCTGATACGGACTCAAATGTCGATGATTCTGGTGTGAAAGGTCTGGTCAGCATTACACCGTTGCTCAGGGGTCACCCGATTGCTTCCGATATCGTTTTTAGGTCACAGTCTTCGGGGAGGCATCTTTCATGATCCCCTATGTGTCAATCATCCTGCAACGAAGGTGGTTAACTCGTACTGTTTTTAACTGTGTGTTTGATGTTTGGCCGTTGTTTCTGCGTGAAGAATTGTAACGACCCTCACATCCAGCCAGACCTTTAATGTAATGTTACAGTAAGCGGGCAGTTGATTAATTATTGCTTTGTATATTTTCCCTGTAATTAATTGTGAATTTGTTTAAACGAACATTTCTTATGGGAAGAAACTATGTAAATGCTGTATAATGTGTTCATAGACAGCATTATGTATTAAACATTAACTAAAAGTTTGTAAGCGTTCATGTGAGACGCGATGTTAGGAGGAAAATTATCAACTGTTTGTACTGGTTTATGCTGATAATTTTGTGTGTAAAAATATTTCATTTTCATTTCCGTCGATTTCATGATGATTTTGAATTAATTCTGATTGTTTTAATGTGGTTTTGATTGTTAGTAGGGCTGTTGATATTTTTAAAAATATCGGATTTTCGATATATCGATATTTTCAAAAGCATCAATATCGGCACTGATAAATAGACTTGTGATTTTGTTATTAATCAGGTTTTCAGTTTCAAATGGTTTCTGTTGGTGATGATATTTGTTGATTTTTTTAAAAAAAAATTACGATTATGTGCCTCATAAGTTTCATAAAGATTAATCAAATTTATAAAACTCGAAACAGGTTCGAGCCAAATCTTATTTTTTGTATTTTTAAGATTGATAAGTAGTACAGTTGAGGCATTTATTTAGGTAGAAGTTTACCTACCATAGCATGCATTATGGCCAAGTTACACAACTTTTTTTTTTTCATATGATTTTTTTTTTTGTGGTATTTCCTTTAGTTTTGTATGTTGATAGCTTATTCCGAGTTGTCTCATTTTTCTTGCTCTCGAGTTAGCAACTATTTGTTATTTACACTTCCCACTATTCCTGCTACCGTAACACTAGTTGGACTATCCTGGACAATCCACACGCTCATTTCAAACAATGGGCTCGCGTTCGATTCGAACTGGGTGAGCGATGCCTTGCCCACACTTTTGTCATCATCTGAGTAGACTTGGTACCTATAACGTTCAAATTAATTATAGAAACGTAGTAAGATTTACTTAAGCTTTCTGATCTCTATGCGTAACAGAAATTTGAGAGACATGGTGTCATTCAGAGTAAACGAAAAATGATAACTTATTTTAAAAAATATCGAAGCCGATATCCAGATTTCAGTATCGAAATATCGTCCTAAAAAATATCACTCATAAATATCGATATTTTCAAAAATAATATCGATATTTCGATATATTATCAACAGTCCTAATTGTTAGCTGCATTGTCGCCGTTCGAGAAACATCGGGCGGCTTTCTCGGCGTTATTCCCTTATTTTCTGTAGCGTCATATTAAAACGAGCGGCAGAGATGAGTTAGTTGGCTGCAAGTTGAGTTGTCAGTCAGTAGTTTAATCGCTGGAACAGATGTGACTCCAGGTTCAGTATCTTTGGATCGAGAAGAAGCCTTGTGTATTGTTATTGTAGGGCAAGACGGTATAATAAACGTAAGTGAAAACTGATTCGCCGGGAGTTATTGCTTCAAGCTACCCAAATGCATACCAAGAGGTCTAGGAAATCAACAGATGCAGACTTATACGAGGTAGGGTCATAAAGTTCCCGCAATTGATTAATAAAAATTTATTGAAAGTATGTATAACTGTTTTGGTTTATTTTACTTCAAAATACTCTCCTCGTGCTTCTACACACTTATTCCACCGTTCATTACAACTGTTGGAAACACTCCTGAAAGCCGTTTTTCTAAAGTTATTCAGCCGCTTCGTCGTATTTTCAATCACTTCTGACGAATCAGCAAAACGTCGTCCCTTTAATGTCATTTTCAGCCGTGAAAACAGGTAAAAATCCGTTGGTGCAAGGTTAGGAGAATATGGAAAGTGTCACAGACTGGTAATTTTGTTTTTGGCAAGGTATTGTTTCACCATTACGGATCGATGTAACAGGGCATTGTCGTGCAACAAAAACCAAAATCATTCCCTGCCCATTGTTAAGGCCGTTTTCGTCGAATTGCACCTCGTAACTGTTTTGTGATCTCTGTGTACAATTGTTTGTTGGCTCTTTTTCCTTCAGGAATAAATTAATAATGAGTCAAGATCCAGTAATCAAAACACCTCCAACATTACTTTAACCCGGCTTCTGCGCAAGCGAAATTTTTGTTTCCTTGTTGATGTTTTTTACTTCCATTCAGCAGAGTGCCGTGTCGTCTGAGAGTCGTAAAGAAAGCACCACGTCTCGTCACCTGTTACAATTTTACGC